>CM051032.1:27906888-28601888 GCA_027627225.1 Congeria kusceri | reverse complement strand
AGTTGTGGCCCTTGAATTTTCTAAAATTAACCTTTTTAGCCGTTTCCGCTCTTTCAGTCCAACAGTTTTTATCCGAAATTCATCAAACTTTGTAAAAAAAAGTGTGGACATAATACATTTGTCAAGTTCGATAATCAACCAAATTGCCCCAGGAACTGTGGAATTCTGACCATTGAATTATCTAAAATTAGCCTTTTAAGCCGTTTCTGCTCTCTAAGTCCAACAGTTTGTATCGAATCTACACCAATGTTGATGAACATCTTTGTGGGCATAATATCTTGGTCAAGTTCGATAAGCAACCAAATCGCCCAAGGAACTGTTGAGTTATGGTCTTTGAGTTATCTAAAATTAGCATTTGTCGCTGTTTCCGCTCTCTAAGACCAACAGTTTCCATTCGATCCATTCGATCTTAATCAAACTTAATGTTATAATATCTTAGCCCAGTTCGACGATCAACCAAATCGCCCCAGGAACCGCAGAGTTATGATCCTTATTTTGTATAAAATTGGCTTTTTTAGCAGTTCACGCAGTGAACAACAGTTTTCTAGTCGTCCAACTTGATATTTTAAAGATTGCTTTGAACCTACAGGAGACATAAATATTTAAAATATTAATTATGTCATACATTAACACTCTGTATAAATTAGTATTTTGAACCTTGCATCTTCAGCTACTTTGGTTTACTAGATCTGTTTAACAGTGTTTGTGATTACTTGTTATATGCCCATATTTCTATGCATTAAATATGTGAAACAGATCCTGACCATCGTTTCTGTCAGATAAGCATATTACTTAAAGGTGCAGATTTACAGTTGTTGGCTGTAAAAGCTAATTTTCTAAAACAGACCTTTTCCTGTTTTATAATACTTTTATTGATAATATTTCAAGGTTTGAAAAGCACATTTTCGATCAATAGATGTTATTTTTCGAGAAAATAGACATACCCTAGTAAATTTTACAAATTTAAAATTTCATTTTTAGAGAAATGTTTTTTGCCAACCGCATACTGTGAAACTGTCTCTTTACTAGAGCTGCAACGATTCAGCCATGGCTCAATTCGATTCGATTTCGATTTCAAATATCATTTAGTTGAATACTTCCATTTGATTGTTTTTTCCTTTATATATTCTTGTTTTGCGTATTTATGAGTTATGATTTGCAATATAGGAAAGATTAATATTTATTATTATTAATGCCGTTGTATTGGTTAATGTGAACGTATATGTCTTAAATATATCAATCGGTAACGTGGAAAATGGTGATAATGTTTAAGATAACTAATTTAGTATAACAGCAACCATGACGCCAAGATCAATTTACATGACAAATCTACACACGAACATAGTTTTAATTAATAGTTTTATGACAAATCATCTATATATATATAAGAGAATCGAATCGAAAATGGCTAGTTTCGGATCGACAATCGAATCGGGCCATAAACAATCGATTGATTATTCATCGAAAAAATCATTGCAGCTCTACCCTTAAAATATATTTCAGTAACAATGGGTATGCGCATCAGGATATTAAATAAAGTATGCATACAAATGTAACAAGGACCTCGAACAAACTGTAAATGCATATTCAGTAATATAGTGGTTATATAAACAATAACAGTTTTACCAGTTGTAAAAATAATAACCGAAATACAACAATAAATATATTAGCTTCACATCTACACTGATAGGATTATGTATAATATCAGCGTATGTTTGTTCCTTCATTCGATTTTAAAATGCCGAGATAATAAAACCAAATTGCGAGAATAATTATAGTTTTATATTATTTTTAATGTCAAAACAAAACTGATGTCAACCAGTTCTACAGACGTCCAGATGGTTCCATACAAACATGGCAATAAATAGCAGTTTCAATCCAGACTAGTAAAATCGAGATTCCCACTCGGTGTTCACAACTAGGCAGTTAACTAGGCCCATCTCATCCTTGGTTGTCTCGCCACTGTTTGACGAAATGTCCGGACCGATATGCGAGCCACATGGACGCTAGCGCCCGGAACTGATTCCCGCCCGGCGTCCCCTTCCGGAACTCTGGCAGCTGCTTAAGGCCATACGAGATTATGAGCCCACTGCCGAAAGGGAGGGCGACTGAAAATAGAGGACAACGTCTCATACACGTGTGATATTGAAAAATGTCCACAATTAAGTGGTCACAGCATGTGTTGGAAACTAGTCACATCCAGAACCCTTACTTAAAACTAAATTACGACTAACAGATTCTATGTTCAGTAAAAGGTCTATGTCTATATCTAATATCACTAACTTATTGAATAAAACAATATAAGGCCAGAGTTTTTCATTTCTTGGTTCTCGGATCCGCCGAACCGATTTCTTTCCACAAAGCAAACAAGAAATGTCTTTAAAAAAGACAATCGGCGTTAAACTTAATATTGAGATGTCATTTGTTACCCGAAACATAATACAAGAGGGACAAGATGATCGGTTACGTCACTTCTTGAACCCCAGCTTTTTTGGTCCCCACTAATGAGAATTCTCAGACTGTAGGTTTTCCGGACACCATAAGAAAACTTATCGGACCCAAAATTAATTTAAGATAAACTTAAACATTATTAATATATGTACCGTGAATGAACCGATCATACCTTCTATGCTTTCCCAGGTGATAAATTAATGAACTGAATGCTATTAATTTACTTTACCATAATGCACCTATCAATGTTTTTCCCCGGGGGGGGGGGGGGGGGAGCGGCGGGCATATAGGGGACTTTAAACTGAAAGCGATTCCCGACAGGCGGGAATTTGACATTCCGAATGATTCCGGGTCCCGGGGTAATAGACTTTGGTCGGATTTTAGATCCTGGTAATACAGGCCCCGGGCCATTTGATAGACATATGGCATCTCCCACTCAGGGGATTTAGACAAATATGCTTGACTCTAGGGTAGGGAATTAGACCCCAAAAATAAAATTTGTCTGATTCCCCTGGGTCAGCCCGCCGCTCCCCCCCCCTCCACCCCGGGGGGAAAATATTGATAGGTGCATAATTGTTACATGCATTTGTCAGGCAAAGTTAACAAATTAGCATTTTCAGAAAATAATTGCGGGAATGAATGACAATTATTATATATCAGACGAGTATACATAGTTATGTTAAATAATATACTATACGTATCATTAGTTTTGCAAACAGTGTATTCATTCTACGCAAATGAAGTAAAAGTAACTTGAACAACATTTCGACGTATTACGTTACTTCTTTCACAACATTTTATGAATAGAAAGATGTTAAATATTTTTAGAGACTGAATAACATCGACTGGAGAAGTTGATAGAAAGGTACAATTATAAATAATTCTTAATAAAACGCAACCGCAATTCAAATATAAATTAACATGCACAGTAAGTTTATAAATATAAATTCCCCATTCATTGAAATTATCGGGTTTATGATTCGCCGGACGCTAATTGATGAATGTATACTAACACAGCTATATCGCGCGCTATTTTTACAAATTTTGCTTCTTCGCAGGTCCATGAAGTTGGCTAGGTAATGGGTATTGGGTATTCAATATCTTGCCAGCCTCCATTACCCAGCTCGGTATTGGGTATTCAAAATATACCGAATATCGAGCCAGGGCTGAATACTTAGCTGGGTATTGGGTATTCGCGAAATACATGATGGCGAATATCTAGCCAGCCTCCAATACAAAGCTCGATATTAGGTATTCAAAATATAACGAATATCGAGCCAGGGATGAATACCTAGCTGGGTATTGGGTATTCGCGAAATACATGATGGCGAATATCTAGCCAGACTCCAATACCCAGCTCGGTATTGGGTATTCTAAATATACCGAATACCGAGCCAGGGATGAATATCTAGCTGGATATTGGGTATTCGCGAAATACATGATGGCGAATATCTAGCCAGCCTCAAATACGCAGCTCGGTATTGGGTATTCAAAATATACCGAATGTCGAGCCAGGGATGAATATCTAGCTGGATATTGGGTATTCGCTAAATACATGATGGCGAATATCTAGCCAGCCTCAAATACCCAGCTCGGTATTCGGTTTTCAAAATATACCGAATATCGAGCCAGGGATGAATACATAGCTAGGTATTGGGTATTCGCGAAATATATGATGGCGAATATCTAGCCAGCCTCCAATACCCAGCTCGGTATTGGGTATTCAAAATATACCGAATATCGAGCCAGGGATGAATACCTAGCTGGGTATTGGGTATTCGCGAAATACATGATGGCGAATATCTAGCCAGACTCCAATACCCAGCTCGGTATTGGGTATTCAAAATATACCGAATATCGAGCCAGGGATGAATACCTAGCTGGGTATTGGGTATTCGCGAAATACATGATGGCGAATATCTAGCCAGCCTCAAATACCCAGCTCGGTATTGGGTATTCAAAATATACAGAATATCGAGCCAGGGATGAATATCTAGCTGGATATTGGGTATTCGCTAAATACATGATGGCGAATATCTAGCCAGCCTCCAATACCCAGCTCGGTATTCGGTTTCCAAAATATACCGAATATCGAGCCAGGGATGAATACCTAGCTATGTATTGGGTATTCGCGAAATATATGATGGCGAATATCTAGCCAGCCTCCAATACCCATATCGGTATTGGGTATTCGAAATATACCGAATTTCGAGCCAGGGATGAATACCTAGCTGGGTATTGGGTATTTATGCGAAATACATGATGGCGAATATCTAGCCAGCCTCCAATACCCAGCTCGGTATTGGGTATTCAAATCATACCGAATATCGAGCCAGGGATGAATACATAGCTGGGTATTGGGTATTCAAGTATAATACATGATGGCTAATATCTAGCCAGCCTCCAATACCCAGCTCGGTATTGTTGATTCAAAACATACCGAATTTCGAGCCAGGGATGAATACCTTGCTGGATATTGAATATTTGCAAAATACATGATAGAGTACATCAAGACAGACTCCAAAACCCAACTTACCCAGTTCGGTATTCGCAATGATAACGATTATCCAGCCAGCCTCTAATAGCCAGTATGGTATTAGGTATTCGAATTACATGAGTAGCCAAAATCTAGCCAGGGATGAATAACAAGCTGGGTATTATGTATTCGCTTAATGCCTGATCGAGAACATTGAGCAATATCCATATCGGTATTGTTATTCAATGCATAGCGAGTATCGAGTCAGACATAAATACCCCGCTTGGTACTTTTAAGTATCTGATAGTTGTTAAACCGCTGTAAAATACATCTCATTGCATCCCAGATTCTATAATTGCACTGGGGAGGGGTCCCCGGACATGACTGGATGCTGTATAAGCTATTTTGGCTGTTAGTGGGGAGACAATTCGCCAAGCGAAAACGCTCGCTTGACAACCCACCGGCACGAACATGCGGTAAACCAGTGATTTGTCGCCTTTCCGCGCCGCCCCATTATGGTAGAAATCAGCTTCTATAGGGTGCACATTTTAAAGCAGACCTTTTTTAATATACAGGGGTTTATATTGCTGATTGTATCGCTGCTGCAGTATTCGCGCGCAAAAAAAACCCCGAATACTCAGCTGCGTGTAGTAATATTTGTACATAGAATAAAACGATTTCAGACCTGTATGTCGATTTCATAGCTAGCTATATATACTTACAATACGCAACTAGTGGTGAAATTCACAGACCTTTCCTGTTCGTAAAAGCTGCTTTTAGAACATTTTGAGCCAATCAAACACTGCAGAACTACATGCTACAAACCCGTGGGTATCATTTTCTTGCTATCAAGAGCTGTTTCTCTGGACATTGCAAGACATTTGATAAATAAACAAACTTTCCCGCTTCCAATGTGTCTGCATGTAGTTTCTTTTTCAACAAGAGTGACGTCACGTCTGATTTCTGTCCATTTAAGAACAAACGCTTGATCCTTGCTATTTAAGCCGGTATTGCTTTGCAATTTTACTATTGCGACAATCAATTTCAAGATAATCGCTTATGAGCCGAAGCAAAACATTGGCTGGATTGGACTATTAACATCAGGATTATTTCCTTCAAGTTTAAGGACAAAATATCAGCGTTCGGAATAAGAAGATTGGAATAATGCGTATGAAAAAGGGTTTAGGTGACACCATAAATATTTGCGGAGAGAGAAGGGACATACTCGATACTGGTAACTTTTAAAAGGAAGAAACATCATGATTTATAAATAGTATAGTATATAGTATATTAAAAAGTATATTGGTTAGTAACTAGTATACAGGCAAAAGTTGTACTTCACAAAATACATACAAATGCGCATTTCCAGATACATGAATATACTTCAAAACTGCTGTATCCAGTTTGGATGCATAGAACTATGGTCATAAATAACGTTTTTGGTATTGTCGAGTATTGTTTGTGTCGTTATTAAACTTAAACTTGTCTTATATTACATTGTATTACTATAAAGGACAATACGCAGTTATTGATATTTTCCGTTGAAACTCCGTCATATCAACTGGAAAACTTCATTATGCAAGTTCCAAATTTAATATGATGATCTAACACGAACGTGCCGTTTTACTAACTAACTACTACATTAGACACATAGTCGGTATTTTATTTTAGTTATTTATGCGAACAATCGGCTTTAATGCATTTGTGGTCCTGAGCACGTTTGTGATGTCTCATTGATTTAAAGTTATGAGAAACTCTATTGTATGTGAATGCTGTGAGAATGGAGTAAATAGAACAATATATTTAAATCATAGAACTTTTTAATCATTTTTATTAAATCAATTAACGAATGGAAATGTATGCCATCTTATGATAACATTGTATAACATATTTTTGTAAGCATGCAAATAATTATGTAATTCCTCTTTTTGGACATGATTATTTTGATTATGTTTAACATTTCGTCATAAGTGAAATAGGTTTCTTGATACGAGTATGACTGGTTTGGTCTTAGTGGGAAAATTGTTTTAACACACATTTACCACGTATTATTGTCAAGACATAGATTCTCTTTGTAAAACGTTTAGTAAACATACATCAACTGGCGTAGCTCAAGCGTTAGTACAGTATTATTGTCAAAAAGGTTCGTTTTATACCGTTTTAAATGCATTTTGTCCATCATTAATATTGCTTATACTGACATAATTTTTTTATTTTTTATTTTACGCATATGAGTTGCCACGGTATGTAAACATTAAGCAATGTATGTACGTTCTAACAGCTGATATATCAATTGACATAAATTAAAACAACTCGACAAAAATAGTTATCATATACTTTGATTTAAAGTGGAAGAAAGGAACCAGTGTTGTAAAAAGCATACATTTGTACCGCGTTTATCACAAACTACTTTCGGCTGAACAGCCGGAAACTCCAAAACAGGCGCGAGTTCGTGTAAACGTTGACTTGACAGTTCTTTTAGGTCCATGAGACTACTTAACAATGCAAAAGTCGGCACTCGCATGCACTTATAATTTATAATTTCGTTTGCAAAATTACATAATTATCCAGAAATAATGTAACACAACAATTGGAATAGTGCTTCTAAGGCAATATCAAACATAACAAAGATATCAATAAAATGATGGATGCACCCTAATGAGCTTTGCCAAGTAATGAGAATGCAATCAGAAGAGCGGAAAATAAAATAACTTAAAACAACGAGCACTGCAGGACGAAATATGCTGCAATTGGAATTGCCAAAAGAGTGATGAATATACTCCTACAATAAGGCCTTGTCACAAAACTATGGCATCCATTTCAAAGAAATACACCCAAAGAGAATGCTTTATTTTAAGTTATTACACCTGCTATGTACATAAAATAATTTAACTGTGAAGCCATTTATGAAATAATTTCTGGAAACCGTGTTTTTAGGGATTAAGTCGAAAAGGAACCACAAATCGGTCAACATTAAGTGGTTTGTAATCAAAGTCAATCTTGATTTGCATTGTTTTATGTTACACCAATGTACCTTAAATAATGTTAACATGTGAATCTATTCACAAGTTATTGTCCGGAAACACTGTTTTATGGGAATTTAAAACCAAAAGGGGCTAAATCTCTGTCAACATTTAGTGGTTTATAACCAAAGTCGAATGCTGGCAAACCTATGAAATAAAAATAGTTAAATCTGTCAAACCTTCCATGAATTATCATTCAAAAACAGTGTACTGGTAAAACTTTAAGTTCAACAGGGAGCATAACTCTGTCAACATTTAGCGGTCACACAGCATACACTTTGCAGAATAGATATTTCGCTTATTAAGGTTAATTTTATGTTTGTAAAAGCTTCAAAAACAACAATTAGCATAATATAGAAACCTGTCGGCATATAAATATATGTACTAACATGTCTTTTACTAACAGGTGTTGCCGGAAATTTGAGCCGACGTTGTGGACACCCCTCTACTTTATCACGTTATACATTTCTTATAAATGCATAAAACAATCAGTAATTTCGTGCCTTGCAAAACGAACATTGAACAACAAGTTTATGTAGTTAGATGTTAGAAACTAAACTACTCATTGAGAAAACACTTGTCAACCCGAAAGAAGTCATTGATTTTGACTTTAATTTCCAGTTAAAATATTATTTATTCGCAAAGGATGTATTTCGTGTGGTAACCTGTGCCAACGGCGTATTACAACTGGCATAATTGCTTTATATATTAATTGATAAAAGAAAACAAATATCATCTTCAAATACAGGCATACATACCCATTGTCGATAATTTATCGTTTTCGGAGAACCTTTTCGTCGGTACTACCATGAGCGTAAGAAAACGTAGAAGCGGAATAGATTGGATGTGTTTTACTGAAGGTTTCTATAACTGTTCTTTAACATATCTATCCTGTTTTGACCGTTTTAAATAAGCCCATTTTTGTATTTTCCGGCGGTTTTAGAGTGGATGTACGCTATATTGTATGTTGCGAATACCCAATACCCAGCCGGATAGTCATCCCTGGCTCGATATTCGCTATGTATACCTAAAATACCTAATAACGATATGGATATTGGAGCCTGGCTAGATATTCACCATCATGTATTACGCCAATACCCAATACCCAGCTAGGTATTCATCCCTGGTTTGATATTCGGTATATTTTGAATCCCCAATACCGAGCTGAGTATTGGGTGCTGGCTAGATATTCGCCATCATGTATTTCGCGAATACCCTATACCCAGCTAGGTATTCATCCATGGCTCGATATTTGGTGTATTTTGAATCCCCAATACCGAGCTGGGTATTGGGTGCTGGCTAGATATTCGCATCGTGATATTCGTTATAATTTGAAACCCCAATACCGCGCTGCATGGGTATTGGAGGCTGGCTAGATATTCGCCATCATGCATTTCGCGAATACCCAATACCCAGCTGGGTATTCAGCCCTGGCTCGATATTCGGTATATTTTGAATCCCCAATACCGAGCTTGGTATTTGGTGCTGGCTAGATATTCGGCATCATGTATTATACTTGAACCCAATGCCCAGCTAGGTATTCATCCATGGCTCTATATTCGGTATATTTTGAAACCCCAACCGAGCTGGGTATTGGGTGCTGGCTAGATATTCGCCATCATGTATTTTGCGAATACCCAATACCCAGCTAGGTATTCATCCATGTCTCGATATTCGGTGTATTTTGAATGCCAAATACCGAGCTGGGTATTGGGTGCTGGCTAGATATTCGCCATCATGTATTTTGCGAATACCCAATACCCAGCTAGGTATTAATCCATGGCTCTATATTCAGTGTATTTTGAATCCCCAATACCGAGCTGGGTATTGGGTGCTGGTTAGATGTTCGCATCGTGTATTTCGCGAATACCCAATACCCAGCTAGGTATTCATCCATGGCTCGATATTGGGTGTATTTTGAATCTCCAATACCGAGCTGGGTATTGGGTGCTGGCTAGATATTCGGCATCATGTATTATACTTGAATACCCAATGCCCAGCTAGGTATTCATCCATGGCTAGCTAGGTATTCATCCATGGCTCTATATTCTGTATATTTTGGAACCCCAATACCGAGCTGGGTATTGGATGCTGGCTAGATATTCGCCATCATGTATTTCGCAAATACCCAATATACCCAGCTATGTATTCATTCATGGCTCGATATTCGGTGTATTTTGAATGCCCTATACCGAGCTGGGTTTTGGGTGCTGGCTAGATATTCGCCATCATGTATTATACTTGAATACCCAATACCCAGCTAGGTATTAATCCATGGCTCTATATTCGGTGTATTTTGAATCCCCAATACCGAGCTGGGTATTGGGTGCTGGCTAGATGTTCGCATCATGTATTTCGCGAATACCCAATACCCAGCTAGGTATTCATCAATGGCTCGATATTAGGTGTATTTTGAATCTCCAATACCGAGCTGGGTATTGGGTTCTGGCTAGATATTCACACAATGTATTTCGCGAATACCCAATACCCAGCTAGGTATTCATCCATGGTTCGATATTCGGTGTATTTTGAATCCCCAATACCGAGCTGGGTATTGGAGGCTAGCTAGATATTGGCCATCATGTATTTCGCGAATACCCAATATCCAGCTAGGTATTCATCCCTGGCTCGATATTCGTTATATTTTGAATCCCCAATACCGAGCTGGGTATTGGATGCTGGCTAGATATTCGCCATCATGTATTTCGCGAATACCCAATACCCAGCTAGGTATTCATCCCTGGCTCGATGTTCGGTATATTTTGAAAACCGAATACCGAGCTGGGTATTGGGTGCTGGCTAGATATTCGTCATCATGTATTTTGCGAATACCCAATACCCAGCTAGGTATTAATCCATGGCTCTATATTCGGTGTATTTGGAATCCCCAATACCGAGCTGGGTATTGGGTGCTGGTTAGATGTTCGCATCGTGTATTTCGCGAATACCCAATACCCAGCTAGGTATTCATCCATGGCTCGATATTGGGTGTATTTTGAATCTCCAATACCGAGCTGGGTATTGGGTGCTGGCTAGATATTTGGCATCATGTATTATACTTGAATACCCAATGCCCAGCTAGGTATTCATCCATGGCTAGCTATGTATTCATCCATGGCTCTATATTCTGTATATTTTGGAACCCCAATACCGAGCTGGGTATTGGATGCTGGCTAGATATTCGCCATCATGTATTTCGCAAATACCCAATATACCCAGCTATGTATTCATCCATGGCTCGATATTCGGTGTATTTTGAATGCCCAATACCGAGCTGGGTTTTGGGTGCTGGCTAGATATTCGCCATCATGTATTATACTTGAATACCCAATACCCAGCTAGGTATTAATCCATGGCTCTATATTCGGTGTATTTTGAATCCCCAATACCGAGCTGGGTATTGGGTGCTGGCTAGATGTTCGCATCACGTATTTCGCGAATACCCAATACCCAGCTAGGTATTCATCAATGGCTCGATATTAGGTGTATTTTGAATCTCCAATACCGAGCTGGGTATTGGGTTCTGGCTAGATATTCACACAATGTATTTCGCGAATACCCAATACCCAGCTAGGTATTCATCCATGGCTCGATATTCGGTGTATTTTGAATCCCCAATACCGAGCAGGGTATTGGAGGCTAGCTAGATATTCGCCATCATTTATTTCGCGAATACCCAATACCCAGCTAGGTATTCATCCCTGGCTCGATATTCGTTATATTTTGAATCCCCAATACCGAGCTGGGTATTGGATGCTGGCTAGATATTCGCCATCATGTATTTCGCGAATACCCAATACCCAGCTAGGTATTCATCCCTGGCTCGATGTTCGGTATATTTTGAAAACCGAATACCGAGCTGGGTATTGGGTGCTGGCTAGATATTCGCATCATGTATTTCGTGAAAACCCAATACTCAGCTGGGTATTCATCTCTGCCTTGATATTCGTTTATATTTTGAAACCCCAATACCGAGCTGGGTATTGGAGGCTGGCTAGATATTCCCCATCATGTGTTTCGCGAATACCCAATTCCCAGCTAGGTATTCATCCCTGGCTCGATGTTCGGTATATTTTGAATCCCCAATACCGAGCTGGTATTGGGTGCTGGCTAGATATTCGCCATCGTGTATTTCGCGAATACCGAATACCCAGCTAGGGTATTCATCCATGGCTCGATATTCGGTGTATTTTGAATCCCCAATACCGAGCTGGGTATTGGGTGCTGGCTAGATATCATCATGTATTTCGCGAATACCCAATACCCAGCTAGGTATTCATCCATGGCTCGATATTCGGTGTATTTTGAATCCCCAATACCGAGCTGGGTATTGGGTGCTGGCTAGATATTCGCATCATGTTTTCGCGAATACCCAATACCCAGCTAGGTATTCATCCATGGTTCGATATTTCGGTGTATTTTGAATCCCCAATACCGAGCTGGGTATTGGAGGCTGGCTAGATATTGAATACCCAATACCCATTACCTAGCTAACTTCATGGACCTCATCTTCGCCGAATTTATTATGCCACCAGCGCACAATTACGTTGAAGATGTGACCCAATATTTTTAAGCGTTACTATACCACTGACCGATAACACAAATTAACCCCGCCTACTTTCTGTAATATTATGGCCCTGACTGATAACACGTTTTAGCTCCGCCCACAATAACGAATATCATGCTACTGTGTTACGTGCAAGGATTGTTTAGTCCCGCCCACTTCTCGGAACTACTTTTTATAGGCGTGGAATGTCACTTACGTGGTTAAATGTAAACAAAACAATAGATCTATACAATGCCAACATTTCAATTCACAGAAATAACATTACTGGAACAAAATGTCAAATAAGCATTATGCAAAAAAAAAGGCAAGCCTCGCCTTTTTCCTACGCCATATCGAACTCGTCTGATATCACATGATACCAAAAGTCACAACCATATATTCTCTATATCTACGTATGGCTCCGAAACGTTTCATAGCGCAATAATTCTCAGATATCGGTCAACCAATGTGCTCGTTGTAATTGCTATTTATAGAGCGTGCCGCTGATGTAGGCTAAAATAATTATTTCATTATGTGAATGAATATGACATTATTTTCATGACATACAATGAATAAAATTATTCATAATTATGTTTAGTTATATGGTGTATGTCGAAGATATGTTTATAACTTTATTTTAACCGCTTATGTAAACAATTAGGTAAATTTTAATCCCCAAAAATATGCAACAGTTATTGGTAGACATCAAACCATTGATGTAAGTTTGCATTCCCTAAAAACTGAAATTTGCCCCATGCTATTGGAATTCAATTTTCCCCGCTGCATCAAAATTATCGCAAGAAATCTAGGTCAAAAGTAATATTAGACAGCTAGGCCGAAAAAATATATTAGAATGTAACCGATATCGTAAAAATAACCTTGTGAAAGGGTTTCATCCTGTTACAAGGAATGCAAAAAAAAATATCTATGTCATGGCTATGCCAGAGTGGTTTTTTTCTTGGTTCCGATATCGTAAAAATCACTGCCATTTGTGACATTCTAGTCATTAATTTACTTAATTCTTTTTTTTCCCACCACCAACTGGACACTGTTCCAAAAATGTCCGAGAACCAAGAAAAAAAAACAAAAAAACTATGACCTAAGACTTAAATAATTAAGCTCGATTAAAATTAGGAAAACGATGCTTTTTATGTTGGTTGGTTGTTTTCATTGTTGTTGTTGTCGTTGTTTTTGTTGTTTTTTTATTTTTTTGTGTTGTTCTTTATCGTAAACATGGAAGGGTTTTGTATGGCGACGGTTGGGTTTGCTTCAATGCACGTTTAATACAATTAATTATACCTTTACAGCACTCAGGTGTCATATTTGTCCATGACAATCTACAAGTTACAACGCCTTGGTCACTTACGTGAGTCGCTGGTGGGTATCAAGGTCAAGGCCATGGTGACCAGGAGAACGCTGCTCAGACTGACCCTCATCCTGTCCTCCTGAAACTGCAGTCGGAGAAATATAGAATTCGATGGCCTAGAGACAAAACCAGGCATATGGCTACATCAGGGACATAAGAACACAAGGTTTCGGTTTGAAACGCTATGTTGACTTTACTCGCTCGAACTCCCGTGTTTGACATCTCTCTACCATGTAATATGTCCCTGTTTAAACGTTATTTTTTAGTACAGCAAAACTACAATTAAAATACATATGTTGAATAGCGTTTAAAAGTCCAAATTAATTGTTCGCTTGTCTTGATGGTTAAGGGAAATACAGTCTCCGAGCGAGAAATGGCGTCGATCGGAGTGCATTCCAAAGTTTTTTCTACTATACACACCAACAACTCGCATATAGTCCATGTTCTGGACGGTTCAAGCGGTAAGATCAATAAATGTAACTTTTACTCAATATTGTAGTACTACAAACTTGTTTTGAAAGCCATGTTACAAACATAACATTGTACATTCTTTCAGACTCCATAGCGTGGTGCAGTTTGATCTGGAATTATTCCAAATGTGTCCATGTAACTTCGAGCCTCAGTTTGAGTATTAAAACGATATAAATCAATCAGCAAAAAGAACTACAAGTTGAGCGATGTATAATCATCGGCGCAGCGTCGTAGCCACGCTGAGGCATATAACCCTGTGTCACTGTACTCGGAGCATCTGGTTTCTCGATCCTAATACTTCTCAATCGCTCGCTGTAAATTGTAGATTTCAGCAAAGAATGTATACATGTATGGTAAAATTATACATTTATTGTCACTAAACTACTACATGTATATTTATAACGTCAATGATTTGGATTATTTTGTGTCAAAACATGGTTTAAATGGCCTCCAAAATGCACCAGAGACGTCTATGTAAAATAAATTTCGGCGGGGTTGGGGGGCATGCCCGGGTCCCCCAAAGACTGCTTCGGCTTAAATTTGCTTCTGGCTACGCCGCTGGTCGGCGTCTAATTTGACGCTTTCTGTGCACAACATAACAACATACACACAAAGACAGTGTTACATCCATCAGTATAAGTATTCACTTGCACCCGTATCAGTTCGGTTGGTCTTTATACAAAACCCGTATATCACGTAAGTCTTAAGATAAAACATTAAACGTGGAATACTATTATTATTTTCAATCTCTGACCATTGGATCATTTATTTTGTGTTGTTAAAATACAGTACACAGTTTGTCCGTTAAGTATAAACGTTCGCCTTTCCTTCAGTAGATGACATGTTATACTTTAAATCATGCATCCATAATTACATTGAACAAAAGTATAACTCAAGTCGAGAAAGCAAGGAATGGTTTCATGCGTTTCATTTTTGATTACGCTTTCATTATGTAACGATGCTAAATAAGCTTTAAACCATGAAAACGAATGGAAAACGATATTATGCATGTATGATAGTAGTATTATGTTTTACAAATTATGGATTAACATAAATATTAACCTTTGATTTTAACTCCAATTTACTTTACTATGATGGCGTTTTGTACGGATTGCAAACGCAAAATCCACAGCACTTGTAGTATATCGCTCGTGATTCATTTCAACATATTCCCTTGAAAACAAGGTCAGTTAACTTAAGTTAAAATATGCTAAATTTGAAATCACAAACCATTTTAAATCTTAAATAAATAAATACACCATACCTTGTGAGTGTTTGGCAAACTGAACGGTTTGATGTTGACCATTTCGTGACCCGGAAGTAACGGACACAAACGACGGAGATATTACATTATAGCCGGTGGTAATTTGGGTTGAGCAATAGTTTTTAAAAAAAAGTAAGAAATTGTCACCTTTGTCTAGCCATAGCATAATCAACATGAAAGATGGGCGTGTTGTCATTTTCGAAAAGAGAAATACTGCGCATAAATACAAATAAACTAATAATAAATGAGTAGATCTATATTGAAATAAAATTTCAGATAAAATTGCATTAAATTTTAAAGCACATTATGTCCGCTTTTCAGACTGTCAGATGTCACTTTCTTCATAAATGCTCGTTATAACCAAAGACGTTCGAATGTTTTAAAATTATTTCATATCGGCGCGAATAATGAACACCCTTTGCAAACTATCAAAATGATAATTACGCTTGTTGTGCACATACATCTCTCAATTATATATTATATTTATATTTAGGACTGGACGGGTAAGGCGGATAAGCTTTGACGAGTACCCGTCTACATTTTCCATACCCGGGTACCCGCGCGTAATTAATGCTCTGAAGGAATAGATATTGCTATTAAGGAATACGTGGATATACGCAGCACATATTTACAAATTACATCGACATAATCTCTTTCACTTGTACTGAATGCCAAATGTCAGGTCATGCCAATGGTGATGGGGACATATTACTTATGATAGGCCCACTCAGGTCATTCCTGTGAACTGTGTTGCACCGATCAATAATTTCCCCCAGGGTGGGAGCGGCGGGCAATCCCATGGGGAATTTTACTTATTGTGTTTTGATATTGATAGGTGCATGTGTTCTGGCAAATGAAGAAACACAAGCATTTTCAAAAAACAAGGTTATCATGATCATATTGTTGTTCAAAATTGTAACAGTGTAAGCTGTTTTAATGTCATAGGTAAGCGCTTTGTTTTATACTTCTTAAGCCCAGTTATCATAAAACACGTGTACACCAACGGCACCAACGTTGCAAGAGATACTTCCACGCAAGTTATGCAGGCGTTGGTTGAAGGTCCAATTTCATTAGTTTTCCACCAAAATAGTACATATTAGTCTTATCTACATGTAAGCTGTATATGATAGTAGCTGAATTGCCATCAACGCCAATTGCGCCACACTTTAGTCAAGTTATGAGTTGACAAATACGTGAGAATTTGACACGCGGCATCATCGTCAGTCATTTATGTACAATTTATTCCGCTTAGTTCTTAACATCAATATACACGAAACTTTATTTAACGTCGGCTTGTGTATAACAGTATAGTCTAATTCATGAGACGTGCTGCGAATTAAGTATTACTTTGTATAGAGGGCTAAATTCGCCAAGAACAGCCAATAACAGTAAAACATTAGATATAAAGCTATTTCAAGAAATCAATTATGTTATTATTATGTAAAATCAAAGTCACTTTATTCAACTTATTAACATTATTTTATGTATTAAATATATTGAAATTATTTTCTTATAAATAACCAACAACATGGATATGTTATATTAATTTTGTATGTATATCGTCACGGTTATTGTTCAAAGAATATATCTCTGTTTTGTTATATTTTAGACATTGTAAATTTAGGTAATTATGACACAAATCTGTTAACACATATTGCAAGGCTCTAGATTCTTTGTGCAAATCTGTCACTAGTACTTCTGCCACCAACAACGATCGGTTTTGATTGAGGTCGGTGGAATACGTGTCTTTGTTGCAGTCACAAAATTAGTATTTGATTGCCTGTCAAGAGTTATGTCCCCTTTATTGACGTTGTAAATACAAAAAATAGTTCTTAAATGTGCTTGAAAACATATGTTCAAAACATATCTTTTACACAGTTGGAAAGCTTCTGTAAATGAAATAGTTTACAATAGTTCAGTAATATTCGGATAAATCGAAAATAATAAAATATTGCCTGAGTGGCCGATTGGGCGGCATTATATTTAGTCGCTTCCGCCGGTGATTCGGTACCCTGTCATCGGTTTAAAGAGGAGTGTTGTTTATTAAGGAAATTTGACATTTATTTCGAATATGTCCACAAGAGGCGAGAAGGAAAGACAAAAAGCCCAGCAAGAAAAGTTCCAGGCCATTCTTTCCAATCTTTTAAAAGACGATGATAACAAATACTGTGTCGACTGTGATGCTAAGGGTATTTTAATGTGACGTTTATTGATTTAAATTTCACTTTCAATTCATTAAATGTTGTTCTATGTTCCCTTATAAATATATACTTGCCCAGACCAAAATAAAGTTTATTTCCATTTGTTTATTCCTGGTGTATTTGGCCATTCTTAGTGTTGTTACTGAATTTTTTTTTTCCTTGAATCAGTTTAATATGGTCCACTATCCAATTTTCTTGTCATGATCAGTTTTTGGGGCATTTTGCATTGTCACCGCTTACGTCATCGTTCGCGCGCTTGACTGAAATATTTTGTTTTGGTTGTGTTTGACAGTTTAACAGCTCTTCATGTACATGTGAAAATTGCGCTTAAAACAGATAGGAATGACTAATCAACTTTTAAATTTGATTTTCGGTCTATTATTTTGTATAATTTATCTACCAATTTATCACTCCACATTTGTTTCCATTCATGATTTTGTGTTAAAGGCCAGAGAATGAACACTGTATTTATAACTGTTCAATGATGATGCAAGCAACCCGAGATAAACTTAATCCAAGGTAAATTAGACCATTCATGACAATTTGAATGCATTTTGAGATGACCCCAAAACTTGTTTGTTTTGTCGCAATTAAAATGGCCAACCAAGACTTGACGCAAAGGCTAAAAACAATTATTTGGAAAGTACTGTGAATATTTTTAAGATACCAGTATAAAGTGAATACGATTGTATTATCATATTTTCATCAATATATATCAAGAAACAAGATAACACACTTTCCACCATTCATAATGTAGCTTAGTACCACGAAAACTTGGTGGACCATCATATTTGTCTAAATAAAAATTGCATTTGAAATTATGCACCAGGAAAAAATAAAATACACTGAATAACAAGAAAATTAAATTCTTATTTCACTTGCCTGACCAACAGACCGAACCATGTTTATTTCCAGTTCATGTAAATAAACCTGCCAAAAATCAATTCCCAATAATTAGGGCAAAACTTCCCAGAGCGAAACATGTTTCGGGGCAAATGGTCCCATTACCGCTGCAGACATACACAGAACTTTGACTGAAAGCGATTCCCGACAGGCGGGAATTGATACGTCCAGTAAATCTGTCTTGGGAAATAGACTAGTCGGATCTCAGACCCCGGTAATATTATGCCCCGGGCCATTTGATACACAAAGCATCTCCCACTGGGGATTTAGACAAAAATTCTTGGTTGTATGGTGGGGAATTAGACCCAAAACATCAAAATTAGTCATATTCCTCAGGGTCTGCCTGCCGCGTCCCCCACTATTGGTAGGTGCATTACTCAGCAATATTTCATGCAGTGCACCGATCTACTTCACGTCAATTCGCCTCTGACTGCAAATCTCGGTATATGCTTTTTCACTCGAATCATACTGTAACTTTCTCAAAGAATAAAAAAACAACAAAATTGTCCAGTCTCATTCTTTGAAATGGACCAGTTCCCAAATTCTTTAAAAAGATAACTGGCACAGTAATTAGAATCTTTGAACAGTAAAATTTAATAGTTGTGTTTACTATAGACCCAATAATTTCATGAAAACCATAAAATTGGCACATTAACCCCCAGTCATTTTGAATCTTCTTAATCTGAAACTTCACTATTGCCACCAGTGTGTAAGAAATGAAGGTGCTTTCATATTTAAAATTCAAGCAACCCCACCAGTGCAGGGTTTGCAGGCTTGTGCTTGATTTAACCAGTGCAATAAAGAAATTAGTAATGATTGATAATTTCAAATTCTTTTTTAGGGCCAAGATGGGCTTCATGGAATCTTGGTGTGTTCTTGTGTATTAGATGTGCTGGCATTCATCGTAACCTAGGTGTTCATATCTCCAAAGTGAAATCTGTCAATCTAGACACATGGACTCCAGAACAGATTGCGGTAGGTAATTACCCAGTATTGTGATTAGGGTTTATTACACAATTACGTTTTTGGTTTGTAAATGTTAATAATAAATAATGTTTTGTTATGTCAGAAAAACACACAAACATTGTTTTTTCACCTTCGGGTGAAAGGTGGCCGGGCCCTTCAAATGGGGAATTTTATGTCAAACGCGGAATTGTTTTGGAACAGCATTATTATATGTTTATATTCTACTATGTTATAAAAATTTGCAACAAATGATAACTTAGATTATGCACTAAATCAGTTTGATGAAATATTGCTGGGGTTGTTTATACGAAAAATCATCTATCTTAGTCAATTTTTGTCAGATTTTTAGTCAAATTTTTTTTCAAAATAAAGCTTACATTAGGAGGGAATTTTAAGGTAGATAAAGGGGAAAAATATATACTTTTTTAAGCAGGGGAATGGGGCCGAATTTCGGCCCCAAATTGGCCCTAACAAAAAACACTGAATTTATCAAAATTTCTATAAATAGTTGCCAAAACAGGCATGGCTACGAAAATTTCTGATATGTTTCAAAGTGAGTCCTTTTTCCCCCTTTCTTGAAACATGTTTCAACAAACTGGAAATATTGGACTACATAATAAAAATTAAGTCATCTATTTCTTAGCACAAGCTTAAATAATATATAGAAATATTGGTGATTAAGCGATGAGTAATCAACATTTTAGCCTTATCCATTATGCCATTAAATAAAAAAAAATGTTTTCAAATTGATAGATGATGATGGAAGTTGGCAACAGTCGTGCTCGGGCAGCTTACGAGGCAAATCTTCCAGACAACTACAGACGACCACAAGCTAACAGGTGTCAATATTGCTCCTGCTTGTTTATGATTTTGTTTCATATAATCACCCATTTGTATCATAAAGTTGAATTCCAAAATGTTAAATCTATGTGCAAAATTAGGATTGAAGGTGAAAAATACAATTGAGGCTCGTCATGGGAAAACCTGACATAATGTATGTGCGTAAAGTGTCGTCCCGGATTAGCCTGTGCAGTCCGCACAGGCTAATCTGGGACGGCACTTTCCGCTTTTATGGTATTTTCTGTTTCAAGGAATCTCTTCTAAACATAAATCCACTGTAGGCGGAAAGTGCCATCCCGGATTAGCCTGTGCAGACTGCACAGGCTAATCCGGGACGACACTTTAAGCACATGCATTAAGTCCGGTTTTCCCATGACGCGCCTCAATTCAACTGTAACTACCTGAAAATGTATCTGAAGAGGCTTGCATTTATATGTGGAAGTTTAGTCAGTATTTGTCTAACATAATTGCACATAATTTATGTAATTTAATTTCCCCAATTTTAAATTTGTCATTGGGCATTGAAATTACAGTGTCATAGGCTTAGTATATTTGGATTAACATTTTCTTTGTCTACTATACTTTTACTTTTTTGATGTTGTTAGCCTTGAATTATTAATATAAATGTACCTATTTTTACATGGCGTCTTTTTGTAATGAATATTTCCTGAACTTGCATGTAAACAGCATTTTAATATATTATATATTATAATTAAATTTAAGATATTTTAATATATATATATTTTTATAATCTATTATAGCTTTTCCTATTTTGTTCTTTAAGCCCTCTTGAGAGCTTTATTCGTGCCAAATATGAGCAGAAAAAGTATCTAGCGAAAGAATGGGTTTCACCGAAGCCTGTTGTACCCAAGGAGGTAAGATCACATTTGCAAATAAATAAGTGTCCTTTAATTTTCTAGTACACATAATGCTGCAGGCTTTTGACTTTTAGTGTGGGAACGTCCAAAGTACCTGAAAATTACATATTCCAGGGTTCAGTTTATTATTTTTTATTAGCTCACCTGAGCACGAAGTGCTCGGTGAGCTATTGGTATAGGGGACCTATCTGGCGTCAATCGTCCATATGCCGTCAACAATTTGGACCGTTATCGCGATAAACACTACATTTTTTATTCAATCTGGACCTAACTTGCACAGTTTGTGTATGACCATAAAATCTCGGATGGGATTGTTATTGGGTCAGATCACACCAGTAACACCAGAGTTATTGCCCCATTTTCATGCAAGAAAAGTGCAAAAATGCAATTTTCCAACGTATAGACTTTATTTTCCATCCAATCTTAACCAAACTTTCACAATTTGTGTGTGACCATCAGATCGCAGCAGACGCCAAACATGAGTCAGATCGTGTTTCAAACACCAGAGTTATTGTCCTTTGTTTATTAAAAAAATATACAAAAATGGACATTATTCAGGATAGTGACTTCATTTTCAGCCAAACTTCACCAATCTTGCACAGTTTGTCTATTACCATGAGATTACAGTTGAAGTAGAATATAAGCAAGATCGGACCAGAAACACCAGAGTTATTGCCCTTTGTTTGTGAAAAAAATATGCAAAAATGGACATTATTCAAGATAGAGACGTCATTTTTCATCCAATCTTCACCAATCGTGTACAGTTTGTCTATGAACGTAAGACTACAGGTGAAGTCGAATAAAAGCATGATCGGGCCAGAAACACCAGAGTTATTGCCCCTTGTGTTTGGAAAAAAACATCAACAAGTTATCATTGATTGGCTTGCACACATGATTTTTGATTCAATGTTTACCAAACTTACACAGTTTTCGCATGACCATAAAAATTGATTGATAAAATTGATTTTCAACTGTTGCAAGACTGGCATGCAGTTATTTGTTCATGCAACATTGATGTCTTCAGAGCCTGCATTAACATCATTTATCATCATTGGAAAGAAAATTATCAAAGAAAAAGCAAAACTTTACCTTATAGCACAGCCATCGCAAATATCACATTGCATCTAGTTCTCCAAAACTGTTTGCGAAAAAGACATCAAAATCTACTGTTTCTGCATTTTCCAGAATTGTCAATGACTTAATGAAAAAGGGTCCGGTAAGAATATTGAGAAAAATGATTTGAGAACCAAAAGCAAAAAAAACATACATCCACTACCCAACTCTTGCTTTAGGTAGCCCATTGCGCTAACCAATGTTTTAAATCAGATCCTATCCCCTCTGCGTATTGTTCAGATACCTTAATTTTCAAACCTGTCACAACAGTCTGGTCTTCATCTGTAGCAGTTCTCATGTGAGCGCTTTGGGCCATCATGGCCCTCTTGTTTTCTATTCTCTTGACTTAAACTAGGCTTTCCTGCTTGAAAAGATTTGATAAGGTTGGCACAAGCAAATTTCTTAGATATTGATTTTACTACTTCTGATATTGGTCAATGGATAATTTTTCTCTTACAAATTTGTTGAGTGAATAATTGTCTTAAAACATTGCATATTTGCTCATACGAATGATTCACACTACTGTTTATGGCGATGAGGCTCTACAAACAAGTAACACACCAGTTCTTGCTAATAACAGTTTTTATACATACCTACCAGTACCTTTCATCATGTGAGTGTTAGCTTTTGCCAGCTCTGCCCTGCATTGACTTTATATGCACTAACAGCCTGATCTATACAACTGATGTATCAGAATATTATGTGCATGGCCTTGTACAGTTAATAGTAATGTCTAAATTTCATAAATAAGTCAACAGTAGTTGCCTTGATCTCTTAGTGGATTTATGTATGATATATTCTTGTACGTGTATTTGATTTTTGCCTTGCCAATCAAATAACAAAAATACATTGTAGATTTTGTTCTTATTAATTCCTGGTACATTCGATTCATACATTTGAGGCACGTCGTGGGAAATTCGGGCTAAAGGTATGTGCGTAAAGTGTCGTCCGCACACGCTGATCCTGGAAGCCACTTTCCGTCCACAGTGGATTTATGTTTAGAAGAGACTTCCTTGAAACAGAAAATACCATAAAAGCAGAAATTGCCGTACTGATTTAGCCTGTGCTGACTGCACTGGCTTATCCTGGATGATACTTAACGCACATGCATTAAGTCCGGTTTTCCCACGACATGCGTCATTTGCATAATTATACCTATAAGTGTTGCTCTGCGTTCATCTGATCATTGCCATTTTCCTTTGTAGCTTGAGTTTGAGGTGAGAAAGCCATTTATCCATCTTTCTTTTGTTTTGTCCATTCCTGTAGTACTCATATTTTGGCATCTGAAATATACAATCATGTACATCCTTGTGTATTGTTTTGCATTCATGGTTGTCGGCCACAAGGTACCGGTACATTCGAATATAAAAAAGCCTTTCCTTCGATTGATAAAGGTGATTTATTCCCTCTATCGGTAGATGTCCTTATGAATGCTAGACTTTATATTATATACAATGTGTATATCAAAAATGATTAAAGCTGATGGATCTGTTTAAAAATAAAAACAATATGAGGCACGTCGTGGGAAAACCGGGCTTAATGCATGTGCGTTAAGTGTCGTCCCGGATAAGCCTGTGCAGTCCGCTTAGGCTAATCCAGGATGGCACTTTCAGCCTACAGTGGATTTATGTTTAGAAGAGACTTCCTTGAAACACAAAATATCATAAAAGCGGAAAGTGTCGTCCTAGATTAGCCTGTGCGAACTGCACAGGCTAATCCGGGACGACACTTTACGCACATGCATTAAGACCGGTTTTCCCATGACGCCCCTCATATGAGTTTTATTTTACGCTTAGAGAGGGGTAGGGTAGTTTCCATCCCGGCAGTGTTTTTGAAATCACAAAGCTGTCATGTACTTCCAAAAGCAAAATCATTTATCAGGGAACAAGTTGCTCAAATTGTCAGATATTTTATACAATATTTTCACATTATATCAGATGTGTTATTAACCCTAATAATTCCTGTACTAACATTGGTCATACTGGGGTTACCAAGGTAGATTTCAGTCTTAGCATTGGTCCTTTTTGTTTAAAATGTAATGCATGTGTGTCGATGGACGTATGTTATTTTATGCTAAGTAGTGAATTATAGAAAAATAGTGTGATAAAGTTGGTAATTCACTGTTTATGGTTCCTGATTTAATACAGTAAATGAAACGGACCGTCAACGATGCCAGGCTGAAAACTGTAAAATGATTGCATTATTTTGGCGTTATGACTCCTGTAAGATTGTGCAAAAAAACGGTGAAAAAATCATAAAATAAAAAGAAAATTTGTTGATTTTGGTGTAAGATTGTGTTTTATTTCACTTGTGATATTATATATCATTTTCTATGAGCACTCGTGAAATAAAATTCGATTTTACACCGAAATCAACAAATATCCTCTATATATTTATGAGCTTGCTAGGAAAATGGTTAAGTTATGTAAGTGTGTTTTTTTCCATACATAGTACAGAATAATCCCAAATACAAAATGAGTATGAATTTTTTGGTGATGGGTGTCATATTTTGTAAGATATATTATTGGGACCTAATGCTCGGAATATACCGTAAATGTCCTTTTTGACGCGCAGGGCATTTTAGGACCCCTGCGCATTTAAATGGAGCAATGTTTTGTTAATTCTTCCATTATCCAGAAATCAAGTTTTCATGTATGCGCACTTTCCAATGACATAATACACATTGGTACAGTCTAAATACGGCCGATGGGCTTTGTCTACATGAGAAAATTCACGATGGTACTGTCTAAATTAATATCGTCGATCGACACGACGAGCTCACTCGCACGACGTAATGCACAATGGTACAGTCTAAATTATTAACATGATCGACGTGATGAGCTGTGACACTGCAGACGCACATGGAAACTGGTTGAAAAGCATAACATAACACTATTTTACTTCATTCTATAATGTTCTCCATTTTAGTCTCATTTGATAATATGCGGTTGTTATTTTACTTCATTCTATAATGTTCTCCATTTTAGTCTCATTTGATAATATGCGGTTGTCATGAATAAATAAAATACTATTTATTATTATTGACAATTATAAAATGAAATGTTTTTAGATCTATGCATATGGATCCATACATTATCGTTTATCCATGACCTGGTTGAATCTGGTAAATCATATTTAGTATGCCCATTGTATAAACTACCCATTCGATGTACGCTAACGGTACATGTATAATAATGGCACTGTTCACAACATTCTGGTTGACTGCTTTTGACAGCGCTTGTTGTTGAAACCTCCACGCGGGAAGCGTGAAACTTGCTTTGCGTGCGCAAACTGTTATTACATGTTCTTATAATAAATCTTCATAATATCGTAATGAATTTTTGTGGTCCCATTCACTTGCGTCATATATGGTTGCATGTAACCCGTATAGTGGGGCATAGGTTTATTTATATACAGGCAATTCCGGATACATAAATATGGCGGTCTATTTAATCGTTTCTATTGCAATTAACTTTAGTTTCTCATTAGTGTTCGAAAAAATAGATCGACAAAAAATATTTCGGGACCAAAAATTACCCGATGCACGTCTATTAGGGCATGGGCGTCAATAAGGACATTTACGGTACTTTATGGTACAAGCTTTTTCTTGTTAAGACAAGCTTGAACAAAGTTCTTTGCATACAGTGCCAGATGTTTTTATCTTGAGTCATGTCTTGTGTGTGCAGTTAACATGTGTGATAACTCTATGTAACATTTTGTTCTACCCTAACATATGTGTATTACATGTAGCAGGCTGACCCAGGGGAATCAGACAAATTTTATTTTGGGGGTCTAATTCCCCACCCTAGAGTCAAGCATATTTGTCTAAATCCCCTCAGTGGGAGATGCTGTATGTCTATTAAATGGCCCGGGGGCCTGTATTACCAGGATCTAAAATCCGACCAAAGTCTATTACCCCGGTACCCGGAATCATTCGGAATGTCAAATTCCCGCCTTTCTGGAATCGCTTTCAGTCTAAAGTCCCGTATATGCCCGCCTCTCCCCCCATGGGGGAAAACATTGATAGGCGCGTTAATTGATGGCTATGTAAGCTGTAATAACAATTGAACATTGTATGGTTAATATCAAATTGAAGCACTGGTACAAAGCTCAGCCATGCTAAAATGTTCTTTAGCTAATCTCAACTTGTAATCATACTCATTTTGAGAATTCTTTTGGAAGAATAAGATGTAGGCAACATAATTGTTTTAATCAAATGTTCATTTTTGTAACGTCTAATTTCAGGGGGGTTTTCCTATGTAAATATGGTACCTGAAAATGGTACCATTCCCAATCAGATTTAAATACCAATTTTCCTATTTGAAGTAAAAAACTTCCCAAATTTGAACAAAATTAAAAAGTCCAGAAAAGATTGACGGTGTTCCTGTTAAAATTTAACTGAACACCCCCAAACAATAAATACAAGTGTAAGACTCAATGAAACAAGTTTTTGATGAAAGTGATCAAATTCCCAATTTTGTTGAAAAGGACGCTCATTTTCCCAATTTAACCGGTACCGGTACTGTTCCCAAAGTAGTTAGGAAAAATGCTGAATTTGATGAATGATAGAGGAAAAAGCCTGCAAATATGTTTGTTAAATGCTTTCTTTGGGATGTTGAAATGTTGCTAGAACTTGACAACAGTGTTATGCTACCATTTTTGTACAATCATGCACAAATTGGTGGACACTGAGAGTCATAATACAGGGTTAACATTTCTTACTTAATACATTGTATACATGTACTTCACATTAATTTTCATGCATGATTTGTATGGTGTTTATTTGGAGAAAGTGTTTATTCTTATTGTGCATATTTTGCATTTGAATCATTTTTCATTTGTTTGAAGTATTGTATTATTACAAAATGAATTTGTATTCACCCCTATACACACAACTGTTATGAAACCATATTTAAATGTTTTAATAAACTTCACACAGTTTTAATTCATACAGGTTATCCAACAAGTATTTATGAGGCGTGTCGTGGGAAAACCGGGCTTAATGCATGTGCGTAAATTGTTGTCCTGGATTAGGCTGTGCAGTCCTACAGTGGAGTTATGTTTAAAAGAGACTTCCTTGAAACAGAAAATACCATAATAGCAGGCTAATCCAGGACGACACTTTACGCACATGCATTAAGCCCGGTTTTCCCACGACACGGCTCATATTGTTTCAAACCATTGCAAATGTTGGGAATAATAATGTAAATGTTGGGAATAATAATGCAAATGTTGGGAATAATAATGCAAATGTTGGGAATAATAATGCAAATGTTGGAAATAGGTTGCTGCTAAATTCACAGCATGAGTTAACCTTTCCCGCTTAAGGCCCTTTTATAATATAATGTTAAAGGTAAGAAAATTGCATTACTTTTTGGGGTAGGGAATGCATATTCATTCATGCAAAAGAACTTGTGCGTTAAAAGGTATACTCCTGCTGTGTGATACAGATGCATGCAAAGACTGATTCACTCATGTGGGAAAGGGTTTAAAACAGTTTTCATTTGATTTTCACCAGACTGGATGAAAATGTTTGATAATCAGCGAAATCCTAGAGCCTAGAGGTTACCTGTTTTACAAACTCTAGTTCACCAGTACATGTATATACTGCCCGCAGAATACAACCTTTGGTGTTCAAAAATGCAACTTAATGCATTGATACTTGCCATGTTGGCAGCCAGTCTTCATGTGTACTGGAAGTATTTTCTATTGGTCACAGGCTGAAATGTTGTTTGTTTTTCACTAGCTCCTAGATGATGACAAAGCCAAAAGGAAGAGCAAGCCCAAACCAACGTCCACACTTACCCTGAGTGCTGTAAGTTGGTTGTACATGCATATTTACTTAGTTAGCAGCATTGTGTTTCTAGTTTGATGTGATTGCAGTTGGTTACCTTGATATAACTGTTTGCCGGAATTTTCTAACAATCTTGGTCAGGAATTACATATTACCGGTAAATAGTTAAATGATTATGAGCATGGACACATATTTTTAATTAGTAATTGTATTTTTTGCCAGTTTGCAAATTTCCTGACTTTCTTGTTGAATTTCTGTTTTTTGTCACTTGTTAGTTAAGGTACATAGTCAAAAATTTAAGTTAAACTTAATGCTTTACTGTTTACTTAAAACACTATTTTAATCAGTAAGTACCTTATATTATATTGTAACTTAAGAAATGCAGTGTATGCATACAAAAGTCTATAAACAGGTAAGATTGTTTTGTTGAATTCCATTCTACTGTAAGCACTAAAATGCTCAGTAAGCATATATAACAGTAACTGAATGCATACATACACATGCATGGAAATACAAACTAATGTATATATTAATAAGCTACGATGGTTCTGTTGATCAGGGACCGGTCCACAAGTCTGCCACGGCACCAGGCAACCTCAGTGACGCAGGCACTGCTTCAGCCACTAAAACCAGCAGTTCACAGAAGTCCAATGAGGCGACACACATATCCTTGCCTATACAGCCTGCTGCTGCCCAGTGTCATAGCTCAGCCGATCTTATTGGTCTAGGTAGGTCATGTGACACAGTTTAGTTGATCTTATTGGACAATGTAGGTCATGCAACAATGCTTGGTCTATCTTATTGGTCTAGGTAGGTCATGTGACCTTATTCCATTGGTTTGAATGAGCTAGATATGAAATTTGAATTTTGTGGGTTTTTTGAAATTGAGACACCTATTTGATGATCTTCTGTGAACAATTATTATAGAAATAACCTAATGGTTTTAATGCAGGCAGTCATTCCATCAACACAATGGCAACTCATACATTTAACACTGCATTTTTCAAGCACATTTCAATCACACTCTAGATCATCCGACTGCATATTTTGTTATTAGGGCCCCGCAATTTTTTTATGGGTGCCCTATAGTAATCACCCTGTCTGTCCGTCCATCTGTCTGTCCGTACACACATTTGGATACTGAGGTGACTAAAATATTCACATAAGTATCCCTTTGTGAGTAAAAACTTCCTTAGGTGGCTAAATTAGTCCCTTAGGGGGCTAAAATGGCATTAGGGTTAGTCATGAAATAGTCACATAAGTATTCATTTGTTAGAACGTCCATCTGTGCGTCCGTCCGTCCACATTTTTCATGTTTTTCTTTCATAACTTCAAAACCGTTTCAGCAATTAATTTGAAACTTCATGGGTGGATAGATCTAAGAACCATTACTCTGCACTTCATGGTTCTGGAGTTATTGCCCTTTGTTAATTTTTCATACTTCTATTTTGCCTGCAGCATACCTCTTAAACTATAAGAGGTATTAACTTAAAACTTCATAGGTGGATAGATCTCATTGAGGAGAAGTGCAGTGTACAAGAACCGTTACTCTGCACTTCATAATTCTGGAGTTATTGCCCTTTGTTAATTTTTCATTTTCAGGCAGAGTCAACTTTTGGTTTCAGCTTTCTAACTTGAAAACGAATTGAAATATTTTAATGAAACTTCATCCGTAGATACCTTATATCGAGACCTGGCTGGGGATTACATAGGGGGTGGATGGGGTCACTGTGAAGGTTACCGTTACAAAAAATAGAAAAACGGTTTCCGCTCAATTACTCGAGAACGAATTGAGCTATTGTAATTCAACTTCATACATAGATACCTTTTATTACTAATTAGGGCCCTGCAGATTTTGTGCAGATGCCCTATAGTAATCACCCTGTTCGTCGGTCTGTCCGTCCATCCACATTTTAGCTCACTTGAGCACGAAGCAATTGGTATAGGGGGACTCACTGTCTGCGTCAACAACTAGAACTGACTTAGACTCAAGAAATAATACTTGTGTGTTTGCGAATATGCTGGGTTCCAATGCTGCTTATGCCATTAATAATCATTCTAAATAAAGAATGCTTAAACTAGCCTTTTAAGAGCATAATAGTTTCAAAATTATTATTTATTCTTAAGTCTTAAGTCTAATAATCGGTTGGTGAATACGGGCCCGGTCTAGGAACACTAGAGTTATTGCTCTTTTTTATAAGAAAAACTGTACAATGTACATCTGATTTTGACCTAACTTGCAAAGCTTGTGTATGAGCATAAGATTTCCAAAAATTCCAAAAATGGCCTAGATTGGGGTACAAACACCAGAGTTATTGCCCCTTGATTGTGAGAAAAAATGCAAAAAAAGAACAACGTGGATGATAGAGACTTGCACTGTTTGTGTATAGCCATAAGGTCTCATTTGAAGTCGAATATGGGCCAGATCGGACGTGTAGTTGAGAGTATAAATGGGGATTTAAATTTTTCTCCTCCATTTGCAAGTTATGGCCCTGTGATTATTTTCCAGTATGTAATGTTTAGGGAAAATTCCTCCTAGAGTATCCAACGGATTTTCTTGAAACTTGTCTTCATTGTAGAGGGTACTGTGTAGTTGAACAGTATGTAGAGATGGGGATTGAATTTTTTATTAAAAAGTACATATATTTTCATTTCCTATCATTACTTTAAAAACTGACTGACCCCTACCTTCAAACATGCTATCAATCGGGGCCCGCTGTCACCCATGTGACAAAGTTCTAGTTCTGCTTTCTTTTGAAATAATTTGGTTACTAGTATCTCGTTATACATTGTAATTCTTCGTACTAAGGTTATCTACAAAATCATTGCTTTTTATAACAATGCACTATTTCATTTCATTCTGTCTACTAACATTTTGGCTCTGCTGTGTTTTGAAGTGTTTCAACAATCTTCTACCAATTCACCAGTAGTTGGTAAGTGCATTGTTCTAGGTTCGGGCTTTCATATGTGGTGGAGGCAATATTTTCCTGCTCCATTTGTGTTTATTATTTAACGGAAAGGGAAAGGTCAGGGATTTAAAATATCTGAGACCATGTTGATCACGTCTTTTGGTGTATGGGTTGTATATATATGCATTGTGATGACTGAATGCTTTGTATTTTATTTTAAAAAAAAGTTTATAAAAATACTTCTACAGTTTCTGAAAGGATCATAGTTAAGAATCACTGGATCTTTCAATACTTTAAAGTGCTATGTTAATAGCGCAGCTGGTAGCTAGACTATTAGTGACAGTGTCTTATGTTTCTGTGTTTCTGTGATTTAGGCTTTCCACAAACATCCCTAGGATTCTGTTGATGTCATGATGTAGTTTGACATATATACATTATTGTACATAAATAGATAGTCAGTTATTTATGATTGTATCATGTTCTAAAATCAAGATGCATGTTTACTGTAAGGGGCAGAAAAAGCGAAACAAAATTCAATTAGGGCCAGCTGGAAATACACTGTACTTTTTCTCTGGACCTAATTGGGTGCCTTCAAAATCATCCCCGTATTTCTACTGCTTTTTTGTAACATATTTTCATGGAATTTGAAAATTAAAGTCTGGTACAGTTACCTTTAAGTTTGGAGATCATGTAACTTTTACGACATCTTTCAGCCTTAATCGTGTGCACAAGCATGTTGATATAGTTTCCATTTAAAATCAAATATTCAGTAAATGTCACACTAGTTTGTGTTGACAGAAACATGTAATCTAATCTTAGACAAATATGTTGTGTTTACTTTTCTAATTATATATGTCAGTCCATGTATTTTTTGAAAATTGTGATTTTCATTGGGCTTTTTTCCACAGAAAAAGTAGCTCATACATGTAGTTTTACCACTGGTCTTGCTGTATGAGATTACAAATTGGTTCATTTTTTTCTGCCCCTGACTGTATGTCATTTTCAAAGGAATACATGTTTCGATTTTAATTTTAAAACTAACTCTATAGTGCTGTATAACATGCTATACCTGGTCTCCCATGTAATACAACCATTACAAATATACATATTCTTTGACTGACCAATCGCATAACGTTATTTTGGTGAAATGACGTCGTCAACATGAAATGACGTTATGCCAATACACAACTTTTAGGATTTATCAACATGTTTTGGTTAAATTAGACAGCTATTTTCCGTTTAAAATCATGTGATAAAAAAGATCTGACACGAGTTGTCATTTCATACCATATTTTATTAAACTCGTCCAGGAAATTCGTTAGTAAGCTCGCCAATGCTCGCTTACTAACAAAATTCCTGAACTCGTTTAATAAAATATGGTATGACATGACCACTCGTGTCAGATCCTATATGTATAACATAAGTGTTAAAAGATAACATAGCAACTGATGGATCAACAAGAAAAAAAACACAATGTTTTTAGTAATTCCGAAAGTCTGGACTTCATTGTTAGTCAGAGATTTCTTATAATGGCAAGTGTACATGAATTTTGGTAAATGGTTTGGAGGATTAATGGTTGTGATACTAACATTAGTTACCTAACAGAAAAGGGGATCTTACTTGAATTATCCTGTATGTTACATAATTTGGAGGGGAAGTGATTAGTTTAGTTACTTTTGATGTAATTGTTTCAAATTGGGTGTTTTATTTGTATAACATTCCACGTACTTGTATTTTAACTATTTGTATCTCTAAGACTCTTGAACTTATGTTTACTATTGGCTTTCCATAATTGGTTGTCAAGTCATTTGTTTCATTCATGATTGAAGTTATTTCCATATCCTAATGATTTGACAATGAATGTATAAACATGTGTGTATATATATATAGATGCACCCACCGCCCCAGTGACAAGCACATCTAGTAGCCTCCTGGACGATTTCATGGGAGGGGGCGTGGCCGTCTCTGTGCCTACTAGTCAGCCTACCAGCCAGTCTACACAGGTGAGTCAAGTCAAGGTAGCCACTGACTGTGGAAAGGTGTGGAAAAATATTTCAGGAAAAAGCAGGGAATTTGGGAATTTTGCAAACAATCAGGAAAAATTCTGGGAATTTGACCAAAATGATAGAACAAAAGTAAAAAGAGAAATCTAGAATCTAAATAATTGACAATAAAACAATAATATTATATTTATGCAGAATAACGAGTTAGCTATCATAGAAATAGCTGAAAATGAAGAATAGTTATCATGTATTTATGTGCAGTATTGCCACTTTGCACAAATTGTACGGGTAATTTGTCAATAACAGTCAGGTAAACTCACATTCTGCTCAGAGAAAAATCAGGGAAATATAATGGAATTTTACTTCGGAATTCATTTGCCAACTCGGCAAGTGGGCCTCTCCCTTGCTGTTGTTGTACAGTTTATGCAGTAGTGTTCATTCATTCCTATGGGAAGTGCATCACCAGCAAGGATGGCAAAATTGATTGTCTATATACAGGGATACAGATTAACGGGTGCCCAGTCGCCCAATGCGACAAAAAAAATCGTTAAGGTACTTAAATTTTCAAGTTATTCGCCCAGCTGGCGATAAAAAAATATTGGTAAAAATCAAAACAAAAGTAATGGAAACGGAAGTATAAACTTCGAAAATAAACCTAAAGAAAAACAGACGAAAAGTGAATATTGCGCAACGGGTCAGGACGCACAATTCTAAGATGGTCACTTCTCGCAGCGGTTATTTCCCCTATCGGTTAACAGTTATGCTCGGAACCAGTCAAATCTCTGCGCGGGGGTTGTTGCTAATATTTCTTTAGGTTCAAATTTCACTTCGCTTCCGTTTCTGTTACCAAGATAATCAAGCTAGATTTTTCGGTCAACAACTTAAACTTATTAGGGCCCCACACATTTGTTTGCGGGTGCCCTATAATAATCACCCTGTCTGTCCGTCCGTCTGTCCGTCCACGTTTTCATGTTTTTCTTTCATAACTTCAAAACCGTTTCAGCTATTAATTTGAAACTTCATTGGTGGATAGATCTCATTAACGAGAAATGCAGTGCACAAGAACCATTACTCTGCACTTCATGGTTCTGGAGTTATTGCCGTTTGTCAACTTTTCATACTTCGTTTTTGCCTGAAGCATAACTCTTAGACTATGAGAGATATTAACTTAAAACTTCATAGGTGGATAGATCTCATTGAGGAGAAGTGCAATGCACAAGAACCGTTACTCTGTGCTTCATAATTCTGGAGTTATTGCCCTTTGTTGATTTTTCATTTTCAGGCGGAGTCAACTTTTGGTTTCAGCTCTCTATCTAGAGAACGAATTGAAATATTTTAATGAAACTTCATCCATAGATACCTTATATCGAGACCTGGCTGGGGATTACATACGGGGTGGATGGGGTCACTGTCAAGGTCACCGTTACAAAAAATAGAAAAACAGTTTCTGCTCAATTACTCGAGAACGAATTGAGCTATTGTAATTCAACACCATACATAGATACCTGTTATCAAGACATCGCTTGGGATTGCATAGGGGGTTGGTGGCATCAAGGTCAAGGTCACCATTACTAAAAATAGAAAAACAGTTCCTCACCTTCAAGCATGCCACTCATGTAACAAAGCTCTAGTTTTAAATTAATACTGCCGTATGTCAATCAAAGGTACTAGAAATGTGGCGATTCATAGAAGGTGTTTATAAACAGTGTCATTGACCTGATCCTATTGATGTCTCCTTCAAGTGCTGAGGCCGAAAGGTGTTTTTCCCAAATGAAATTGATAAAGACTGATATTCGCAGTAAGCTGAGTCAGAAAAGCCTCAACCAGTGTCTTGCCATTAGACTGCTGTCAGCAGATATTAAGTCCTTCGACCCTACCCCAGCTATTCACTACTGGAATGGATTTGGACCCAGGACTAGATGCCCAGATTTGAATCACAATCGGGAAAAGTCTCTGACAGCTTCAATCACAGAGTCTGAGTCTGATCAGTCTGATGCCATAGCGAATGGTAGAACATCAGAGGCATCATCATCATATGACAAAGACTTTGAGTGTTCAGATAGCACTGGTGATTCTGATATTGATGACAGTGAAGATGAATGCAGTGTATTTTCGAGGCTTTTGGAGTAGTGCTGTAGTCAAGTGTATAAATTAATGTTTGCTGCTGGATGGCTAAGTGTTTGTCGTCATAATGTTGAATTAATGTTCAATATATTGTACAAATAAAATGTAAAACATTGTGTATTGATGTATTTACCAAATATGAAGAGAAATTAATATGCAACTGAATATAAATTTATTTAACGGATAATTAGTGTTGGGCTACCACATTTTCGGCTGGGCCCCTAGATTTCAAAAGTTAGGGGCCCAGGTGGCGAGAAATACAAAAATGTTAATCTGTATCCCTGATATAGCCCAACTTGTTCTGGAGCATAGGCTGAAAAGATGTATTTTGTCTGAATTTACTAGTCTATATACATGTTATTGATGTATGGATATGTGCTCTTATCGATGTATGGATATGTGCTCTTATCAACAAACGACAAGTATGGCAGTATAAGATTGTGTTGCCCATGATATGCTTTTGCATGGGTCTTTCTTTACATCAGTATATATGTTTTCTGCTAATCAGAGTACAATTATTGGATTACCCCCTTGTCATACAAAATAAATTATCAGATATATACTAATAATGAAGTTCATTTCCTCTCATATCCAGAATTGTTTGGATGATAACCTGTTTAGGACATGAAAACAACGTCGTTATACCCGAAACTTTTTACATGCCATATCCAGGCTGTCCAGCGGGCCCTACTTTTCCTACTTTTTCCTACTTTTTTTTACCTTTTCCCTACTTTCCCCCTACTTTTTCTTCAAAATGCCCTATTATCCCTACTTTTTATTTGCCAAAATGTTTGTTTTTTTCATAAAATCACATTAATTTTAATCTTTAATCCTGTTCAATTATTAATTATTGTGAATATTTGAGTTTGTAACTGTCTTTATGACTGTCTTTATGTGGAATTTACCTATCTTAAATATATTTTAGACCTCTATATGTGACAGTCACCACTAATTTAGAGGACATATGGAGTGCTTCATCCATGCAGCTGTTGTGTGTTGGAGATAATCTGACCAAGCTACAACAGGGTTGCCGCTTAACTTGAACAATCAGGGAAATTTATTTTCATGGCCAGTAGAATGTTCAGTGGTTATGGCAGTCTTCAAGCAGTATTTATTAGTATTTCCAAAATATTTTGGTGTGATTGTGTATAAGCGTAATTTAAATGTGTTTTAATCAATTTTGTTTCTATGTTAACTTTAGACTTTTAAAAATTGAAAGGCTTTGCAACCCATGCCTGCAGTGCAGACTCATTCTATACTTTTCTTGCTTTGTAGAGGCGTCTGGGATGCAACTGCAGTTGCAGTGCGTTCATGCCGTCTGGGATGCAACTGCAGTTGCAGTGCGTTCATGCCGTCTGGGATGCAACTGCAGTTGCAGTGCGTTCATGTCGTACTCAATATTTCAAACAGTGTTGATTTCTTTCAGAGGCAGTGCAGAAATCAATAGATGCAGAAACTTAAAATTTACTAATTTTTTACTCAAGCAATTGCAAATAATCTATCAGTTTGATGCAGTTGTTCTCCGTTTGCCAACTTCAAAAGCACTAGAAAACAATAATTTTATCATACTAATAGTGTTTTGTGCAAAGTTCTTAATCTGTATTAACACAACCTACCATTCGCAGATCATTTTTATATACACACAGCAAATATGCAAAACAAAATCCTTGTGATTTCAATATTATAAATTGATATCTTCATTTTGACCCCTCAACACTTCAAGTAAAGAGTTATTTGACTTTTGGTTTTCAAAATCTACAGAAATCGCTGCACATCCTTACTCTACAGTGGACAATTAAGTCAATAAGTTATCAAACAGATGATGAAATGGTTTTATATATTATAAATCAAATAAGCATGATTCTACATGTATATTCAGGTTTCACTTATTAATAGAGAAATAAGAAAAAGATCTATATTCTGGAGTAAATTTTTGTTTCAAACTTTAGTAAACAGACAATATTTAATGATGTTGACTGACTGGGTAGGAAAGGACTCAACAAATGTCAAAAAAACATATTTTCTTGAGTGTGGTGGAGGGATTTTGCTTACGGGGAAGCGGGCTCTCCGAAGCCATGCCAAAGGACAGAAGCACTTCCACTAGTATCAAAGGTGAAAACAGAGAAGAACATTCTTGCTGCCTTTGTAAATGATATTAACCCTATTAGCACCCATGGTGTCGAACCGACAGCAGAGTTACATATGTGAAGATGTGTGTTTATAGCCAAGTTCAGTCTAGTCAATTATCATCAATGACTAATATCATCATTATAATATTTTCTCTAATATATTTTTGGTATTTGTTGATATATCTGAACAGAAAAAAAATTAAAGTGTAGATTAGACGGTTGTCGGGGAAAATAAGACCTACAAAATACGGTTGTATTGGTCAGTGAAAAGTATGGTTTAGTCGAGGAAATATTAGGGCATTTTATCTTGTCAACTCAGTGGCAACGCTGAACAAGAGGACCTTATGGTTCTCTCCAGCACAAGAGCAGCTTTGCACGAAGCACGGATGTTTCATATACTGTGTAATACAGGGTTTACTTCTTTTATCTTCCTTTCAAAGGTAAGTAATATCCCTACTTTCCCTTCTTTTTGGATTTAAAATCCCTACTTTTGCCCTACTTTTCTGAAAAGTTTGACCCTACTTTTGCCTTACTTTTTTAAGGAAGGTGGCTGGACAGCCTACAACCGAGATTATATCAGTTGAAATTTATAGGGATCTGGCAGGTATCTTGGACTCATCATCGCTATCTGCTATATATGTAGATATAAACCCTATTGTTACAAGTGGAGTTTACTGTATATGCCTCGCAATATGACGTAAGAAATAATGCATATATGCTAATTTTGTAGTTTTACAAAGCTCGACAGTGTTTTTTAGGGCCAATTTGGGGCCGAAATTCGGCCCCATTCTACTGCTTAAAAGGTGTATATTTTCCCCCTATATTTACCTTTAAATTCCCCTCAGAATGTAAGCTTTATTTTGAAAAATAATTGACAAAACTCTGACAAAAATTGAAGATACAGAAATTTTTGTGAACAATCCCAGCGATTTTTCATGTAACCAAGTTAATATAAGTTATTTTGTAGCAAAACAAGTCATTAATGTTTTATAACAAAGTAGAATATAAACATGTAAAAATGCTTTTGTAAAAAAAAAATCTTTAAAAAATCCCCTTTTGTTGTAAAATTCCCCATCTGAAGGGCCCCGCCACCAATTAACGAAAGGTGAAAAAACACTGTTAAATATCAATAATATAATAATATAGAAGTTTATTTTTGATCACATGCATTTCCAGAATGGTTTGGATGAGAACCTGTTTGGTGATGCCAGCAGTGCTGACACAAAGCCCAACGTCTCCACAAAGGACTCAATCATGGCGCTGTTTGGGGGCCAGTCACAACAACAACAGTCACAGCAACAACAGTTTGGTGTGCCTGGTAAGAACTGCTCACTGCTTTGTCAGATATTGACACAGTTTCAGTCATCGGAATTAGCAGTTCGACCAAGCTAGCCAGAATTTTTATATTAATACTTGTTAAAAGTCCGCCTGTATAAAACTGAGAATCTGAGCAAGACCACTTTAAAATTTACCAGTGCATGGCTAATGGGGCTTATGCTAATTTTGACCACTGCACTTTAATAATAAGGCCCTTAACGTTTGGGGAAGGTATCCATAAATCAGATTTGGGATTTGTTTGCGATATTTTTTATTTATATTTCTCCAAAACATTGTGAAATCGAAAACGTTCATTCCCCAAATATATGATGTGTTATTTAAATAACAAGAATTATGTTTCTAAACATTTTAACATTGTATGCTCAGTTCGCAAGAGTTGTTTACTTTTGTTAGCCCACCTGAGCATGAAGTGCTCAAGGGTGAGCTATTGTGGTCAGTCTGTGTCCGTCGTTCGTCGTCAACATTTTACTTCAAACAACTTCTTCTCTGAAACCACTAGGCGGATTTTAACCAAACTTGGCAGGAATGTTCCTGTGATGGTCCTTTACCAAATTCCTTCAATTTATTAAAATATATTGAAAACTCTGGTTGTCATGGCAACCAAAAGCTTAAAAACTGGAAAAGTTAAAAATCTTCTTGTCAGAAATCACTGGCTGGATTTGAAAATAGTTTTCACAGAAATGCTCCTTGGTGACCCTCTACCAAAGTCCTTCAAGTCATTTTGATTTGTTAAAAAACATGGCCGCCAAGGGGGGCAGGGCCAGTTTTCCTTATATAACTTTTTTGAAAACTTTAAAAATCTTCTAGTCTGAAACCACTAGCTGGATTTCAAAATAATTTCACAGAATTGGTCCTTGGGTGACCCTCTACCAAATTTGTTGAAATCATTTTGATTTGTTAAAAAACATGGCCACCAGGGGGCCGGGCAGTTTCCCTTATATGGCTATATTGAAAACTTGAAAAATCTTCTAGTCTGAAACTTCTGCTGGATTTCAAAATAATTTCACGGAAATGCTCCTTTGGTGACCCTCTACCAAATTCCTTCAAATCATTTTGATATGTTAAAAAACATGGCCGCCAGGGGGCGGGGCAGTTTTCCTTATATGGCTATATTTAAAACTTTTTAAATCTTATAGTCTGAAACCACTGGCTGGATTTCAAAATAATTTCATCTCTACCAAACTCCTTGAAATCATTTTGATTTGTTAAACATGGCCGCCACGGGTCGGTGCAGTTTTCCTTATATGGTTTTATTGAAAACTTTAAAAATCTTCTTGTCTGAAACAACTGGCTAAATTTCAAAATAATTTCACATATGTGTTCCTTGGGTGACCGTCTACCAAATTTCTGGAAATCATTTTGATTCGTTAAAAATAATGGCCGCGGGGGGGGGGGGGGGGGGGGGGGGGGGCAATTTGGGGCTCAAATTCGGCCCCATTCCCCTGCTTAAAAAGTATATATTTTTCCCCTGCATTTACCTTAAATTCCCCTCAGAACGTAAGCATTATTTTTTTTTATAAAGACCAAAATCGGACAAAACTTGACTAAGATCATGATGGAGGAATTTTCGTAAACAATCCCAGCAATTTTTTATCAAACCAAGTTAGTGCATAATCTAAGTTATTATTTGTAGCATAGCAATTCATTTCTCATGTTTTATGATAAAGTAGAATATAAACATGTAATAATGTTTTTCTAAAAAAAATAATCCCCTGTTGTCATAGGGCCTCGCCACCTTGCCCTCAAAGGCGAACAAAAACACTGCCCTACTAGAATGCTATAATTCCTCCAGTATTTGCATCTTGTTGTTGTTTTGTGAAATCAGTACTGAAACAAAGTAATAGAATCAAATGTTATAATTATGTGCATATATGTACATATACATGTAGTTACATCTTTTTTTTCCATGGTACTTTGATTTGTTTTGTATATAAGGCAGCAGTTTGTAAAAAGTTTACTAATCTGGGCCCACATTCTGTAAGCTCCTTAGGAAACTTTATAAATAAAAATTCACTTAAGTGAACATTTCATACCAATTTCCTGACAGATGTGATAATAAAATGGTGAATTAAGAATCGTTTGTTCAATCATTCCCACATTAAAACAGTTTCTTGTATTAAAAATATCTATAAATAAAACTGGTCACAGATATATGGAATTATATAAGGTGTGTCGTGGGAAAACCGGACTTATTGCATGTGCATAAAGTGTCGTCCCAGATTAGCCTGTGCAGTCTTCACAGGCAAATCCAGGACGGCACTTCTGCCTACAGTGGATTTATGTTTAGAAGAGACTCCTTGAAACAGAATATACTTTAAAAGCGGAAAGTGCCGTCCCGGATTAGCCTGTGCAAACTGCACAGGCTAATCCGGGACGGCACTTTACGCACATGCATTAAGTCCAGTTTTCCAACGACACGCCTCATATAGCTTTACAAAATTAACATGCATGTTATTTTACCAACTATCTTAGTGAATACGGACACTAATATTAACTTCTAACCAGTGATTTTTGTTTTTGGCCATTTTTACTGCCGAATAAAGGCAGTTTCCCCTTGTCAATAAACTTCCATTTTTCCCCTTCAATGACAAAAATTTTCCACCAAAATGAGAAAAAAATCCCATCAAGCTGGGTTGGTATTTCAAAAAATTAAATTGACAGCTTTTATTGCTTGTTTACACACAATATTAGTTTGAGACATCGATAAAACCGTAATGGTACTACCCTGAATAACTCGCATACAAGTTTAGAAGCAAAAAGCATAGCTTAAAAAAATGACTGATACCATGTTTAAAAAACTTTTACTATTTTCCCCATTTTGAAGTTAGTTGCGCTAAAACTCCCCTAGTTCAAAAACACAGGTTGTTGTAAAAATTGCAAAAAAATCACTGGAAACTAATATGTCTATGTATTAGAAGGCATGTCTTCTCCCTAAACATTAAAGTAAGATTAGTCTGGGTGTAATTACCTGCAAAACACCACACTTGCTTCTCTGTACAACATTTATTTTGATGGAACATCTGCTTACAAAGCAACAAGCTGCTGTCTGCTGCACATGAAAGCAACAGCTTTTTGAATTGCTTGTGTTATTCCTAATTGGATTAATGAAATATTAATAACATGTATGATGTTTACCTATGGTATATACCAATAACACATTTGATTTTTGTTATGGAAAAGGAAAGTAAGCTCATGAGCTGAATTAAACAGCTAATGTTTTTGTACTTCGCTGCTTTATCCCTCAATTGTGGTTTTATGATGTGTGTATCTGTTTTTAACCAGGGCCTTCGCCAGGATTTTTTCAGGCGCCCTGGTCCCGAGAGGGGTGGGTTAGGGAGGGGTATCCCCTGCCTACGTGGATGTTTTCAGGCGCCCCGGTCCCGAGAGGGGTGGGTTAGGGAGGGGTATCCCCTGCCTACGTGGATTTTTTCAGGCGCCCCGGTCCCGAGAGGGGTGGGTTAGGGAGGAGTATCCCCTGCCCACTTGGATTTTTTCAGGCGCCCCGGTCCCGAGAGGGGTGGGTTAGGGAGGGGTATCCCCTGCCTACGTGGATTTTTCAGGCGCCCCGGTCCCGAGAGGGTTGGGTTAGGGAGGGATATCCCCTGCCTACGTGGATTTTTTTTCGCAGCATGTGTCAAATGACGTTATCTGGTGCGTTTTAGCTCTTAAAATTTAGGCAAACAGATTTTAATTTTTTGTAAACGTTTTAACGAAATGAAATAAACAAAACATCACCGTTAAAACGGTATACCTCGAGCCTTTAAGAAGCATCGGGCGTCAATTTTGTTGCGAAACTGAAAGTAGCTAATAATTTTTTCCAGATGTTTATGTCCAGTGCGCATCTGCTTTGCACAGTGACGTCATGTTCAAACCAACTATTCTCATCATTCTCGAATATTTGGGTTACACTCGATCTACTTACGGAGATTAATTATGTTCATATGGGCATGCGTTTAGTGTTTAACACTGTTTTAATCGTTACAACTATTGAACACAGTACTGATTGGATAATTGGTGAATTGTAAAGATCTTGATTAAAATTATACATTTATATAATACATGCTTCGTTCGTGCAAAAATGGCGGGAAAATTTCCTCGTGCACGTCGTGCCTACAAGCGTAAAAAGTTCGTAAAGCATATGGTCCGTACACGCACGCTTTCCACGCGTGGAACGTGATGTCGTGGTTGTCAGCAGACATTTCGCGCTCTTTTGTAGAAAACACGGGTTTTACATGGCATGCATGTAAAGCAAGACAGCTTATTTTAAGAAACTACAACAGTAACACTGGATAGGCTTTCCGATACCGATTTTATATTAGTGTATTTTAGACTGATTTTCGCAGTTTAATTTTTTATTGTAGTTATTAAATTTAGCAAATAAATAAGTGTTGATATTATAAAATAAGAAAGGGCGAGGGTTTGTTTTGACGCGAATATGAGGTTACTTGTGTGTGGATACATGCCGATTGCGCCGATTCATCAATGATAACGTCGTTCCATAGTGAAGATAACCTGAGCATTTCTACTGGCTTATATCAATTTTACTGCGAAATGGAACCCCGCCTACAGGGGCGGGGCTTCCCGGTGATTGATTGCGGCTTAGGAATAACTGCAAATTTTCGGCAAAGTGTTGACTTGGTTGAGTGGGTGTACATGTTTCTAGAGTGAAAAACTGCCTTTATGACGCAAGAGATTAGCTTTCACAGCTTGATAAAATACAGGCATCCCGGGCGATGTTTATAAGCGCAACGCTAATTTAAGGTGCCCCGGGAATGTTCAAGTTAAAATTCAAGCGCCCCAGGACTGGGGATAAAAACGGCCTGGGGAAGTCCCTGGTAACATGTCCTTTGTTAGCTGTAGTATTAAAATATACATGAATACTACCAGAATTATCCCAACGAAAAAACATTAATGCAAATGAAATGCTTGTTTAATAATATTCATCAAGCTTAGCATGACTTTAATATGCTCGGCTTTTGCATTTAACAATGCAATGACCGAAAATGTATTTGTTGTCACTTCACAAACTCAAAATCTACATATGTCACAATTGTTAAAGTGGTACTGAGGCAGACTTCTTACATGCAACCATTCATCCATAACAAACGGATGCCTATATTTGTATATATCCACCATGTTCACAGCTGTAAGTACCCCTCAGCTGGCCTCACCATTTGATGTGGTGGGTGGGGTATACTCCACATCTGGCTACAATTTTATGGCACCCTGCACGCCACAGATGGCGTACAATTTTGCCGATACAGGTCAAGTACCCTGCTACAGTGCTCCTTGCCTTGGCTTGGCTTTTATAAGTACATTTAAACTTCTCATTACTGTATGGAAACTGTATGCATGACGGATGCATTCTTGTGGGGAATCAAGTTAACATTTTATTATTCTGTATTCTTTGAAATTTCAAATACCTGCATATTGTTTCAAGAGAGTAATTTTGGTTGGGTATTATTGCATTTTTTACTTGTTTTGCACAGTGCTATTTCTAATGTATGTTGGCATTTGCTAAATATTCACTTTCGTTTTTGTTTTTGTTATTTTGTTTGATTTTGTTTCCCTGGGCATAGGTGTCTGTAGGTTTTGTTGTTTCCATTCATTGCAGTGGTATCATTGACCTTGGCTCAAATCCCACAAAGGTTTTCAAGTTGGATTATCTAAGCAACCAAAAAAAGATTTCTAAATCTCGATGAATCTTGCAAAATGATTTAAATATCTGGACACATGTACACCAGTTTTCATTTGCCATTATTAAAGGCTGTGGCCCCGGTTTGGTTCGTGAATATTTGTTGTCAAGGTTCTTCCAAAGCCTGTATTTGGAGTTGAAAATACTGTACGATACGATCCTTTCTGAATTTTCCTTCAGAGACACGATGTAACACCTCGTAACCTGTCAAATTTTAGGTGTACATATTAGAAACTCCATAACACCAGCCTTTGTTTGAACAAACAGTGCAGATATTTGGTTTGTTTTGTTACCATTAAACTACACGGGAGTCATGTTTTTTATTGGAAAATCAAAATACAAAATATGCCATAATCACTGGTAGAAGATGTTTTGAATATGACATAAGTGTTTGTGCATAATGTCACGGGGGTCCAAGGGGGGGGGGGGGGGGGGGTTGTAAGTATTTTCTAGAATGCAACATTGTTCCATAGGTAATTTGTTATGAATAGTAGATTTTCTTTGAACTTTACAAAAAAATTGACTTTGTTTGCGTGAGCTGTGTAAATTCCTTACTCAAAACAGTCAAATTATGATTAGGTAGTTTGAAATAATAACAAAATAAACTATATCTGCTTTAACTTAAACATTAACAATGTATACTATCATGTGATGTAACAAAAAATCTGTTGAATGTTAGTTATATAAAGATAAAAATCTGATGGCGATTTTTTTAACCAAATATGATTTGCATGTGTACTGGTAATTAAGAAATTCATTTTTAGCTCAACTATTCGAAGAATAGGTGAGCTTTTCTACTACCCCCGGCGTTGGTGTCCGCGTCTGAATTTGGTTCAAGTTTTCATTCAAAAGTCTTGTATCTTTAAAACTACAAAATTATTTACTTGAAACTTGGAATATACTTTTGTCATCAACTCCAGTATCAGGGGCAACATTCCCCATAACTCTTTTTTGTATTGTGACAGAGTTATGCCCCTTTTTCACATAGATTTTCTGGTTAAAGTTTATATTCAAAAGTTGTGTAACTTCAAAACTACAGAAGTGATTTACTTGAAACGTAGAATATGACTTTGTCATCAACTCCAATGTCAGGGAAAACATTCCCTATAACTCTGTTTTGTATTTTGACAGAGTTATGCCCCTTGTTCACATAGACTTTCTGGTTAAAGTTTATATTCAAAAGCTTTAACTTCAAAACTACACAACTTATTCACTTGAAAATTGGAATATACCTTTGTCATCAACTCCAGTATCAGGGGCAACATTCCCCATAACTCTGTTTTGTATTTTGACAGAGTTATGCCCCCTTTTCACCTAGATTTTCTGGTTAAGTTTATTTTCAAAAGTTTTGTAACTTCAGAACTACATAAGTTATTCACTTGAAAATTGGAATATACCTTTGCCATCAACTCCAATATCAGGGGCAACATTCCCTTTAACTTTGTTTGTGTTTTGACATAGTTATGCCCCTTTTTGCACGTTGATTTTCTGGTTAAAGTTTATATTCAAAAGCTTTGTAACTGCAGAACTACATAAGTTATTCACTTGAAACTTGGAATATACCTTGTCATCAACTCCAATAACAGGGGCTTTATTCCATATAACTCTGTTTTGTATTTTGACAGAGTTATGCCCCTTTTTAGCTCACCTGAGTATGATGTGCTCAAGGGTAAGTTATTGTGGTCAGTCTGTGTTTGCGTCCGGCGTCAACATTTTACTTCAAACAACTTCTTCTCTGGAACCACTAGGCGGATTTTAACCAACTTGTCAGGAATGTTCCAGGGATGGTCCTTTACAATATTCCTTCAATTTATTAAAATATATTGAAAACTCTGGTTGTCATGGCAACCAAAAGCTTAAAAACTGGAAAACGTAAAAAATCTTCTAGTCAGAAACCACGGGCTGGATTTGAAAATAGTTTACACAGAAATAATTCCTGGGTGACCCTCTACCAAATTCCTTGAAATTATATTGATTCGTTAAAAACATGGGCGCCAGGGGGGCGGGCCAGTTTTCCTTATATAACTATATTGAAAACTTAAAAAATCTTCTAGTCTGAAACCACTGGCTGGATTTCAAACTAATTTCACAGATTTGGTACTTTAGTGACCCTCTACCAAACTTCTTGAAATCATTTTGATTTGTTAAAAAACATGGCTGCCAGAGGGCGTGGCAGTTTCCCTTATATGGTTATATTGAAAACTTGAAAAATCTTCTTGTCTGAAACTTGTGGCTGGATTCCAAATAATTTCACAGAAATGCTCCTTGGGTGACTTCACCAAATTCCTTCAAATTATTTTGATACGTTAAAAAACATGGCCGCCAGGGGCCGGGGCAGTTTTCCTTATATGGCTATATTGAAAACTTTTAAAATCTTATAATCTGAAACCACTGGCTGGATTTCAAAATAATTTCACAGAAATGTTCCTTGGGTGACCCTCCACCAAACTCCTAGAAATCATTTTGATTCGTTAAAAAAACATGGCCGCCAGGGGGCGGGGCAGTTTTCCTTATATGGCTATATTGAAAACTTTAAAAATCTTATTGTCTGAAAGCACTGGCTAAATTTCAAAATAATTTCACATACATGTTCCTTGGGTGACCGTCTACCAAATTCCTGGAAATCATTTTGATTTGTTAAAAATAATGGCCGCCAGGGGGCGGGACAGTTTTTCTTATATAGCTATATTGAAATCTTAAAAAAGCTTTTTGTTAAAAGCCATTATGATGCTTTACACTCAGGTGAGTGACATAGGGCCATCTTGGCCCTCTTGTTAACATACATTTTCTGGTTAAAGTTTATATTCCAAACTTTTGTAACTTCAGAACTACATAAGTTATTCACTTTAAAATAGGAACATACCTTTGTCATCAACTCCATGATCAGGGGCAACCTCCCTATAACTCTGTTTGGCATTTTGACAGTGTTATGCCCCTTTTTCACATAGATTTTCTGGTTAAAGTTTATAGTCAAAACTCTTATAACTTCATAACTACACAAGTTATAAACTACATAATGTATAACGCGCTACCATGTATAACGCGCACCCATTTTTTTTATGCCCGAACATGGAAAAAAAATCGGCCGCCATTGTGTAATTGGCGGGTCACGGGATGAAAACATTGATCAGTGTCACTGACAGGATAGCTTTTATTTCATAGTAATGTTTAAGCGTTTTAGGACTGTGCGCACGGGTTACATGGCACTATAATTTTGACAATTCTTTCTAAAATATGCGTGGCCTTGTATTGGGCCGTTGTATTGGGCAAGTCTGTCCTTGCCTCGTGCTCTCAAATTACTCAACTGTTGCAGCTGTAAATTACAACACTAATTACAATTAAATATTTTCACGTTCTCAAACCATAATTATCGTCTCTAATTACTCGACGACCGTTGCTGCTGTCAATTTCAAAGCGTGAAAAACACAAAGACATTTTTCATATTTTATTCACACATTTTAATTTCTGTTAAAACTGTTGCTACATGATTCACACTTACGCTCACAGTTTGTCATACCGCTATTGAATATCGACAATGGCCCATTCCAGACCACAAGATAGAAGGGTGTAGTATTCTATGAAAAACAAAATGGCTTCAATTGCGCGTTTTTACAATGGGATTTTTGCAAATTAGTTGCCAAAATTGAATTGTTTCAATGTATAACGTGCACACACTTTTTGTGTCACCTGACTTGGTGATATATAGGGGTTACTTATGTCGGCGGCGGCGGCGGCCTCTTTTGCATGTGCGAAGCATAACTCTTAGACTATTAAAGCTATCAATATGAAACTTCATAGGTAGATAGATCTCATTGAGGGGAAGTTCAGTGCACAAGAACCGTTAATCTGCACCTCATACTTTTGGAGTTATTGCCCTTTGTTTATTTTCATACTTAATTTTTGTCCGGAGCATAACTCTTAAGACTATGAAAGCTATCAACTTTAAACTTCATAGGTAGATAGATCTCATTAAGGAGAAGTGCAGTGCACAAGAAGCGTTACTCTGCACCTCATAATTTCTGAGTTATTGCCCTTTGTAAATTTTCATACTTAATTTTTGTGTCGCATTTTTGGTTTTAGTAAGTCTTTTCTTTGCAATTAGCCAGAGTGCAGTGCTTTTGAAGATTTCAATAAATCTGCTTAAAAAATTTGAGCATTAACCTTAAGTGCTTCTTCATTTGGATTCACATAAGCTATCCGGCGTCAGGCGACACATCCGACTCGCGGACTTCTACTTAAATCAAAACTTGGGGGTAAAAAAGTGTGCGTTATACACGGTCACATACGGTAACTGCCATAACTCAGTTTTGTATTTCAACAAGTTTATGCCCCTTCCAATTTCCAAAATATGTACCAACTGAAATACTTTGAATAGTCGAGCGCGCTGTCCTCTGACAGCTCTTGTTAGTTCATCTATTAAAGCCTGCAAAACTAATGGTTTTTGAATAACTGTATGGAATAATTTCAATCATGATTTGACTGAACACTTTTAACATTCAGTTTCATTATAAGAGCAATTGACTCTTAGCTGGTTGACACCTAGCATCAGTGAAGCATTTTTATAAGAGCCTGTCGTGGTAAACCCGGGCTTGATGCACGTGCATAAAGTGTCATCCCAGGTCAGCCGTGCAGCCCGCACAGGCTGATCCGGGATGACACTTACCACTTTTATAGTATTTTCTGTCTCTTCTAAACATAAATCCACTGTAGGCGGAAAGTGCCGTCCTGGATTTACCTGTGTGGACTGCATAGGCTGATCCAGGACGACACTTTACGTAGATGCATTAAGCCTGGGTTTCCCACGACACACCTCATATGCTTTGCTTGCTGTTTATGGGCTGTGTCCTACTCCTGATTCATGCATGTATCTTTATTTTATGTATCCACAATTTCTGTTTAGGTATTGGTCGTCGAGCAATGGCCACTAGGTCAACTCGTCCACAGGGTAAAATATAATGTCTTTCTATTGGAGTATAAACTATATGTACTAGTGTTTTGTTTAAGAAATATTTTCATTTACCACAGAAAACTTTTTGGGGTTCTTTAGGCATCCCATGAAACTCATTTCTTGTTTAATACATGTTTGCCTTAAAATTGTGGGTTATATTTCTTTTAGTGTCCGCTTTTCAAATTTTTGCTACATGTAGTTGGGTAATAATATTATTTTGATTGTATGTGAAATTTGTTTGCTGTTATTCAAATCTGAATAATTTGACACTATATGCTCTATCCCTCCCAATTTTTTCTGAATTTTAAACATTTCTGTCAGATTAAGCAAGTATGACATCAAACAACTTAACAATAGTTATTTATTATTTTGTGATATAATTTTCAGATGTTTATTACTAAATACATAGATTGTAATTCGAAACCACGGGGTGGCCATTGACTAGGGAAACAGAAACAACTTCTGAAGAAAAAAAAAGTGAAATATTGAATCTTGCAAATAATAAGACTGTTGTAACAATTATGAAACATTATAATTATGTGTGTAGAATAAAAAGTTAACTGGTAGTAAAATGGCTAGAAGGGGAGAATGGAGGCCTTAATATATATGAGGCATGTCGTGTAAAAACAGGGCTTAATGCATGTGCGTAAAGTGTCGTCCCGCTGGTCAGGCTGATCCAGGACGACACTTTACGCTGATGCATTAGGCCCGGATTTCCCACGACACGCCAAATGTATATACATGATAACCATATACATTTATTTTCCATTATATTTTATTGTATAACTATCAGGGAAAATCACATTGCTGTCAGGGAAATACCAGGGAAACATCAGGGAAATACCAGGGAAACATCAAGGAAATACAATGGAATTTCACTCTGGATTATCAGTGGCCACCCCCACCCTACTAGGAATTAATACTGTTGTTTTTTCTGAAGTATACCTAATTGTATGGTCGAAATATATTTATATATAAACGTCCCAAATTAGTTTTGGACAATGACAGTGTTTACAAATCCTTCGTTATCTTGTTTAAAATTGCTTAAACCCAACTCCTCTGGTTTAGTTTCCTTGTTCACAAAATTGTTCTGGATCAGAATGAAAGTCATATAATTGCAAACTTTTTGGATGTGAAGTATATGAATAAATCTGATTTTGTTACTAACTAAATTTAACAGAATTTCATGAATTTGTATTTAAGTAAAATATTTTTAAATAAACTATTTACAGTTCAGCTGGTACATAAAGGTCATAGAGAATACTAGGTTAGTGTTGAATAAAGATAAGTTGTTTAGCAAGGCTTAGAAAACCTGAAACACGAGCCTTGGCGAGTGGTTCGCATTTCATGCCGAGCAAATTATCTTATTTTTATTCAACACTTACCTAGTATTCTATTTATCCCATCATTTTCTGTCCTTATGTTGAAAAAAAAAACGAAACAAAACAAACACTTAATATTATGAAAATCAACAAGATGACGTCATCAGATTGCGTGTGTTGCTGTATCCCACAGTGGGAGAAAAAGCCAAGTTTATTTCATGGGGGTTTATTTCAGCAATGCACGCCTGATGATGGGATAAAAGATCAGCTCAGACCTTGTTTGATTCTGATCTCTGAAAAAAAAACAGTATTGTAAACATGGGACTGGACTTTTTCAGGTCCTTTATGATGTTCTTGTGTAGCTCTCTACCGCCATTTCTCATCATGGTCTCCCATGTGTGTTTGCAGGGGGGATGTACATGCCGGCTCAACAGCCAGCTGGGATGGCCATGTACGGGATGCCACAAGCACAGATGCCAGTGCAGCAGGTATGGTAACATCGTCAGTTTAAAGCAGCAGTCCAGAAATATGTTAATAAAGACAAACTTTGCAGAAATCGTTTCTACTGGACATCTTACCGATTAAGATACAAAAAAAAACGCATTGAAATCGGTGCAATAACGATGTTTTGGTTACTTTTTATTATCATCTATTTCCTATATGCAACAACTGGTGATGCCTCTAGAGTAAATCAGCATCTACATTATTGTATATACTGTTTGTATCAAGCGTTTTTGAACATAGAAATTATAAAATGCCTTTGGTAAATAAGAAACAGTTTTCAGACGTATAAACACCATCAATGTTCATAAGAACTATTGCCAAATTACGATGTTTTGAATGAGATTCTATGGACTGCGGCTTTAAACCTTTTTATTTATGCTTGATTGTTTTGAAAGCCAGATTCTTATGGAGAGACTTTCGATGACATTTCCTTGGTGAAACCAGTACTTGTGTGTCTTAAAGAAGAATGCTCCCATGATCTCTTAATCATGAAGCAGATACCATATCCTTTACACAACTGTGAGTATCATTGTTGCTGATGGAGAGAGGTCTTTTCAACACTGCAGTATTTTTGACACGGTTTTATTGTCAAACTGATTTAACGCCATGTAAATAATATCGCTGGAAAAGTTTTGAAGAGGGCCATTTTTAGTGGCCATTGCGTTCAAATGATTAACAGTGAATTGCAAAGAATTCCAATATATTTCTGATGAAGTGCAGATTTCATTGAAGTGTATTTATGGGTTTTCCAATGAATATAATTAAAGTATTGTGCTTCTTAGTTGGTTCTATAAAAATTGCTCACAAGAGCAGCATTTTGTGTCTCGTACAGCACTGCAGCCTTTAACTTTGTCTGTGTTCATGTTTCAGGGGATGTATGGGGCCCAGATGGGGATGATGGGTGGGATGCCCGCGGGAGGACAGATGGGCATGATGGGAATGCAGCACCAGCAGCCCATGGGCATGCCTGGGCATGGTGGCATGGGGCAGATGGCTCCTATGTACGGACAGCAGCCACCTCAGATGCATTTTAACCAGGTATGTACCTCAGCTTCCTCACTTTTTACTAGTTGAGATATTTACACTCGGGACTTCGGTATGGTTTAGGTTTCAGAATAATGTGTGGCACCCAGTTTCAAAAGTAACAGGATGAGTGTATACTCTGGCATTCATCATCAACTTTTTACACTATACATACAGGTCACAATTTTCTTCAGATCAGCTTGAAACTGTACTATAAAAAGTCTTTGAACAAGTGTCTTAAGTTCCTCTTTCTAATGTTTACCTGATAGATGCAGACAAAGTCAATGCATGGCAAAGGTATGCTGTTCTTTTAAGTTTACATGTTGCACCTGGCACATAGTGCCATAATAACTACCGAGGTATGGGGATCACTTTACAAAGTTTACACTATATAGGTCACAGTTTTGATCAGATCAGCTGAAACTTTATTTAAATTCCTATGTACATCTGTTTAATAACTATTTGTATCTCTTTACACTGTTGTAACAGTTCTCATCAGTTCAGCTTGAAACCTTTATGACACTTGCATTGTTTAGATGCAGAACCAGATGGCAGGCATGAGTCTGGCTGGATCCCAGCCTCAGATGGGAGGTATGGGGTGGGCAGGGGCCCAGAACACGGGCGGACACACCCTTTCAACGAACCTTTGGCAATGATGATGTATTTAACATGGTGATGGGCACACATTCCGACACTCAAGGCGATCATACCGGCTTGGACCTGCGGGCATGAAACAGTCATCTTAACATTATATAACAACAAGAGTCACAGCAGTAATAGTTACAATATTAATTCCTTCTGCAATGTGTATTTTTTTGTTTGTATGTATTTTAGAATATTTGGTCAGTTAATTACATTGTATAAATACTCATTGGCTGCAAGTAATCAATTAGAAATTGGAATTACTTAAACTGAATTTAATGGATTCTGAATACATGTAGTCATATTTATTTTGTACAGCTTTGTTGTTCATAAGCCCATCAAGAAAAATGCCGTGCAATTTCTGATGAAAACAATGCCATTGAAATCTTATATTAAGTATGTATAACTCAAGGACTGTTTTATGTCCAGGGTCCTGTGCAATAAATTAATACTTTGACAGCAGTGTACGGCATCCTGGTACTGGAGCAAGGTCACAATTGTTGATGGAGTCTTTGGAAAAAATATTATACAGATCCGAGATCAGGGATGCTGGGATTATGAAATTACATGGAATTTTGTGAATATTATTGATTTATTTATATAGGAAATGACCTTGGATAATTTTCACTACCGTGTTATTGTGTTGTTAACGATGCTTTGTATGCTAGTATTGTTTTATGTTGGCTGTTTAAAGTGAAGACTGAAACTATATCGACATTTATGCATATAAGATATTAATATACATTGACAATAGGCGTTTGTTAATAACAATGTTATAATTGTACATTTTGTTGAATCAAGGCTTCTGACAATTTCTAGAATACACAATATTTTATCATTTTGTCTTTGGATAATTTAGTTTTCAAGTTATAGATTTGGGTGAATACTGAAGTGTTGTTTCCTATGTTTTGCCAGACAATAATTTATTTTTACTGCTGAAAGACGAGGCATTTATTTCAAATTGTGTATATGGTACATGGTAGTCCTTATAGGTATGGTACATATCTGTTAAATCATCATAATCTAAACAGTTTCATTATGTAGTTATCAACACAACTTTGAGGATTTACCAACTTATTTTGGTAAAATTAGAAGGGTTTTATTTCATTTAAAAGCATGTGATAAAAAAGATCTGACACTCGTCATTTCATACTATATTTTATTAAACTTGTCCAGGAAATTCGTTTGTGATCTCGCCAAAGGCTCACTTACTAACAGAATTCCTGAACTCGTTTAATAAAATATGGTATGAAATAACAACTCGTGTCAGATCTTATATATATAATTTTCAAATATACTAAATCATTTATTAGTATTAATGCTCAGTATTATAATGTTATTAATTAGTTGAATTCATATTGGCCTTGTTATTGGGCTGAAGACAGCCGACTGTCTTCAGTCCAATAACAAGGCCAATGGCCTCAGGCCAATACGACTGTCTTCATCCCAATAACAAGGCCAATATGAATTCAACTAATTAATGATAATTTTATTAATTAACTTTATAATATTATGCAGTATCTTTCAGTTTTAATAGTACAAGTATCAAAACAGATTGTAAAATGTTGGCTTTAAAACTTTGACATCTGCTTACTCAATTTCCCGCACATATCTGCTTATCGTGAAAGTCGCAAAAGGTTTAACACCACCAAACGATATGCACTGTTATCCCCACCGTGTCTCGTCAAGCTTGGGAGTGCTACATGTAGAAACTTTTAGTAACAAATACAAAGTGCAAACTATGCTTAGCATTTTCAAAATGGCGTCCAAAAACTTGCTAAAATCTCATCTGGTATTAGACCGAGCAAATCCTGAACACTGATTGGCCAAATCTCGTACTGGCCGAGTTTTTCCACATTGGCCTTGGTTTTCCCGTATCGGCAGTTTTGAAATTTATTGACAAGGTTTACATTGTATCAAATGAACAAATATGACCAGATACTCGTTTAATATTATAAAGTAAATTAATAATGAGATGTATTTGTAAAACATTTTCATTACAATATGTCTTAATATGGACTTATCAAATAAGTAGAAATTCTCCCAACATACTACACAAAATTTGATGGTTTTTAATTACAATTTCATATAGTAATGTTTTTGTGTTCGGTGTTGTTTTTGAGCATAAAATTTGATGATTTCAATCTGTGATGATAATTTTAAATTTTATAGTGTGTGAACTAACATTGATGTATTGTATATTATAATTTGTGTACATTTCATTTCCATTAAATGTATACTAATAAACTGCCATCAGTTTGTTCTGTTTATGTATCGGGGAATCCAGTGTCTGATCATACTGTATTAATAAACGACTAATGTGAAGCTTTAGACAGTTGACCGATGGGAGATATTTCATTGACAATGCATTTAGCCATTCAGAGAAGCTTTAGACAGTTGACCGATGGGAGATATTTCATTGACAATGCATTTAGCCATTCAGAGAAGCTTTAGACAGTTGACCGATGGGAGATATTTCATTGACAATGCATTTAGCCATTCAGAGAAGCTTTAGACAGTTGACCGATGGGAGATATTTCATTGACAATGCATTTAGCCATTCAGAGAAGCTTTAGACAGTTGACCGATGGGAGATATTTCATTGACAATGCATTTAGCCATTCAGAGAAGCTTTAGACAGTTTACCGATGGGAGATATTTCATTGACAATGCATTTAGCCATTCAGAGAAGCTTTAGACAGTTGACCGATGGGAGATATTTCATTGACAATGCATTTAGCCATTCAGAGAAGCTTTAGACAGTTGACCGATGGGAGATATTTCATTGACAATGCATTTAGCCATTCAGAGAAACTTTATACAGTTTACTGATGGGAGATATTTCATTGACAATGCATTTAGCCATTCAGAGAAGCTTTAGACAGTTGACCGATGGGAGATATTTCATTGACAATGCATTTAGCCATTCAGAGAAGCTTTATACAGTTTACTGATGGGAGATATTTCATTGACAATGCATTTAGCCATTCAGAGAAGCTTTAGACAGTTGACCGATGGGAGATATTTCATTGACAATGCATTTAGCCATTCAGAGAAGCTTTAGACAGTTTACCGATGGTGGATATTTCATTGACAATGCATTTAGCCATTCAGAGAAGCTTTAGACAGTTGACAGATGGTGGATATTTCATTGACAATGCATTTAGCCATTCAGAGAAGCTTTAGACAGTTTACCAATGGGAGAGATTTCATTGACAATGCATTTAGCCATTCAGAGAAGCTTTAGACAGTTTACTGATGGGAGATATTTCATTGACAATGCATTTAGCCATTCAGAGAAGCTTTAGACAGTTGACAGATGGTGGATATTTCATTGACAATGCATTTAGCCATTCAGAGAAGCTTTAGACAGTTTACCGATGGGAGATATTTCATTGACAATGCATTTAGCCATTCAGAGAAGCTTTAGACAGTTTACCGATGGTGGATATTTCATTGACAATGCATTTAGCCATTGAGAGAAGCTTTATACAGTTTACCGATAGTGGATATTTCATTGACAATGCATTTAGCCATTCAGAGAAGCTTTATACAGTTTACCGATGGGAGATATTTCATTGACAATGCATTTAGCCATTCAGAGAAGCTTTAGACAGTTTACCGATGGGAGATATTTCATTGACAATGCATTTAGCCATTCAGAGAAGCTTTAGACAGTTTACCGATGGGAGATATTTCAATGAAAATGCATTTAGCCATTCAGAGAAGCTTTAGACAGTTTACCGATGGGAGATATTTCAATGAAAATGCATTTAGCCATTCAGAGAAGCTTTAGACAGTTTACTGATGGGAGATATTTCATTGACAATGCATTTAGCCATTCAGAGAAGCTTTAGACAGTTTACCGATGGTGGATATTTCATTGACAATGCATTTAGCCATTCAGAGAAGCTTTATACAGTTTACCGATGGTGGATATTTCATTGACAATGCATTTAGCCATTCAGAGAAGCTTTAGACAGTTTACCGATGGGAGATATTTCATTGACAATGCATTTAGCCATTCAGAGAAGCTTTAGACAGTTTACCGATGGGAGATATTTCATTGACAATGCATTTAGCCATTCAGAGAAGCTTTAGACAGTTTACCGATGGTGGATATTTCATTGACAATGCATTTAGCCATTGAGAGAAGCTTTATACAGTTTACCGATAGTGGATATTTCATTGACAATGCATTTAGCCATTCAGAGAAGCTTTATACAGTTTACCGATGGGAGATATTTCATTGACAATGCATTTAGCCATTCAGAGAAGCTTTAGACAGTTTACCGATGGTGGATATTTCATTGACAATGCATTTAGCCATTCAGAGAAGCTTTATACAGTTTACCGATGGTGGATATTTCATTGACAATGCATTTAGCCATTCAGAGAAGCTTTAGACAGTTTACCGATGGGAGATATTTCATTGACAATGCATTTAGCCATTCAGAGAAGCTTTAGACAGTTTACCGATGGGAGATATTTCATTGACAATGCATTTAGCCATTCAGAGAAGCTTTAGACAGTTTACCGATGGGAGATATTTCATTGACAATGCATTTAGCCATTCAGAGAAGCTTTAGACAGTTTACCGATGGTGGATATTTCATTGACAATGCATTTAGCCATTCAGAGAAGCTTTAGACAGTTTACCGATGGTGGATATTTCATTGACAATGCATTTAGCCATTCAGAGAAGCTTTAGACAGTTTACCGATGGGAGATATTTCATTGACAATGCATTTAGCCATTCAGAGAAGCTTTAGACAGTTTACCGATGGGAGATATTTCATTGACAATGCATTTAGCCATTCAGAGAAGCTTTAGACAGTTTACTGATGGGAGATATTTCATTGAAAATGCATTTAGCCATTCAGAGAAGCTTTAGACAGTTTACCAATGGGAGATATTTCATTGACTGCATTTAGCCATTCAGAGAAGCTTTAGACAGTTTACCAATTGGAGATATTTCATTGACAATGCATTTAGCCATTCAGAGAAGCTTTAGACAGTTTACTGATGGGAGATATTTTATTGACAATGCATTTAGCCATTCGGAGAAGCTTTAGACAGTTGACCGATGGTGGATATTTCATTGACAATGCATTTAGCCATTCAGAGAAGCTTTATACAGTTTACTGATGGTGGATATTTCATTGACAATGCATTTAGCCATTCAGAGAAGCTTTAGACAGTTTACGAATGGGAGATATTTAATTGACAATGCATTTAGCCATTCAGAGAAGCTTTAGACAGTTGACCGATGGGAGATATTTCATTGACAATGCATTTAGCCATTCAGAGAAGCTTTAGACAGTTGACCGATGGGAGATATTTCATTGACAATGCATTTAGCCATTCAGAGAAGCTTTAGACAGTTGACAGATGGTGGATATTTCATTGACAATGCATTTAGCCATTCAGAGAGCACAGGACTTAATTGTTTGATGGAGGTGTCTTATAAAACATTCATATACTGTAAAAAGGATATTGACCTAACATCCTAAGTAGGCATGGTTATCAATCCAATAGCAATCTTCAATTTAGTGTCAAACTGAAAATCATCAGAGGTCATCCTTTAGATTTTGAGGACATTTTGAACATCTTAAAATAAATTCCTGCAAGTAAATACAAATGTACTGCACATTTTGGACGCGTATTGCATTCGTCTGCAGAACAAATGACATGTTGAAGTCTGTATGTCTAGACATGATAATAGCCACATTTTTAATTGCACTTTACACTGATAGTGAACAGATACTGTTTTGCATGCCTAGTCCAAAACATTTAGAATTAAACAGGCCATATCCTGTTCCTCAGAAATGTTTGTTTAGTTTAACACTGTCAAGTGCAACTTTTAACTGTGTGCCATAAAGTAAACCATAATGATTCTAACATGACATGTGCATAGTTTTCAATAGACAAAACAAAATGAACTTTTGTTAAATCTCCAATAAACAATCCCCCCCCCCCATAAAAAAAAAGTTCAGAAACTATGAAATATAGTTTGCAGTGTAATTGCCGAATATGTTGTCAGGTCAAGTTAGCATTGAAATAATTTTTGCATTATCATTTATAGCTACTAAACAATGATTTGTCGTTCTGCTAACTCCCTCATGGTTTTATTCATACTTATCAGAACTCTAAATCGTAGTTTATTAGTTGATAAACAACTCTAAATCAATTTCTTTATCCTAAATTATTTCTAAAATGCATCATTAACCGGCATCATCAAACTGTAGTTGTTTGATTAAAATGATTTGGTCATGTGAATAACTGTACTTGGAAAGCAATTGTCCACACATCAATGACCATTTCAAAACAGGTTCATTATTTAGGTAAATGACCTTCACATGTACATGTACAAGAAAAGCAATTAAATAAAGCAATTAAAATGATACTTCTTTGTGTTGTTAACAAATTGAATACATATAATTTTACTGAATACTGCAATTGCAACTGTTTTGGCCGATGTTTTGAAACAAAGTTCTCAGTGAAACAAAGTTGTCGGATCACCTTTATGTCAACATGGCCTTGTGTAGAAAAGAGCACTAAATAAACGCAAACTTTCTTCTAGACATTTTAATCAATGTTCTTAATCAGTGACATACATTTTATAACCCTATAAGCCAAGTTTTAAAACACATGATTGTGAAACTACTTTAAACCGATAATAGTTCCAACAACACAACTATACGCATGATCTATAAAATGGAATTTTATACAAAATGCCACATAAAAATTGTCATGAATCAACACTGAGGAAAACAAAGGATTCAGTTCTATGGTGTTTGGTCAAACGTTATATCAGTATGTAAACTATAGGCAAATAGTAATTCAAACTAAATTTACAAACTAAAGTAAAACCTACAATCAGAAAGTCATGAAAGTATGTTTCAAAGCACAGGTCAAGCTGGTCAAGCCAAACAGACACTGAGTTTTTTTTGGGCAGAGCTAGGGAAGGATTTAGGATCTAAAAGGTACAGGGTGCTGCTAAATGGAGCAGGGGGAAAACTGGACCAGTCTGTTGACATTTTCTGATAATTTGCTAAATCCAGGTTTTCCTGAGTCTAATGCTTCTGATTTAAGTTTAAAAGCTTAGTCTATTCATTTTAAGTTATATATTTGCAAAAAACTGTGTTGAATTTCAAAAGATATTCAACATTTCTGTGTTGATCAGACCAGAGGGGCAGCAGGGGGGGGGGGGGGGACCAAAAAGAAGCAGGGTGCAGCACCCTGCTATTTCACTCTACATCTTTCCCTAGCATAACATTCATCATATGCATCAGTTTGTGGGTGGAGCATCTGCGTCGTTTTGGGTGCAGAGCATCCATCACTTGAATAAGTTTTGCAGGCAGACCATTTAATATCTACATCGTTTTGAGGGCGGGACAGTTTATTGTCATCAGTGTCGATTGGGGGCGGGGCATGTCATCTGCGTCGTTTAGGGGGTGGAGCATCAGGGGTGGCAGGACTGGCTGTGCTGGGGGTGTGTCTTGTTCGCTTCCTCTTTGGGGAGTTGTCTGGAGTGTTGATGACTGGAGTACCTACTGTGGGACGCAGTTCGTGCTTCACTGGCTTGGAACCTAACAAGTCAGTTCAAGGAAATTAGTATGATAGAAAATAACATTAAAATAAGTTTTTTTTCTATGGGTAATGAAACGTGCAACAGAGAATTTTGGCACTGTACAGTCATTGCCTAATAACAAATGTGCCAGACCCCCAGTGAGACTGTATGGATGGAAATACTTGGGAATATAGAGATAAACTAAATGTTAGCTTATGACCAAGTTAATGGAGAAAATAATAAATGTACCGGTACTTCTATACTAAATAAAATGTTCAGTAAATGATGTCCTGTGGGGCTGGTGAACACTGGTAGTTTGATCTTTTGTGTGATTACTTTTTTTCACTAAAGTTTTGTCATTTCCAAAATTAATCAAGGCAAAAAAGTATAATATTAACAGTAAATTTATCAAAAATTATACAAAATTGTTACAAATCTATAAAGTTGTGTTTACAATTTAGAAAAAAAGTACTTAGTAGAAATACTATGATAACACATTTTTATTCATACAATGCAATGATTAAGATCACAAAAATTACTCTGACTGAATAGTCTATAGTGCTGTCTTTCAGCTTTGCTTTTAATCTCTGACCTGTCTCTGTCTTATCCGGCTTGTCCTCGGAGAATGAAGCAGGATGGGACAGCCGTGGAAAAGATTTCTCTTTTAGTTCGTCATAACCTTCGTCTGGCAGTTCAAATTCATTTTCCTTGTTTGGAAATGGTATTATTTCTGATTCATTCTGAAAAGAAATGAATCTTCAGCTTTATTACTAATGATTTGCACATGGTTGAAGTTAGTGTTTTCATAATACTTAATAACTAAATAAATGTGTGCATCTGAGACAATGTACTAAGATATTGGGATGGGTCATTTTGTCAGTTAGTCCTTCAGATCTAATCATTCTTAAATTTCAAACACATCACCAATTCATTACCACATTAATTCAAGAAAACTGACTATGGTTCAGGATGTATCCTTAATGTTTATGTTCCTTTTAACACATTGTTGGTGGTGTCATTGTTCTTATAGAGCCAAGTCTCCATCATCTTATATAAAGCATTGCAAGGTCAGTTTGACATTAAAAGATATTTATTTGTAACTTAAAGATTAGCCGTAGCATGCTCACTCTGAACGACCTGATATCCATGTCTTATATTAGCACAAAATATGGTTTGATAACACTAGATAACAACAAGAGGGCCACGATGGCCCTAGGTCGCTCACCTGAGTTTAAGGCATCCCAGTTTTGACCCCAGGGGCATCATTTGAACAATCGTTGTAGAAGACCAGTATGCAATGTTAAATACCAAATATGAAACCACTGAGCCTTGCGGTTTCAGAGGAGAAGATTCTTGAAGTAATTTTGCTATTTAAGTCTATACAAACAATGTGACCCCTGGGGTGTGGCCAGTTTTGACCCCAGGGCATCACTGAACAATCTTTGTAGAGGACCAGTATGCAATGTTACTTGCCAAATATGATACCTCTGGGCCTTGCGGTTTCAGAGAAGCAAAATTTCAAAGTCATTTAGCTATTTAAGTCTATGTAAACCATGTGACCCCCGGGGCATAGCCAGTTTTTACCCCAGGGGCATCATTTGAACAATCTTTGTAGAGGACCACTATGCAATGTTACATACCAAATATGAAACTTCTGGGCCTTGCAGTTTCAGAGGAGATTTCTTAAAGTCATTTTGCTATTTAAGTCTATATAAACAATGTAACCCCCGGGGAGTGGCCAGTTTTGACCCCAGGGTCAATATTTGAACAATCTTTGTAGAGGATCACTAGAGGATGCCACATACCAAATATAAAACTACTGGGCCTTGCGGTTTCAGAGGAGAAGATTTTTGAAGTAATTTTGCTATTTAGATCTATATAAACAATGTGACCCCCAGGGTGTGGTGTGGCCAGTTTTGACCCTAGGGGCATAATTTGAACAATCTTTCTAGAGGACCACTATACAATATAACCAACCAAATACCAAACATCTAGGCCTTGCGGTTTCAGAGAAGATTTTAAAAGTCATTTAGCTATTTAAGTCTATATATACCATGTGACCCCCGGGGCGTGGCCAGTTTTGACCCCAGGGGCATCATTTGAACAATCTTTGTAGAGGACCACTATGCAATGTTACATACCAAATATGAAACCTCTGGGCCCTGCGATTTCAGGGGAGAAGATTTTTAAAGTCATTTTGCTATGTAAGTCTATTTAAACCAGGTGACCCCCGGGGCGTGGCAAGTTTTCACGCCAGGGGCATCATTTGAACAATCTTTGTAGAGGACCACTAGAGGATGCCAAAAACCAAATATGAAAGCTCTCGGCCATGCACTTTCAGAGAAGATTTTGAAGTTTTCACTTTTTAAATCTATTTTTAGCTCTGGTGACCTACATATGCAGAGGATCAAAACAATTTGAATAATTTTGAAAGAGGGTCACCCAAAGATCATTCCTGTGAAGTTTGGTGAAAATCTGCCCAGCAGTTTAGGAGGAGATTTTGTTTGAATGAAAATGTTGACGGACGACGCACAAAAGGTGATCACAAAAGCTCACCATGAGCACGTTGTGCTCAAGTGAGCTAAAAAGAATTTCTAGCAAGAGCCAAGACTTACCAATGCATTTAGGTCATACAGCTCATTAAGGTAGCTCCATATATGTTTAGTTGTGATCTTCTTATATAATGTTGAAAGTTTTTCATGAATGCTGAGCATATAGAAATGCCGGTTTACACCTACAATTAAAACACGTGGACCATGATGGCTCAAAGGGCTCACCTGAGTACTGGCAAAGATGAAAGCCTCACTGTTGTGAAAGGCTTGTGGGAATGTACGCCATAATGTCCTTAAATAACTTTTCTAGCTGTTTACTCTCATACACAGAACAAGTAAGGACCTAAATATATTTCAAAGAGTAGAGTGTATTGCCATTTACCCATCCTATATTGACATTCGCTTTAGATTTTATGGTCATAGACAAATTGTGCAAGTTTGGTCCAGATTGGTTGAAAATGAAGTCCCCATCTTGCAACAAATTCATTTTTGCATTAATTTTCACAACAGACCCCTTTCACATTCCAATTATCGTGTATAGTACGAATTGTCTGCCTTGATAAAAATGATTCGAGAACGAGGCTGACGATGTATTGGCCGTTTTTGACAATAAAGGAAAATAATGCTCAATGAATAAAATTTTGATTAAGCTAATAAAATTTTGTTTGTTTTTTTCATTAAAGTCGTCTCTGAATTGTTAACTAAATTATGTATACCTGGACAGGTTTCAATTCTTAAATTATAATGCAAAAACATGTAATGTAAATAATTAACTATCACAGTTACTTCACAATTACATACCAAATCTGCGAACGAAACTATGTTGGACATCATCATTATGTTACTTTTTCAAACATTTTCATATTCAGATCTTAATTTTTAATAATTGAAATAAGTCTACAATTGCTGAATTTATTGCAGTTTACATAATAAACTTTTAATAAACATTTTTTTCTCTGTACTCTCTAATGATAAAGAACCAAAACAAACATGTGATTTGTTTGTTTGTTTGGATTTTTCGCTGTATTCAACAGTATTTCAGTCATATAACAGCGGTCAGTTAACCTACTCACACTTTCCTGGGTAAGCTGACTTACCACTACTAAGTGCACATACTTATGCCAGCAACTGACAACTGCCCTACTTGAATCAGAGGTAGGGGGAGAATGGCCGTAGAAATAATTTCATGACCAATCCCCACACAAGTTATGTGGCCGGGCTGGGAATCGAACCCGCGATCCTCAGATTTGTAGTCCAGCACTCTAACATGTCATTTAGTAATGAAAATTAACAAAACATAATTATTTAATTCCAAAAACTTCCACAAGCAGTGTTAATTATCGTTATATGTCTTAATTCACACTTAGTGTACAAAAACATGTACATTCCATTTATAAACTATCCAGAGTTAAAGCAACAATCAGAATTATTGCCAATAAATTATACTTTTGTCTTAAATAAAGTTAGTGTTTTATTTTTATTTTAAATGATTAAGTTATTTCATTGGTTATCCAGTACATCTGAAGTCAATGGCATATAGAAACCGAGACAATGTATTACTTCACTAATTGGTATGCATGTTGATTACGTAAATGTGACGTGTAATTTTAAGATTAGAACCTCAATATACACATTCTGGTTACATAATTATGGTCATGTGTTTATACAATATTATGATCTAATAATTTATAAGACCAGGTTTGGCCAATTAGAATTGAGTCAGTCTCTGAGAAAGTACCTCAGTATAAATTGCTTTTTTTTTCATTAGAGACGATATACTAAATAAACTGTCACTCTGCTTACATATATCATAATAATATTATGCACCATGTCATTTCTGTTGGTTAAGAAGTAAAATTAGTAAATATTAATAACATTTGATAAGTAATAAAATGACAGCAAGTATTAACCACAATCAACACATCGCGAGCCTCATTTTCGATTCTCCGATAAATTATTGTGTCATGATCATGATGGATATAACTGCTGTGGCCTGTCTAATTTGCTGCTTGTGTTGAGATCTAATGGCCATACAAATCATGTGGAAGTTTTATCAAGAATGAATGAAACAAGAAATCTTGATGCACATAAAAGGCAATTTTTGCTCTTTTTTTTCTCTAACAAAGGGGCCATAACTCTGATGTTTGTTGCCCAATCTGACCCATTGTTGGCTTCTGCTGCAGTTGTATGATCACATACAAACTCTGGAAGTTTAGTCAAGACTGGAAGAAAACTAAAGTCTCTATGAACAAAAACGGCAATTTTTGCATTTTTTTCCACATACAAGGGGCCATAACTCCAGTGTCTGTGGTCTAACCTAACCCATTTTTGGCTCCTGCTGAAATCTTTTGGTCACACGCAAACTGTCAAAGTTTGGTCAAGATAGGAAGAAAAATGAAGTCTTAATCAAGGTAAAATGGCAATATTTGCCTAGTTTTCAACAAAAAAGGGGGCATAACTCTGGTGTTTGTGGCCCGATCTGGCCCAATGTTGAATCCTACTGTGATCTTTTGATAATACACAAACCGTGGGAAGCAGTGTCCGACAAATCCGGAGCCCGGGGGCTACCAGAAATTTCATTCGGGCTACCTAAAATTTCAAGCACACGCCCGTCGGGCTACTTAAAATTTCTATCATCGGTAGCCCGGGATATTGACAAAACAACCTTGCAATTAATTACCCTGAGAGTGTGACTGTACACTATGTATTGTTTATAATCCGATCAATTATCTACATGTAATCAGCGATTGTTATCAGTCATTTATGGTAATCTCGCTTCTGATCGTCAACAGCAGTGCTGTATCGTCATGAAGCATTCAGTGTCGTCTGCTATTAATGTTATTAAAGACAATTGGTTAGCTTACACACATGCTATGACGTCATTCCACTTTTCGGAATTTCGCGGGAAAGACATGTTTGCGACAACGTTTTTGATGTCGTAAATTAACTAAGGACGCCGAAAATACACAACAGCGATACATGCGAAAATTAAAATCAATTAAAGTAGCGATTAACACCGACATAATTACTTTGAACATAGCATTAATGTATGGATTAAAGGAGCGACTGTTAATGAGTATTGTAAGTTTGGTTTTACGCGAGAAAACATTGTTTTAATTTTATAAAATAACGTATATAAGTTGCCTCGAATTCTAAATAATTCAGGGAAAGACAACATATAATGTTGTTAGAACTTTAGGTCCTACCCTTTTTTCATATGAATGTATCGATAAACAATTTATGTATGTATAAATGTCATTTGTACTTGTACTTCAATATGAAAATAAAATATGTTTAAATCAATCAATTCGCGGCAACTTATATATGGTATTTAATTACTATTAGTATTTTTGTAAATGTTATATTACTGATGTGTTGGTTTTAAAAGTGATGTGGTTGCGTTTATAAGTGACTGGATTAAAAATTTGTGACTGAATTTATAAGTGTAATAAATCTGACAGTGATTTACATTTTGTGAAATTAAATAAATACTAAAGAATCAATTCATAAATAGCTTAAAAGTACAAAAATGGACCACTTTCTGGCTTGTTCTTCAGGACCTCAGGAACGAAGTGCAAAGAAGAGATCCCCTGATGAGCCTCAGTCTGGCACCTCCAAACTAGTATTCTTATTCTTATCACATTTATTTATTTATTGTTATTATTACTCATAATTCTATTATTCCCATCAACATACCTTTATTGTGGGCTACCTGAAAATTTGGAAATTTGTCGGACACAGCGTGGAAGTTTGGTCAAGATTGGTAGAAAAATGGAGTCTCTATAAATGCAAAGGCATTTTTTTCCCACAAACAAGGGGCCATAACTCTAAGATTTCTGGTCCAATTTGGCCTATTATCAATACCAACCAAGATTTTATGGTCATACACAAACTGTGCAAGTTAGGTCAAGATTGAATAAAAAATGTAGCGTTTATCGCGAAAACGGGCCAAATTGTTGAGGCCATACGGACGACGCCAGAGAGGTACCCTATACCAATAGCTCACCGAGCACTTTGTGCTCAGGTGAGCTAAAAAATATATTATGAAAAAGGAAAATAGAAATATAATAATGGAAAATCTATTTAGTAGTTTCTAACCTTTGGAACATCTGTTTGGATGTAACTTTTCAGCGGTTCGTTGAAAAACATAAATCGGTAACCAACAAAACGGTTTAATAAAACAAACCAATAGATATATATATGTAAAATTTCCATACCAACTGGCTTATGTCCTCGGAGTGCATGAAAAAGATTTACTTCCATGTCACAATTCCAATCAAACTTGTCGTTTTCCATCTTTTCAAAAGAAGTCAAGCGTCCAACTACATTGATCATTTAGTTTCGAATAATCGAAAATTCTCACTTAACGAAGACATATTTGTCAAAAGATACCAAAATTGTGTTTAAAAGTTTATTTTTATAATCAGCTTTATATTAGGTTTAAAATAAAATACCCCGAAACTTAGTGAAACAATACGCATATACGGAAGATGCTAAACTCATGTGCGGAAAATTTAACTTTCACTTTTCGATGTCATCTTACACACTCTTCGTTTACCGACATCCCCAATTGACAGCATCAAGCAATGGCGGAAGAAGACTGGGATGCCGAGATTAATGGCTTGTCCCAGCCAGTCAAAACGCAAATCTCGAACCACTGGCAGCCTCCAACTTCCAACAGATACAGCAACCAGTCTGGTGGTGGTCATCATGATCATAGAAGTAACAGTAACACCAACCATTCTCTTTCACACTCCCAGGTATATAATAATTCCGCTTACAAAGGCGAAATGAGGGCAGAGGAGGGATCGTCAGGGTTTGGTATGGGCAGAGGTCGACTGGCAAATCATATATCTATTTCCAATCATTCACACGTCGATCATCGATCTGAACGAAAGAACTGGAGAAACGATGAAAAAGACAGTAGTCCTAAAAACTTGCGGACACTTTCCATCCAAAGCCATTTTGTAGGCAGAATAATAGGTAATGCAGAGTTGAACCAAATATAATTTATTTTGTTGTATATACATGACAATGTTCTATTGTGTTACTTTTACCATGTATTGCATTATGTTTGTTTCTTTATAGTAGAATGATATTGAAACAGTGTATTAACACAATATAATACTTGCATGCAGAGTAATAGCAATACATTTATTAAAATACATATAATTTATGCAAATCAAATATGCTATTATAAAGACCTGCAGTTTTTAAAGCAGGCTGAAACATTACATGATGCAAAACATCACAGGACAGAATGTCCTGGGTAATCCAATTTGATTTGTGTTACATTTTTTTTAGTGTAGAGGGCTTGCATTAGTGGAAGTTTGGGAGTAATTTACCTCCAGTTTTTGTCACAGGACTTCCAAAATTGCAGCCATGGAAGTATCAGAAAGAATGCTTAAAACCTCCAATATCCAACACTTGGAAGTGAGGACTTCCAACGTTTTCACCTATGTGCAAGCCCTAATTATAATTCAAAGTTTACAATAGGTCGGAAAAACAATAACATGAAGTGTAAAACCTGACTTAAGGGTAGTACTTAGAGTAGTGATATGTGCTGTGAAAATTGTAATGTACATATTTACGTCATGCAGCACTGTCAAAACTTCCAAATGTTATGAGCAAAACTTCCAAAATCAGAGGCCAGGGAGTTCAAACTTCCAGTTTTCAAAAGTTAATGAAAGCCTTGTGTAATTTCATTTATTCCAGCAACGTCTATTATGTAGGGTTGTCATTATCTATGGAAACGAGTGATTTTTATCTAAATCTAACCGATTTGTCCAGGGGTCTATGGGATCCATTTGTGATATTACCTTTTGCAATTTTTAAGTTCCTGAAAAAAAAAACAGGTTTTCTCATGATTTTAAACGATGAATTTTATCGGCAATCGGATAATAATGACAAACCTGTTATGATACATGCTTAAATATTTCAGGTAAAGGAGGAGCAAAAATTAGAGAACTTCAAGATGAATCTGGGGCAAGGATTAATGTAAGAGATACGGCATACAGTGTGTGTACATGTATACCACACACATGTTTTAAGCTACAGTTAAAATTCTATGATTGCAAGAAAGGGTAATAGCAAGTCCACAAATATAATTTAATTGTTTAGACTAAGGAAAATGCTTATTGAGTGGACATTTTGTTTTATGATAAGAACATGAAGTCACCTTCAATGGCAAGTCACAGACAATTATTGTGTGTTGTTACATTTATCACTGTTATTAAGAATAAAATTACACGTAAACACTTTGCGTTGATTCTATTTTGGGTGGCATTGGTATTTTTAGGTTGTAAGGGACAGTGATTGTGATGGCTTCACATCCGTGACTGTGTCTGGTAGTGAAGAAGCCATGGCAAACGCAGAGGAGATGATTAACGAGCTTACAACAGATAGAGGACCACCGCGTCCTAGTGACCGAGGACACAGATTTGGAGGTCAGTGAAAAACACATCTGTTCTGAAATCATGAGATATTTATCATGCTTCTGGTCATGTCATTAAATGTGAATGAAGAACAAAAAAAACTTATTTGTATCAACAGTAAAAGCAATAATATGAGATTTTAAGGCTTGTGAAGTGCATGTTCTTTTTGACAAAAACATGGCATTTGTCTGGCTTCTCATCATCTCATGTTCTTGTTTTTTTAAATCTGGCCCAATGGCTAGGAATATTTTAAAACTAAATCTTTGTCTTAACATTAAATACGAGTATAGGCCCATATGGTACACACATTTTCATTGGTATATATTTTATGTTAAAACTACGTTTGAGGTTGAGTCATTGTCAAAGGACCAATATTGCAACAACTCTATTTTATCAGCAGTTAAAAAAAATCGAGTAGTTGCTTGTTAAAACTGAATTGGAACATTTATATTTTCTGAATAGCAATTACATCAAGTATTGTTGTCTTGTAAGTACTGTGGTATTTACCCAGCTACAGTTATGTTTTAAATCATGTTTACATAAGCCTATTTCAGGCTGTTTTCTGCTGTTTTGTTGTTAATTTTTAAATTAGATAAAACTGCAAAATTGGTTGTGTAAAATATTCCATTTAAGATTTAAGTTAAAAAAATGTCCAAAGTAAGGTAATTAGTTCCCTACCGGTGTTTCACCGGAGGGGACTTTAGGTTTTTCGTCCGTCCGTCAGTCCGTCCGCAAAAAATTGTTCATGCGATAACTCAATAAGTACTGAAGATACTTCAATGAAACTTGGTATACATATAAACGGCAATGTGAGTATTAGGCACGAACTTGTATTTTTTACCAGAGGTCAAAGGTCACGTGACTGTTACTAAAAATAGAAATAAACTACATCCGTCCGCAAAATATTGTTCCTGCGATAACTCAAAAAGTACTGAGGCCACAACAAATTGAACAGATGTTCGTCGGATTTGCCGCACCTTAAAATCGTAAATCGAAAAACAAATATTTTTCCTTTTTTTTCCACCCGCACCTACAATTTTGCCCAGCACCTGATTTTTTTAATGAATTTTTCATCAACGAGTCTCATTTTACGTTAAACGCCGACTTCGTGGTGTCCCCAAATAATAACAAGCAAGTGGTACTAATATAGACGTGAATAAGGCACTTTGAGGTGACTGGTTTATGTACAGAGCACGTAATTTATGATCCAAGCCTTTACTCTCCATTAGCCAGTCTGGCACAGCTGCCATGTGTATTTCGACACAATTTCTTATCATGTTTTATTAAGTTTATGAAAACACAACAAGCTGTTTGTCAGCATTCATTGCCTAATGAAAGATGATTGCTAGCAAGCTCTCGTAATATCAGCAGACACAACAGTTAATTAAAGGATTATCTTGTTGATAAAGGATGTGTGAAATTGGATGTCTGGAATATGTCAAATGGACTGATTATCGGGTATGTTTACATTTCGGACAGTTTTGACCAGCGGTTTGTCCTTGCTTTCTTACTTCTAATATCCACACATATAAGTTGTTTTTGACATGTCCATTTTATAAATTCAACATATCTGTTTGGTGTACATTTTGTTCAGCTTTTATATACTAAGGTACAGTTAACAGGGCAAGCCAGAATCATTATGTTAGTTATTAATTTCAATTTATTTATGGATATATTTTGTTAACATCTTGCAGATATTTTAAGAGTGTATGTTTAAATAAAAAATAATTATCCAAGTTTACTGCAAGAACAATTGACAAAAATGTTAATATAAAAATCTAAATATACTAATGCTTTTGTTAATGCCATAATGCAATTAATATACAGCTCAGTGAAGTATAATTTTTTAACAATTAAAACAATAAGATATAACCCTTCCCCGACATGGAAACACGCAAAAAATTGGCTCAAGAAAAATAAGAGCCAGTGTGAGCCCTGGTTTATGGTTTTAAAAAATGGTGGCGTCCAGTTGTTTTGTCGTGTCATTTAAAGATGCGGAACTTATTCTAGTCATTCCTAAATAGTTTTGTGTTTATTGTATGACATTTCATATTCATTTTATTAAACTGTTGGTAGTGAATTACTTGGTATATCACATATATATTTTGATAATGACAATTACCTTGTATAATGTCTACTTTCTTATAGCTAAGATATGGCTATTTAGTATTTACTGGGGGGTGTTAATTTAATAGCAAAATCAGTATTGAAGACTTGTTGCACAAAATCCTTTGCAGGACATGGTTGAAGAAGAAATGGAGAAATTAGTTGCTTAGTGTATGACATATATATTGATTTTGACAACAATTTAAGGACCAGAGCAGATGAAGAGGAAATTATTGACAAGATATCAAGTTATGATGGCGTTTGGCAGTAATTTTTAATCTCTATGGGCAAGAAAGGATTTTTTTTATTTTGCGCTTTTCGCTCGCCTCTGATTTTATTAAAAATGGAAAAAAAATATTTTTATTTCGCTCACTCGCTCCAATTTTTTTTGGACAAAATCCGTAGAACAACTGATCAATTTGTTGTGGCCTGAAGATACTTTGATGAAACTTGGTATACATATAAACGGCAAAGTGAGTATTAGGCACGACCTTTTATTTTTTACCAGAGGTCAAAGGTCACATGACTGCTACTAAAAATAGAAATAACGTCAGTCAGTCCGTCCGCAAAATATTGTTCCTGCGATAACTCAAAATACTAAAGATACTTCGATGAAACTTAGTATACATATAAACGGCAATGTGAGTATTAGGCACCACCTTTTATTTTTTACCAGAGGTCAAAGGTCACATGACTGTTTCTAAAAATAGAAATAACCTAAAACAAACTGGATCCTGCGATAACTCAAAAAGTACCGAAGATATTTCGATGAAACTTGGTATGCATATAAACGGCAATGTGAGGATTATGCAGGACCTTTTATTAGTCCCCTACCGGTGTTTCACCGGAGGGGACGATAGGTTTGCCGTCTGTCCGTCAGTCTGTCTGTCCGCAAAATATTGTTTCTGCGATAACTAAAAAAGTGCTGAAGATACTGCGATGAAACTTGGTATTCATATAAACGGCAATGTGAGCATTATGCTCGACCATTTATTTTTTACCAGAGGTCAAAGGTTTCGTGACTGTTACTAAAAATAGAAATAAACTAAAACAAACTGGATCCTGCGATAACTCAAAAAGTATTGAACTTATTTCGATGAAACATGGTATACATATAAACGGCAATGTGAGGATTATGCAGGACCTTTTATTTTTCACCAGAGGTCAAAGGTCACGCGACTGTTACTAAAAATATAAGTAAACTCAATACTGTTATAATTTGAAAAGTACATAAGATATGACCATGAAACTTGGTACAAAGATTGAACTATAAGTATCCGTCTGTGTGTCTCTCTATATGTTCGTCCGTCTGTCTGTCTGTCCGTCCCCAAAACCTTTTCTGGCAATAACTCAAAAAGTACTGAACTAATTTCGATGAAACTGGGTATTCATATAAACGGCAATGTGGCAAAGTGAGGATTATGCACGACCTTTTTTTTCACCAGAGGTCAAAGGTCACGTGATTGTTACTAAAAATAGAAACAAACTAAATACTGTAATAATTCGAAATGGAATAAGATATGACCATGAAACTTGGTACAGAGATTGAACTATAGGTGTGCCATCTGTCTGAGTGTCTGTCTGTCCGTCCGTCCCCAAAACCTGGATCCTGTGATAACACGGAAAGTACTGAAGACACTTTGATGAAACTTTGTATACATAGCAACAGCAATGTGAGAATTATGCACAACCTTTTATTTTTCACCAGAGGTCAAAGGTCATGTGACTGTTACTAAAAATAGCAATAAACTTAATACTGTAATATTTTGAAAAGTGCATAAGATATGATCATGAAACTTCATGAAACTTGGTACACAGATTGGACTATGGGTTTGCCCTACGTCTGTGTGCATCTGTCTGTCTGTTCGTCCGTCGGTCTCACTCTGTCTGTGTGTCCTGTCCCCAAAACCTGGATATGTGATAACTCAAAAAGTACTGAAGATACTTTGATAAAACTTTGTATACATAGAAAGAACAAGGTGAGGATTGTACACGACCCTTTATTTTTCACCAGAGTTCAAAGGTCATGTGACTGTTACTTAAAATAGAAATAAACTTAATACTGTAATAATTCGAAAAGAACATATGATCATGAAACTTGGTACACAGAATGGACTATATGATTGCCCTCTGTCAGTTTAGTACTGCAATAACTGAAAAAGTGACTCGAATGTCTGGTCAATGTTACTAAAATAGAAAAAACAACAACTTAATACTGCAGTGACTTATGGGAGTTGAATATGAAACTTTGTACATCTACAGATAAAGGGCGATTTGACGGTATTGCACAGTGTTTAATTAGTAGGGGTTTTCACCGGTAGGGGACTCCTGTATTGCTTGCAATACTATCAAAGCCTTGTTGTTACTGTTACAGTACTCCTTTTTATGTTCGATTTTCCTTCTTTTTGCTGATCCCCCTCACCCCCCCCCCCCCCCCCTTGATGTCTCATTAAAACATTTGCGTTATGATTTTGGTGAGTAGGTATAGTTATAAATCAACTAGCAGATCCATCAGTGACGAGTAAAATTGAATACATGGTAGGGTAATTATAATTACTGTTTCACTTAGGAGGTGACTCACAGTTTAGGGGTGGAGGGGCTTCATCCAGCAGGAGTACAGACTCGGAGCAAGAGCCTGCTGGGGAGGCACCAAGGCCAAAAATCAACTGGGGTATGATTCTCAGAGACAAAGAAGAAAATGATAGGAAGAAATTTGCAGGTATGATGAGTGTCCCAGAATTGTGTAGATGTGTGTGCCAACATTTAATTTATGGTATTTTTCAACCTTGTTTAAAAAACGATGCTTCAATTTATTGAGTGTCTGTTTGCGCTAGTGTTTTCTTATCGGACTATTTAGAACCTTGTTGGTGGTGTCACCATAGTAACCAGCTACCACTAAGGCACGGCAGCCCACAAACATCAAACAATCGTCAGGCACCAGGCTTTACTGCAGGGCTCTATGGTAGAAGGTCGAACTCTGCCCCGCCACAAAAAATTGGGATACTGCCATGACATAAGTCACATATTAATCACTGTATTTGAATATCAGATTTTGATGTGCATGCAGTTATGTATTGTATTCAGTTTCTTTTAACAGTGACATTAATATTGCTTACATCATCATACAGATCAAAAGTTAAGTAGATCACAACTGTTGTATGCTGGTAAATGTATGTTGTACCTATTTGTAGGTCTTTCTCCAATTAAGAAGAACTTCTACATTGAGAGTCCTGATGTAGCCAACATGCATCCCAGTGAGGTGGAAATGATCAGGTACTGACTGGTAGTATGAATTGTGTTGTTGTTTGTACAACTGACAGATATTCAGTTGAAACTTCGCACATGTCTGCGGGGTCCTTATGTAAGGTCACTGACCAAGGCCCATAAATCTGACTTCCATTTCGCCGGACCCGGCTAGCTCTGTTGGTAGAGCGCTGGTAGGCTGTCAATCCGGGGATCGTAAGTTCGAACCCCAGCCCTGCCAAATTAATTATGTAGAGTTTGGTCATGAAATTATTTCTACGGCCATTCTCCCCTTACATCTGATTCAAGTAGGTCAGTTGCCAGTTACTGGCTTAAGTATGTGCACTTAGTACTGGTAAACCGCTCAGATTGGCTAAGCTTGCCCATGAAAAGTGTGAGTAGGTTAACAGACCGCTGCGATATGACTGAAATTCTATTAAAAACAGGGAAAAATCCAAACAAACAAACAAACATTAGCAGAATTATGCCCCTTTTTGTACTTAGAAAATTCAGGTTACTTTTTGTACTTAGAAAATTCAGGTTTGCATGCAACAAGTACATATCTCTGTAACTACTACAGATATTCAATTGAAACTTCACACATGTCGTTGGGGTCATTATGTTAGGTCACTGACCAAGGCCCATAACTCTGACCTGCAATTTAGCAGAATTATGTCCCTTTTTGTACTTCAAAATTTTGTAACTTCATATATCTAAGTCTACGACATATATTCAGTTAAAACTTCACACATTACTTTGGGGTCATTATTCACTGACCAAGGCCGATTACTCTGACAAAAAAGCGGTATGAATAGTCGATTGGCTTTCCTGAGACAGCTCTTGTTATTTGTTAAGTTGGTGGTTTGTTTTGCAAGTAAGTGTTTCTTTCTTAGTATTTTGGTACTAGTTAACCTGCCAGATGCACTCAGATACTTATGAGTGTCCAGACATTCTGAAAGGTTCCAGAAAGATAGACCTAACTTGTGAAAAAAAAAAAAATTGGTCCAGTGAAAATTATAAGGTAAACGATCAGACTGTCATGCAAAAATTGCAGTAAACACTGGAGTGACTTCTATTGTTTAAAAATATATACACTTCAAAATGTGTTTTATGTAACTGATATGAAGTATTATTTAAAAACTTTGTAGGTCCTACGTATGCACTTTATCTTCCATATCTTGTGATCCTTACACAACTTCAGCCTGTAAGCCCAAAACACCGTTCACAAAAAATCCAGCAGAAGATTACTATAAGTCTCATTACTGAAATATATTCATTAGAATAGACACATATGGTATGACCTTAATTAATTAGAAGTGGTGGTCCACAGGACCGGCTACCTTCAAAGTCTACTGGTCCGATACTGTATGATCTGATCCCGATAATCAAAATACATCACACTGCACAGTGCATATAACAGTTAAAAAAAAAAAAAGATTCTCGGAATTGAAATTGGAAAATATATTGAACATACATGAAAATCTATTATTCATTAGGCCTAAAATAAAATATTGTTTGTTTCCCCTCCCGTGACCGACCCAGCAAAATCGCCGCGACCCCCAAAAATTTATAGACCAAAGAAAATATTTTATTTTATTTGTGTGTGAAAATGCGGGGTGCAAATCCTTAAAAAGAATCCAATAGGTGTACAAATCTTACTTTCAAAAGAAGCTTATAAAATGACTTTAAACGGACAGTTCTCGGTAACGCGTAATTCGGCGTATTTTGACACATGCTTTTATGAAAAGGACGTCATAACATTCAGTGTCAGATTCTAGAGCGCAACCATTTCCGCTCGCATATGCATGTTTTTTGAAAGACAAAGAACTCCCACCGGCAATGAACTTTTTCGCCTTTATGCACCAAGTGTCCATTATTGATAAAATCTTGACGCAGGAGGAGTCAGCTTAACAAGAGCCAAACAGTCAGCCAATGAGAACGCAATAAATTTCCAATATGCAAATGAGCGTCGTCGTTAGAAAGTTTATCACGCCCTCATTCTAATTTTAATTGGTAAAGGTGCAAGTCATTTGTAACACATTTGCGTTAGGTATGTGTTTTGTTATAGATATGCTTGTTTTTAACAGCCGCATTTGTAATAAATTACTACAAATTAAAATAGTAAATAAATAAATAATTATAAATAAATTTCATAATTTTGGTGAAAGGAACCGTTCACTAAGAATATGAATTACGACGTCAAACGTCTCATTTTGTTATATAAAAAAAATACTAGATCTAGTAATAATTAACGAAAGTGTTATTCAAACTCATCACTGCACACGGATTAGAATTATGCAAAAACTTTGGCTGAGGCAACATTCGTATGAAAGTTAGAGGAACTAAAGTCCTTGTCAAAAATGAAAGTAAATAAACTTCAGCGCCTTTTCTTTTTATTTTAATTTATCAAAAATGTTGTGTTGCTTTCTTTTTATTAATTAAGTCCTATTTGTTTTTATTTCCATAGAATGCTAATTCATTTATGCTCTAGCATTTGCGTTGTTCAGATACAGTATTACAGATTGATGCTTTTAAACACTATCCACGTGCTAAGCGTGTAACACGCTTTTCAGCTACAAACTGCTAGCCGCAGTTAGACAGTCACCATTGCTATGGCTGTTGCTAACAGCGTACTGTTTTGGATGCCCGGCAAATTGCAACGTCACGCTATCACTCAATAGTTTTAACAGGTTTTTATTACTAACGCTCTTGTTTTTAACGTATGTTATTGTTTGTTAAATTTTGATAAATTATTGTAAGATAATTAGAACATAATATTACGTAAATAAGCAGAACGTTATGAGTCTACTACAATGAAAATATTAACAATTATACTATAACGTGACATTTCGAACATAAGAAAAACTTAAATGAAAATGACTTATTGTGTATACAAAATTTTTCCGACCTACTGACACACCCTTCATTAGCATGGGTCGCGGGAGGGGAAACAAAAAAATATTTTATTTTCGGCCTAATATAATATACATGTAATTGTAACATATTTTTGCTCAAAATGTTTATGAACATTGTTGCGTATATAAAGATGAGATATCAACTTTTTGAACTTTACGTAAATTTGACATCTATCCGTTTTTGTGTGCTGAGCAATCCAAATGCAATTAGAGCAATTATACAAAGATAATTATCTATCGTTATTTGATTGGGCTATCCATTCCTTAACGTTTTGCAATCATTCCCACAATGCGGAAACCTAGCCTTGAATTGTGTTTACTGGTACTTCGATTGTTTTTTAATAGAGATAGATCTACAATTTAAAATGCCTGTTGTAAAAACAATGATACTGGTAAATTGCTGTGCTGTGTCGAAAAGAGAATACGTTGTTCAACTATTATTAAACCAGGAGTAATATTAACGATATCCACGAACAAAGTATTTGGTCTAACTTCTGAATTTCGGTTTCAGGTCAAAGAAACATGTGAACGACTTTAATTGACCATGCTAATGTTGCACTTTATAATTTGAATAGAAACTATATCACAAATTTGATAAAATTTGTATTAAAATAAAAGGTTTTTTAATTACTGTAGTTGGAATATAGATGGACATTGCGACTCTAAAAGGCGATTGCAATGCCCATCAGATATCAGTTCTTAAGTTGATTTTACTACATACAATACGCTGTTATAACATGATGATTGGAAAGTTGAAGATCGGAAAAGGTGCATTTTATTCAATATAGCTAGTGGTTAAGGCCAATAAACAATATCACCTAGGACGGTTCCCTGTATTGCTAATCACAAATGATAATTCACGAATTAGACAGATGGAAACATTCCATAAACAACTAGTCACCGGACCGGTCGTCCTTCAAAGAATACCGGTCCAAGCGAAAAATCACTGGTCACGGACCGACGGACACCCGTTAAGGTCAAACCCTGGACTAATTTTAAACAATATTGACTAGACCAATAATACATACTAACACGCTTTTCAGGGAAAACAATTTTAACATTACTGTGACCAACCTGTCTAAGTCTTCCAAGAGTGTTCCAAATCCGGTCAACACGTTTGAACAGGCTTTTGAGCATTACCGTAAGTAAACCTTCATGTCAGCTTTTTAGCTCACCTGAGCACGAAGTGCTCAAGGGTGAGCTATTGTGGTCAGTCTGTGTCCGGTGTCCGTTGTCAACATTCTACTTCAAATAACTTCTTGGAAACCACTGGGCGGATTTTAATCCAACTTTTGGCAGGAATGTTCCTGGCATGGTTCTTTACCAAATTCCTTCTATTTAATAAAATATATTCAAAACTCTGGTTGCCATGGCAACCAAAAGCTTAAAATCAGAAATGCTTCGTGGATGACCCACAACCAATTTTGATTAGTTAAAAAACATGGCCACCAGCGGTCGGGCAGTTTTCCTTATTTGGCTATATTGAAAACATTTTTACCTTCTTGTCTGAAACCACTGGCTGGATTTCAAAATAATTTCACAGAAATGTTCCTTGGGTGACCCTCTTCAAAATTCCTTGAAATCATTTTGATTCGTTAAAAAACATTGCTGCCAGGGGACGGGGCAGTTTTTCTTATATGGCTGTATTGAAAACTTTAAAAATCTTCTAGTCTGAAACCACTGGCTGGATTTCAAAATAATTTCACAGCAATGTTCCTTGGGTGACCCTCTACCAAATTCCGTGAAATCATTTTGATTTGTTAAAAAAACATGGTGGCCAGGGGGCGGGGCAGTTTTCCTTATATGCTATATTGAAAACTTTTAAAATCTTATTGTCTGAAACCACTGGCTAGATTTCAAACTAATTTCACCTAAATGTTCCTTGGGTGACCCTCTACTGAATTCCTTGAAATCATTTTGATTTGTTAAAAAACATGTTCGCCAGGGGCGGGGCAGTTTTCCTTATATGGCTATATTGAAAACTGTAAAAAGCTTCTCTGCAACTATTGGCTGGATTTCAAAATTATTCCACATAAATGTTCCTTGGGTGACTCTACCAAATTCCTGGATATCATTTTGATTCGTTAAAAATAATGGCCGCCACAGGGCGGGACAGTTTTCCTTATATGGCTATATTGAAATCTTAAACAATCTTCTTAAAAGCCATTATGATGCTTAACACTCAGGTAAGCAACATAGCACCGATGGCCCTCTTGTGAATAATTACATGCATTCTTTTTACCATTGCAGATGAACTTCTTTTTATGCCTCGAAGGGGGAATGTTGTAATCGCATCGTCCGTCTGTCTGTCTGTCCTTCTGTCTTTCCGTCTGTCTGTCTGTCCATCCGTCACGCTTTTTGTGCGGAGCATAACTCAATTAGTATTGAAGGGATTCAAATGAAACTTCATATAATGATAGAGGACAATGAGAGGAAGTGCAGAGTACAAGGACCATAACTCTTTCTTCAATATTTATGGAGTTATTGCCCTTTGTTTATTTTTTGTGCGAGCATCACTGCATTAGTATTGAAGGGATTTTAAAAAAAAACGGATATATTGATAGAGGACATTGAGAGGAAGTGCAGAGTACAAGGACCATAACTAATTCTTCAATATTTATGGAATTATTGCCCTTTGTTTTTTTGTACCGATAATTATCACCTTAGTATTAAAGGAATTTAAAATAACACCACATATATTGATTGAGGACATTGAGAGGAAGAGCAGAGTACAAGAACCATAACTCTTTCTTCAATATTTATGGAGTTATTGCCTTTCAGTTAATTTTCTTGTGCAGTGCATAACTCCATTAGTATTGAAGTGACATACATTGATAGAGGATGTTGAGAGGAAGTGCAGAGTACAAGGACCATAACTCTTTTTGTAGGAAGCGTCATTTTTGCCAACATGTAACTGACATTGTGTTGCCTTCCTCTGACAATCATATGCTTTGGGGGCATGCGTCACATCCTGTGACAAGCCTTGATTTTAGTTACCTACATCTATTGTGGCAAAAATACAATTCACTCAATTTAAAGGTAACACTGAAAATAACGGATGTTAAAGGGACTATGTCAACGAAAAATTGGCTTTCTTTTGCACTATGAATGCTATTATATGATAGAAATGAGCTATACTAAGACATTTGCATTAAATAAATAATAAATATCTTAAAACACAATGATATATTTGATTTAAAAAAGTAGCAAACAAGTTTGAAAAAATTGAAACTCCGTGTGGTTATCGAACTCTCGGCTTAGGAGCCATACAAAGAAATAACAGTAGACAGGGCTTAAACCAACTGCGCTATTATGCTTGTTAATGAATCGTGTGTAAACTAGGGTTAAACATAATACATGACTCACGATTCTGACTTCAAAATGTAAACATGAACAGGGCCAAACAAACACGATCCTTATTATAATTGATTTTTATCTCAGAATGTGTGCACTCTTTTTCCATTATATATACTCTGTTTTAACTGTCATTATGTGCCAGTATTAATATCTTAATTTCAGATTAATTTAAAGAAAGTGCCCCCTTGTGGGCCTTTTCCATGCCATAGTCCCTTTAAGATACAATGTTAAAAATACATATTCTATCATAAGAATTATGACAAACAGTGTTATGTTATAAAGTATCGTATGACTATTTCAGCTGAGATTCTAGACACCATATACAATCAGAACTTTGGCAAGCCCACTCCGATACAGGTAAGGATTTAGAAATATTGAGATATACTGTATAAATTAACACTAGCCGGCCCGGACACATAACTTGTGTGGGGATTGGACATGAAATAATCTCTATGGCCTTTCTCCCCCTGCCTCTGATTCAAGTAGGGCAGTTGTCAGTTACTGGCATAAGCATGTGCACTTAGTACTGGTTAACTGCTTAGATCGGCTAAGCTTTCTCAGGAAAAGGGTGAGTAGGTTAACTGACAGCCGTTAAATGACTGAAATACCAAACAAACAAAAACAAACAAACTTACATGTATGAGCATTTACACGTGTAACTCTATGCAGAGCTTAATATCACAATTTATGGTAAATGTTTATTTGGTGATGGAAGGAAATACGGAAATACAAAATGAATACAATGTACTAAACCTTTGCCCAACTTGTTCATGAAGATCTACTCAGCAATTCAATTCCATCCCGTTCCATCCTATCCCAAACAGAAAACGTTTATATTGCTGAGATTCACCTGTGTGTGTGTTTCCTATCAAACCTCCAGAATGATGAGTATTTTGTAGGGATGGCAACGAATACTAAAACGCTATTCGAATATTCGAAGTCAGTATTCTAATAATATTTGAATATTCGGTCATTTCATGATTTTTGGTTATAAGCTTGTTTTGCGACCACTATCATCAACCAGCATCACCATAATCATCATCATCTGATTTAGTATATATACTAAAAGAGATCATATAAAAAGTATGTATAAATAATATAGAACATAATGAGATTTTTTATAAAAACAAAACAAAAATGCTTGAACAAAAGCAAAGCGCTAACAGGGTATCAATTTCATATTTAAGGAGTCTTAGCAACAAATGACAGTAGACACTGCCCTTACTACGCTATTCTGCTGTGCAAAGCTTGGATGATAACTAAATTATATTTAAAAAAATCAAAATGCGTAAAGCGCGTTTTACATTAGATCTATACATACATTAGTTAAACATTATTTAATGACAATATTTTTATTTTTTTTTGACGTTTTAACCATTATGCACACGTGAATATAAGTATCTTGAAACTCCAGAGACATCACCAGGATAAAAAGAATCTGGACATCGGTTCCTGCGTTATTTTCGACAAAGGCGGACATTGGTTCCTACATGATTATTACACACTGGACACTCCTTCCTACATTATTTTGACAGCCCGGACATTCGTTCCTACATTATTTTGTCACCCCGGACATTCATTACCATGTAATAATTAATATGAGACGACGGTCATTTGTTTATAATTATGGTCGACATTAAGCCATCATGCAGATAAATATAAACATAAGCATAAGAACAGCGTATGTAGTCGGTATGTATTTATTTCATCATTATTAGTCCCCTACCGTTGTTTCACCGGAGGGGACTATAGGTTTGCCCTCCGTCCGTCCGTCAGTCCGTCCGTCTGCAGAATATTGTTACTGCGATAACTCAAAAAGTACTGAAGATACTTCGATGAAACTTGGTATACATATAAACGGCAATGTGAGTATTATGCACGACCTTTTATTTTTCACCAGAGGTCAAAGGTCACGTGACTGTTACTAAATATAGAAATAAACTTAAACAAACTGGATCCTTGCGATAACTCAAAAAGTACTGAAATATTTTTATGAAACTTGGTATACATATTTACGGCAATGTGAGGATTATGCAGGACCTTTTTTTTTCACCAGAGGTCAAAGGTCATGTAACTGTTACTAACAATAGAAATAAACTAAATACTGTTATAATTCGAAAAGTACATAAGATATGACCATGAAACTTGGTACAAAGATTGAACTATAGGTTTGCCATCTGTCTGTATGTCTCTCTATCTGTTCGTCCGTATGTTTGCCCGTCCGTCTGTCTGTCCGTCCCCAAAACCTCGTTCCTGCAATAACTCAAAAAGTGCTGAACTTATTTCGATGAAACTGGGTATACATATAAACGGCAATGTGAGGATTATGGACAATCGTTTTTTTTCACCAGAGGTCAAAGGTCACGTGACTGTTACTAAAAGTAGAAATAAACTAAATACTGTAATAATTCGAAATAACATAAGATATGACCATGAAACTTGGTACAGAGATTGAACTATAGGTTTGCCATCTGTCTGTGTGTCGTTCTGTCTGTTCGTCCGTATGTCTGTCTGTCCGTCCGTCCCCAAAACCTGGATCCTGTGATAACTTTGATGGAACTTTGTATACGTAGCAACAGCAATGTGAGAATTATGCACGACCTTTTATTTTTCACCAGAGGTCAAAGGTCACGTTACTGTTACTAAAAATAGAAATATATTTAATACTGTAATATTTTGAAAAGTGCATATGATCATGAAACTTCATAAAACTTGGTACACATATTGGACTATGGGTTTGCCCTCTGTCTGTGTGCATCTGTCTGTCTGTTTGTCCGTCGGTCTCACTCTGTCTGTCTGTCCCATCCCCAAAACCTGGATTCTACAATAACTCAAAAAGTACTGAAGATACTTTGATGAAACTTTGTATACATAGAAAGATCAAGGTGAGGATTGTACATGACACTTTATTTTTCACCAGAGGTCAAAGGTCATGTGACTGTTACTTAAAATAGAAATAAAGTTAATACTGTAATAATTCGAAAAGAACATAACATATGATCATGAAACTTGGTACACAGAATGGACTATATTATTGCCCTCTGTCAGTTTAGTACTGCTATAACTCAAAAAGTAACTCGAATGTCTGGTCAATGTTACTAAAATAGAAAAAACTACAACTTAATACTGCAGTGACAAATGGGATTTGAATATGAAACTTTGTACATCTACAGATAAAGGGCGATTTGACGGTATTGCACAATGTTTAATTAGTAGGGATTTTCACCGGTAGGGGACTCCTGTATTGCTTGCAATACTATCAAAGCCTTGTTGTATATGTTATCTGTATATAACATGCATAACACACACACACAGAAGGAACACCCGTGCACCAACAAGCACATATTTACATCTACATATTATTGTATCAATAGATAATTATATATGTTGTATATATAGCTACATTTTCAATATTAGACTAATCAGACTAATATATTCAGCACATAGTTGTTAACAGCCATTTGCTGATATATTACGATGCAACACCACCACACCATACACCCTAATGTCCAATGCGAATGTTGTGACCAACACTGTGCAGGAACTGCACCATTGACTTGGTGCCGTTCACGTACTGCTCGCACAACTTCTTCAGTGTTTGTTGGTGGCTCACCGTCTTCTCTGTCATTCTCTTCCTTAGCGGCTCACATTAAAAATATGCTTCGAAAACATTTAATTTTTCTGGCAAAAATATTAACAATTATTCTATAGTATTATTAAGTAGTATCACTAGTATCAATTGATTCTTTTGACACCCACTACGTGCTAAGCGTGTTTCACGCTTTCAGATCGGCGTCTGATCACAGATAATTGGCTGTCACACCGTTTCACTCAGTAGTTTTAAGAGGTGTCATTATTAACACCTTGTGTTTTTAACGGGTTTTTTACAACGGAGACTAACATTGCAAGATACTAAAAACGCATCACTTGATTAAAAAGAATATTATGAATTAATATTAAAGGAACTAAAAATTATTAATCGGTACTGTTCGTGTCTATTCTGCATTGATTTTTGGTTTCTTGAAATAGCTATGTTAATGAATCGGTTAAATGTCAATTAGTTAATCAAACCCTTTTGTCGGCTCATTATTAATTGGCTAATTGTTGTCAGTTAGGTAAGTTTGCGAACAATTAGTTAATCAAGGACCGTTTGTTGGCTCATTATGAAAACTAGCCTTTAATTGGCGTACTTGAACTGCAATTGGCAATCAAATAACTTCACCTTCAAAGCATCATTATAATTAAATGGTTCTATCTTGCAGTACACTAAGCAATTATCAGTTTTTCTGTTTTTGTTTTTGGACGGGTGGAGAGGTACATTAGTAGTACCTTCAGGCTTCAGTGCTCCGCTTTTTTGGCTTTTAGGGGAAGGTTGTGGGTCCTTTCATTATTTACAATCATTAGACAAGACAATGTCCCCTGTACTAATCTAGTAGATGTTGATTATAGTGTCAATGTCTCTCTGCATAAGCTGTTGTTTTTCATAGCAACACATTCATATGAGTGCCTCTAGTTTGACCTGTTGATGTTATTTTACCAAATTTTGTCCTTGTTCTTTGTTGTTGTTTTGGAATATTGCACTAAATTTACTTTCATAAAAACATAGTCAATGTAAATTTCAAATGCGCATACATAATTACCTTGTGTGCAAAACACATATTAATCCACATTAAATGTAAAAATCATTTTTAATATTAAAAAAAAAGTTTTTATTCTGTTACACAATCCCATTTTAATTCCAATATATATGTATATTTCTTGTCTACCATTTAAATCTCCCATTTATCCATTGCAAAAAAATGTTGTTATGGCTGTTGCTAACGGCTTGGAAATTTAGAAGCCAGGTTAATTGATGACGTTGCGCTTTCACTCTTCTAAGTTGTGACATGTGTTATTATCAATGACTGTGCTTTTAATGGATTTTATTGTTTGTTCAAATTGTAAATATGTATGATTTAGGTATGACAATGAAAATAATGAATGATTTTATACGAAGTAGACAATGGTGGTATGCCTGATAATAGCACACAATGTGTATAGTGGATTTTACCATGATTATTTTTACTCACTGAATTTTAAAATCATTTGTATTTAGAAAATTTATATTCGTATTTTACGCTGATACGCATCTTATCTGGACCTCTGTCCGGGCTGTCAAGTTAATTTAGGAACGAATGTCCGGGGTGTTATAATCATGTGAATAAACATACGTCCGCCTTTGTCAAAAATAATGTAGGAACAAATGTCCACAGGAACGGATGTCTGGATACCAGAGAGAAACCCTTATTATACCCCCACAAACGAAGTTTAGGGGGGTATATAGGAGTGAGCTTGTCTGTTGGTTTTTGGTTTCCGAATGTTACTCAAGAAAGGCTTGACATATTCAAATAATTTTTGGTACACATGTGTAACATACAGAGTTATGGCCCCTTTTTGACTTAAAATTCTCTAAAAACATGGTTTCCGGATGATAACTCAAGAAAGGCTTGACATATTCAAATAATTGTTGGTACACATGTGTAACATCATAGAATACAAGTCAAGTTCGATGTTGGTTACAAACCAATAAATTTTGAGTTATGGCCCCTTTTCAACTTAAAATTTCCTAAAAACATGATTTCCGGATGATAACTCAAGAATGGCTTGACATATTCAAATAATTCTTGGTATACATGTGTAGCATCATAAAATACAGGTCAAGTTCGACTTTGGTTACAAACCAATAAATTTTGACAGAGTTATGGCCCATTATTTGACTTAAATTCCCTAAAAACATGGTTTCCTGACGATAACTCAACAATGGCTTGACATATTTAAATAATTATTGGTACACATGTGTAGCATCATAAAATACAGGTCAGGTTCAACTTAGGTTACAAACCACTAAATTTTGACACCGTTATGGCCCCTTTTTTACTTAAATTCCCGAAAAGCATTGTCAATTACTCATGAAAGGCTTCACATATTTAAATTATTTTTGGTACATTGGTGTAACATCATAAAATACAGATCAAGTTCAACTTTGGTTACAAAGCACTAAATGTTGACAGAGTTAGGGCTCCTATTGAGATTAAATTTTTCCAAATAAATTAAAGTATTCTCTCTCTGTCCATTTCTTTCGAATGGATGCCAGTTTTGTGACAAGGCCATATTGTGGGGGTATATCCTTCACTCATGTGACAATTCGAGTTAACATCCGCTTGTGTTTCTTGAAGTCCCATTTCTTAGACATGCTCCCTGTCAAAGCAAAACATCACCGTTGCAGAGGATATATATTTTCACATTTCTGAAGATTTTTTTAAATTTGAATTTTGATATTCGAATAACTATATTTTATTTGAATATTCGGTTAGGTAATCAAATATTGAATTATTCGTTGACATCCCTAATATTTAGATAGCCTTAATGTGCAGCATTTTGATATTACGAGAAATTGTTTTCTCATTTTAAAATTAACCCATTACATATGAAATGTTCTGTTTAAACTTGAAAGCCAGTTTGTTGCAGTGCCAGGCCTGGCCTGTGCTGATGCAGGGTCTGGATCTGATAGGTATTGCTCAGGTAAGATTTCATAGCAACATTTTACTGTATCTAAATTAACACTATCAGTTGCCAAAAAAAACGCTACTAAAATTTATTAAAAAAAAAAAAAATTGTGACAATCCTGTATAATTTGTTTAACAAAATGACAGGTACTTGATTGTATTCTTGCAAATTAGTTATGGGTAATATTAAAAACAGAATGAGATTACCAGTGTAATGTCTTAAGTATCAACCAGTCTTTACTTGATTGTAATCTTGCAAATTAGCTATGGGTAATATTAAAAACAGAATGAGATTACCAGTGTAATTTCTTAAATATCAACCAGTCTGTAGGATCCAAATGTATTGTTTTGGAACGTCAACATGGCAAAAGTAAAATTACTCAGACATACTTGTCGTGTCGAAATGCTTTTATTTGAATAAAGCATTTGTAATGCCATTTGTCATGCATGACCAATTGAGCCTTTATAGGTGGCCTCTTGTTGCAGCATTTTATACTGGTTATACATTCAAGTATATTACCAGACAGCTAAATAATTGCTGTGAACAAAAATACTGATCCCCGTGTCATGGTTTCAGACCGGAACTGGTAAGACACTGGCCTTCCTTCTGCCGGCTTTCATCCACATCGATGGGCAGCCTGTGTAAGTACAATGTAGAATGTTCCAAATCAGTCAAAACCTGTCTGTTCATGTCATTCAAGCTCAGTGCAGTAAGATTATAAACTATCACAAGACGGTATTCCATTCTTATGTGTGAACTAGGTCTTCCTGGGCTCGTATTTATAAAGAATCTTATTCGAAAATTAAGAAAAATCTTAAAATTTTCAAATTTAATTATTGGATTTTCTGAAAAAGTAATGCATTTCTGGAAGATTTTGACACATAATTAGCAAAGTGTATTGATATCTAGCATTAGTCATGCAAATGTTCCAAAGCATAGTGTTTTAAACACAAATTCTAATTTTGACTTATGTTCAACTTAAGTTAAGAATGGCTTAAGAATCTTTATAAATATGGGCCCTGATAATATTCATAATCCTAAGGACGAGCCCTTATTGGGTATTGATTCCATAATCTTTGACCAGTAATCAATAGGTATACTTTTGTACATGTATTAAGTCCCAGTTGAATCAGTGACACCCATGGCTCCAGTAAAACTAAATGTTGTTATTAATGTACAAGAAAATGTAGTTTTATAGTACATAAATGCTATGGTTTCAATAAGAATATTAATATATGTAGTAAATATTGTCAAAGAAGGTTTCTAGAAATCAAATTTAAATATCATAACATTTTAAAATGTTTCTTTTAGAGTGTCATGTTTTGGTAATGAATATTTTATGCAAAAACTATATTTCATGGATTAAAAGATGTCCACTTGCATTGACCGACTTACATGTAAATATTGAGTATTTTGTTCATCACTTTATCCCTTATTATTTTTGGTAATGGTTTAATTATACCCCCACAAACGAAGTTTAGCGTGGGGTATATAGGAGTGAGCTTTTGTCGGTCTGTTGGTTTTTGGTTTCCGGATGATAACTCAAGAAAGGCTTGACATATTCAAATAATTGTTGGTACACATGTGTAACATCATAAAATACAGCTCAAGTTCGATGTTGGTTACAAACCACTAAATTTTGACAGAGTTATGGCCTCTTTTCGACTTAAACTTCTCTAAAAACATGGTGTCCGGATGATAACTCAAGAAAGGCTTGACATATTCAAATAAGATTTGGTAAACATGTGTAACATCATAGAATACAGGTCAAGTTCGATGTTGGTTACAAACCACTAAATTTTGACACAGTTATGGCCCCTTTCTGACTTAAATTCCTCAAAAACATGGACATTAACTCATAAAAGGCTTCACATATTTAAATTATTTTTGGTACATAGGTGTAACATCATAAAATACAGATCAAGTTCAACTTTGGTTACAAACCACTAAATGTTGACAGAGTTATAGCTCCTATTGAATTTAAATTTTTCCAAATACACTGTTGACCATTCACAAATTAAAGCATTCTCTCTCAGTCCATTTCTTTCGAATGGATGCCATAGTTTTGTGACAAGGCCATATTGTGGGGGTATATCCGTCACTCATGTGACAATTCTAGTTGTACTAGGATTTACATTTCAGTAATGACAAAATGTCCTTGAACACAATAACCATTGGGTATTTTCTTCCTCATTTACATTTCAGTAATGACAAAATGTCCTTGAACACCATAACCATTGAGTATCTTCTTCCGCATTATAGCCCTCTAGAAGAAAGAAATGGCCCCAACGTCCTGGTGCTGTCCCCGACTCGTGAACTGGCCCTTCAGATTGAGGAGGAAGTGAAGAAGTTCGCGTACAAGGGCATTCGCAGGTACCTCACCAGGCCTTTGTCTTGTCTGTAAGCCTCACAGGTCAGAATATCTGACTCCCTCCCAATGCAAAATATGGTGTGTTTTTAGCTCACCTTAGGGTCGCTTTTTGTCCGTCGTGTGTCAACATTTTCATTCAAAGAATATCTCTTCCTAAACCGCTGGGCGATTTTCACCAAACTTCACAGGAATGATCCTTGGGTGACCCTCTTTCAAAATTGTTCAAATCGTTCCGGTCTGCTGCATATGTAGGTCACAAGAGCTAAAAATAGATTTAAAAACTGAAAACTTTAAAAACCTTTTTCTCTGAAACCACAGGGCTTAGAGCTTTCATATTTGATATGAATCACATGGTTTATATAGACTTGCATAGCAAAATGACTTTAAAAAGCTTCTCTGAAAATGCAAGGCCTAGAGGTTTCATGTTTGGTATGTAACATTGTATAGTGGTCGTCTACAAAGATTGTTCAAATGATGCCCCTGGGGTCAAAACTGGCCACACCCCGGGGGTCACATGGTTTATATAGACTTGAATAGCAAAATTACTATAAAAATCTTCTCCTCTGAAACTGCAAGGCCCAGAGGTTTCATATTTGGTATGTAACATCCTATAATGGTCCTCTACAAAGATTGTTCAAATGATGCCGCTGGGGTTAAAACTGGCCACGCTCCGGGGGTCACATGGTTTATATACACTTATGTAGCAAAATGCAATAAAAATCTTCTCTGAAACCGCAAGGCCTAGAGGTTTCATATTTGGTTTGTAACATCGTATAGTGGTCCTCTACAAAGATTCTTCAAATGATGCCCCTGGGGTCAAAACTGGCCACACCCCGGGGGGTCACAGTGTTTATGTATATAGACTTAAATAGCAAAATGACTTAAAATCTTCTCTGAAACCGCAAGGCCCAGTGGTTTAATTATTGGTATGTAATATTGTATAGTGGTCCTCTACAAACGTTGTTCAAATTATACCCCTGGAGTAGAAAGTGGCCACACCCTGTGGGTCACATGGTTTATATAGACTATACAAATCTTCTTCTGAAACTGCAAGGCCCAGATCTGTATACTCAGGTAAGTGCTTTAGTGCCATTTGGCCCTCTTGTGATAAGCCATTATGATGCTTTTGACTCTGGTGAGCATCCTAGGGCAATCGTGGCCCTCTTGTTTTTACAATTATAAAACAACATCTGTTCTGCTATAGAATTTGGTGTGACATTTATAACAGTCTTTAATAAATTTTTATGCTCAAAAAGCATTTTAAGAACATTTGGATATATAATTCAATTTCAGCAACTTGTTCATATATTCTGATATTGACAATTTAATCTTAAATCCCCAATTTCAGACCAGGTACTTTTTCCCATAGAGGCCAGAAAAAAGTCTGCCTACTCGTTATTGCTTCATGATTGTTCCCTAAGTGTTGTTTGTCATATGACAGAATATTCTAAACTTACGTGGGCCAGTATTCACAATGCTCCTAAGCGAAATCTTAACTTTAGATGTACTTTAGTGAAGATTTTAGATAAAACATTTCTATGTGAAATCCAATGATTTCTGTACAAAGAAGGCTGCAATACAAAACATATAAGCAATATTTACAACATTTTAATGTTAAAGGACCTATGCATGAAACAGCCAGAGACTTAAGAAATTTTATGAATTTTAGGAATTGACTTAAGTTTTCCATACGGAGCTTTGTGAATACTAGCCCAGATATTAATTCATAAGATTCGATATATCATATTTATTTGGTTTATTCAGATACATATTAAGATGGAGACATGTGACTATTGAGAAATTGTTAAAAATACATGTACGTGTAATTCATGTCATTCATACATGTCATTCAGTAAATCATAGATATAGTGCCAGCAGTGCAATATTAACATAGTTGAACGTGTCAAATGTGATGGTTTTAAATATAAAATTCATGCAGCTACCTTTCAACTGTACAATTAGTAACGTTTTTACAGTCTCGTGTAAGAAATGTGGATGTTCATTGGGAAGTTCAACCTGTAGTATTGATTTATATGCTCAAAATGATAAAATGACTGGTTGTGTTTCAGTATATGTGTGTATGGTGGAGGTAACAGGCGAGAGCAGATCAAGGTGTGTACTGCGGGAGTAGAGATTATTGTGGCCACGCCCGGGCGCCTCAACGACCTCATTATGAACGGCATCGTCAACGTGACGTCTGTCACTTACCTAGTATGTGACTAGGTAGCGTTTTCATTGTCTTGCTTTTCCAGTGCATTCTTGACAAGCATGATGTCACAGGGGTGTGATACTGCCTCCTATCAGCTGATCTCCCTTTCAGGTGCTAGATTTTGTATACAAATCGTGCTTAAATTTGCTGGATCTCTTTATACATGCTTAAAAAATGTATGTGAATCATTTGAATGGGTTTGTTCCCCTAAATGGCTTCGGAAATTGCACACCTGAGTTAGATTGAAGCAAACTCCTCATATACGGATATTGAGCTATTTTACCAGTAATTGATGGAAAACATCATTATGTGGTTTATTAAGAAGTGTCTAAGATTTATTGATGTTGAGACTAAAAAAGCATGAAGCCTTGACCTCAGAGTGAGGCATAAATTGTAAACTATTTTTTTATTCAGCCTATTGAAGATGGCGGGGCATATTGGTTTGCTAATGTTGGTCCGTCCGTAGACCACTTGCGTTTCCGCTCTCTAAGTCCAACAGTTTTTATCCAATCCTCACCAAACTTCATGAAAATGTTTGTGGCCATATCTCGGCCAAGTTTGATAATCAGCCAAATCACCCCAGGAATTAATGAGTGATGGCCCTTAAAATTATCAAAAATCGGCATTTTTAGCCATTTCCACTCTTTAAGTTCAACAGTTTTCATCCAATCTTCACCAGACTTCAGGAAAATGTTTGTGGCCATAATATCTTGGCCAAGTTCGATAATCAGCCAAATCGCAAAAAGCTCTTGTATTACTGGTAGATGGCCTGTTATTATGCCCCCCAATTGAAGATGACTGGGTATATTGGTTTGCTAATGTCGGTCGGTCTGTCTGTCGGTCTAAATTGGCCTTTTTAGCAGTTTCCGCTCCCTATATGTACAACTATCCTCATCCGATCATCACCAAACTTAATATTGATTGCTTTTAACCTAGAGGGAGCATAACTGTTTTACAAACAGCTCTTTTTCTATTATAATTATGTCCCAGGTTTTTGCTGATTCATGTTTTTCTGACATTTCCCACGCCTGTTGTGTGTAGGTCTTGGACGAGGCTGACCGCATGTTGGACATGGGCTTTGAGCCAGATATCAGGAAGATTCTTCTGGACATCAGACCAGACAGGCAGACAGTGATGACCAGGCAGGGACCATACTTTGATCTGCTACAGTTATATACATTAATGCAGTATAAAAATGCAATGCATAAAAGAGTCTACTTGAAAATCATTCCCAATGAATATGAAAGTTGTCAATCTCCCTCTCAAACAAAGAAAATGCTTGTTCATAAATGACCTCGGATTTTAATTTGATTATGGTAAGTTTAAAAATATTCATCGTTACATCAGTAACAATATTACCAGTAGTTTACTCACTGTATGTTCTTATGTATTCAGAAGCAAACAGTAATTGTTTCCTGTAATACATGTAGTCAGGTATTCTATGTATGTTCCTAGAAAATAGCCAGATATTATACCTATATCCCGTGTCGAGACAACAGATGTATATATGTATTGTAACTATCTCTTTCAGTGCTACCTGGCCCCCTGATGTTCAGCGAATTGGACAGTCCTACTTGACAGACCCAATACAGGTGTTTGTGGGGTCCCTGGATCTAGCGGTGAGTAAACTATTATGACCCTCAGACCCAATACAGGTGTTTGTGGGGTCCCTGGATCTAGCGGTGAGTAAACTATTATGACCCTCAGCATGCACTAATAATTTTATGTTGAGAATACAGATGCACATGCTGATACATGTAGTTGTTTATATAAGCCACTGGATCAGTGCTCACTGGATTTAGGATTGTAGGATTTTACTGTTACTTTACTGTCACTTTAAATGATTTTTACTTAAGTTGACTTCGATAGAACATTATGTCTGGTCATAATAATAATTAAAAAATGGCAACGTTTGTTTAAACAATTCAAAAAGGGAAACTTGTCTACTTGTCACATGTGATCTACTGGTACTCCATTTCTGCATTCATTAAATGTATGAAAATTACTCCAAGAAATGCGCATTTACCAATTACTGGAACTAATTTTAACTAATTTTAAGACACTGGTACTTACATAAGCTTTCAGTTGAGTTTGAGATTCAGAACTATCGGAATGTTATTTCACATGTATGAAAGTAAGCTTGAAAACAATGTATTACAGGCCGTCCACACTGTGACACAGAGAGTAGAAATAGTGGGTGACGAAGAGAAGAAACAGCGGGTCTTGGATTTCATAAACTACGAGATGGAACCAGATGATAAAGTCATCATATTTGTAGGGAAAAAAGTCACGTAAGAGCCTTACTGTTCATTTTGCTGAACTGGGCACTTTTGTCTTTGGCAAGACTTGAAGACATATTCAGTCTTTTTTGTGAGTGTTGGGGATGTTACTTAAAGACAGTATTTGTGGCGCATCGTGAGAAAACCGGTCTTAATGCATGTGCGTAAAATGTCGTCCCGGATCAGCATGTGCAGTCCGCACAGGCTGATCCAGGAGGGCACTTTCCGCCTAAAATGAATTTATGGTTAGAAGAGACTTCCTTGAAACAGAAAATACCATAAAAGCGGAAAGTGCCATCCCGGATTAGCCTGTGCGGACTGCACAGGCTAATCCGGGACGACACTTTACGCACATGCATTAAGACCGGTTTTCTAACGACGCGCCACATTTATATTATGAGTGGCTAAGTTGATTAAAAAATATTCTCAAATTTTAGCTAGGAGCATATTAACATTCGACTGTCTGATGATATTGTTTCTTCAGAAAGGTCTTTTTTTCCGCATTTTGACAATTTTTGGCAAGTGTATGACAGAGGAGAATCTAGAGTTTTAAAGTGAGATGCTGGGTAATTCAAAAATTGTAATTTGTTTTAAATTTCTTGACAAGCAGGACTGTGATGATTTGTTTTCAATGCTACATATAAGCTGTCACATGTATCCGTACATGTGTATAAGTTGTCTGATGTGAAACTCATGTTTTCCGATTATGAAAAAATGTCTTTTGATTATTCCTGGTGATAGAACACCCATTTGTTTGATGTACATGTATTATAGGGCAGATGATCTTTCCAGTGATTTCACCCTGAATGGAATCAACTGTCAGTGTATTCATGGTGACAGGTGAGCGCATGCCAAAGGTCAAAATACCAATGTGTGGTATTTTGTCGCTATTAATTTACACATCAATTGTCAGTATTATCCAGCATGTCCCAAGGCATGTACGGACAAGGGGAATTATGCCACAGTCTACTATATAGTACAGACAAGTGGCAAACAGCATTTGACAAAAATGGACGAGTAAGGCAATCTCATATTTTGCCACCCCTGACCAGTGATAATGTGTGTGCACGAAATATGTTACTGTTATATTCTACACCAAGAAACATAAATTTAAATAATGGAGGGTTGAGTGTGAAACTATTATAGGTCGCCGTGGCCTAGTTGATATGGTGTCCGCCTAGCGATCTGGAGGTCCCGGGCTCGATCCCCACTCTGGTAACGTACTCAAGATCTCCCCCAAAGACACCAAGTACTGGTTCTACCCAGGAAACTGACTCGAGAGTGTCTTTATAAGCCTTAGGCTTTCGATGCAAACTAGTTTCGACTAAACTATTGTATCTGACTTTTTCAAGTAGTTTGAATTGGCATTGTCACAATGTGATATAAAGAACGGCTGTCAATCATTAAATCAAGATCCAACATGTGTATATAGCAGAGTATAATTTGTCACAATATGTTGCAAAACGATAATAAATTACAAAAAAAGAAAAATCAAACGTTTGTATATTTAGGGGTACAGTTCAATTATTGGAATGATTTTGTTGATTGAAGGGAGCAGATTGATAGAGAGCAAGCCCTAGACGACATCAAGACAAGCAAGACCCGTATACTAGTGGCCACTGATGTAGCATCACGAGGGCTGGACGTTAAGGATCTCACGTAAGACTCTCATGAAATAATGTTTCTTGGAAACTGATATTCATACTTGATCTTTGTGCTTTTGTGAATTAAATACAACTTATGTTATTCTTATTAGAGTGTAAGTTATTCTAAATCTCTATGTAAAATTTTTATTTACTTACTATTTTTCATTCTTAATAAGTTCATTGATTGGATATATTTGTCTTAGTCTCCATATGTGTATTTAACAATTTTTACAACATTCAGTGAAATGGCAGTTTGATACAAGTTGTAAACATACATAATAGTTAGCTAGTATGGGGAAATATTTTTAGTAGCACATTCCACCTTACATACTGGTACCATATTAAAAAATGGTATGGTTCTAGTGTGTACTTAAATAGTCCAATGACAATTAATAAAATGTAGAACATAAAGAATGCAAGCCAGAACCAGCAAATACATAAATGTATTATTTGTTCATATCGTCACATATCTTTTTACACACTTTCAGGTATGTGATCAACTATGACATGCCACGGAACATTGAGGAATATGTACACAGAGTTGGGCGCACAGGAAGAGCGGGGTAAGTGACAGCAGCCTTCTAGCGTGATGTGAACACATTTGAGGGGCGTCGTGGGAAAACTGATCTTAATGCATGTGCATATAGTGTCGTCCCGGATTAGCCTGTGCATTCCGCACAGGCTAATCCAGGATGGCACTTACCGCTTTTACAGTATTTTCTGTTTCAAGGAAGTCTCTTCTAAACATAAATCCACTATAGGCGAGGGTGCCGTTCTGGATAAGCCTGCGCGGACTGCACAGGCTAATCCGGGATGACACTTTATGCACATGCATTAAGCCCGGTTTTCCCACGACGTGCCTCATTTGTAGATTCACTGTCCTACCAAGGTTTGCCCAGGGGTGTGATTCTTCCTTCTGTCAGCTGATTTCCTTCTTTTCAATGCCAAGAATATTGCATTACAAATGATCAAGTAAAAGCCTTCATTTGTTAAAACTCACATATGAAAATCACCAGTACTTATCCACATTGATTGTGGTGCCTGATCTATTTTGGACAGTATACAAATGGTAATCCTGTTGATGAATGGGAAATGATATAAGGCAGGATCTGTTTGCTGCTTCAATACACTGGTATACATTATAAAATCGGGATTAAAAGAGTTAAAATACAGGCCTACCGTATTTACCCTATGTATTGGGACACTTAAAAATAATTACAATTTTTCTTGTCCCAATATAAAGGGTCATAAAAAAATAATTCCCTAAAATGTGTCCCAAAATATAGGGTAATATATGTATTTTCACACACACACCGATTGTCGTTAGGCCACGTGCTTAACTGAGTGGAGCGTGTCAATTAAGAACACCGGGTAGTATAGCGTGTTAGTACACAGTATGCACTACGGGTCAATTAAACAGGCCCAAGACGTGTTTGTTTAGCAATAAGAACACTGCATGTGGCACACTAATTGGCTTCATGAGAGACCCGACAATTATCACATACTACCGGGTAGTTAAAATTTTGATAATGGTAGTCTTTGTAGTTTTTATTATGTAAAAGTGGTACACTCTTATTATTTGCAGCATACCGGTATCTATTGCAATATAAGGTGCACAGTAGATCTATGCTACTCTGATCATATTGAAATCGAGAGATATTTATTTTAAACTGGCAAAATTGAAGACTATTTACCATTATATTTGTGTGTCCCAATATTTAGGGACAAGAAAAAATTCAATTTTCAAAAGTGTCCCAATATTAAGGGACTCAAAAAATAATAATTTTTCCGAAAAATAGGGGTGTCCCAATATTTAGGGTGTCCCAATACATAGGGTAAATACGGTATTTATGTTCAATAGTGAAGAGTTGTGGTGAACTCAGTGAGGGGGGTAGGGTATCTTTCTCGCCAGAAGTGTTTCTAACATCAAGCCCCTGTGAGTACAGTCACTGCAATGGGTGGCGAAATCAATTGTCCGTATGGCCCAACTTGGCCCAGTGTATGTACAGACAAGCGAAATATTGCCAGAATTTACTATATAAATATGGCATGGACAAGTGGCCAACAGCATTTGAAAAAAACAAAATGGAAAAGTAAGGCAATTTCAATTTTTGCCACCCCTGTCAGTCGCGTACTAGTTTAATGCTGCGAGTATTAACCAAGATATTGGGTGTTGTGCTCGCATGCAGCTACATGAGATTTGTAGTTTCATTTTGAATATATGTAAATTACTAGTTATCTCATATAATTATGATTGAATATATCTTGAACATGAAAGTCAATACAATCAGGTTCTATTGAGATGTGTGTGTACACTTGAAGTGCCAAGGAAATTATTATGTAGAGGCATGCATTTGAAAATTAAAAATATAACTCTTTGTACATGATTATATGGAAGTAGATATAATGTTCATGTTTGTTCTGTGTAATAGTTGTCTTTTTATTGAACATCCAACTATAAAAGATGAAGTAGTAATTTCAATTCCGGATTGCCATGGTTGGGCCCCTGTTGTGCAGTAATGTTTGTGATCTGTTTCAGGCGCACAGGAATCTCCCTGTCTCTGCCCTGTTGTGCAGTAATGTTTGTGATCTGTTTCAGGCGCTCAGGAATCTCCCTGTCTCTGCTTACCCGGGGAGACTGGTCCATGGTTGGGCCCCTGTTGTGCAGTAATGTTTGTGATCTGTTTCAGGCGCACAGGAATCTCCCTGTCTCTGCGTACCCGGGGAGACTAGTCCATGGTTGGGCCCCTGTTGTGCAGTAATGTTTGTGATCTGTTTCAGGCGTACAGGAATCTCCCTGTCGCTGCTAACCCGTGGAGACTGGTCCAAGGCTAGAGATCTCATCAAGATTATGGTGGAGGCACAACAGGTGGATGCCATGGAAACTGTTTTGTCTCTTCTCTGATTTAATGTCTGTTTTGAACTAAAATCAGTGTAAAAGCAGTAAACTAGAAGTAACACTGTTTTAACATTGACTTAAATACAGAGCATGAGATTTCATAGAATAGCTTAGTTTATTATGATGATTGAATAGACTTTTCCAGTTTTTGCTACTTACAATTTAAACTCCTTATGAGCTACATGTACTGTATTGTTTCTGTTTTACAAGAGTTACCATATACTCTATATGAAATATGAAAGTTTGAATAAAACGCTAGACTACTTAATATCCTTTGAGTGACATTTTTGGAAACTTTTTTTGTCTAGTGTTTGTTGATTTCTGTTTAAATAATTCTGCATGTTTTCAGGAGGTTCCTCCAGAACTAGAAGAGATGGCAGAGCGATACCAAGTGATGAGAGAGAAAAGGGACGCGGAGGGTGGGGGTAGGGGCGGGAGATTCGGCCGTGGGGGCGGACGAGACTTCAGTGGGGGGTATGGAGGGGGTGGGGGGTTTGGTGGCGGCGGCGGTGGAAGGCGTAGGAGGGATGAGGGGGGCATACGTATGAGTTTTGGCATTCCTTGAACAGATTGCTGCAGTGAGGTTGGGAAGTAGGGTGTTTGGACCTCCTACTAGTTAATCAGGAAGAAAGACAGGGGCCAGTAATTGAAAAGTATAATAACATTAGGATGATTTGTAAAACAATAATTGGACAAACTTGCAATGTGCAATGATTGTTCGTGTAAGGACTCTCTTGTTTCTCCGCACAAAAATTGTATGCTAGAATGTGTTTTACGTGGTATTAAACAATTAAAAACTGATGTGTATTACTATTACAAATGAAGCTGTCCATTATTTTACCTTAAAGCTGCTTCATAATTGATTTCATATATATCCAGTGGACATGTTTATATTATTCCTGATAATTTGGCGCGTCGTGAGAAAACCGGTCTTAATGCATGTGCGTAAAGTGTCGTCCCGGATTAGCCTGTGCAGTCTGCACAGGCTAATCCAGGACGGCACTTTCCGCCTACAGTGAATTTATGTTTAGAAGAGACTTCCTTGAAACAGAAAATACCACAAAAGCGGAAAGTGCTGTCCTGGATTAGCCTGTGCGAACTGCACAGGCTAATGCGGGACGACACTTTACGCACATGCATTAAGTCCGGTTTTCCCACGACGCGCCTCTTAGGTATTTTCTTAAATTACTATTAGTTCTGTGTTACGACATTCTATTTGAGAAGTACAGGTGATGTTGTACATGTAGGACAAACTAAACGAGGAAAACAAAATTATCCTTCTTTCCTACAGTTTCAGCCATTCCTATAGATTCGGCCACCCTCAGATAATGGAAATTAACTATTATTTCTTATAAAACTTATGTAAGTTATCTGTATTGAGACAATTCTATCACATAAATATTGTTTTTGGTTTTGAAAATTGCGAATTTTAGATTTTGTGTGAGAAATTTAAGATTTTAAAAAGAAATTCCCCAAAATTGCTACACACTTAGTGCATAAGCCAAGAATTGTGTAAACATTCATTTTCAAACAGTATGCTAGTGTGTGTTAGTCTAATAAACAATGCTTCTAATGAACTATATCAAAATTGTAACAAAATTTTTGTGTTTTCTTATCAAAATGAAGACTGAACCAAATGATAGGAAACATCTGACAAATTCATGGTTGCTAGGGTGCCTTCCTAGAATTGGTCTGTAACTAAGTGAATGGCTGATCTCTTCATTATATGGCCGTTATTTACTAGGGGAGACCTTACATTTATAGATAAAACTCTCAGTGGTGTTGAAATTGTGTTCATTTAGGGTATAACAGCAGTTTAAATATAAACAAAGCGAAAGTCCAGTTGTGACAGCCGGAGAGAACTCTTATTAGCAGCCCGAGGTCTTTTATTTATGGCAAGTGACCAATTGCCAAAAACAATACACAGGACATCACAAAAACACATAACAAACACAAAACACACATGAATAAAACTGGGGTCACTGTCTTGGAACGGTCAATGCAAAGCATTGGGGGTTTAAACCGGTTTATGTGCACACAAACCTCGCACTTGACCCAGAATTATTCACAAAACATAAGTGTAAATAAAAATTAACCTCATAGCATCGCAATTCAAATTAAACAGCAATAAAGAGAATGTTATTCAGTTTAATTACTCAATGGCTAGATGCACACCAGAGCAGCAGAATTGCAACTTTCTGAGTCAAGATCAAATGATACAAAAAACAAGTATTAACTACATCTTGTCTTCTTATAAAAGCTTTAGACATAGCATCATATAGTTCAGTTTTCCATAATGTTGGGTGTAGAAAGCCAGATTACATAGCTTTGTTGTATATGTTTATTTTAAACTGAATAAAACTTAATATATTATTCTACATCTTCGTGCTAACCCAAATTGAAAAAAATAATTTAACTTTTTGAACGTGTGTGTTGAAACCAGTGTTAAATCGGAAATGCTGTAAATATTAAATAAAAGGGCACAATATATCCAAGATAATCTTACGCTATGTCACTGAGACAATAAACATTTAAATGATGACGTACTCCAGAAACGCGCAATGCACATGATGTCATAATTTTTAAACGCAAAGAAGTTAAAGCTACTTATCCACCATTTAAAACGACCAAATATGTAACGATGAAAGAAATTCAGTATCGAAAACTAATAAGCATGTGTTTTTTAGTATAAGTGCATGATATCCTTTTGATAGGAAAGAGTGTACTAAATTATTAAGTATATGTTTAGCATTCATTTTAACTTATTTACATTTGTGAACACTTCAAAACATCACTGTAAAATGATGGGTGGGATATTCCGTTAGATAAGAATCATTTCAAAGAAACATTGTATTCAGAAACTAAGACATAATATTTTCAATAGAATTTAGCAAACTTACTGCGTAGATCATGATATAAAAAAACTTTAATTTAATAATTTCTTAGTGTAAGGTTACGGTCATTTAAATCTTTAACTCGTGAGCAAGCTCTTGCATATCGAACTAATTGTGAAATGTACATACCATAGGAAGAACCTCAAGGAATATTACCATCCAAGAAAGGGAAATTTACAATTTCGAAATTAAAATCATCGCGTTTGTCATTTAGACTGGTTTTAACTATATTGTTAGTAATAGTAAGATGTAAGTCTAGGAATGCAGCATCTGTATACGATGAACATTATTTAAGGAAAGTTTAACTCTTAAGTGGCTGAATATACAGGAAAAGAGGCTATGATCACCTCTTAATGTCTGTAACATTAGTAAGACACTTGCATCTTACTTATGATTCATAGAACAGTGTAAACATTCAATTAAAGTGTGCATAGTATAACCTTGTATAAATTGTCATGCTTTCATAGATTTTACATTTGATGGACTGTATGGTTACAGATGTGGTTCAGAGGATGGTGTTTTTGAAAAGTCCTGTTTCAATATTTACTATCCTGTTTCCCTGTTTTATGAACTTGTATGTAACATAATTTTCTGTTATATCAAGTGTTCAGCAACACAATATTTTTGACAAGGTTGTGGCCATTCGTTTTCCAATGAACATGTATGCCTTTTGATATTGTGGGTTCTTAGTATTTTTACTGAAGCATTTTATAAGTAGTAGCATATTGTTTATGTATAAAAAATATTATTTTGCTTCAATGTGTAGTAGACAATTTATGCCAAAAAGGGATTTTAGGTACATTTAAACGAACGCTTTTAGATATCTTTTCATAGCAGTGAATAGATCATGTTAGAATTTCAACCTGTGAATGTGAAATATGTACTTTGTTATTAATAGATCCACACAGATGTTATGGTTTCTACGTACTGAGTGCCCTTAAAATTTAGGAATACATGTGAATTCTGGACAGTTACATGTGAATTCTGGACAGTTACATGTGAATTCTGGACAGGTACGAATGGTAACGAGAAGAATATGTTCTTACTTTCTTGTATATATGTACATAACACGTGGTTGTTGTTTAATAAATAATACTTGTTGCTAATTGTGCCCATGGTTATATTTCGTATCATGTGCAATAGTTGTTGTTTTCTTCAGTTGATGCTTTGAAAAGCGTTGACTTTATTTGACGAATTTAACCGATGAACACATTTGCACATTGTGTCATTATCCATTTCATGGATCTTACTTCAGTTACATGTATATCTCAAAACATTGCGATTTCTTTCCATAAACATTTGCCATTTATATTTATTTTCTAGCATATTAAGGAAATTGAACATCGAATTGGCGTGTCACATGCAATTACATGACTCGACAAAAAAATAGTTGATCGACCAAATTTAGAGTTTGGTGTTGTACTGTTTCATTCCCTTAAACAAGAATGGTTTATGTTTACATTCAGGGTGACTACCGACACTGGAAAACAGGGAAAATGTTAAAAACCTGCAAGGAAAATCAGAGATTTTGAAAATTTTAACAAATCAGGGAAAAATCCCTGAGGGAATTCAACGAGAGGTGAAAGAAAATGTCTGATGGAAAATACCGAATCTTAAAAATGACTGCATTTTGTGACAAAATAACAATAAAAATCTCACATAAATTTGTGTTGAATATCATGTAAACTCATAGTAATTTTGACCAAAAGCCGTTACCAGGGACGTTCACATAACGATAAAGGAAATATCAGGGAAGTGTACTCAAGAATTTCAGTGACCACACTGATGTACGAGGCTGGTTCGTAAATGTAGGGGCATTTAACTGTCAGAAATGGCATGGGCTCCTGATAATATACTGACCATGTCGTCTCGGTGGAGTGCACTATTTTGCAAATTCATACTTATAATAAATCTAAATGTGTGTGCATGTGGTTTGGGCTTGAGTCGTTTCTGTTGTGCTCCAGTGATGGCACTACGTAGAAGACTTTCGCCAAAATACATATACAACAGATGTATGGCCAGCAATGACGACTTCGGCGTTAACGATATCTCTGCAATAGGGCTTAGATATCAACTCGAAATTCCAACAGTAACAATTACAAAACCCTGTATAAATATTCTGTTTGATACAACTACTGACGGTAACTTATATGGTTGCGTTAAAGAAAATGACACATTACGCGTTACCGCTGGGTGTACGAGCATCAGACCGTCCGTCGGATATTCACGAAGAAATAATAATTATAAATGACGCCTATGTTATATTATAATTGTGTCTACCGCAACGCATAACGTTTCTTTCACACATCTGAATACCAGAAATCAACATATACTGGTGTTTCGCAAACTACCAGACTAGGCAGTCCGTCTAAATTCCCTTTCGACACCATAACCATATGATAAGCTTTGGGGTCAGCTGGTTGGGGGGGGGGGGGGGGGCACGTGCCCGGTAAATCTTTGCCAGTCAAATATTGCCGTTGTATTCAACATAAATCTTTCCTAGTGTGTTTACCACTGGTCCTTTGAGACAATCCAATAGTTTGACCCCCAAGGCTCTCAATGTATGCTGATAATTGTGAAACAACGGGAATAAGACTTCCGCTGCTTCGTGTGGTCTCTGGTACCAGTATCATAGAATTTGTAATACACATTTAACATATGTGTATTCAATTAACTTTCGTGACAAAAAATACCATTTGTAAGTCTAAGTTGCAGTTTCCGTGCCAGCACTAGTAGCCCATGTACCAGTGGCGCCCCTAAAGTGAATCGAATATTGCAAACCAACCGTTTAAGTATATGTACAAATTTTAATTATCGTAGCCCTTTATGTATTCCTTACATTTGCGCACTGGCGATGCAACGGTAGATACGGTTGCCGTAGCGAAAATTCTTGCGCTAACACATTACAGGTACCAAAGGATTCTGCTCTATCAGCAAAACGTTCTCTTCGCCAGAAATGCTCGCACACCTTCTCTACCACGAACATATGATTGATTCTTCCGAACTCGTTGCGAAATATCGTCTGTGCCCATTACGCACGGACATGGCATTGTCCCAAGAATGCGTCTGTGCATAAGTGATAAAGATCATGGTTAACGATGTCATTAAATGCCTAGGTCAAAGATTCAAACGTAGATCTAATTTTATAATTGTTAACTACAAATGCAAAAAACAACACAATATATATCACTATGTGTCACTTGTTTGTGCTTGTGTTTGTCATCGCGCTACTTTTTTCATAGATGTCTACATAGATACGCAGAGGCTGAACATTACGTAAAATCATTTTAAGTGTCCGAAAAGCAGGTTGTAAACATGTTAATTATTGATGAAAACTATTCGTACCGGATATTTACTTGTGTGCACTAGCATTTATCGCCAACACAATACACTGTTAGAAACAGTTGCATGTTTTACATTAATTTGGGTCTAATAGATATAGCAAAATGATAACGAGCCGCTCAATTAATTAAGCCTTCACGTGCAAGAACAGGGGCGTTTACCAAGTTCGAACAATAGGAAATATAAGGGAAATGCATCCATATATTTAGCTTTAGATAACGATATATCAACAATACGTACTGAAAGTTGTGTTGCGTGAAACCACAATGCAGGAACAAAAAAAGAGCACACAGTAGACCAACACCGTGCTTTGGTAAGTGCCAGTGTCATGTTGTTATTGACTAATAAGAAAGCCTAACGGCCGCACGTAATAATTTAATAGTTAAAATGCAGTTTCTGTTTATCGTTTTGATGATATATTAAATAATATAAGTATATGGTTTGTGAAGAATGCCATAGGCAGGGATTTACCGGACTGAATTTTCTGCTTCAAATACCCCTAAATTGTGAGTCAGAACCCCTCCTATTTTTAATCCCCAGTCGCGAAGCGGGAGGGGGGTTATAGGAATGCCCTTCGTCCGTCCGTCCGTCTGTGCGTAACATTTCAGTGTCCGCTCCATATCTCCTATACCCTTTAAAGGATTTTCATGAAATTTGGCTCAAATGTTTAGGTCATTGAGACGATGTGCAGGAGGCATGAGTCAGTCAAGCCGGCTCAAGGTCAAGATCACACTTGAAGGTCAAATATTCGAGCCTCTATTTCGTGTCCGCTCCATATCTCCTATGCCTTTTGAAGGATTTTCATGAAACTTGGCTCAAATGTTTAGGTCATTGAGACGATGTGCAGAAGGCATGGGCCTTTCACGCCAGCTCAAGGTCAAGGTCACGGTCACACTTGAAGGTTACATTTTTTAGCCTCCATTTTCATGTCCGTTTTTGTGTCCGCTCCATATCCCCTATACCCTTCGAAGGATTTTCATGAAACTTGGCTCAAATGTTTTGCTCATTGAGACCATATGCAGAAGGCATAACCCAGTCACGCCAACTCAAGGTCAATGTCACACTTGAAGGTTGAATGTTTGAGCCTGTATTTTCATGTCCGTTCTATATCTTCTGTGCCCTTTAAAGGATTTTCATGAAACTTGCCTCAAATGGTTATTACATTGAGGCAATGTGCAGAAGGCATGGAGCAGTCTTGCCACCTCAAGGTCAATGTCACACTTAAAGTCAAATGTTTGAGCCTCCATTTTTGTGTCAGCTCCATTTCTCCTATGCCCTTTAAGGAATTTTCATGAAACTGATTAAGGTCAGTGCGATACTTCAAAGTCACCTTTAAAATCTAATAAAGGATCACGGCGGGGGATATACCGGGGTAGCTGTCCTTAAGACTGCCTTGTTAAACTTGCATCCGTTTGGATGTGTGTGATTTTTCTGATGTGTTGATACAATTCAGTGTTAAAATTAATTATTTCATAGATGCAATTTATAAAATTATTAACATTATTTTATAATGCCTTCATTCTATCTTATTGATAAAAAAACATTCAAAATGTTGATACAAATGCAGACAAAACAAATGAATGGGACCCCCACTTGTACTGAGAGGACCCCTAAATATGAACCACCTGAGTCCTGTGAACCCCTAAAATTTAACGTTGATGTAAAACCCTGCATGGGGATTAAAAACAATGCGGAAAGAATAGAATACAGTAGTACTACAATGTTGCCACAGGTGGATACATGTAGACTATGTAGATGCACATCTAGTCGACATAGACATTGCTGAGCAACTTATTTATTGAACACGTCAATAACATCAATTCTTTTTAACTCTGGATGCGTTTTAAGTACTGTTGTTTGTGTTGCCATGGCAACATTTTGGAGTTAGCGGCAAATCGGCTCCCATGCGGAGTTGTCGCTCCTTCTTTGCGCAGAAATGGCGGAGAGTGGTAAGCCATTTAGAAGGGGACATCATTTTGAGGAATTACAGGATCAGTTTGTTAAATATAAAGACGAAGTTTTAACCGCAATGAAAAATCTTCAAACTGATCAATGGATTACATTTTGTTTTGTGAAAATACTTAACTCGAACGGAACGTACGCTGGTAATTTTTCTAAGGCTTGGTGTGTAACAAAGAGGAATTTGGACGATAGTGACGAAAGTAAGCGAGCTATTGTGGACCAGTCTTCGTCGTAACTGGGTTGCCCGATGCTCGGGACAAGTAGATTTGATTTCGGGCTAGCAGAAAATGCCAGATGCTTGCCCGATCGGGCACGTGTTTTCAGAGGCCTTGTATATTATGTAGAAACAGAAATGCATTAAGAATAACATTTAAGATTGTTTCTTTGAAGAAAATATATACAAGACCGGTTGTTTTATTGGCATATAAAGTATTTACACATAAACACATGACGTCACAATGCTGTGCGGTCTTCATTATTGTGTAGACCGTAGTAGAGTAAAATAAATGCTTCTCTGTTAAAAGCTTAAGATGCAGACTACCTTAGTTGAGTTGGAGTACTTGCTAGTTTGGCTGAAATTGAAGTGTGCACATACTTGCATTGTTTGCAGTAATTAACAAATATATAAATAAGTATTTCATTTTGAATGAAACTAATCGCATAAGTGCATGTTGTTTGAAAGTAAAACTGCATTGAAATACTTGTCTTTGGTACGAACTATTTTGGAACTACTTTCGTCAAATGTAGCTTGCAGTTTAACAAGAGCGAAATAGCGGGTTGCTGCACCCTGCTCCTTGCCCCTCTGGGTTGGTTAACAGAGAAATGTTAAATATATATCTTTTGAAATACAACATATTTGTGCAAGTATGATTATAGGATATATATACTTTGTATAAAAAACGTTAATTAGAATCTTGTAAGTAAGTTATTAAGTTATTAGAGAATAAAAAAAAAATCCAGCTTTCCACCCCTCGCCTTTTGAGCAGAGCCACATACCTTTTTGACCCTAGATATTTTCTTGTTTATCTTTTAAATCCCATTTGACAAATGACATACAAAATATGAATGTATTTACCATTTTGAAGGAGAACAACACAAACAAGATGAAAAACATGACTATGGAAATAAAATATGAATAAATAAAATCATAGAACACATCATTTTCTTGAATTGCTGTAGAGAACCATTTGAAGTTCGGACAAATTAAACAGATTTCGGGCAAGTGGTTTTGCTAACAAATTTGCCTGAACTGGCAAGTGCTTTGAAAAAATTAAGGTGAAGACTGTTGTGAACATTCCAGACTTGTTGGATGTGTCACTGATAAGCCGATTCATGGAAGAAGGTAGCAATATCGAGTCAAGATTGACAGACCATCAGCTGACAGCGTTCAAAAGACTGGCAACCTTTTTGAAGAACAGTGATGGTATGGGATATTTTTGGGAGATTTCGTAACATTGTAACTTCTTCGCGCCCGGTTACATTCGTACCATTATTAATACAACGTTCCACTCATCCATTGTTTAGCTCAAAAAAAATTGCGTGTTTTAATTATCATAACAAAATTTTATTATTTCATATTATTTGCAAACATTACAATTTATTATATATATAATTTATTTACAGTTTAATATCCAAATATTTATTTTGTATAAAAAAATCTCAGTACTGTTTTATGCTTAATGAATCAAACCATATCCCATGAGTTGAATTATACCTTGCCATGTGCTTATTATATTATTTGTTGATATGAATGGTGGTTTAAATGTCTTAAAATGTAAAAGGGTATTTTACCTATAATAAGTATTCAAAACTATACCAATAAGTAACCATAATTTAGTACCACTGTATTCACTGTACATGTACCCATAATCTGAAGTGATTGCCCTATAACGCACTTCCATCAGTCTTGCTGTTGCCAACAGTTGGGCTAGCTCTTTAGTGACGCACTAAGTGTCCGCCTCTTACGCAGAGGACCTGGGTTCAATCCCATGCAGGCGCTCAGAACTTCACTTTAAATCTTTTAATCTTTCCCCATATTCTTAGCAGCAATCCAGACTACAGCCTTGAAGGAAAGCGAATGGGCGACAATACTTACAGTTCATGTCCTCCGACAGCTAGCAGTTTCAAATTTGATGATGACTGATTCAGATTTTGCCAGTGGAACCAGAAAGTGCCCATGTGGATGTAGAACTTTTTATTAGTACCAACAGCATGGGTATTTTTAGTATTTCATCTACTAAAGTGTATTAATTTGTCGTATTATCATATTATGCCGAAGCCTTTTACACTTTTCCTCCCTTTGCTAATTTTAGGACAATGTATGAACTTAACATTACTGTGAATTCAATAGCAATAAAAACTGAACAGCACAATGTTTACACATCACCTCTTGGCCAATAAAAACTGAACAGCACAATGTTTACACTTCACCTCTTGGCCAATAAAAACTGAACAGCACAATGTTTACACATCACCTCTTGGCCAATAAAAACTGAACAGCACAATGTTTACACTTCACCTCTTGGCCAATAAAAACTGAACAGCACAATGTTTACACATCACCGCTTGGCCAATAAAAATCCAGCTTGCATATAAAATCGACATTAAATTGTCGTTTTCATGTTTCGTTTTTAATTTATTAAGACATTTGACAGAAGAGAACTATTGGGGAAGACATATGAAAAAAATATTTTTTATAATATCTATAGATCACTGAGCATTAAATGTTTTATTTCCAAAAAAGAAATTATTAAAAGTGCATTTCCAGTCATCTTGATCATCACTAGTAAGTTATACATAGTACAGTTTTAAGGGACCTGTTCACAGATTGGCAAATTGACAATTTTAAAAATGATCACAAAAAGAAATATACGTTATATATAAACAAGTAAAATAACATTTTTGGCAAAGTAATAAATTCGAAATATGGTGTCGTTCATGGATAGTCATCAATTGAAATTCATAAAATTATTAAGCGTTTGTAACACTTTTCATCGGTATTTTGGAAATCATATGTATCACCCACATAGCGTTAAAAATACACTACATGTTAGCAAAGTCAGAATGGCCCAGTGGTTACAGCATCAGATTTTTTTATACCAAAGATCGTAGGTTCTAGCAAAGGCATATTGTTTAATTTACTCTTTTATTTATTTTATTATTTGTTATTTGTTAGTTCATAAGTTTTAGTTTTTGCAATAAGACATTTAATGGCATTTTTCAAATATACGTAAAACCTGTGAAGAAGTGCCTTTAAAGCTCGTCTGATAGGATTAAAGCTTTATCTTGAAATATTTATACCTATGCTGATATTAAAGCTGAACAAACGAAGACATAAAGTCACAGAAATCATATGTTCATTATTTTAGGTCATAAAGATGTTTGGCATGGCAGTGTGGACATCATTTTGGGGCCAGTTGCAGTTGTTTCAAATACCCCGCCTTCCGAGGAATTATGCGAGGAGACCATCGCAGAATATGAACTAGTATCCAGAGAATCAGAATGTCGAAGTGAACATATTGCTGAAACCATTGTGTATTCCTTTGTACAGAACACAGGACTTGTTCCAACAGTTTGTGTTTCGAAAACTTTTTTCAAAGTATTTATGTATGATCCGCATTCTGGTTTGCTCTAAGAGAGTTCAGAGGGTCGTTGTTCGATGCACGCGGACATTTTCAAAGCGCAGCAATCTTGGCTCTTTGGCTTGTAATAAATTATTCACAATTTTGTACCGGTGTAAAAAGACCTCATGAAACATTGGGCTATACAGCTGACTTCAAGTCATTCCTTCCGACACCTGTACTTACTGTGTATGAAAAAGAATTACTAAGAGGTAGTTTGAAGAATATCAAAACTTCAACTTGGAAATTCATTGCTTTTGAAAACAGTGGCAGGTATCCTATTTTGGCGAGTGACTAAGACAAGTGAAATACTTTCCAATATTTGTTAAGGGTACAAGCAAGAAAAATCTTTAAAGTTACTGGTACATGTATTGATATAATTTTTATGTGTCTTAAAAAACTTTTTTCATTTTGTTCATACATCAATTGAAGAAAACAAGTATTTGAAATTATTTTTTAAAGTCGGTAGGAGTTAAACTTATGCTGTTTCATAGGTGTTTTTTGAGCATTGATTCACACAATTCAAAATAAGTTGACAATTTAATATTTGATTGCCACGATATTTTAAAGGTCCTAGAAAGTTGGAGATTGTTATTTTTTGTCACTGCCAACTCAGAAAATCTGTTTTTAAATGGAATGTTACATGAATGCTGTATTGTCTGCAGTCAAGGTTATGTTTTCAAACCATTTTACTGATTTTTGTTCAACATAAATGTTCATTGTTGACCACATCATCTTAAGAAATTGACTGATTTTATTTTTAATTAAGTTTATAGTTGTTATTCCAAATTGTGTTCATGCCAGTTAGTTTGAGTAAGAAGCCTAGGAAAAGGTGGTGTTCATATTCAATATATGGCAGTGCATGTTTGTTTTTGTAATGTTGATAATTATACTGTGTACGGTAGACAATTTTCAAGAATAAATCAAAACAAGGATATCAGTGAACTGATGGATGCTCCCCAATGTGCTTTGGCATGTAATGGGAATCAAAGTCCCATAACTTCATAGAAAATCACTGAAAGGGAATGTCCTGTACTGCGCACACCTCATTTTGATAATGAAACATCGTATACCGTTTCATTGTATTCTGGCCAATAATTGCGGACAAAAATTGTGCACTAAATACTTATTTCAGAAATCGTCAAAGTCCCATAACTCTAAGAAAAATCATTGAAGCAGAACATACTGGTTCACTGCACACCTCCTCTTGGCAATGAAGCTTCCTATAAAATTTCATTGAATTCTTGCCAATAGTTGCATAGAAATCGACCAGACAAAAATTGTGCACTAAATGCTTATTTCAGAAAACTTCAAAGTCCCATAACTCTAAGAAAAAATAATTGAAGCAGAACATACTGGTTCAATGCTCACCTCATCTTGGCAATGAAGCTTCATATAAAATTTCATTGAATAATTGCCAATAGTTAAGTAGAAATAGACGGGACACAAATTGTGTACTAAATGCTTATTTCAGAAAACTTCAAAGTCCCATAACTCTAAGAAAAATCATTGAAGTGGAACGTCCTTGCTAAGTGCAAACCTCTTTGCAATGAAGCTTCCCATAAAGTTTCATTAAATTCTGGCCAGTAGTTGCTGGGAAAAACTCTGACAAGAATTGTGCGCTAAATACTTATTTCAGAAGTCTTCAAAGTCCCATAACTTTGAGAAAAATCATTGAAGCGGAACGTCCTGGTTCACTGCACACCTCCGAATGATAATGAAGCTTCCTATAAAGATAAATTAAATTCTGGCCAGTATTTGCGTAGAAACAGACTGAACAATAATTGTGCACTAAATGCTTATTTCAGAAATCTTCAAAGTCCCATAACTCTATGAAAAATTATGGAAGTGGAACGTCCTGGTTCAGGGCACACATCTTGGTAAGGAAGCTTCCCATTAAGTTCCATTGAATTCAGGCCATTAGTTGCTGAGACACAGTCTGGACAAGAGGGTGCACTATATACTAATTTCAGACGCCAAAAATGGGCCAGATCTTGTTTCAAACACCAGAGTTATTGCCTTTTGTTTATAAAAAAATATACAAAAATGGACATTATTCAGGATAGAGACTTTATCCAATCTTCACCAATCTTTGACGTTTGTCTATGACCATGAGGTTACAGTTGAAGTCGAATATGAGAAAGATCGGACAAGAAACACCGGAGTTATTGCCCTTTGTGAAAAAAATATACAAAAATGGACATTATTCAGGATAGAGACTTCATTTTTCATCCAATCTTCACCAATCGTGCACAGTTTGTCTATGAATGTAACATTACGGGTGAAGTCGAATGCAAACCTTGCATACAGTTATTTTTACATGCAACATTGATGCTCCAGAGCCTGCATAAACATCATCGATCATCATTGGACAGACAATTATCAAAGAAAAAGCAAAACTTTACCTTATAGCACTGCCATCGCAAAATTTTATCGCATTGCAACTAGTTCTCCAAAACTGTCTGCGAAAAAGACATCAAAATCTACTGTTTCTGCATTTTCCAGAATTGTCACTGACTTAATGGAAAAGGGTCAGGTAAAAATATCGAGAAAAAATATTTTAGAACCATTAGCAAAAAAACTGCACATCCACTTCTCAACTAGTATTTAAGTTAGCCCATTGCACTAACCGATGTTTTAAATCAAAATTGATCCTATCCCCCTCTGCGTGTTGTTCAGATACCTTAATTTTCAAACCTGTCACAACAGTATGGTCTTCATCTGTACCAGTTCTTAGGTGAGCGCTTTGGGCCATCATGGCCCTCTTGTTTCCAAATTGCTTTATTTACGTTTTGTGAAAGTGCCATTAACAATCATCGTACCATGTTTAAGCAGTAAAGAATATCATCGGTTTGACTAGAGAAGACAGTGAAGAAATACAAAATATATTCTATGAACAATGGCTCGGATTTCATCCCTACATACAAACATACATAATTGTGAACCAGGAATAGTATAAAAGTATAGGATTCCTTTACTTTAACCTAAACAATATATACAAAGCAATAACTATTGCACAGTTATTTAAATGTCAAACAGTCCCCTTTTCTGTTGGCCATTTGGAATACCCTGACAACAGTACTGGTATTGTGCACAAATTAAGATGAGGACATTTTCGCTCATTTCGTTCAATTTTCTCAGATGTTGACTCACTGAGTATGAGTAAATGCCCGTGTACCAGGCTGACTTCATTAACCTAAGTTCTTAATGTGCATATCCCATGTCGGTAGAGGTCTCATATAGAAATCCATAAGGGTCCATATGGATCTTCTTGCGCGTGCTTGCAGGGTTATGTCTTGACAACCTGATATGACTGTAAGTTTTTCAAGCAATGGAAAGTGCCCAGCACATATCCATGTCATTTGCTATAACCTGAGCTTTAATTAACATGGAACTTGTGGTTGAAGCTCAGCTGTGTGTTGGGCTGTCTGTGGTTCCAGGTTGGTACCTCAGATGTCTTGTAGTATCTCATCATCCTTGTCCTAGATGAGATAGTAACCCAGCTGTGGGGTAGGATGTCTGTTCCAGGTTGGTACCACAATTGTCTTGTAGTATCTCATCATCCTCGTCGTAGATGGGATAGTAACCCAGCTGTGCACTGGGCTGTCTGTCGTTAACATGGCGATACATACAGTGTACGGCCAGGCAGAGGCATGCCCCGCCCCCAGTCACACACAGACCCCACCCCGCGTGCAGGTCTGTCGCCCGGTAGGTTAGCTCCCCTGTGTCGGCTGCTGCGTACACCAGCACCCCCAGCAACATGAAGATGCCTGCAAGAAATTGTAAGAGAATAGTCATAAACACATCACTAATATAATTGTAACAGGGTGAGAAAACTGTGTAGCCAGTCTGGGAATCAAACCCAGGGACTCTGGCTTACAGGGTGAGTGCTCTCCTTACTGAGCTAACTGGGTCGCTGCACAACCGTGGTCCTTTAGTGACCCAGTTCATACCGTGACATTTTATTAATACATGTCCCCAATTTTATAAAAACAAGTGGGACATAACATTTAGGTTTATTTTAACTTGACCCTAATATTTTTATTTCAGCTTCAAAAATAGTGTTCACAAATGTCAGGGTTATTTTTTTATTGCGAGTCAGTTTCAATTAAACTATATTATAAACGGTTTACTGTAACAAATGTGAGGAGGCGAGGAAATTATTGCTTGCATACGAAAAAGCTTGACATTTCAGGAAATTCTAATACGATAATACAGTTTATGATAACTGGGAACTTAGATCTACATGTATTAAGTTAAGATCATCAATTAAGATTTATTTTGCTCTAAACTATGCTATATATCCAGAACAATGGAATATGACAGTTTAAATGAAAATCTAATGCAAAAAAAGATTAAAAACTACATGCATTAAAACCAGTAATGTTGATTACAATTAAATTATTTAGAAATTAAATCTATTAGCTGAAGACAGCTGTAAATCCTTTGACACTGAAGTTACCAACGTACCAAAGGTAAACGAGGAAATTGATAAATCAGTAAATAACGCGACGAATTCTGCTACTGCTAATGATGATAAGGTCGCAATGGTGTAGTGGATATGGTGTCTGCCTTGCAACCGGTAGGTCCGGGGTTTGATCCCCACGTAGTGGATATGGTGTCTGCCTTGCGACCGGTAGGTCCGGGGTTTGATCCCCACTCAGGGAGCGTTCTCAAGATCTTTCCAAAGACACCCAAGCTTAAATAAATAGGTTTAAACTAATGATGATCAGGAATGTTTTTACCCGCTGTTCCAACTCCAACTGCTGCTGTTTCTAAGTCAAAGTCTTGTTTCTTTCGCTGGCTGTACACAACTGTCACAAGGACGAGAACAAGTATGAAGTCCCCCACTATCTGCAAGGCCAGCACAAAACTGTTGAAGTCCGAGAACTCCAAGTTGTGACACCATTCTGATGAAATAAATAGTTCCATATGCGTATCGGAATGTCACTTAAATGCCTAATACGGTAGTCACCATTATCTGTGAAGCATATTGTTCGTTAGCGATTTTACTGTGGACAAAATTCAATTAAACAATCAAATCATTTTGAATAATGAACAGTTTTGACGTGCAATACAAAATTTGGTAATCAATAAAATTTAAATGTAATGACAAGTAAAAATTACAATGCCTTTTACAAGATGGGAAATCGTTTACACTTTAAATACATTTGAGCTTGAACAAAATGCGCTGCACCCACCCTGCACATCCAGCACGCAGTATATGCCTTCCCGATGTGTCTCGATGCAGTACCGCTGCCAGAGCCCCTCCTGTATGTGCACGTGTATCTCGCAGTCCCATGGGGGGTCTGTTTCAGGCGATTCCTCAGAAATGAGGGTGGAGCTCACCTTTACCGTGGCGTTGTCTGCAGTCCAAGTGTCTTGGTGAGGTTTTGCAGAAATCTGACTTATGGTATGCGAGTATGTAAGTTGGCTAGAGTCACTGACGTTGACCAGTCTAGATCCAGTTTTGTTGTTGTCCTGTAAATTGTTGGATACGCTGGTCGGATGTGATGATGGTGCACTGGTGTCATTAGTCGAGCTGAAGTTTGTGCGGTGCTTTTGCTCGGTGTGGTACCACGCAGGCAGAGCTATCCCCACGATGTTCACGATGACAAGAATAGACAGCAAGGCCATGAGGCCGCGTTTGTAGGTACGTGACTGCATCGTCTGTGTCAGCATTGTGGTGAATATCTACTTCAATATCTACCAGTACCTTGTCCCACTTTAAAAGATGCAACATCAGTTTATGTAGTGTAATAAGGCACTATTGTGAATAACCGATTGATTGTCTACATGGGCCTGATCGACAAACAGTTCAACTTATCTATAGCTATTATAAAAATATTAATGAAGGGACATTCATGAGGCGCGTCGTGGGAAAACCGGGCTTAATGCATGTGCCGCACAGGCTAATCCGGAACGACACTTTCCGCCTATAGTGGATTTATGTTTAGAAGAGACTTCCTTGAAACAGAAAATAACATTCAAGCGGAAAGTGCCGTCCAGGATTAGCCTGTGCGGAATGCACAGGCTAATTCGGGACGACCCTTGACGCACATGCATTAAGTCCGGTTTTCTCACGACGCGCCTCATGAATGTCCCTTCATCAAGGTTCACAACCACTTCACAACCTTTACCATATGCTCTGTTGTGTAACACAGGTAAACAGTTGAACACCAGGCCCCGTGTTCACAAAGGATCAGTTACACGATCAGTGATCCTGATCTTGATTGTGCAGCTCAACTGAGCGGAATCTCAAAAATATTTTATTTTTGAAATACTTTTTTTCTAGATAAAATAACACAAATGTTTTGTAAAGTATTGGTTAGAATATCAATTTCAGATAGAAAATCTACGCCGAGATAAGGTCATTATTATGTAAAATAATATATTTGGCCAATTACTAAAACTGACCCAGATATTTAGTGAACGCCCTTTTTTTAGCCTGATCCTTAAATATCTGGCTCAAGTTCATCTTGAAACTGAAATTCAGACTCAACTTGTTTTGTGAACACTGGGTCAGATCTTCAATAACAATGATTGGATAAAACACTAGATCATTTTACATATGACTGACATTTGTACAAACATTGATGACTTTGTCTCACTTGGATGCATCATCAATGTAAAAAATACCTGCTTCTATGTCTATATTACCTTGTTTCACTTTATAAGATTTTAGACGTAAAAAAAATGTGTCAATTTATTTGATTATCTATCTTCACTGAATATTAAGAAATAAATAATAATGTTTGTACTAATATATTAAATGTGTATTAAACACATGTTTTAAGCGTTCATGCAAAACCAGAATTTGTTTAGATTTTTGTTAAGTGTTTTACAAAATATTGATTGCTATATATGGTGTATATTTTTAATAAACAGTACATTAATCACCTACCTGTTTTTATTAATAGTGTTTGAAATGTTTCACAAAATGATCGACTCTTTTTGTTATTTTTTATTTTGCATAGGAAAAAAATACCCTTAGAATTTAAATTAAGGGAATGCAAAAACATTTGAAGTACAAAAATATCTGTGGGCTGATTTATTTGTAAAAACTGGACTTGTCCAACTTGGCCGATATCCACTGTATATCACTAGACACACACGCATTATTAAATATTGGTTAAAAATATTAAATAGCGACAATAGTATTATTAAGAAGTCATACCAAGCATTGTTAGATGATTGCATTAAAGGTAAATCTAACTGGTTAACCAATGTTAAATCTCTTTTAGATAGTAGTGGTTTCTCATATGTTTGGGTTACCCCCTATCTAGTTAATACGAATTGTTTCCATCTAGATTTTAAACAAAGACTGCTAGATCAATTTAAACAGTCGTGGTATACTGCTGTTAATAACAGTCGAAGTTTGTGCACTTATAAGCTGTTTAAAATTGATTTTGACTTTGAATATTATCTTGATAAAATACCTTTAAGATATCGTATTGCATTATCTAAACTGAGAGTGTCATTTCACCAATTAAAAATAGAAACAGGCCGACACGGCAATAACAGAATCGAACATTGTAACAGATATTGCACTTTTTGCAATAAAATTGATTTGGAAGACGAATATCATTTTATATGCATTTGTCCCCAGTATAGTGACATTCGGAAGACATATTTAAGTAAATATTACTATACTAAACCTAGTGTGGTCAAATTTATTAGCCTATTTAAATCAAACAATTATAAAACAGTATTGAATTTGTGTAAATATACATACCATGCTTTTAACAGACGAAAAGGTATGATTAACACTGTACAATAGTTGCAATAATTTGTGTTCTCTACAGTTGCATATATTAGTGTACATATTGTACATACATTTATTAAGCTGTTTCGTATTTTTGTCTTATGTTTTCGTATGAAATCTACAAGTCCCTCCTCTGGGCAAGTACTTTATTAAAACACACTTGTCGTAACTTTCTCTGGATTTTGTTTTTTTGCTATGCGAACTAGAAATAATAATGTTATTTGTTTTATATACATATTAGTATTATAAACTGTGTATATATGTAAGTATGTTATAAGGTGTCATGTGACTATTATTATTATTCATTGGATCATGTTACGAAAAACATGTATATGTTTAAGTAACGAAATAAATATGTTGAATCTTGAATCTTGATAAAATGATTAAGATTAGCACAATGCAAACAATGAAACGTGTGAAACCTGTTAAAACAACACATGTCCACGCCCATAGATGACTGCTAGACAGGTTCCTTTGTAACTGAGTCACCCCCTGTACGTCGGTAAACCAGTTTGCAGATGATAAATCAAATTTCAGAGAAAACATGTCGGACAAATTACTTATGACAGTAATTTATTTACAAATACTCATATGTTTAAGGTAAGTTTCAACATTTAAAATATCGCACAAGATACAATGATATTTTGTACGTATAATGCGCTGTTACAAACGATTCCTAATGGCAATTATTTGGCCAAATTAGTATGAATTGGGTTAAGAATTTAGAAAAATCAGTAAAGTTGGCAATATTTATGTAAAAAAGTACTGATCAATTAATGTTTTTGCAATTATTAATGTACGACCTTACGCATCTGCCATTCTTCTTTGTATATCTGCTTCATGCGTTGTTTAAATGCACCAAATAAGCGTTATATTGCTCTTTTCGTGGGACAATATAATGTAAAATTGATAAAGCCCTAACTTTAATGTGATAAAGTCCAAACTATTTTTTAAAACTGAATGGATAATAACCAAACTTGTACAAGAGTGCTTTATGTAAATGCTATAAATGTATGCATTTAAACCATTTTGAGCGAGATTTTAACATTGTTGACCACAAAAGTTCACTTAAGCATTGTGCAACAATTTTATGAAAGTAAACATTTAGTGTTTTTTTAGGGCCAATTTGTGGCCAAAATTCGGCCCCATTCCCCTGCTAAAAAGTATATATTTTTTCCCTATATTTGCCTTAAATTCCCCTCAGAATATAAGCTTTATTTTGAAAAAAATTTGACCAAAATCGGACAAAAATTTACAAAGATTTCCGTAAAAAATCCCAGCAATCTTTCATCAAACCAATTTAGTGCATGGTCTAAGTTATCATTTCTAGCAAAACAGTTGATTTTTTTTAATAACAAACTAGAATATAAGTATGTAATAGTGCTTTTCTAAAAAAAAATCATTCCCTTTTTGCCGTAAAATGCCCCAACTGAAGGGCCCCGCCACCTTTCCCCGAAAGGTGAAAAAAAACACTGACATTGTTAAGGTTCTTATCACAGTAATACTTTACTGCTGGAGAATTATTCAAAGGGACTGCCAATATAAAAACTGGAAAAAGTGCGGGACCAGATCTGATCTTAAATGAATTTATAATAAATGGCAGAGATGAACTTCCTCCGTATTTGCTTAAATTGTTTAACAAAATATTATATCTTGGATATTTTCCAGATAAATGGACCGAATGTTTTATTGTACATATACATAAAAAAGAGATTTAAATGACACAAATAATTTTAGAGCGATACCTATGTTAAGTGGCATAGGTAAATTGTTCACAAATTTGATTAAAAGTAGGCAAACTGGGCTGAAAGTACCATGTATTGCTGGCAGCACAAGCTGAATGTCGAGCGAAAATGGGAACAACAGATAACGTATTGCCCTTCACCGTCCGCATACTTGAGTAGGAAGCATTTTAACATGACTATATCAATACCACTAGCACCTTTTGAGTACAATATATCCTCCATGCCATTGATATACAAACAAAATAGAATCGGGAACAAAACACTCGCATTGTCTTAGACCTAAATGACTCTCAAATGCAGTTTCGATATCATTATGATGTCTTACTTTTGTGTACACATGAGTATGCATTGCTTTTATAGCTGTAAAACGTGATCCTCAAATACCGAGTCTGTATCTTCTGTACCAAGGATATCCCTTACAATGTAATCAAATGGCTTTGTAATGTCTACAAAACAACAATACATTTGCTTATTTTAATTTAAAATATGTTATTAAATGGTGAAGGACAAATAGGTGTCAAAATCAGCACACATAATGACTTTATATTATCGGAGACAGGGATACTTGACTTTTTAACTTTGAGTAAAATGAATATACATGTAATAAAGTACTGGTTTAAGGTGATCTGTGCTCCAGACCATAAATTCATTAAAATGATATATAAAATTCTGCTAGACGATATTGATTTTGTTTGTTTGTTTTGGATTTTTCGCCGTATTCAACAGTATTTCAGTCATATAACGGCGGTCAGTTAACCTACTCACACTTTTCCTGGGTAAGCTGGTTTACCAGTACTAAGTGCACATACTTATGCCAGTAACTGACAACTGCCCTACTTGAATCAGAGGTAGGGGGAGAATGGCCGCAGAAATAATTTCATGACCAATCCCACACAAGTTATGTGGCCGGGCTGGGAATCGAACCCGCGATCCTCGGATTTTTAGTCCATCACTCTACCAACTGAGCTAGCCGGCCCTAAACGATATTGAAAGTAATCCCCATAAAAAACAAATGGGCAAGTCAAGTGAAATGTATTCTAAGTTCATTGGGATTCTATCATGTCTGCTTGGCACAAGATGTTGGTGATCTCAATGGTTGTTTGTGTGTTTAAGCAAAGAATAACTGACACTTTTGTCCAAGGTGTAGAAGGACGCATAAATGGCTGTTCAATGGCATTATTTTGTAGAAAAATCTTCTGTTTTGAACTTCAATTTTACCTTCAATGGGTTAACATCGAGAAGGTAAGGTGAAATAATACTGATATCAGTAATATAGTGTTTGCCCAGTTTGCCCTGTTCTCGAAGATGAATATATCAATACATATATCAGTATATTATATACGTCACCTAAGTTTGTTAAAAGCCACATAGTTATTTTCCTCACAGAATCCAAATACTATCAAGTTACTAGCTGTTTACGCATGTAGAGCTTTTGAAATTACAAATATTGTCAGCATATGATGATTAATGCTATTTAATGCTAAGTTACAAGCAGTACATATAACTTTTATGAATAAAGTGCATATTACTTTAATGTTTAACTTAGATACACATTATTTTTGCAAAGCATGATAATACAGTACCGATAACTTTCACGTATTACTTAAATATACAGTATTTTTGTAAAGCATGAGAATACAGTACAGATCACTGTTATGTATTACTACGATAACAATTATTTTTGTAAAGCATGAGAATACATTAGAGATCACTTTTATGTATTACTAAGATATAAATTATGTTTGTAAAGCATGATAATACAGTACATATTACTTTTATATAGTACGCGCAGATAAATCTAAATAAATTTATTTCTCTTTCTTAAAGCGTGATATTATTTGTTCCTATTTGTATAATTGTTATTCATGACGATAATGGGCCATGTTGACCTTATTCGTTTTTTATATGCTTTATTGTACAATTTTTGAATAAACTTTATTTTTCTTCTATTACATATAATAAAAATATTTATATGTAATGAACATATGTAATGAAAACTAGCACAAAACAAACCTTCCTTTGCAAAAAATAATCATTTTATCGCGCAGTTTGAGCTTTATCCAGTTTAAGTATGGACTTTATTAACACATTTTCGTCAAACAGTTCGGCTTTATCCATAAATGAGCATACCATTCCAATATATAATTGATTTTAACCCAGAAACCACCACGGCATCAACTAACAAACGATTGAATGCCCTTTTAGATAGATTATATCACTTATCTGTAACGGTTTAAATAGTTCACTAATGTGCCGATTTAGATGCCAAAAATTAAATAAATACGTACATTTTGTGAATATTTTGTATTCCCCCAGACAATTTTTATATTTCTTCTCAGAAAAACGTAGATTTCTGGCTATACACTTAATACATAATGGCTTTGGACATTATTTTATACATTTGTACAATAATTTTGTATATATACTGACTTAAATCGCCGAAAAATTCTAAATATGTACCTACCTGTCAATTGCGGACGATATGTTTTCTCTGAAATTTGATTTATCATCTGCAAATTCGTTTACCGACGTACAGGGGTGACACATAGACAACACAAACAGGTGACCTGTCAATGTTGAAAAAAAGTTATAAATGAAACTATCGAAATACATTTAATTTGTACAGGTTTGCGTAAAAACGTTCGAAAAGTACTGTAGGAATTAAATTTTATTAAATATGTGTGTTATCCGATTTATTCCTGTTTTGAAAACATTTTATGTAATTGAAAAGTATGATTATTCCTTTGCCATTAAAGGCTTATTCGTCAACAGAACAACAAAATATTCATTTTTTTTGCATGCTTTATTTTACAGCAGTTATTGCAATTTTTTTCATATTTTTTTTTTCGAGGTAGAATACAATAGTACGTCAATAATTAATATTCACACACAAAACTTCATGATATTTGAATACCCGAGAATAGAGACCTTACAGAATTTCCCTTTAATGTTTTATTACATCTGATCAAGATCAGATTCAAAATTTGGCATAACCAAACATTTAAATGTTATATGTTCAATTTTACTGGTATCACTGCATTATTTTAACCTATTTGTTTTGGATTATCAATGAGACGACATGGTTGAGAAATGACCGATCGATGTGTACGAAATAACCGACGGCCTCTAATTGACCGACATGGTTGAGAAATGACCGATCGATGTGTACGAAATAGCCGACAGCCTCTACCAATCACCTGTTATTGTGTGTTAGCTTTATTAGCTGATCGTGTGTTGTAGGGTTTTATCCAATATACATGAATACATTATTTATGACTGCAATGCTTCAACAAAAATCAATTAATGCAAAATGTGTATTTATAAAATATTCAATAACCAAATCAAAAACTTAATTTTGATTTTGTTTCAAATGGTTAACATTAAACAACCACTTCCAAAACACTTCAATAATAATTAAATGGAGTGTCTTTAATAAACAATAATTTAAAGGAGTGTCTTTAATATGTTTTTTCCGAAGTACATGCATGCAGAGAAAAGTTATATAATATGATCTGAGATAATAATAATAATAATATTTATAATAATAATAATAATGACATGTGTACAGCATTAAGTAACACACACAGTTACAGGTAAATAACTACATACCTGCTTGCGATTGATTCTCTGACAAATAAACAATCCTGATTACATTGAAAGCTTAACAATCTCTACTGACTGGTCGACAAATGATTAAGTATACGAATTATGTACATGCCCCCAAAACAAATTACTTCACTGAGAGATTATTGCATTTTAACAAGTCACACAGATGGTTTAGGCAAAACCGGCCCCAATTAAGGTATTCAACCGTTGTGTACACACCGGTCTTTACTGACCTGTGTAAACCCACGCTAAGGATGATGGGAACGCACTACTTTAAACATGGCGTGAAGAAGATGAGGATCACATGAGTGAAAAAGGTAAAAAAGGAAAACATATGAATTTATCTATCACGTGTGATCTGCACTCCAGATATTGTTTATTTATTCGTTAATTGTGGCTTGTTTTCAAATATTTATATGTAATTCTGAAGAATATTTGGAGAAACGCCTCTGTGTGAGGTATGAGGTTGTTTCGCTCCCAACCAGTTTCGACCTTGGGCTTGGTTAGTAGTAGTTAAATTCTCCCTTGGTAGTTTCGCCCCCTGAACGTTATATTGAGTAATGTTTGTATTATGTTACTATTATTATTAATAAAAGATCATCCGCCCGCCATACCTCAATCTATCAATGAGTCACTGATTTAGTTAAAATGTTTAACAATAAATTACATTAATTAGATAAGACAATAAAAACTATGTTATTTAGAGAATTTTTTTATTCGTCTCCTTGGCTTATTTAGATGTATTTTTTTCAGAAATACAATTGCAAATGTATATCTGTTGTAACATATCTCATATCATGTTTGAATGTTAACATTGAATAAATGATAGTGATAATAAATATACAAAATGCCTTGTCTACTATAAATATTATAAATATAAAATAAAATACTTGTCTTATCAACTTGACATTTTGCACTAAAATAATTTCAAAGTGCAAAAGTCATGAAACTTAACAAAATAAAACATTTTACCATTATTTTGTAATTATAGATAAACTGTAAAAAAAAAAAATTGCTCATATCTTTTTTTCATGTACAAGGAAATAAAAAATGGATTGATAACTAAAACATTTCTGTGTGTTTTTTCTTTTACGGTAAATTTTAATTTGTAAATGTCAGTTTACAGTGTTTAATGTGCCAGACAAATGAAACTGAGTGTGTTATATGTTCGATGCGCATATATTACCATGTTGTGTTCATGTATATATGTTATCATGTTGATTCGCCAATACATTCGCATAAACCCGACAGCTTCGATTACTGGATACATAGGACCTTTCATTGACTATTCAGCACTTGATTATCCTGTAATATAACATACAACGTTTCTTATCCGGCAGGTGCCAAAGTTTGAGATCTACGACCTCCAGTACCAGTGCAATTTTCTGATCCGTGTGAGTGGTGTGACACGGAAGGGCGTACAGAGCAAGCCGACGGAGGTGAGGCTCCGCACCCCAGTCTGTGAGATGATACCGGTGCAAGGGAACAGTGTGCCACCAGAGTGCCCCCAACAGTCAGGTGAGCTGGCGAATTTGATATTCTATCATGAATATGTCAGTGTAATTCGTACGTGTTCAATATGTCCCAGACAGTCAGGTTAAGTGGCAAACTAACCTGTATATGTCAGTGTAACTTGTCTTAAACATTTTGGTTAGGTCCCTGCCCCACCATCCACAGTCAGGTGAGCTGGTGAACTGCAGATGGATGTTTTGTCTGTCAGGAAAATGACATTATCTCTACTGCCATTCTCCCCCTACCTCTGATTCAAGTAGGGCAGTTGTCAGTAACTGGCATTAGTATGTGCACTTTCTATGTGCACAGTGCCCATGACAATTCAACTCGTGATTATCCTGTAATATAATGTACAGTGTTTCTTATCTGGCAGGTGCCAAGGTTTGAGATCTACGACCTCCAGTTCCAGTGCCATTTTCTGATCCGTGTGAGCGGTGTGACGCAGAAGGGCGTGCAGAGCAAGCCGGCGGAGGTGAGGCTCAGCACCCTGGTCTGTGGAAAAACTGACAATAGTTCTGCCAAAATTTTTTTTGTCGCAGCAAATAATACACTTGTCATGTTTATATCAAAATTGTGTCCATTACGATCATCTACATATTTAGTTCATTCAGCTGTGAAAGTTTGAACCAAATCCACCCAGCCTTTAAAGAGGAATTGAGTACAGAAGCTTCGGGACATAAGGACAAGTGCAATTCCTATAATTCATGGGGGGCATAAAAATTAAGTACCATACTTAAATCCACTAAGAGAGTACAGTTACTTGAAATAACTATCAATTTATTTATATGTCCATAGGACCAATTTTCATTAAAACAAATGCAATGATGTTTTTTTTATTTACTTAAGAAAGTCTTGACCACTGACAAATAATCAACTTATTTGTTATTATTGTTTCTTTTCATTTTTTACTGAATTTGCCTTAATACAAACATTGTGGCGTTCATTCATACTTGTTATTCCAAGAAATAACTGATACTTGGTTAAAGTTATAACACACCAAGGTAAGAAAAGTGCAGTAACAACTTATTTCTCCTGTGTTATGGTATTTTTTCCACTATTTTTGTATAAAATGCTGATATTACAAGCTATAATTCTTATAAATCATTAAAAGACAAAAATTTCTTTTTGGTGTGTTGTCTATAACAAAAATACAGGAATTTCCAATTCAACTGATGCTGTAATAACTTTTGTTGAGTGTTTATTATGGAATAATCAATGTTTAGAAATAGATGTCTTAAAACTTAGCTATTAAATTACAGGTTTTTAGCTAATCTGATGATCATTTTCAGAATTTACAATCTTGAGACATTGTGAATGGGTCATTGTTATTTGTGCTTTACATTTACCTTAATTGTGGCTGACATTTTAAAATTGTGAATAATAATACTACTAGTGTCAAAATATTCCTTCTATTTAACAGAGTATTCATGTTTTAGTATGTTCTCTTAGTTTTTCATTGATTTTCCAATTAGGCACTGATGCAGACCCTCAACTTGTTTCATCCAACCTTTATTTACATTATTGATGTTGTGAATCTTGTATTTTTATTATTGTATTAAGTTAACTTATATTATTATATTATGATGTTATTAGGTATTCGTTTTGCTGCTCTGTATTTTTGTTTAGAATATATTAGAAAAATTAAATGTGTTTCAAATGCTATTGTTGTGTTCTTGCTTTTTTACCAATAATGTTGAAAAATGATAAGAATTACTTTTGGAATTTTATACAGTTAACAAAATAAATCACAATGAAGATGGTGGAGGTGGAAGTTGTGCTGGTAGTGGTGGTGGTGCTGGTGATGATCTGAGGATGATGTTAATGGTTCTGAAAACTGTGATATTGCCAAAAACTTAACTTCTGTGCACTTGGAGACAAGCTGAGAAAAGGTGTTTAATGGTCCGTCGTCTCAGATTCTTGTTCCTGCACAATTATGGAAAAATATCAAACCTTACAGCCATCCATTTTAAAGTCTGTTTCATGGGTAAGAATCAGTACTGATGTCTATTTTGAGTGGTAATGAGATCTTGCCTTTTGTGGTTCGAACACTAGAACTCAAGCTTACAAAAAAACAACACTGGGAACACCCCTGATTGTAATTGTGAGGAGCTATTTAGAATGTAAACAATTAGTGCACGTGCACTTACCATTCAAGGATCATGTGTGCTTCATCTATTGCAATGCATGAAATAATTTCATCTCTTTCTAATGCACTTAATAGAGAGGTTCCACTTGAAGTGCTCAGAAGTGCTTCTGGATGGGCATATACCAATGTTTATTTTCCTTTGATAATGTCATCCAGAGGCACATCAACAATACTTTGAGCATCCGCGTCTTCCTCGTCAAAACTGTCTTCAACTTCGGCTGGGGTCTGACCACTTCGACAGTTATAGTCCAACAGCACGTGCTTATTTCTGTTTCCTCATAGAGTTTATTTGATCCATCATTATACTATTTAACGGAGTCAATATTTGACACACAGATGATTTTCTGTTGTATTTTGCTTTCAATGCAAATGGGGCCACTTGAAAGATTAAACTCTTTACATACCCAGTGGGCAAAATAGCCATTATATCACGTTTGTCCAAAACATACCTCAGACATTCCGTCTGACACTCTAAGTGGATCTACAAACCCAATTTCCTTTGACACACGTTCTATCAATTCGTCCATGCTGCTCGATTAAAACCGAAAGTGAAAGTACATACTACAAAGTCAGTCATAATATTAATTTGATTCATTGGATTCTCAAGGTTAATACCAATATTAATCAGATGAAGTATTTACAATTACTTTATAATGATATAGTATGATTATAATATGGATTTATACAAAATCGCCATTCCTCCGCGGACTTCTTTACGTCGGACTCATAATGCCTGCAAATGGAGGTGAGTAAAGTGTCGTAATAACGCAGTCACGTTACCATCTATTTATAGTATGGGTATTCAACCTATAATTAGCTCGTTAGTTTCCGTATAATTTCGACGAAAGCCGTAGCCGTCCGTACTTTACCGTTCGCATTCGGAATACATACAAAACTTCGTTAAAAATTATATATTTCTTTAGCTACACCGTAGTATTTGTTTCAGATTTTAAAATCGTCGCTTTTAAAAGCAAATGAGATATAAAATAACTATTTAAATGTAACGAGTATAATTAAAACAAGAGCGGAATCGGAGTTTGTTCCCTTTGGAAATCATGATAATTTGAACGCTTATTGAATTTATGTGCATATGACAGCGTTTACTTACCTTGATATAAATCATTCTGACTGACGAAAACGTAATAAAAGAGGTAGATTTTCAAGAGGAAAAGACACAGTAACAATGTAAATTTGGTCGGCTATGATCAGCTGCCATGATCTGTGACAGTGTGGTTGGAAAATTACCGAGAAGCATATTAGTTTGACTGTTTATATCTACGTGAAATGTTGTAACATGGACTAATGAGATGTCAATAATTTTCTTAATTGGAAAAACTGACAAAGATTGAAAGAAACCAAGTCAAACGGCAAGCCTAATACCATGCTGTGTACGGGTTAGTATCAGTTCATTATCTAATTGTAAAGCCATTTGTTTGTATGGTAATAGTTACTAAGATAATGACAACTCGTGAATGGTCGTGTAAATATACTTAATAAAAATGTTTGATTTTTATTTATACACGGACATAAAGTTTGGAAATATAATAAGATGAAGTACTAGTATTAGTTTCCAAGCTTATTTAACAAAGTTCTATGTTTTGAAATAATCATATAATTATGTTACAATTTCCATATTTGAAAATGCTATCAATTTTGCTTTGTCATGCTGTTTAAGTGTTATAACATAACCTTATAAGTCGGTTACTAAAACGTGTAAAAATTCAGCATTTGGCATTAAACTTTGCTCAACTGACATCGGTGCCATATCAGACAATCATTTAAGCAATGATTGTTGTGTAATTAATATCAGTCTGTAAGTAGAATCTACTGTAAAACTGTGTACTGAAAACTTATTTTCAGTGATGCTGCTGTTCAGAAATGCAAACACACATCCAGCACGATGGGCGACATGTTAGATGGCGACCAGGCTGTTAGTGTTCAACCAGAGGCATCGCTAGTAGCAGTCGCATTCCCATATTCATCAACAGCTGGGAAAGCCAGAAACATTGATTCTCTGGGTCTTCTTGCCTATACTGACGTGATAAAAATACTACAGCAGAGGACATCGCTGGCTCCGGTTTATGTACAAGCGAAACATTCAACTGTGAAGGCGCGGACAGTTTATTTAGTATTTAACATGTAAATATAATGGATGGGAAACCCTATATTACAGTTGCAAAAAGGACGTTAGAAACTTTTGTAACACAAATTAGCGGATTTTTTGAAAAACACTCATTTTTTTAACCCAGTAAAGTTCATGATTGACATGGCCTGGAACGTTAAAATTTTTTAGATGAAAATGTGTTAATGCAGCACATATTGGTTCTGTCTGTTATGTTTATATTTATTTCATTTATTAAATGTAGTAATTGTAAATTTAGTTAATTCAACTCTTTTGTTTATATTCTGTATTATGTGTTTTAGACTTTTTGAATAAATATTGTTTATAATAGAATATACAATGATGAAACAAAGTTTAATTTTAATGTTTTATCTTCAGAATTTATGGAACTAATTTTATATATTGCTTGTATTTTGTATCTAAGAACTTTTTAAAGTTTTATGGGAGTATCTTTCTTAGGTTCTCAATAAGTATTTAAAAATATTTAAAAAAAGGTATCTCTGAAAAAAAAATCCAGCTTAATTTTTTATGGGGGTAGTGTTAAAAACTGTTTTAATTTTTCAAATTCGCATGGTAAAGTTTATTTGTTTTGCCTTTATTGTGTGGCTTATTGTCCAAGAATAAAATATATTATGGTTTAGATTCAGAACATGCATAAAATAAGCAAGTTTATCACATTTTGTTTATGGCTTTCAAAAAATAGAACAGGAAAATTCTCATTGATCATAAATATAATTAGCAATATGAGTACATATTACTTCCATATAAATTGATTCAAGAATCATTGTTGAATATTTTTATAATATGTGTTTAATATACCATTCATAAATGTTTATTTATATGAAGTTTATGAAATATTAATAAAGTATTTCACTTGTAAAGATGCCTATAGCTTTTCAGTTTTTGATGTGTTTAGCAAAAGAGGGGGTATGGTAATTAAAAAACTATATCTGACAAACCAAACGGTAAAATCTCCCAAAATTTTGCAGAATAGTCCAGATATGAATGCCCTTCAAGAAAATAATATGATTTGTGGTGTTCTAGACATTGAGTATTATGGGTTGAATACCTTAATACAGTCCCAGTCTAAACTGGCCACAAAAAAGCAAAACCGGCCCCACATGTGACTGCATATATAATGACTAATCCGGCCCGAAGATACAAAAAGATAGTGTTACGTTTGGAGTTTTTTTTATACTTAAGTTAGTTTTTACTATTGTCATACGTAAGTCACGCATTAATTATCAAACATGATTGACACACAAAATCACCACCTATAAAAAGTACCAGTATACTGTATGGGAAGACGATCTTAATTTTGAAATAATATTTCTAAATTCTGAATTTTACATTTTATTGTAGTAATCCGAATTTTCAAAATCTGGTTAAAATTCTTTGTAAATAAACAATAAGGAACTTGAAATCATTTACATCGACTTGTCAATTTGAAATAAAAACATATATTGTAATCTATTTCGCAAAATAATAATAATACGGTTAAAGTTAACTGATTCTTGGTGTGCTTCTTTTTGTTATTTATGAATTTAATACAATTCGCACATAAACGGCATTTATACATACTTAAATGCATTTTTATTGATTTATAGTGCACGCGCTTAATACATAAAGTAACTCAATTATGGTTTCTATCTAAACAAGAACAGGTTGAGGTACGATACGATACGATATATTTATTACATAAAACATTATACAATTGCTTATTGCAAACATAACAAATGTAAATAGAGTAAATACAGAACACATTTTTCTGGAGCAGCAATATTTAAAAACAAATCATCCTTAGTTAAACAAGTAAATAATTATAATTATTAGTTAGATAACAAATTAACAATACAAAGTAATCTTCTCATTTGACTCCGATCAATAATTGACACAAATAAACAAAATATTTATATTGATATAAAGCATATATGTATATGCAATAGGTCTGTAAATTCTCGTGCAACGTTATTTGTTGACCCCGTGTGCAGCGATGCAGATTATTGATTTAGTACGCCACTCTTACTTAACAGGTGAACTTGAAATATATACCCTTCATTCACATTCCCGTTATCGAGTACTCTAGGAGTTGTCTCCCTTGATAAAGCGAATCGAGAACGAGGCTGACGATGTGTTGGCTGTTATTGTCTATAAAGGAAAAGAAATGTTCAGAGGAGAAAATGTCGAATAAACTTATAAAATGCTGTTTGTTTGTTTTTTTCATTAAACTTGTCTCTGTTTTATTCACTAAAATGTGTATACGTGGATATGTTTCAAATACTTAAATTATAATGCAAATAATGTAACAATCACAACACAGCCAAATCTGCATGCTAACGAAACTACGCTTGACATCAATTCATGATTTTCAGATCTGAATTTTTAACGATTGAAATAAGTATATAATTGCTGAATTTATTGCAGTTTACATAATTAATTATTAATTTATTTATTAAAATGTAATTAACAGAGGCAGTTCGTTTATTTCGGATTCAGTGTCGGCTGGGGTAATTATATATATAACAGCTTGACAGTTACAAATAACATTATTATTATTATTATTATGTATGAGCAAGAAAGTGATATCCCGGAGTATGCTTTTTTTTGTTCAATTGAGCAAATCAACTTATGAATTCTACCGAGTAAACCAGAATTGATCAAAGACGTTTTTTCTTTGTACTCCCTAATGACAGAGAACTAAAACAGACAAAATATGACTGAGAAATAAAACATCATTATTTAATATCAAAACGTTAAAAAGCAGTGTTAATTATCGTTATATGTCTTCAAACTTTGTGTGCAAACACATGAAAATTCATGCAGGCTGTCCAGCCACCTTCCTTAAATAAGAGGGCCCTAGGACGCTCACCTGAGATCTTGTAACCCAATTGGAATTTGCATCCCCGAGGCGTGGCTTATTTTTATCCCAGGGGCATAAGTTGAACAACCTTGAACAAACCTCTGGGCCTTGCGGTTTCAGGTAAAGATTTTTTTTAGGTCATTTTGCTATTTAAGTCTATATAAACCACGTGACCCCTCGGGGGGTGGCCAGATTTGACCCGAGGGGCATAATTTGAACAATCTTTGGAGAGGACCAATATGCAATGTTGCGTACCAAATATAGGAAAGCTGTGGGCCTTGCGGTTTCGGGTAAAGATTTTTAAAGTCATTTTGCTATTTAAGTCTATATAAACCATGTGACCCCTTGGGGGGTGGCCAGATTTGACACGAGGGGCATAATTTGAACAATCTTTGGAGAGGACAACTATGCAATGTTACGTAACAAATATAGGACAGCTGTGGGCCTTGCCGTTTCAGAGGAGAAGATTTTTAAAGTAATTTGCTATTTAAGTCTAAATAAACCATTTGACCCCCACCCCCCGGGCGTGACCAGTTTTGACCCCAGGGGCAAAATTTGAACACTATGTAGAGGACCACTATACAATGTTACATACCAAATATGAAACCTCTAGGCCTTGCGGTTTCAGAGGAGAAGAATTTAAAAGTCAATTTGCTATTTAAGTCTATATTAACCATGTGATCAATGGGGTGTGGTATGTTTTGACCCATGGGGCATAATTTAAGCAATCTTTGTAGAGTACCACTACAGGATGTTAAATACCAAATACAAAACCTCTGGGCCTTGCGGTTTCAGAGAAGAAGATTTTAAGACATTTTGCTACATAAGCTTATATAAACCATGTGATTCTGGGCGTGGCCAGTTATGACCCCAGGGGCATAATTTGAACAATCTTTGTAGAGGACCACTATAGGACGTTACATATCAAATATGAAACCTCTGAGCCTTGTGGTTTCAGAGGAGGATATTTTAAAAGTCATTTTGCTATATATTCTATATAAACCATGTGACCCCCGGGGTGTGGCCCGTTTTGACCCCAGGGGCATAATTTGAACAAACTTTGTCAAGGACCACTAAAGGATGTTACATACCAAATATGAAACCTCTGGGCCTTGCAATTTCAGAGGAGAAGATTTTAAAAGTCATTTTGCTATATATTCTATATTAACCATGAGACTCCCGGGGCGTGGCCAGTTTTGACCCCAGTGGCATAATTTGAACAATATTTGTAGAGGACCACTATAGGATGTTACATACCAAATATGAAACCGTGTGGTTTCAGAGGAGAAGAGTTTTAAAGTCATTGTGCTATATATTCTATGTAAACCATGTTACCCCCGGGGCGTGGCCCGTTTGACTCCAAGGGCATAATTTGAACAAACTTTGTAAAGGACCACTAAAGGATGTTACATACGAAATATGAAACCTCTGGGCCTTGCCGTTTCAGAGGAGATGATTTTTAAAGTCATTTTGCTATATATTCTATATAAACAATGTTACCCCCGGGGCGTGGCCCGTTTTGACCCCAGGGGGATAATTTGAACAATCTTTGTAGAGGACCTCTAGAGGATGTCACATATCAAATATGAAAGGTCTGAGCCTTGCGGTTTCATAGAAGAAGAAATTTAAAGTTTTCACTTTTAAAATCTATTTTTAGCTCTGGTGACCTCCATATTCAGCGGACCGGAAAGATTTGAACAACTTTGAAAGAGGTCTACACAAGGATCATTCCTGTGAAGTTTGGTGAAAATCTGCCAAGCGGATGAGGAGGAGATGTTGTTTGAATGAAAAGTTGACGACGCACACACGCACGCACGACGGACAACGGGCGATCACAAAAGCTCACCATGAGCACTTTGTGCTCAGCTGAGCTAAAAAGTAGGACAAAAGTAGGGTCAACATTTTCTGAAAAGTAGGGCAAAAGTAGGGATTTTAAATCCAAAAAATAGGGAAAGTAGGGATATTACTTACCTTTGAAAGGAAGATAAAAAGAAGTAAACCCTGTATTACACAGTATATGAGACATCCGTGCTTCACGCAAAGCTGCTCTTGTGTTGGAGAGAACCACAAGGTCCTCTTATTCTGGGTTGCCACTGAGCTGAGAAGATAAAATGCCCCGACATTTCCTTGACTAAACCATACTTGTCACTGACCAATACGACCATATTTTGTTAGGCCTCATCTTCCTCGACAACCGTCTAATCTACACTTTTAAAACTTTTTCGGCGTAGCTGTTTAACCCAACTTTTGACCTTCCTGAATATCCATTCAAATGTTGCAAAAATTTCCCGCCAGTAGTCCCAAATGAATAAATCCTAACATTCCATTGGCTAATTAAATTCCCACTACACTAGTTCAATAACTGAATAACAGTTCGCACAAAATAAGGGCTTTCGTTTATGCGAAACGCAATTGAAATGATTTGACATGATATTTTACATGTTAAAAAGCAATAAATGTGATGTTTTGCAACAATGAAAATGAACACAATTTTTAAATCTTAGTGCTTTCTTTTATATTCGTACACAATAGACATAGGGATACTATAAATATCAATTCTCCAACCAGAGGGATAGTCTATAGTGATGGCGAAATGACCATACGCTCGCTCGCCTGCAGGTCAGTGTATGGTCAAACTGACAGTGTACAGTTGAAACAAGAAATGTCTTTAAAAAAAGACAATCGGTGTTGAAATTAATATTGTGATGTCATTGTTTACCCGAAACATAATACAAGAGGAACAAAATGATCGATTACGTGACTTCTCGGACCCCAGATTTTTTGGTCCCCATTAAGGAGACTGTAGATTTTTCTGACACCATAAGAAAACTTATCGGACCCAAAATTAATTTGAGATAAACTCACACATGAATAATATGACTTTGTGTACCGTGAATAAACAGATCATACCTTCCATGTTTTCACCGATGATAAATGAATAACCTAAATGCTAGTAATTTACGTTATTAGTATAATTGTTACATGAATTTGTCAGGCAAATTCAACAAATTAGCATTGTCAGAAAATAATTTTGGGAATGAATGAAAATTATTATATATCAGACGAGTGTATATGGTTATGTTTAATAATATATTATATGTACCATTAGTTTTGCAAACAGGGTATTCATGCTACGCAAATGAAGTGAACGTAACTTGAACAACATTTCGATGTATTACGAGACTTCTTTCACCATATTTTATTTATAGCAAGATGTTAAATATTTTTAGAGATTGAATAACATTTACTGGAGAAGTTGATAGAAATGTGCAATTATCAATAATTCTTAAAGGGGATATACGAGTATACGATTTAAATATCAACATTTCATTTTTTCATATTTTAAACAACACAAATGAGAGGACGAATATGATCGAGGAAAGTTAAAATTAAATAAAAATACACAGTTATATGTAATATAGTTCATGTTTTTTTTTATGAACTGCACATTTATTCGTAGCGCTACGCCGATACCGACACGATAATCGTATTTGTGGGACAAGCAAAAGACGTGCCCATGTGTCGTATGAACAATCTGCACAGAACTTAAGACAACACGCAAATAAATATTAGGGATTTCCCAATATTGTACATGTCTAATGTACATGAATGAGTTTTCGACTGGAAGACGAACAGTATTTTAACGGTGTAAAGCTCTAATTTCGAGGATTTTTGAATATCAGTTCTTCTAAACTTTTATTCTAGTTTGTTATTCATCAACGTTTTATCGGTTTAATTTTACTTTTATATGTTTCTATACAAATTTGGTGAGATCGTACATACCCTCTTTAATAAAACGCAACCGCAGTTCAAATATAAATTAACATGCACAGTAAGTTTATAAATATAAATTCCCCATTTATTGAAATTCTCGGGTTTATGATTCTCCGGACTCTTATTGATGAACGTATATTATCATAGATATACCGTTCACTATTTTTAGAACGATGCACCCTTTATCTGGAGTGTGTTGAATACGCTAGAATAGACTATTTCATACCGATCTTTGCCGAATATCTACGTATGGCTCCGAAACGTTTCATAGCACAATAATTCTCAAATATCGGTCAACCAATGGGATAATTGAAATGGCTATTTATAGAGCGTGCCGATGATGTAGGCTTAACAAAATAATTATTTCATTATGTGAATGAATATTACATTCTTTGTATGACATACAATGAGTAAAATTGTTCATGATTATGTTTAGTTCTAGAGTGTATGTCGAAGAATATGTTTATAACTTTATTTTAACCGCTTATGCAAACAATTATGTAAATTTTAATCCCCGAAAATATGCAACAGTTATTGGTAGACATAAAACCATTGTTGTAAGTTTGCATTTCCTAAAATTATAAAATTTGCCCAATTCAATTGGCATTCAGTTTTTCCGCTGCATAAAATTATGGCAAGAAATCTAGGTCAAATGTGATCTTAAACAGCTACGCCGAAAAATGAGATAGTTGAAAAATATCCGTGTCGACATATATGTATTCTTTACACCTCACCGAGATTCATCTAGACATAAATATTTTAACATATTTAGGCGCGTGCCTACTTCGAACAGAAAATGTACTAGTTAATAAAGTTTCTTGCCATGTATGTTTCGGTTTGTTGATGTATACTGCTTACATATACGTTACTTAAGCTTTAACATTTTATATATGGTCTTTGGTTAATTACGGATTATATAATGAAATTAAAACTATATATTCAGCAACAGAGAGCATGATGCATAAACGGGAATATACTGTGAGATGTAAAGAGGCGCAAACTACTAGTATTATTTAGTATTTGAGTATTGTATGGCATTCGGATCTAGCCTTAGTTACTTTGTTTTGAATATTTACTCTAGAAATTCCTTATTTGCAATATTACCACAGAAAATAAATTTCGTGTTCTGTTTCAGATATATCAAACTTTCATTAACAAATACCAAAAATATATGAGAGAAAATATTATAAAGATGATATTAGTCGGTGATGATTATTGACTAGACTGGACTTGGCTATAAACACACATATTCACATATATAACTCTGCTGTCTGTTCGACACCATGGGTGCTACTAGGGTTAATATCATTTACAAAGGCAGAAAGATGTTCTTCTTTGTTTTCACCTTTGATACTAGTGGAAGTGCTTCTGTCCTTTGGCATGGCTTCTAAGAGCCCGCTTCCCCGTAAAAAAAATCCCTCCACCACTGTGGCACACTCAAGAAAATATGTTATTTTGACATTTGTTGAGTCCTTTTCTACCCAGTCAGTCAACATCATTAAATATTGTTTGTTTACTAAGGTTTGAAACAAATTTTTTTCTTATTTCTCTATTAGTAAGTGAAACCTGAATATACATGTAGAAGCATGCTTATTTGATGTATAAAATCATTTCATCATCTGTTTGATAACTTATTGAATTAATAACACACTATAGAGGTTGGGCCCGGCTAGCTCAGTTGGTAGAGCGCTGGACTGTCAATCCTGGGATCGTGAGTTCGAACCCCAGCCACATAACTTGTGTGGGGATTGGTCATGAAATTATTTCTACGGCCATTCTCCCCCTAACTCTGATTGAAGTAGGGCAGTTGTCAGTTACTGGCATAGGTATGTGCACTTAGTACTGGTAAACCGCTTAGATCGGCTAAGATTGCCCAGGAAAAGTGTGAGTAGGTTAACTGACTGCCGTGATCTGACTGAAATACTGTTAAAAACGGCGAAAAATCCAAACAAACAAACACATTGTAGAGTAAGCATGTGCAGTGATTTCTGTAGATTTTGAAAACCAATTGTCAAATAACTCTTTACTTGAAGTGTTGAGGGGTTGATGAAAATATCAATGTAAAATATTGAAATCACAAGGATTTTGTTTCTGCATATTTGCTGTGTGTATATAAAAATGATCTGTGAATGGTAGTTTGTGTTAATAAGATTAAGAACTTTGCACAAAACACAATTAGTATGATTAAATTATTGTTTTCTAGTGCTTTTGAAGTTGGCAAACGGAGAACAACCTCATCAAAATGATAGATTATTTGCGTCAAAAATGCTTGAGTCAAAAATGAGTAAATTTCAAGTCTCTGCATCTATTAATTTCTGCTGCACTGCCTCTGAAACAAGTCAACACGGTTTGAAAAATTGAGTACGGCATGAATACAGTGCAACTCCAGTTGCATCCCAGACGCCTCTACAAAGCAAGAAAAGTATAGGATGAGTCTGCACTGCAGGCACGGGTTGCAAAGCCTTTCAGTCTTCAAAAGTCTAAAGTTAACATAAAAACAAAATTGATTAAAACACATTTATAAATTATGTTTATACACAATCACACCAAAACATTTTGGAAATACTAATAAATACTGCTTGAAGACTGCCATAACCACTGAACATTGAACTGGCCATGAAAATATTTTTTCCCTGACTTTTTAAGTTAAGTGGCAACCCTTTGTAGCTTGGTCAGGTTATCTCCAACACACAACAGCTGCATGCCTGAAGCACTCCATACGTCCCCTAAATTAGTGGTGACTGTCACATACAGAGGTCGAAAATATATTTAAGATAGGTAAATTCCACATAAAGACAGTCATAAAAACAGTTACAAACTCAAATATTCACAATAATTAATAACTGAACAGGATAAAAGATTAAAATTAATGTGATTTTACACACCCAAAAAAAAAAACATTTTTGGCAAATAAAAGGTAGGGATAATAGGGCATTTTGAAGAAAAACTAGGGAAAAGGTAAAAAAAAGTAGGAAAAAGTAGGAAAAGTAGGGCCCGCTGGACAGCCTGTTCATGTATATCATGAGTTCTTGAAAGCAAATGATCAGGATAATTGCCAATAAAATTAAAATTTTGTCTTCAATAAAGTTATTTTTTTATTTTAAATGACGGTTATTTCACTAGAAGATTCATGAAGTCAGTGGAACAGCTGCCAATACAATAACCCGTGTGTTACTTCACTAATTGGTATGCACTTTGATTGCGTGATTGTGCCACATGTTATTTTAAAATTAGGACCTATATATACACATTCTGATTGCATAATAATGGTCATATGTTTATACAAGATTACGATCTTATAATTGATAACACCAGGTTTTAACAATACGAAGTCTGTCAGTCTCAGAGAAATTACTTAAGTCTAAATTGCTTTTTTTTTCGACGATATACTAATAAAACTGACACTCTCTTATCATATATCATAAATATGTTATGTACCATGCCATTTCTGTTTATAAAGAAATAAACTAAGTGAATATTTAGAACATTTTAAAAGTTATATACTGTAAATGCCCGCTATGCAACCAGTATTCACCATTAACAATAGGTCTAATTACCCCAAAACGGAAGTCAGTCTGATAATAAGCACATATGGTTGAGTGCAGGATGCATATAATTTGTAAAATACAGTTTAAATGATATGTTTTGGTATCATGTTAAAGGTATATATGTAAGCAATAAGAAAAAAGGCTGTTTTTGTGCACTACTTTCTGTCTATTGGTTCCACGATTCATAACTTTTGGCCCATGTATTCATGCGCAAAATGGCAGCCTCCATGCCCGTCAAAACCAGTGTGTTTTTCTAAGGTAAATATTTTGAGTTACAAAGCATAGAATTTTTTGGCATGCTGTTTTTTCAAAAGGTTATGTCCTTATCTTTCCAACAATGTATGGTGATATTTTGGAAAGTAGCTTGGTCATGGTGAAAAGTGAGATCAAATTTTGAATATTTTATATGTAACAAAGAATGAATTTATTTGCGCATGCGTAACCAATACATCGCGAGCCTCGTTTTCGATTCGCCGATAAATTATTGTGTCGTGATAATCGCTAAATATTGGAATGGGAAACTCGTCTATTCAGCAATTTTACTATTATCGAAAAATAGTTGTGTGTCTGTCTGCTCGGGAATATCATATGAGCAGTTGATATTAATATTGCTGACTTCCGAGCACAAAGGGAATAATATGCTAGCGTGGTCAGAAAATTCATGAAATATATGAATAGTGAAATATTTTTTTTTTTTTTTTTTTTTTTAAGTGAAATTATTTATAAGCTTAGAATGTTCGTGCTTTAAGATTAAATAAGATACCACGTAAGAAACCCTGAAGCCTGACACAGGTTAAATAAAGCGCGCCCTGGTGTATCAATGAATTTATCTTTATTGCTACTGGGTTATGTAGTGTAAAAACTATCATTAATAAAAGGTTGCTTAACATCTACATATTTATCAAATATTATGTTATCATTTTCGTCAGCCGTTCGACAGTTGAAATCACCTGTTAAAATTGCTATCCTAAGTTATTGTATTTGACCAGATCAGATTATATTGCTTCAAAAAAATCGAAATCACTCGAAAATTGTGAACAATTTGAACTACTAGGAGGTCGATACGCATGGCAAATATAAACATGATTTTTATGTACAAAGATAGAGTTATCTAACTTTACCCATAAAATTCCATTTATGTCTTTGCTAATTATTGGAATGTGGCTTTTAAGAAAACTTTTAAAATACACTGAGATACCACCACTATAGCGTCCGGATCGATTCTGTTTCTTACGTCTATAAATATGTCCAAAGCAAAAACCATTTATGTCCAGATTTGAAGTGCTGTTTGGTGGGATCCATGTTTCGCAAAATGAAACAACGTCACATTCATTGATTATAGTTTGAAAGTCTGGTTCTGCTAGTTTTCGACGAAGTCCGTTGAGTGCTGTATACCTGTCACACATTGATGACATTACCCCGAAATGTTTGAAAAAACATTGCATAACATTGCGTAACAATTTGTTAAGTCAATTGAAACTAACACCACCCAAAATGGCACGTTTTTGTTACACTTAAATTGTGAATATTATCAAATTTGCAAGAAATGTCTTTTGTGTTTTTGGAGTAATTTGTTTTCAAATGTATCAATAATTATTTTACTATGCACTTAATGTCTTGAACGTTAAAATGTTATTTCTTCCCAAATGTACGATTCATGGTGTTTTTTTTTTTATGTGCATAACAAATTTTACTTAACACTATTACACTATTTCAATACAGCGCTTGTCATAACACATCATTAGTATACGTTGTTATCATACGAACATTATTATTACATTTAACTTTTTAGTTAGTCGCTTAATTTCCTCTTACCGCACAGGTGATTCTAATGAAGGCATTCAAAAATGTTAAAATATTTAAATGTTCTCAGAATTGCAATTAACACTATAACAATTATTAAAGATAAATTATACTTTAAAGAGATGCTGTTGAAACACTTTTGTTACTATCATTATTTAATATATTATAATTTAATAACATTTAACAAATTAGGCAAATAACAACAATAGCATTACTTTGTGTGTGTAGTACATCGCCCCATAAAGACTTGTTAGTTGGTTGCGGGGGATATTGCAAGATACACGAGAAGCCCCGTTCCAGAGGCAACCCTGTGTCTTTTAGTGCCCGGTGTGAAGCACGTAGTATACTGCACCTCGGTTTAACGTCTCATGCGAAAGTCGAGTTAGTAGAATAGGGTGAGGCAGGGGCTCGAACCTGCAACCCCTGGGTTGTGAAGCCAGTGCGTTACCACTAGACCACGGATCCGCCTTACAACAAATTAGGCAAATAACAATAGTATTACTTTGTCAGGGTTTATGATCTTAATAACCTCAAGCAATAAAACAACTGATTTCAAGAAATAACGACATCTAGTCTCACCTGCTGATTCTGTTTGCGTAATTTAATGCGAAATTGAATTGTTGATTACCTTTGTGGTTGTTAAAACACAATGACGAGTAGTTTATGTAAAATAAATTATTCGTTAGCTGATATTGTTATGGAAGCCGAATAGTGCCATTTTGAGTTAAATGTTAGGTGTTAGAAATTGGATATTATGACCCATGACTTAGAAATTAGTTCTTTAAAGTTCTTTGAAAGGAGGCAAATTTAACGCCACATCATTAAGACACGCATCATTTTGTTAATGGAGCGGCTTTTGAAATACAATATAATTTTTATGCGAGAAAAAAAAATAATTATTCATTATATATAATTGTAATATGGTCTTTAATAAGAGTGTTGTCATTGCATATTGTTTGTTTTTGCCTTTATGCCCCCAATTTTACCGGCATCTTGTAGGCGCCGTACAGTGGACTTGAGAGATTACTTTAAAATCGTGTTGTCTCCGAAAGACCTCGTATGGCGATATTGTGGTCACCATACAATTTAGCTAGAGTAAACCCATCATATATCGTGCCGGACCGTACGGTGAACACAAAAACAACAGAATGTTTGCAAAATCGCAAGATATCTTCGATCGAAAACACCAAACACGCCTGGTTCATAGGTTTTGCAAATCCTATTGATAACACGAACATTTCAGCGTAAGTGTAACGAGAATCCCTTAAGAGAGGCCATTATTTTGGCCCGATCTTTTTCAGAGACTTGGTCACAATATTTGCCTTTATGATATCTAGGTCAAAACTTGGTATGTGAGGTCAAAAGGTAGGGAAACAGGTCAAAGCTTAGTTAACCTTTATGAAGACATGCGGCCACATGTTTGGTTTAATCTGCATATTCGAGTGAGTGATAGAGGGCCATCATGGCCCTCTTGCTATCAATCAAAGGACAATAAGCCATGCGTGCCGAGCCCCAAATAGTGATACAATGTTCATCTTTGTTATCGAGCTTCACGGACTTCCATCTTCATGTTACCGGCCATGCTCCAGACGAGCAAAACATTGTGTATGTCCCATACCAATTTCATCAACGGCCGATAATATTCATTAAACCAGTTGTATATGAGAAGATGATGCATAAACAAAAACTATTGACTACCAGATGGACTAACGGACGGACGGACGAACGCCGTGTAACTTTTCTCATTGGGATTCTGGCATGTGTTAATATCAGTCAAAACAAGAAACAATGGTAAACGCTGTAATTTATGGTGATCGTGCACGAGTATGAAGTCACACAATGTGCAAGTTTTAAACATAAGTACCTTTACATGACATATATCTGCATTTATTCCAACAAAACGAGATAAACAAACGTCAAAATAGACTTAGTAACAATTAAAGACGTCCAAAACAGTTTCAACAATACTTAATTCCATTTCTTGGAATTTATTTGTTTATTCAATAAAACATGAAGAACATTGTTAATGTTTCTTATGAGAAATTTACGGGCAATTACATTTACAATCAATTGTATGTTACGGAAAATACACATATATTATTTGAAAGTTGATGACTCAAACTAAAACAAACAACAACATTTTGTAGGCAATGGTATAGTGAATCAACAATTTCATGGAAAATTGAATGTGTTCATCAAGAGCCTTGATCATTAACATTAATGCCCGACCGTGTTTTTTTATATGAACACGGCGATAGGGGACATAATTCATATGTAAGTAGAAGTTGCAAGTTAGAAATAAAAACTTACATCTTAAAACTTATAAGTTACAAATTCAAACTTAGAACTTGCAAGTTAGGAATTAAAACATAGAACTTACCTGTTACAAATCAAAACTTACTGGCTGGAACTAAAACTCAGAGCTTATACATGCTATAAATTAAACATAAAGTTTATGTTTAATTAAACCAAACAACTAACAGTTTACCACTGAATATAAACAAAAATCAATGGACGCCTTTCTTTTAACTGACAAGAAAGACAAACAACACTTATCAAGGAAAATATTGTAGTCTCCGAATAAAACTTCACCCCGTGGCCATAACACTCTTTCATGAAAACATTTTGGACCCGTCATAATTCGACATGTTCTTTTTCGTGTATTTGATATCACTGTTGCCAGGCATTTTTTATCTACAAGTAACCCCAGCTTTCTTACAAATTGTTTCCTATCAGTTGCATAAGTCTATTCATTCCCTCTAAAAGGGAAAGATTCTACATTCAATGTAAGATCTGGGTGTGACTGGCTGATTTCACTGTCATCTATCTCGATAGTCTTATCGATGATAGCACTCACGTAAATGTAGAACTATGACGAAAATATTCAAGTGCCCTTGAAATGGGCATTCCTCTTCCCTCAGTTGTTTGGAAGGTGTCAATTCTTTTACCAACATAGTTACTTATCGATGTATGTATATTACAAATAAATTTCGTCGACAAAAAGAAATGTTCCTTTAATCCACCAAAACATCACATATTTTGCGCCTACATAATTAACAAATGCCCCAGATTGTCTGCCTTTTTGTCATTTCAACTCATCTTTCTCCCTCATTTTTTACTGTATGTATATCATATGAAGCGCGTCGTGGCAAAACCGGCCTTAATGCATGTGCGTAAAGTGTCGTCCCGGATTAGCCTGTGCAGTCCGCACAGGCTAATCCAGGACGGCACTTTCCGCTTGTATGGTATTTTCTATTTCAAGGAAGTCTCTTCTAACCATAAATCCACTTTAGGCGGAAAGTGCCGTCCTGGATCAGCCTGTGCGGACTGCACAGGCTGATCCGGGACGACACTTTACGCACATGCGTAAAGTCCGGTTTTCCCACGACGCGCCTCAATTATGTATTTTTATTATTTTTCCGTGATCTATACACACCCGCTTTTGTAAATCATATAAATAACTGTATCGTTATCAATAATTTCTAACTACATATAATCTACACTGACAAATAAACGCGCATGAATATAATATCACAAACATGTAAAAAATATTGTGTTACATTTCTATCACCCGGATACATTATCGTGTACTGTTTCTAACACTCAGATAATTTAATTATTATGTTAACACGTCGATTATATGTATATATAACCAATACTGTTAAAACGCATGAGTGTAGGTTTATATTTTTAAAAATAAAGTTTCGTCTAGCAGACCTCCATCGATTACAACAAACCATGTTGACTTTGTCCATAAGGGAAAAAAAGCGTTTCCCCATTCAAGAATCCTCTAAATTGAAACTGGTGCATCCTTTTCATACAAGACCTCCCTTGGTCCACCCCCTTTTCTGGACACTTAGCGGTAATTTACCCCTGCCGGTGTAGGTACCCTACATGAAGTTTGTAACTACATTGTCGACTTAAAGTATGGAGTGACTGTATTCATCATCAACTTACTGCAATGCAAAAGCAAAAGTCAAATCTTTTATTCACTTTGTTCTTATTATCTATGCACATTTTACAACCTATGAATTGTGACCATAAGTGTAACATTATTAACCCTGAACTTCAAATATTGAACAATAAATTTTCATTAAAGTGCTGCACATTTATTGTGGTTTAATATACCCAACCGGTCATCAATCGTGTTCATAAAAAATATACGATTACATATTTAATGTTCTGTGATAGATATTATGGAATTCTGTAAAAATAATTTTGTGTTCTGGAATCCGTTTTCCTATGTCAGTAACAGTGACCTTGACCCCAGTGATCCCAAATCAATCCCCATCAATTTTATTAAACTATATAACTAAATTATAATAAAACTATTTGTATTAACTGATACGGCTATCATTCTTTAGAGGAAGAATTGTACTAAGTACATGAATGTAACTTTAAAGAACAACACCATGGACTTTTTGTTCTGAAGAACAGTCCACGAACTTGTCATACTTCCCCCGTATGCCAATGTCCTCTGCTAAGTGCTTTCAATCGTACAATAGTACAAAATTATAATTGAAGGATCCTTCCTCTTCCTACTGATCCCACGGCTTATGTTAGATAACCTTCTCATTGATGCTTTCACCCGAGGTGTTCTTTCTCCGAAAAGCAGTGCTGTCAATTAGTTATTTAGTTGTATCGATACTATAATGGTCAACAATAACAGAAAAAGGTCAATATTGTTTATGTATGCCACAATAAATATTATACATGGACATTAAAATTAGGCGTATTGAAAAGTATCTTCAAACATTCACCATCTTAGTCAGATAAACTGATCAGACAACTTACCGTTTCAATCAGTTACATTTTGCTGTCCAAAAGGCTTCTGCACATGCCATGTTGTTCCCACGAAACGGTGCCTTCCTTTAAACTGCCGCGTCTAACATCTAATTTACAAGTTCTAACACCTACCTGTCAAGTTGTAATTAATAACCTCTAATTTCTAACTCAATACGGCACTGTTCGGCTGCCGTATATTGCAATATTGAAGGTTGTTATTTTGAAAGTATAATGGTATTAATTATCAGGGCTTGTTCAAAAATTCACAAGAACTTTGCAGTTTACAAAACCAACATTTTTTTTATTTGAATAGATCTTTTGAACACCTAATGGTAAACTGTTATTCTAACACTGGCAGACGTTCTTAAGACAAAGAACCAATAATCGTTGTTAGAACTCCAATAAACAATGCGAAAAACTAGTCAATATTATATTACTAGTATAGTTTAATAGTTGTTTATACATGTTTAAAACAAAAGTATAACAAAGGCATGGTAGAAAGAAAAACAGCATTGAAGAAATACATTACATCACATAACATTTACCTTTAGTTACCATAGGAGCAATCAATGAATTTTACTAGTTGCATTATTAAATTCACATTAACACGACTCGCATTTATTAAGTCTGCTTTATTTAAGGAAACTTAGTAAAACACGTGATACAAAAATAACACTAATAGGTAGTAATAAAGAAGTAATATACAATAGTAATAGTTAGGAATCTCTCAATTTATTGGCATGGTAAATATATTTTGCTACATTTATGAGTGTTGTTTTGGATTTACTATTCATAATCAATGCACTTTTATTTAAAGATTTAATAAATAATTTTTGATTTTGAGTTGTTTATCTGTAAATAAACACCAATTCTGAGTTTTGATGCATAGGAATTAAACCACAAGGGCGTTATCCAGAGTGGTTTATAATATAGGCGCATCAAAACGAAAATTATTTTGATTCTAACATGACCTTCACAACAAACATATTGTGCAGTTACAAGGCAAACTATATGTTACAGGTTCGGAACTACTTTTTCCCGTTGTTTATTGGCAATTTAACAACAGAACTTTGCCTTCTTTGTTTATAGAAAGCTATGCGCGTGTCATATTAGAATTCTGTATAAACGGGTTAATATCAAAACTTTGTGATAAATATATTAAGTAGGGATGTGAACGAATATTAGATTTAGTGTCCGAATATTCGAATCTTATTCGAATCTTAATTTGTGATTCGAATATTTGAATATTTTTATTTAAAACATACCAAAAGGATACATATGTTATAAACATGTAATAAACCAAAGAAAAGACGTTGATTTGGCGGTGTCTACAGTAGGGGTGTCACGATATACCGGTATATTGGTTTATTGCAATATTTGATTCTGCAATCAAATATTGCAATATGAATGTCCATACCGATATATTGCAATATTTATTTGGTCTTATTACAGTTTGGTATTTTTTCTTGCCACTATAACGTTGATTGCAAAACTGTTGACTGAATTAAAACATGCTTATTGTCAGTGATAAACAATTTAAAGCCAGTATCATTTTGTAAAGTTTGTAGTTTTGTAGGGGTGAAAGTCAAAAGCCACACCATTACATATAGACTGTACTTGCGACCAATAATATTCCATTTATGTTTGGTATACATGTTTTCTCTATGCTTAATAATACATTAAACCTGACAGTGTTTCCAGATAAAATAAAGAGTGTAATACATACGTAGTTTATGCACAAAACAAATATACATCATCAATAGAGTACCTGTACATGTAAAACATCACTCTGAATGTAATATAATAAATACAGTTAACAGCAATGACAGACGGTTTGAGAGTGTTTCTCATAATTGTTTTGCTTTTCTATCTGCTGTTATATGTTGCTATTGTTGCGCCTTTCAATAACATCGGTGTTAATAAAAAGTTAAAATGCCATCCAATAAAATATCACCCTGTCAATAGTGATTTTATCCGAAATAATAATAAATACACAAATACAAATGTCGCAATTTATATTGCAATAAATATCGTACTAAATTGAAAAATATCGCAATATATGGCAATATGGATTTCTAATATCGTGACACCCGTAGTCTACAGTACATTACATAGTTGGTCTATACTTGTAATCTTTCCGTTGTCTCAGTCAAGTTGTTTAGACAAACACTATCTATACAATGTGTACACGTGTCATGTGACCCCAACTGTGCAGACAGTTTTCTGTTTATTGGCTTTCATCGCAAAACAATTGAATGGTGATAATAGTTTGCAAAGTCGCTAAAGCCCTTCGGTTTTATGAAGTAGGGGTCACATTATGATTGCAATCGATTGATTTACATAATTATGTCCTAATCGAGCCTCGTTATTTGTTGGTTTGTTTCGAAAACTGGTCGGTCTGTGATCGTTTTGAGTCATTAAACACATATAATTTTTATTATTCATTTAAAGTTGTGGTATTTAAATTTATTGAATTAAAATTACATCTGCTGATATTTTGGAAATGAGAGCTCCAATTTAGAAGACAATTTCGCTGTATTCGAAAGTAAAAACAGCCTTTCGTTTGTATGAGCATGTTTATTAAAGCGTTTTGTAAATACAATCATATTTCATTCGACTATTCGTTCGGTAGGCCAATCAAATATTGGAATACCTATGGTGTTCGTTGACATTCCTAATATAAAGGTACTGAAATTGTGTATATATGATAACAGACATAGTGGCTTCAATAAAATAACAAAATGATGTGATTCGTTATTAGATAAATTATAGTATATTGCGATTTAATATATAAAGAATTTTTTAGAAAAACATTTGCTGTAAAATGAGTGGTTACCTTTTTACCACAAAATGGTTTCTACCTGTACAACTGGATGTGAGCAGTATCTATTTCTAGTTAAATATTACCGGGAAACTATACCTGCCTCGACATTTGTTTTGGTTTACACAACACTAATAAACAATACAAAAAGTCAATCAAACAGTTTGCTTATTTATTTTATACTTTACTTTTTTCTTTCTCATTGTTATATTTTTTTATCAAGTTATTAACACGAAGTATATTGGTATAGGGGACCTCTCCTGCGTCGTCCGTGTGCCGTCAACAATTGGGTTCGTTCTCACGCCTCAGACTTCACTTTTTATCCAATCTTAACTAAACTTGCACAGTTTGTGTATGACCTTAAAATCACGAATGGGATAGAGTTATTGCTCCTTTTTCATGCCAAAAAAGTATGTTTCCAACATACGGACTTCATTTTCCATCCGATCTTAACCAAACTTTCACAGTTTGTATATGACCATCAGATCTCAGCAGAGGCCAAAAAATGGGCAAGATCGTGTTTCAAACACTGGAGTTATTGCCCTTTGTTTATGAAAAATATACAAAAATGGACATTATTCAGGATAGAGACTTCATTTTTCATCCAGTCTTCACCAATCTTGCACAGTTTGTCTACGATCATGAGATTACAGTTGAAGTCGAATAAAAGCAAGATCGGACCAGAAACACCGGAGTTATTGGCCTTTGTTTGTGAAAAAATATATGCAAAAATGGACATTATTCAGGATAGAGACTTCATTTTTCATCCAATCTTTATAAATCTAGCACAGTTTGTCTATGGCCATAAGATTAAAGGTAAAGTTGAATATAAACAAAATCGGGCCAGAAACACCAGAGTTATTGCCGTTTGTGAAACTAATATATAAATTTGTATATGAACGTAAGATTACAGGTGAAGTCGAATATAAGCATGTTCGGGCCAGAAACACCAGAGTTATTGCCCCTTGTTTTTGGAAAAATCATCAACAAGTTATCAATGATTGGTTTGCACACACGACGTTTTATTCAATGTTGAACAAACGTACACAGTTTGCGTATGAACATAAAAATTGATTAACAAAATTTGGTTTCCAACAGTTGCAAACTTGCATGCAGTTATTTGTACATGCAACATTGATGGCTTAAGAGCCTGCATTAACATCATTTATCATCATGGGACAGAAAAAAAAAAGAAAAAAAAAAACTTGACCTTATAGCGCAGCCATCGCAATTATTGCATTGCAACTAGTTCTCCAAAACTGTCTACGGAAAAGGCACCAAAATCTACTGTTTCTGAATTTTCCAGAAATTTCACTGACGTAATTACAAAGGGTCAAGTAAGAATTTCGAGAAAAATAATTTGAGAACCATTAGCAAAAACACCACTACCCAACTCGTTCTTTAGTTAGCTGATGTTTTAAATCAAATCGATCCTATTGTTCAGATACCTTAATTTTCAAACCTGTCACAACAGTATGGTGTTCATCTGTACCAGTGCTCAGGTGAGCGCTTTGGGCTACCATGGCCCTCTTGTTTTATTTATTGGTTCTCGGACATTTTTTGAAGTGTTCGATTGGAGGAGGGAAAAAAATAACTCAGACTTTAATAAATTAATGACTAGAATTTCACAAATGGAACTGGGCAGTGATATTAAAAGCCTTATGAATTATTACTATCAAAAATCATATAACACAACATTAACTTAATCACTGGATGATTACCATGACATGAATGCCAATTGTAACATTACAAGAGGGCCAAGGTCGCTCACCTGAGTGTAAAGCATCATAATGGCTTTTAAAAATATTGTTTGAGATTTCAATATAGCCATTTAAGGAAAACTGCCCCGCACTCTGGCGGCCATTATTTTTGACGAATCAAAATGATATCCAGGAATTTGGTAGAGGGTCACCCAAGGAACTTTTATGTGGAATAATTTTGAAATGTAGCCAATGGTTTCAGACAAGATTTTGAAATTTTTCAATATAGCCATTTAAGGAAAACTGCCCGCCACTCTGGCGGCCATGTTTTTTAACAAATCAACATGACTCAAGGAATTCGGTAGAGGGTCACCCAAGGAACATTTATGCGAAATTAGTTTGAAATCCAGCCAGTGGTTACAGACTAGAAGATTTTTTTTAAATGTTTTCAATATAGCTATATAAGGAAAACTGCCCCGCTCCCTGGCGGCCACGTTTTTCACGAATCAAAATGATTTCAGGGAATTTGGTAAAGGGTCACCCAAGGAACATTTCTGTGAAATTATTTTGAAATCCAGCCAGTGGTTTCTGACAAGAAGATTTGTCAAGTTTTCAATACAGCCATGTAAGGAAAACTGCCCCGCCCCCTGCTATGTTTTTTAATGAATCAAAATGATTTGAAGGAATTTGGTAAAGGGTCACCTAAGGAGCATTTCTGTGAAAACTATTTTCAAATCTAGCCAGTCGTTTCTGACAAAAATATTTTTTAAGTTTCCAGTTTTTAAGCTTTTGGTTGCCATGGCAACCAGAGTTTTCAATATATTTGAACAAATAGAAGGAATATGGTAAAGGACCATCCCAGGAACATTCCTGCCAAGTTTGGTTAAAATCTGCCCAGTTGTTTCAGAGAAGTTGTTTGAAGTAAAATGTTGAAGACGGACGCCGTACGACGGACATCGGACACAGACTGACTCCCTTGAGCACGAAGTGCTCAGGTGAGCTAAAAAGGCAGTGTTTATCATATAAAAACTACTGTTAAAATATGCTCACATTTAAACACAGTACGTCAGATATGGCTGGACAGGGGCCATATTATATGTATAACACCATGTTTAATGAAGTGAAACTAACTGAATATAACTTATTAATAAATCATAATACACAAATGAAATTTTTTAATTATAATATTTATATAAAATATATATATGTGTATTTAATGCAATGATTCTAAGATCTTAATTTGTTTTACTGAGTATTTTCTTCTACTTCAAGTTTTGCATGTAGTTTAAAATAACAGAGAGCAGATCATATAAATCATACAGCGATATACAGCTACAATGCATGTTAAATTAAATTTAGTCATTTCTACAGCATTTTTTTTGCATTCCGTGAAACAGGTTGAAACCCTTTCACAAGGTCATTTTTAACGATATCGGTTACATTCCACAATTTTTTTTGATTTTTTTTTTTTTGCTTTTTGGAAAAAAATCGGGTCGGCGGATCCGAGAACCAAGAAATAAAAAAACTCTCGCCTAAATATAATATAGTTATAAACTGGCATCAAAGACATTGACGTAACATTTTTATTTTCATTTTATTTGGAAGAGTTCATACAAATATATACTAGTATATGCTGATAATGATAAGAAAGATAGAGAGGTACAAAATTTATAGATAAGAAAATACTTATGAGGCGCGTTGTGGGAAAACCGGGCTTAATGCACAGGCTAATCCGGAACGACACTTTGCGCACATGCATTAAGTCCGGTTTTCCCACGACGCGCCTCATATGAACTATAGAAAGCAGGGTTGGATGCATAAAGATGATAAACCATGCTGTCCATAAATGTTTGTAAGTATACACTGATACTAGTGATTCTACAATTAATACTAAATTGTATAAATGGGACTTTTTGAAGAAATGAATTTATATACTCCTACATATACATGTACCAGAATCATGATATCAAATATTGATACCAAATAACTTAACGATACATTTGATACCATGTGTACCGGAGGTTTACACACACAAAAAACTATTTGTATTATACAATATACCAGTGATGTACATCTCGAGACAAGGAATAACGCTTTTAACTAAACAAACAACCAACAAATAAGCAACAAGGGGAAAATACATGTAACATAATTCACAGTACATGCCAAAAACAAATTACATTTTGTTCAATTGTATCACTTGCTATAAAAGCTACAGTGATTCTTTTTAAATTCGTTCTTGAACCCTTAATATTTTTTCACATGGCTGAGAAATGATACAGTGTAACAAGTAAAGTAACAACACTGGCACACTTACATATTTTTCCCAACATGATCAGGGATTTTTATATGATGCAGAATCCAGTTTTTTGACGAAATAAATTGCAATTTATACATTTCTGATTCGAGCAAATATTCTGCCTTGCATCATTTATGCAACTGTTTTTCATGAATTGCCAATAATTAATTGTATTTGTTATCATGCTTATGGTGTTTTTTTATGTGTTTTAAGGATGTCAACGGCTACCAAAATTGGTATCCAGTTATTCGTATGTAATATCCGGTTAACCGTATAGATCGGCATTGGTGGTCGGAATCTGGCACATGCTAAAGTTGCAAAATTAAGTTCACATCTAGACGATACTTCTATTTTGAAAACACAATACTATTTTATTATTTACAAAAAGTACATGTAACAAACTACGTCGATTTCTGTTTGTAAATTGTGCGTTTTGTTTGTTTTGTGTAGCGTGCAATGTTGTTATGCCCTTCAATTACAGTACCCCAATTAAACATTTCATTTGCGTAAAGGTAAGTAGGTGTTAAGGCTGACTGGTGTATGGTAAACCCGTACATTGCGATGTTTGAGTAAAACACGCGATGTGCTAATCAAATATACATAGACACAAAACAAGGATGGATACATGTTACTATATATTGTATTTTAATTGGCATTTTTAACTTGTAGAGAACCATCTCTGATCAAGAGGGACGCACCTAATTCACATTATCGATTGTGACATCTTGTTTGTTTAATAGACCTGTCAAAGTTAGTGTGGTGTGAAAGCACCACCTGTTGTTTTATGATAATCGTATTCCGACCGAGGGTTGTGTTTATGACACGTCCGCAGTACGAAGTGGAGACCTGTAGAGGCCTATAGCTGTGTTGTGTTAATAATATACATTCAAGAAGGGCGTTTGTATCCCTTAAAAAAACGAGAAAAATCGGATTTTCAATTGTATACGAATATTCGGTTACTAACTTGGTAACCGGATTTTAACATAGTAACCGGATAACCGGTTATCCGGATATTCGTTGACATCCCTTTTTTAAAGTTCTTAACTTTTATTAACACACAATAGACTTTGCAGAAGAACTAACAAATGTGCAGAAACAAGCTTCGATCATGTGAATTCAATATTTTGACCCTTGAAATGTTCACCTTGTACCTTGACATTTCAATCGGGGTCAATTTACTCCTGATTTTCAAAATCAACTGAAATCCCTGATGATGTCCAACTGAAATAATGATTTAAACAAACATTTATGACTGCAGTCATTTAAACAAACATTATGACTGCAGTCATTTAAACAAACATTATAATGAATATTAGTAATACCAAATCAACACTAAATGACGATGGTCAATCTTAAATCTCTTAAGGACCCAACAAGACTTTTGCATTGATAAAAGCTGCAGATGTTTCTTAACTGAACATATTGGAATTCAAACATATTGGTCATGGTACGGTTTTTGAGCGGTCACATGACTTACTGAAATACCAAATCACTACCGAAATACCGGAATGCACCTTAAATGAGTTCAGCGACCTTGTAACAAATATGCTGATGCTAATTACTAATCGTCTTTTCGGCGTACCCTTGGGGTTAAAAATACATATATGCACGGCAGCTAAATATAGATGTAACTGTTGTTATAAAATTGTAACCTCAGTTACAAATTTATGACTGCAGTCATACATTTGTAACAGCAGTTACATTGACAGATATAATTGCTGTTACAATTTATACCAAAAGTAAAAAAAAAAAGATAGTTGTCATAAAATTATAACTGCTGTTACACTTTTTTTTCTGATTCATTTATTTATAAAATATGTATCTTGAAATAGTTTTTATAATTTAAAAATTCATATTTAAATAAATAAATGCAATTTTGACAAAAAGGCATTATATAAGACGTGATTTAATTCGCCAAAGAGACTTAGAGCTTAAGTTTAGCATTTGGCCAGAAAAATGTAACCGCGGTTATAACGACTGCCATATTTTATGACTGTTGGTATAAATTATTACTGCAATTATATTTCTAAATGTAACTTCCGTTACAAATTTATAACTGCATTCATAAAATTGTAAATGCGGTTACAATTTTATAACAACAGTTACATCTTTATTTAGCTAGCAGGCGTATGCATACTTTTGACCCAAAGGGAACACCATACGTCTTCAATTAACAATGTTAGTGTTGCACATAACGCTGACAGTCAGTGAAACTGCAAGGGGATAATTGAGGCCTACCAGGACAATCAGAGCATAATGACGGCCTACAAAAATAATGTACCAAAGAATAAGAAAAGTTGCATGTACAATGTAATAGTGCAAACAGTAAATACTGTAATAAAAAATTTGAAAAGAAAAAGGCAAATATTTAAGGCTCTTCATTATAAATAAGTGGTGTGCAGTGCGACTAGCTACAAGCCTACAACAAAGAGGTGTAAAAAGGCACTTTACTTAATTTTAAATGCAATCTGAAAATCGTACAATTTCATATTTTAATTTTTGTTATTTTATAGATTTTTGTTCAATTTCATACATGTTTATTTTAATAATTATTCAACCACAATAAAAAAGCACTTGAAAAATATATCATTACGATGCTATCAGCAAAGAGTTACTTTACAAAAATGGTCCTGTAACCACAAATTTAATGAGTTATTTTTAACAAAAATAAAATAGAAACAATAGTTACAAACACTTCTTGTTCTTCAGCATGTAAAATGTTTACAATCAATTAAGCAAATAACTATACTGTTACCCTACATTTATGTTCAGCCCTTAATGTATATGGATGAAATAAAGTTATAAATAATATAGTTTCTTACAGTTATGTTCAGTCCTTAATGTTTATGGACGAAATAAAGTTATAAATGATAAAAAAAAATTATACAATAATCAAGTTGCTTTACATGTAATTGCAGAACATCCTAGAAGCACTGCAAAAAGCACTGGCACAACTACACAACGCCTGTGTGTGAGTTCACACATACCGTTTTTGATTTTTGTGCATAACTGGCCCATTCATGTACAATGTATGCATTTTGGATGATATATAAATAAATCATAAAAATATCTTTTTAATAACTCTTGTGTTGGTGGTAATTGTACTTGTGAATGATTTTGTATCGAAACAAGCAGCACTTTCTTTGGTTTATTGATTACCTGTATCAAAATAAGCAGCACTTCCTTTGTTTTAATGATTACCTGTATAAAAACAAGCAGCACTTCTTTGTTTTAAAGATTACCTGTATCAAAACAAGCAGCACTTTCTTTGTTTTAATGGTTACCTGTATCAAAACAAGCAGCACTTTTTTTGTTTTAAAGATTACCTGTAAGCACTGGTGGTTATGAGAAACTAAAACAGGAAATTAATGCTTATGGTACTTCAAGAGTAAAACTAACACACAATCTTCATGATTATATGTGTATATACATGCATCAAGTGTTTGAGTGAGAGTGTGAAAGGTCTTACAATACAAAATAGTTCTATATAAAACAACATATAAACAAGAACAGAAAAAACATCAAACAATAAATAAATTGGGCAAAATTAAACAGACATGGTTACATAAACGCATTTACAATTTCTAAAAATGCAAGCTATATGGAAGAATACACTTTATTTATAAAATAAATTGAAAAATACCAAGATATAAAAAAAATGGCAATTTTGTTATGCACCTTATCTTGTACTACCGGTAATCTTTGTACTGCAGTTGTATTTTGTAGTATACATGCCAATTTTTGACACAGCCATAGATCATAGCTCTAACAACAACACTGTATTGACAATGCCAGTTCTCGGTACTTCCTATTACATGTAATTATGAATCGTATTTAAATTGTTTAAGCAATCATTACATTCTTTGTGGTTGCTATTCATTTGAGTCGTGGCGTGGGAAACACGGGCCTAGTGCACATGCGTAACGTGTTGTCCCAGATCAGCATGTGCAGTCCGCACACGTTGATCTGGGATGGCACTTTCTGCCTACAGTTGATTCATGTTGACAAAAGACTTCCTTGAAACGGAAAATACCATAAAAGCGTAATGTGTCATCCTGGATAAGTCTGTACGGACTGCACAGACTGATCGGGAACGACACTTTACGCAGATGCATTAAAGCCTTCTTTCTCACGACATGCTTCATTTATTTTATATTTTATTTTGACTAACCTAGTGCTCACAACAGAAAACTTATGAAAGCAGAATCATTATATGAGCAAAATACTAAAAATATTAAAATCTGAAGGCAGTGATGACAATTTATCTACACCCTAATGAATCTATAACTGTTTTTCTTTATCAAAATAATGCAGTACACCTTCGCTTCATGCCTAATAATATCCCAGGGCCAGGGGCGGTACATATTCACAAAGCATCGTAAGTTAAATTTTATCTTTATCCTTAAATCTGGAAATTTCCACAACTGCATAATTCCAAAAAGAAACAATTTAGCTCTAAGAACACTTTAAAATAACATCATTATGAAAGTGTTATTTGAGGACGAATGTCAATAACACTTGCATCTGTTTATTAAGTAAAGAAATATGATACATGTACATTCAAATTTTGCACTTGCACTTAAGTGAAATTATTTAAGAAATTACTTAAGATGCTTTGTGAATACCAGCCCAGTATTCACAAAGCTCACAAGAAAAATCTTTACTTGTACTCAAGTGAAAATATCAGATCAAACTTTCTATGTGTCATCCAATGATTTCTGTTTTCTAAAGAGTACAATACTTAACATCTAAGCACTAAATACTGGTCTAACACATTTTAATGTAAACAGACATCATGATATCCATGAAACAGCTACAGACTTAAGGAATTGTATGAATTTAAGAAATGTACGTAAGTTTTCCTAAATGAGCTTGGTGATTACGGGACCAGCTCACAAAGAACCTTAGAATAAATTTAAGTAAATTTCTTCAAACCATACAATTCCTCATGTCTGTGGCTCAAGCCTGTGATTTATTTAAACATGTATATTTATTTATTTTTTCAATCGTTTTAATTTATTAAATATTGAACACGATTTTCTTAATTTATTCATATCTCAACACAAATCATTGCACATTGTATAGAACATTTTAGCTGAAATTTCCACTAAAAAACTTTCCTATGGAGCTTTGTGAATATTGGCCCCGTTTAACATTGTGTATTTAGATAATGCCATTAACATGACAAACAACCCTGTGTACTATTTTCCCTTTGCTCTCTTTTCTACTACAACATTTTGTAATCTGGTATTTATATAAATGTACTATTCCTTAACTAATGGTACAAAATGTATCTTATAAAAATATAAATATATCAATGAGGAACCAAACTATCATGTCTGGTTCCATGCATCAAACATGGTGGGAACCAGGCAGACCTGTCCCCTTGTGTGTGTCCACCATGGTTGGGGTTTCATCTGTCGGATCTAAGAATCCTCGTCGGTCTATCAAACTAGGGTATCGTGGTCCACATAAAACAGCGAGACAATTCAAAATGCCATTGCCATGGCTGTAAGGATTTATAGCATCTTTGTATTTGTGATCATTGTACGTGCCTTTGATATCCTCGTTTGTAGTCATCTCCTTACACACGAGCATAGAATGGTAGCAGGCTAGGCCACCAACAGAGGCCAGCGAGCCCAGACAAATGAGAGCCTGAATTAGACTCCCTGCAGACTTTTTAAAAGCTTCTCCAATGTCCATCTCCTTTGAGCGTAGAACAATCACAGCAATGTTACATCCCAGAACATAACAGCACATTATAGCTGTAGCTAAAATGAACAAGTAAAAATACCTATAGTTACGTCTTCCAACGCAGTTTCCCACCATGGGACAGTGGTGGTCAAACCTCTCTACACAGTTGTTACATCTGCTACAGTGCGACGCTCTAGGAGGTCTGTATATCTGGCAGGTTGTGCAATATGACAGCTTAAAACTCCTGCCTTTAATCTGCACCTCTTTGTAACGAGGGGCCTGGTACGAAGTGCCGTTGTTAGCATCCTGAAGCTGCTGGTTTTCAAGTTGATAAAGTCTGTCAATTTCCAGAGCCTCATGCAGCGTGGCTCGAGGAATGATGCCGGGGTCTATGAACGTGGTCTGAAACAAGCATCCAAGGATGAAGATCCACAGCAAGCCTCCGATGACTGGGATTACTGGATTGACCTTCACTGCGAGGTATGGACAGTCCAGGGCAAAGAAAAGACCTCCTGTAAAATAACATTTCCTTCGATTAAAGAAAGAATGTATTGTTGACCTCCCGTTTATGTACATTTCCTTTAAACAAAATATTAATATTTTTGTGCTTCACAATTTCTTGCATTCAAGATGTAATATTTTTATCAAAATTAATCAAAATGTGCCACTTTACACTGTTAGATATAAAGTAAACTGTAGGTATGCCTTTACTAGTTCTTTATTTGTATTGATTCCAATTTGCACTGTAACAACAAGTATTAAGTTAACAGTTATTTTGCTCTTTTGAAAACTCCGACATAACGATACCTGATACACTGAACATTGATTTTTATTATCCATTTGGGAACTGGTTTGTTTTGTGTGTTATTTTTATACTATTATATTTTTCATCTTTCAAGTTCCAACTGGTAATCATCAACTTTTTTGTGATTGGTATCAGGTCCTTCTATCAAACCTGTCTAAAACTTGGAATCATTGACGTTCCATATATACATGCAGTCTTAGTTACCTGTGATGATAATGAGGAAGAAGCAGGCAAGAAAGCCCCCCAGGTCTGGAGAACTGACACAGCGTCCGTTACAGTAGAATTTGTTCTTCCCAGGATAAATCTCCCACTTTCTTTGAAGCTTGTTGCGTGCTTCCCCTGCACCCATCTTGGATGTATTGTTATTGGCACCAGTGTTCTGTGGGGAATGTGTCACTTTACTATTGGCCATAACAGTTGATGCTTTAGCCACAAGTTTCAAAGTCGTTTCTCATCTTCTTAATAATTTCTGAAAACATATTGGACATTTACACATAGTAAAGTATGTATTCCCAATGAATATCAGTAATCTTAAAACAAATCATTACCAAATATTTCTTCCAATTGAGGTGAGTTTTCCATCATTTCAATCGTCTTAAGGACTGACAGTACATTTATTAGAACAAAGGCTAGTTATTACACTGTGTAATATTTACTTTCGCAGAAAATATTTGTTGGGTATTGCCACAGGTATTTGTGGTACAATCAGTTATCAATATATTTTGTGGTAGAAAACTAAGGATAATGACCCAAATACTGGACTAGCTAAAGCAGCTATGAATACATGCCGACGATAAAAAATATCATTGTGTTGGAGTGGTGGTTGAAATCCAGCCATGAAATTACATGTACCGTGTATGGCGGAACTGTAAGCTCTAGCCGCTCTACCAGTAGCCAAACAAGCCAATGGCTAATTAAATTTCTCGTAGGATACTAAAACTATTAAATTATTTAAAGGAAAGCATCTTTTCACACTTTTAGAGTAAATATTTTTAATTAACAAAATCTTGGCAAATTCAGAACGTTTGGCTTCTTATTCATATTTCTTAGTGCCAACCTATGGCTGAACTCATAGTGTGTTTGCTTGAATGCTTGATGCATTCTTGCAATGCTTAATTTTCTGGCAATATTTCGCTGACTGCATATATAGGTCTTCTTACCATCACTCAAACTATGCAAAACATGAAATATGTTTGTTTGGGTTCAGCCATACTTTAATCAAAGGCAGGGCTCCCCCTGGCTCCAAATTTTCTTTAGCCAAATTTACCTCGTTACATCAAAATTCTTCTTATTTTGGCTATTTTATGGAGTTTTATGAAGCAAACATTGTAGCCAAACATAATTTTCTTTAGCCAAATGTGTTAATTTGTAGCCATTGACTAATTTGGCAAATGGCAGAGTTAGCCCTGCAAAGGTTACCCGTATTTACCCTATGAATTGGGACACCCTAAATATTGGGACACCCCTATTTTTGAAGCCATTTGATTGTGTTATTATTAATCTCATCACACACACAGTGTTGACACTAAGACCTAAAAATAGCTGTGTTTCAGCTGACACAGCAAAAAACATTCGTTTGTGGACAATTTTAATGGCTGCTGCAAGTCGGATCATGATATTTGTTTACTTATTACTATTTTAAGTATAAGAAAGTTGGCGCCTCTTACTTTCACCAATTTTAATATTTTATTGCCACTTTTGGCGACATTTGCGATAGGCAGCGAGAGCCCTGATTATAACACTAGTTTCAGTTATTCATTAATTAAATTTCTTTCTGAAATGTTTCCCAATTGCCAGATTTCACGATGTAAAATTCCCAATTTGATGGGCACTGGACCCATTCCCAAAGCAGTAAAAAAAATCGCTCGGTTAGCGAGTCAGCCTATCCGACTGAAGACCTGGGTTCAATCCCCAGCAGATGCTAGTGTTTTTTTTACTTTTTACTAAATTGACATAAGATGTACTAAACAATAACAAAACATTGTGAAATTTAGGTGATGTTGAATTTGGGACACACCAGGCTAACTTATACTAATAGCATATGTATGTCATGTACGATACTACAAGTATAAATGAGACGTTTAACGCAAATTTGGTGCTACTTTTATTAGATTGCGCTAAATGTGCCGTAACTGTTTTAGATTGCGCTAAATTTTCTGCAACGTCTCATCACCGGCATTTGTCTTTTAATTAAAAACAACACCTTAACTGCTTAACATGTGCCGAAATTTACCTAGGACATGCGTTTAATTCTGATTTAAAACTTTTGTATAAATCTACATTCATGTACAGACCATCATGTTTACCTTGCCTTGTTTAACCCTTCAAATATGCTTCAACCAATTGGATAAAGAATGTATTTATTAATAGAATTGATTGACCAATTGAAATGACGCAATCATTTCAGTGTAGCAGAATATCAAGTCAAGTTTACACAGTGAAGCCAGGACAGCGAGACATGTTTGAAAATGCAATGGTGTTTTGGTTTAAATTGCTAAGGCATGCAAAATGGAAGTGTTATCATACAAATGTTCATGGGACATTAATTAGGAATGGTTACTCTGTCCAGGTATGTAATTTTATTGCAACCCATGATTCAGAATAACTATGTAATTTTGGGACATGAAAGTAGCCATTTAAATCCTGTCGGAAAAATATAGACAAAGAAGGAAATCTTTCCACCACAGAATTGGTCCTTCCCCGGTAAAGCTGTCAGAAAACATTGCCTATATAAAAAGTATCTCAATGTTTTCCTAGGGCTGTAACAAAAGTTAATTAAAATACCCAATACGCAAAAAACTGAAAACTCGGTGCGTAAAGTGATTGACTGACATAGGTTTTGAAATGACCGATAGATGTGTACGAACCAGCCGAAAATGGTTACGAAATTGTTATGTTACGAAAGGACAGACACCTATAATTTGAAGCAGTTTCATTGGAAACCATTGAAACATTCAGTAATATTTTTTCACACTGGCATTATATCTTCTAAATAGTATCAAAACATCGTCGAATTGAGGTTACATTGAAGTGGGGACACACCAGGGTAATCGCATATTGGATGGTTTCCGATGTCAGTTAGGCCACAAAAACACAGAGGCAAAAATTGACAAGAGTAACACTATTTATCAGTGTAAGTGCTTAGTGGCAATGCTTTATATTGTGTCAAAAAATAGGTCTACTAATCAGACTGCGCCTTGAAAACTGTTAAAAATATTTTCAGAATTGTCCAGAGTTTAGATACTTATGTGTTGAGAACAATATACAAGTTTGTGTTGTGCAAAGAAAAATGGTCATGTTTGCAATAAATTAAAGAAAAACTCACACCATTTGCGTATTGTGATTGTTTTACAAAATTTGGAGATCATCTTCTTCTAATATTCAATTATTTTTATTCTAATGGGGTAACATAATTTAAAGTACTCAAATATTTTTTCAGTACTCAATTATTTAAACTATGATGGGGTAATACCCAATTCTGATGGAATCCTTATCTGTTGCTCTGTATAGAAGGAATAGAAGGCATGGGCTTCCCCAGGCCGTTTTAGCGCCCCGGGACCGGGGCGCTTGAATTTTAACTTGAACATTCCCGGGGCGCCTTAAATTAGTATTGCACGTATAAACATCCCCCGGGGCACCTGTATTTTAGCAATTAATCAGCTATGTTGACTGAAGTAGACCGACAGTACCTGCTGTGAAAGCTTATCTCTTGCGTCATAAAGGCAGTTTTTCACTCTATAAACATGTACACCCACTGAACCAAGTCGGTTAATGATCAAAGCGAGTGTCACTTCGCCGAAAATTTTAATAATTTGCTGTTATTCATAATCCGCAATCAATCACCGTGAAGCACTGCCCCTGTAGGCGAAGTTTCATTACGCAGTAAAATCGATATAAGCCAATAGAAACGCTCAGGTTATCTTCTATGGAACGACATTATCATTGACGAATCGGCGCAATCGGCATGTATCCACACACAAGTAACATCATATTCGCGTCAAAACAAACCCTCGCCCTTTCGTATTTTATAATATCCACACTTATTTATTTGCTAAATTTAATAACTACAATATAAAATAAACTGCAAAAATCAGTCTAAAATACACTAATATGAAATAGTAATCGTAAAAGCCTATCCAGTGTTACTGTAGTTTCGTAAAATAAGCTGTCTTGTTTTACATGCATGCCATGTAAAACCCGTGTTTTTTACAAAAGAGCGCGAAATGTCTGCTGACAACCACGACGTCACGTTCCAAGCATGGAAAATGCGTGCGTGTACGGACCATGTGCTTTACTAACATCTGACGCGCGTAGGCACGACGTGCATGAGGAAATTTTTCCGCCATTTTGCACGAGCAAAGAATATATTATATAAATGTATAATTTTAGTCAAGATCTTTACAATTCACCAATCAGTTCTATGGTCAACAGTTGTAACGATTAAAACAGTGTTAAAACACTAAACGCATGCCCATATGAACATAATTAATCGAACAAAAAACAGGCTGAGTAAGTAGATCGAGTGTAACTTAAATATTCGAGAACGACGAGAATAGTTGGTTTGATCATGACGTCACTGTGCGAAAGGGATGAGCACTGGACATAAACATCCGGAAATATTATTATTTACTTTCAGTTTCGCAACAAAATTGACACCCGATGCTTCTAAAAGGCTCGAGGTATACCATTTTAACGGTGATGTTTCGTTTATTTCATTTCGTTTAAACGTTTACACAAAATGAAAGCTGTTGGCCTAAATTTTAAGAGCTTAAACACACCAGATAACATCATTTGACACATGCCGCGAAAAAAAAATCCCATGTAGGGAGGGGTTACCACTCCCTAAGTAACCCCTCTCGGGACAGGGGCGCCTGAAAAAAATCCTGGGGAAGGCCCTGGAAGGAACATATAATTAATATGGGTTGATATTTGTTTATAAGTGCCAGTCTGCGCGAAATGCCACACGCCCGACGCGTATAGAAATCGTATCGGGCGTGTAAAATATTCGATGCTGAACGCCCGACGGGCGTGTACGTTTTGTAAATTAAAAAAAAAGTATGTTTGAAAAAAAAAACACGTTTTAATTCACGTAAACACTTCACAGTACTCTGGTTTCTGTTTAGAAAAGTGTTCTACGATATAGCGCATGTGCGACCTTTCTACGTCACCGATATACATGTTAACATCAACCATGCGTCTATTGTCCGGAGCCAATTTCCCGGTGTTTTTTTTCGGCGTCCTCTTGTCTAACGGTATGCATTCATCACCTTATTTGAAACAGAATTGTAGTAGGTATATAAAAATATAATATATATATTGTTTTATTAATGACAAGAACTTATCATATCGGTTTGAAAGCTATTAAAAATGTCATGTAAATATTTAGGATCTTCTTCAACTGTTAAATGCTCCGTGTACCGGGTTTTACCCTTACAAGTTCATGATTTGACTGGTTTACCGTTTTCATTTTTCGATCGTATTTTTGGAAAAACAAACTGAGTAGCAGTCCATTGTTTACATTAGCAATGTCAAAATGTTGAACTTGAAGTACATTGCGGGTGCCAAACCTGGAGTAAAAAATAAATGTAAAACGCAAACACCAGCTGACTATGAAAAAAAACGTAAAAGTGTTCTGTCTATTGAAATACAGGATACATTCAAATTGAAATGATTGTTGTCTAAATGAACATAAAACATGTTAATCCGTTGTTTTATGAATAAATTTTTCAAAACTGCTTCGGGCCTGTAGATTTTCATTCGGGCCTATGAAATTTCTTAACCCACAAGCCCGAATGGCCTGTACTTTCAAAAGCATTTCGCGCAGACTGAAGTGCAGAATAAATATGACAAATGCAACATTTTTTTGACTTTACTATTAAACTGAACGTCGTATAGTCTCGAAATCCATGATAAAAATTGGGTTTCAAAATTCAAGAAATGTCGACACGGCTGTCAAAACATGAAACGTACACGCGCGCGAATGTATGAAGCATATCAGCCATTGTTAATTTTATAAAATGTGTTTACCTCTTAAATGAAGGAAGTCTGCGATATGCCGTGGAAATAATAAGCAGGTATTTAAACTTGAAATAAATATGCCAAAATATTTTTGTTCCCTTAGGTTTCTGTGTTGAAAAATTGTTAATGCATACAAACCGCAAAATGTGTGTGGGGTGACTGTCGATATTTTAATGTGACATTATTGGGTTACAAACGACTAAACTACCCCCATTTCATTTTATGGCCATTTGTAATTTAATACCATTAACATTCAAACTTTTTGCCACAAACTGCACCATAATTGAACAGAAAATTTTAGGTTTTGCGCTTGCTTTTCCTTTTGAAAAACACAGTATCGAACGATCAAGATACATTATTTCATTGGATGAGGGATTGTATAAGACACGCTGACAAATGATAAAAGAACACTCGTGCCTCAGCACATAAAACCCAAGGGACGTCTTTCAGCCACGGGGATACAATATTACACAATATTATTGAACAGACACTATCTCTATGCATTATTTAGCACAGTTACAGTTAGTTTATAATCAGGACTTGCTACATCAACTTGTATTCTCTCGGTAATAAAACAGTTATAAATTGATCAAGCAAACTGGTTTCAAAATCTTACTTCTGTTCCATTATTCAACTATCTAGTTCATGAAACACACTGTATCTCATTCACATATCCATAGGATAAAACATATTATTGACAGAGAAACTATGCACATTCAGTATTCGGTATTGCGTTTAATGTTAATTAATATAGATGCCTATATTTATCTTCATCAGTGGCTTTGACTTTAATTGATTAGAGTGGTTCAAAGAGTATATGTTTACTTTGCATGTTTAGGACTGCACACCGCGCTCCAAGGATTAGATGTAGTTGTAGTGTATACAGTAATTACATACCTACTTCTTTGTTTCGTTCGGGTCTATATTTTTCGGAACGACCTGTGAGAACAATTCATCCTCGTGCGCGGGTCTATCGTTTTGCACGTTTCCAAATTGATATCAAACCCGTCCACGTGCAAAAAGATAGACCCGTGCACGAGGATTGTATTGTTCACAGAAACACTTGTCCACGAGAAGCATGTGTACATTCATGGTGTAGTTCTAAAATACATACATGTGCATGTACACATTCATTTTTTGGACTTTCTGCATATATATGTTATTTCAACTGCCTGTACAAAATACAAAATATATATTATAAGTCAAGACAGAAAACAATTTCGTTATGAATGACTTGTAAAAGATCGGTTTTTTTAATTGTGCGACACAATATATGATTTTCTATAAAAAAAAATTAGTGCAACGTAAATCATTTTATTATTGTATCCTAGAAAAAAACATTCGCTAAACTATACCACGAATTAAAGCCATTCAGCTTCTTATTTAGTGATACCTTTTGACTAAATTTTTGTTTAAAAATGTACCAACTATTAATATCCATGTTGTATATACATTCTACATCGAATATAAAAAAATCCAAATAAATACAATCACTTTCAGCGTTAATTGTTTAATTTATAAAGAAATTTCTTTTTGTTTATGGACAACTGTGTTATTTTTTTATCATAAACGATTAAATAAGAAATCATGTTCGATTGCGAGTTGCTTTCGGCTAATAAACAACGATTAACAGGTCCGATACGAATTTACCACACGTGCTTTAGCATCAGCACGATAAATCGTTCTTTATTTACAGATAAACAATGATAATACAAAAATATACGATTCTATGACCCAAAAACAAATATTGCTATTACAATTTGAATTATATTTTACAGTCTTTGAACATTTATTTCTGTGCGTGTTACGTTTCATACCAATATTAAGGAGTTAAACTGAGAAAAAGTTCCTGGTAACACGGTAGAAAGAACCATCTGATAGACACCTTCTTTATGTGATTGAACTATGAGGCATTTGTGTCGCCTTCCGGTATGTAAGTCGGTAATGACCTCGTAGTCGGCCTTTCTGCGTAGAAAAAACTTGTCTACGGGCAGCATGAAAAACTTCGAACGCTCCGCGCTCTCGGTTTTCACATGCTGCCCGTGGACAGGTTTTTCCTACGCAGAAAGACCTCCTACTCGGTCAATATCCTATACATAAAAAGTAATGCACGAGGTGTGTTGTCTTTACAGCAATATCTGAATTGTCGTATTGACTATTGGTTTTGAAACTGAGTGCTTTAATATATAATACAATTTTATAAATTATATAACTTAACAACACATGTGTTGTTATTAGGTTATTTGCCTATATCCATTAATCGTATGCCCGAAACAAAGAACATTGCTGTAATAATTGTAATTTTATACTGGGTGTACCGTCTACCGGTGTATTAAGCTTTAAAACGCGATTAAATATGACTAATTTATATTTATATGTAAAATAGTGAATGATATTAACGGTAATAATGTTACCGTTCATAATTTGGCACTTTCGTACGATTTTATTTGTTCATAAGTGAGACAGTGACCTCTTTGTTAAACCTAGGGTCGGACATTTTATTGTATGACGTATGTACCGATTAACGGCGCAAATGTAATTATCCGATAGACAGTATACACCGGTAGACGGTATCCTGTGTAATTGTAAATTTACAGCACAATGTACAATTCTTTACTGCAAAAGGGTATTTTCATACTAATGTAGAATATTTAAGAGCAATATACTTGTATACTGATGTATTTTTCAAGAGTTTAAGATGTATTGTTAGTTACATTTTCTATTATTTTTGTACAGTGTTATGTTGATTGAAAACAGAACATGCACAAAGGAAATTAAATCCCATCTTAGAATTTCCTAACCAAAATTTTTATTTCGTCTTCCCGCATCGCCTGACGATGATCTGTGATATCAACTATAAGGCGTTATATATGTCTTGAAATATTGTTAAATAGACAACATGTGGTTCTAACCCGGCCAATTAGGATAAACCAAAACAATCGTCGTTTTTTACTTTTTACTAAGAAATTTTTTAATTGTCCAGTTTTTCTCCATTACATATTCACATTTTATCTTCCAGCTCGTAATATCATCAAATTTGTATTATTGTTTTAGTCTCGCCTCTTTACACACACATGATCACGATTTCAAAACCAAACTGGAGAGAGACTGTATAAGCCTAAACTTTCGTTTTGATACCGTTACCACTTTACTTATAGTGTATTGTACTGTACTTTTCATATGCTCCTGTACCTGTATATATTGGGCAATAAATATTTTTAAACTAATCATCGTTTCCATTTGATCGTGCTTCAGAAATTTAGCGTCCAATGATTTACCGGTAGTACATATAATTACATTGTCATTAAATTGAGAGTTGTATTCTCTTTCTTCAATTACGACTTTATATGAATCACAATGCTCTAAGGCTATGTTTGTATACAGTTGCCTGGATTGATATTAAGTTTAAGTCGGTGCTCTTCTAAACATGTTTAAACAACCAGTGCTTTGCATGCACCAGTCAAGGGGGTGCCCACAGTGAGTTTGGCGTCTGTTATGTGTCTTTCGTATTGTAATATGTATTGTATAGACAATGAGTCAGTTCCCTTTAATAAATGGCCTTAAGTTGTACATTGCAATTTCCCTATTGCTGATGAAACTGTGTCTTTCATATTTATTTAAAATTTAAATTAGTATTGCCACTTTAACGTTTTACTTTGTAGAGAAAATAAATTAGAAACGAAAAGATAAACCGGGTGGTGTGCTCAAAACCTTCGATTCCCATTACGTTATCGTTATCATCATTTTATTTCTAACCGAACACGTTATCTTATATAAATCTTGAAGCAATGTGGATATTTCAAAAGAAAGTCTGATTATAAGATTGTGAACTCATATTTAAATTAAACTTTAACAAATGAGGAAAATCTGTCTATTCAGTCTTATCATACAACAATAATCTTTGACCTGTAAAAAGCGTTTAATTTGGCGCCATTAAAAATTACAACAGCACGCGTTTATATTGATTGCTTGGGATTGCTTATGGGGTGGGTCAAGGTCAAGGTCACTGTTTTTAAAAATAGAAAAACTTTTTCCGCTCAATAACTTGAGAACGAATTTAGATATTTTAATGAAACTTTATATGTAGATACTTCATATTGAGAATTCGCTTGGGATTGTTTATGGGGTGGGTGGGGAAAGGTCAAGGTCACCGTTATTAAAAATAGAAAAACATGGTTTCCGCTCAATAACGTAAGAACAACTTGAGATATTTTAATGAAACGTTACATGCATATACCTTATATCGAGACCTCGCTTGGGATTGCTTATGGGGTGGACGGGGTCAAGTGACTGTTACTTAAAATAGAACAACAGTTTCCGCTCAATAACTTGAGAACGAATTTATATATTTTAATGAAACTTTACATGTAGATACTTTATATTGAGACATTGCTTGGGATTGCATATGGGGTGGGTGGGGTCAAGGTCACCGTTACTAAAAATAGAAAAACAATTTCCACTCAATAACTTGAGAACGCATTGAGATATTTTAATGAAACTTCATATTTAGACACTTTATATCGAGACCTTGCATGGGATTAAATATTGGGTGTGTGGATTTAAGGTCAAGGTCACCGTTACTAAAAATATATAAAAAGTTTCCGCTCAATACCTAGAAAACGAATTCAGATATTTTAAAGAAACTTTATATGTAGATACCTCATATCTAGACATCGCTTGCGATTGCATATGGGGTGGGTGGGGTCAAGGTCACCGTTACTAAAAATAGAACTTATCGTCCTGACTGTTATGAATTTGATTCGAAAAAAAGTATTTCCTGTCTTTCTTTTTTCTTTCATCGACGAGAAGCTCTATCAATACTTATATTGTATGATACCCGTTATATCACGAATCCATATCATTGCGAAACATTGTTTACCACCTAACCTATATCAAATCAAGTCAAGTTTCTACGTTCATTGAATTAATGGTCGCTATTGTAGAAAGAGAAAACACACAGAACTTATACATTTAAATTTGGACCCAATGTTTTTTTATTATCATAATGACTTCTAATGGTCATATTTCGCTTAAGCATAATAAAACAACATACTTACCACAGGTATTTAAATGCATTTTTCATGCTAATAAACGTTTAAATATCTTAACAGCTTTTGTTCAATCATATAAAGTTACGAAATGTAATACAATTTTGAAACCTTAGACAAACGGTATATACCTGATCAAGTACTTGTAAAGTTGGCTTATTTGTTTATCTAAAACGCATAAATGCTTTACATTGTGATAAACACATTAAGGTTCAGTAGTTGACCATAGTCGATTCTTTTGAAGCACTTGTGAATAACACTGGGTTTGTTCGGCTAGCGACTACGCTGCCGATATTAAACATTTCGGCTCGATATAGAATTTTGATTTAACCCAAACATAGTACATATTACCACGCAATGCTGTGTGCCAGTTTAATTAATGTTTGTAGTTTGTATACAGAGCGGCACTGGAATGGAAATTAAACTTTCAATACTCTATTCAAATTCATTATAAAACCTAATAACGTAGTTGTAGGTCGATTTGATAAACGGACAGTGGAACATTTAATATGAAAGGAACTGTCAGCGAACGTATAGTGGAACATTTACAGAGTCTTCATTTGGCAAGGATGAATTCAAAGGATTATTTGGTCACTACCAAGGATTTAAGAAAGTTAGCGCTTTCAGGGAGGCAAACAAAAAGTGGAAGCATGAAATACAAGAAGATTGCTCGACCGTTGGAAAACCGGACCCTGGACAACTTCCCTATGCCCTATGGGCGAGAGGACGCTGTGAGGTCTGCCGTGGGGTTCAGGGCCGAGAAAAAAGACACCAGTCGTAGATTAGGCCAAGTGAAAACCGAGAGCGGGTCACTTAGAGATTATAGTAAGCAAATGTTTGAATTTTCTGTCAAGAACGCAACTCAGATGAAAACAAAAATGGTGTTAAATGAATCATCAACCCGACCAATTGTTAACAAAGAAAGGAACATGATGTTGAATGTTCGATCGAAATCGGAAATGTCTCATCGACCGGATATCCGCTACAATGGCCCGACGGCCGACGAGAGTGCCCTCTATCTCAGCCGACGGCGGACACTGAACGCCATCCGTATCCGACCTCATCCGGAACCGGAAACTCGCTTCCATCACGATCGCTCTAGCTCTAGTTTAAGTATACGATCGACAATTCATGATAAAAATAGAAGCTTTAGAGTTTTAAGTGCCACTGGTCTCAATGGTGACAGTATTTCTAGATCTAATTCAATACTCAGTAGCGGTTCAGTGTCAGGAAGTGATTTCATATTTGTCCCGTTAGATAACATGAACGAGAAATATTACTCTGACCTCAATGGGAGATCAACAGTGACGTCAACGCTCTCGGTGTATAACGACAACGATGACGTCACAACGCGGGACCCTTTTGATGACTTCGATGACAGAAGCCTATCCATTGGTCAGAATTTCAAACCATTAGACCACTCATCGCGCCCGAATTCTCTTGTGCAAAGGAGAGGCCTTCTTCCGGCCACCACGCCCTGTCAGCTGCGACTGGTTTCTCTTGACGAGCAGACGACATCGGAATCCGAGAGCGAGGAGGAACCGGAACCACCGCCGCCACCGGAAGTGAAGAAACCAGAGCCGCCACCTGCTAAGTTATCAGTGAGGTACGCATACGATTATTATTTTGTAGCACAAACGTTTAGCATTCATGGAATTTTTTGTAAGCGGATTATGATTATGGTTTGATTGTATTAAAATAATTGCAAAATATTTGTATTGGATTTCATGTTATTGCTACGAAGCAGTATTGTTAATCATAACAATTGTGTAATATTTAAACACACAGCTCGATAAAATCATTCAAACTCTGCAGTTAGGCTCGTTAATGTTTAAAACAGCGTCATTCCATAAAACCGGACAAGGTTGGTTAAATATTATTATTAATGCAGTCAAGCAGCGTATTGTAGTGCCACCGAATTCTTAAGCTGGATAAACGTCTTGTGTAAAATAATCGTGCATAAGTTCTTCGTGCGTCAGTGCCTTTGGTTTAATCGATTAGAATATATCAGTAGATCGGTTGGTCAATAGATGGTCAGTAATTACATTGATAATTTGCGTTACATCCGTATGTTTGTATGTCGGCTGGTCTGTTGGTACGTGTACATTCGTGGTTTGGTCTGCCAACTGGTCAGTCTGTACATCCGCTGTTTGGTAAACTTTTCTGCCCGCTGGTCGGAATGCCCAAAATGGTTTGGTATATCGGCTGGTCGATTGTTACACCCGTGATATGATATGTCAGCTGGTCGGCTGGTATACCTTGGGTTTTGTATGTCGGCTAGTTGGTATGTTTACCGGTATATGTCATATTTTAGCCTTTCGGTCATTCAGTCAATATGTTGATTGCACAGTCATTGGGTCATCGTTTCGTTGGCCTGTAAGTCATTAGGCAAGATTGTAAATCTCTTCGTCTATGATTGTGAGGGTTTTGGCACGTGGTCAGTATGATGATCGGTCAGTGAATCAATTAGAATCCGTCGGCTGATCGGTAGCGGGGCTTTGCTTCGGTCGATAATTGTGTGTCAGACAATGGGGCGGTCGGTGGATTGTTGAATAAAATTCCTTAATTATTTTCACCAAAATTATATAGACGACCTTTTATATTATTTTAATCTATACAGCAGATTAAGCTGACAGAAATGATCGTTTCCCAGACGAAAGTCGATTTGATTGCATAGTAAACTCATATTTCGATATGGTCCTATCTTGAAGTTACGCAACTGATCTGGAGGTATCTTTGCTTATGATCGTTGATTGCTTTCAAAGCCTTCAATGGCTCTAACGTGCGGTATTCAGTTACAAAAGAAATGATCTATCAAAAGGCAAGCTATATATATATAAGAATCTCTTATCAAAAAGGACGTTCTGTATTCAAACTCGACTGAATCTGTAAATCAGGCATTCTTTTACATGCATTTGCCTATTATATGTTAAGATTTTAATCGATATTCAGTTACTTAATCATGTGTGTCAAAAAAGATACATTTGAATAAAATGATGTACACACGTTTGGTTAATTCATGTTGATTTGTAATTAAGTTACACCACCATATCAAACGTAATTTGGAAACCAAAGTTAGCATTCAATCAAATGGCGTTGTTTGGATTGTCTGCCATGTATATTTTTACCTCCGCCAAGGAGATTATGTTTGTGTTGCCGTTGGTTTGTCTGTTGGTTTGTCTGTTGGTAGTCTGTTGGTTTGTATGTTTGTTTGTCCGTTGGTTTGTCTGTTGGTTTGTCCGTTGGTTTGTATGTTGGTTTGTCTGTTAGTTTGTCTGTTGGTTTGTCTGTTGGTTTGTCTGTTGTTTGTTTGTTAGTTTGTCTGTTGGTTTGTATGTTGGTTTGTCCGTTGGTTTGTCTGTTGGTTTGTCTATTTGTTTGTCTGTTGGTTTGTCGTTTTATTAGCAGCTTTACGCACAAATGTATTAACATATTTTCTTGAAGTTTCTAAGAAAGTTGAAAATGGTTGAATGAAGAAATGATTTTTGTTGTGATCCGGATCACCGCCTGCATCCAGTATTTTTATTATTGGTATATGGGGCGAGGAATATAACTAACTGGAGAATTTAATTGTTCAGAAAAAGGTTGGTATTCTAATGGAAAACGCAATTGTTCAGTAGGGTTTCGTTGTATATATCTTGGATGGAGGTCTGTGCTAGTGTTTTCCGGTTCTATTATGATATTGTAGAGAATACCTCGCATGACCTTTAGATGAGTTCGGCAACTTTACGTGTATGTTTTCCGACTTGTGAAAAACGATAATCTCCATCAGGAATTCCTGGTAAATTTCACGTTTTTTTTTTTTTAAACGCTAAAAAGTAATTGTAAGACTAGTATCGTGTTAAAATCGTTGACCCAAATGATACAATTAACTATTAAACTCTATTAAGAATGCCTGATACTTCACATGAATTCTAAAGTCGATTTTCTGCTTTGATAATCGTTCATTCCCACGTTCTACGGTGACTGGATAGAATAGTTAATATTAAATGAACGGATCAATGTGTACTCGAAGCCGTTATTTAGTATCACAGAAATGTATGTACTTTTATAGCTATCTAAAGAGCGCTATACCTGCTTCGGAATAGGGCTTACTCGTGAGCAAAATACTATTGACACGTCGATTGTTTTATTAGGGCAGACCAATTTGATTCTATGTTTAGCGACCTCGGGCTGGTAGGTTTTCGGATGCCTCAACGAAAAAAAAAAAAAGATTTTGACAATGTGAAAAATCGGAAAATCTATACAATATTTGAAAAAAAAATGACTTTTATGTGTTTTTAACCAATATTTGTAATAAAAAAATAGTGTGCAACTAGTCAAATCACACAGTGAAAATACTGTGTTAAAGTAGGTTTCCAAAATTAAGATGATATATAACAGTTTTGCAAATAAACATGTGCTTAAGCTTGGACCACTTATCGACTTGTTATTTGTTTTTTCCTGCCTGGCTGGTAGGTTTAAAAAAATCACGGGGACGCTAAACATAAAATCAAATTTGTATGGCCTTACAGAGCAAACCAGATTTTGCTACAATTCATTTACTTCACCTCCTATAATTTATTTACATTTGTTTTGTTACTTTTATTTCTGAGACATGAAATAATTTTCAATGCAAATCAATACGTTTTTCTGATCCGTTTCTTCGACAGAATTTAAGATGTTTTAATTTGAGTGTAATGTCGATAAATGAACGCGACCGTTACAGAATACTGCCAAAACAAATATATCCTACCTAAGTTCTCACGCGTTGTTCGATGACAAAACATTTTGTAACCAATGCAATAATTTGAAATATTAATTCCTGACTACTAACCTAGTTTTATTCAAAGCCCATTTGATTTGATAATTAAAAGAAGGTCAATGATTTATTAAAATGATACGCTGAAAAACCTAATTCGTTGTACATATCATAGAACGGTTACTTGCGTAATAATTATTTGTACCGTTAGTGAACAGCATGCCATGTTAAAAACAACGTTGATAGTCCAGCGAAGCAGCGGTCAAGTGGCATTGTAAGCGGTTGGACAAAACTGATCCAACAATGACATCAATGTCACGTGTGCGTTACTACGCGGTTTACTTTCATAGGTTTGCTTTTATCCCAATACTTTTTAGGTTCATATATAATGTGACGCCGGTCACCCAGTTCCAACCTTAGTACACAAAGTCAATAATCTAAAGAAGGCCATCAATTGAAGCAAACATTGGTTTATACGTACACATCGCATGTTCAGTAGAGTCAGCTGGTTTGACTATGTGTTCTGGTAATGTTGAGTTCTTGTAATCAGCACACGTTTTCATGAACGTAACCAATGTATTTTGATATTTAGATTAATGCATACTTTTGCAACGCAAGAAAGTTGATCTCAGAATTTTGATAATGAGATAATTTACTGTATATCTTTGCACCAGAATGAGTTTGTTATTTTAAGTTACTTCAAGCATTACATTCAACCTCAGACCATCTTGTGACAAACTTATTGCCGTATTAGATCGCGATGATGGATATATTATAATAATAATCATAATAACCATAATGTATTAATTGATCTGATTTCAAAAACCTATACGATTTATTAAATGTGCACGACAACAATCATTAAGGCTGTATTTATTAATATCCGGACTGAACGGCCTGGTTTGATTAAATCTAATAAAGAATAAAATTGCTCTTAATTGCTTGCAATTACTCATTATAAATAACGCAGCTAAGTATTTAACAGCACTTAAATCTCATGTTCACCTAGATTACAGAAGACCTGAAGATGTCGATTAAAATAAAGCGGTTAAACTGATGTCCATAACTGCCAGATGCACTCTTTTCACATTTTATAGTTCAATTTCATCAACCCGTTGTAACATGGGACTGATGTGCTGTCTTCGTATGCTAGACATTTCAATCAGTCACGGTAATTAATATGTATGAGCTTCAAATATAACAGGATCACAGAAATCTAAACGATTTGCCACAATCAAGATTTGTACACGAATTTTGCATCATGGCAATTATAAAGCGTCATTACTGGTTTTGATTGACGAACAATTTTGTAAAAGTTTATTTTATTAATAATGCACGTGTACTTAAATGTAATGCACATCAGCCACAGTCACTGCGTTGTATCATTTTAAATTGATGTATAGATGTTGAACAACTTTTGTGTATTTATCACAGTTTGTAGCCAAGTGCAGTATTTGAAAGAACCGTTTATCACGACAAAAGTCAGACAGTGCCATAGTGATTTCCGAATGTTTGAATAACCTATACATGCTATGCCCTTTTTACAGATTTAAGCAGGAGGAGACAGTGGAAGAGTAAGACTTACCTATTTAATCAGACACTCGCGAGTTGTTTCCTCTCGTTACGATATCTTATAAATGTATCGCCTCTAAATGTTCATTAACTCACAAATAACCATATAACCATTTTAATAACCAGTCATATTGTTATATATTTTATTATGTGACACATAGTTATCCAGAAACCTCTTATGAAACGCTCCGCACATTTCGTATAACACTCCCCTTTGACAAATTAAATTGTTGTTGGTTAGATAGCAGCTGTCATAGTTACTAAATGTCTTTTACATTCACTTATTCTACACGTTTGTTTTAATTGGCAGGGCGTAAATCTGAGTTGTTTATTAAAAACGTCTACATGAGTACAACATTATTTTTATGCAATGGACATAATATTACGAATTTATGACAGCATATAATATATACATTTAACATTATTATGAAATACGGATTGAAAACAAAACAGACCGATTCATTGTGCATGACAGCTTTATTGCGTATAGCAATTCCAAAGTTTGATTTACCGACTGATAAAATCATTTTCTAAAATTGCTAACTGAAACGCATTTCATTCACATCTGTACAGAAGCCCAGTTTAATAGGTATCAAATATTTCAACTTGAAGTTGGCTATCTGAAATCGATACCCAAATCAATTTGTTGACTTTACTTTAAGTGGTCGATTTAACATTGTGCATGATTGTTGCATATCCAGATGGGAGAGCAAGATTGATTTAACTGGCTCTAAATATATACTAACTTAGTACTGTTCAGCGGTATTGTATAGTAGTGTCGTCTTTAAGATAAGACCTACTTAAATATCTAACATGAGTTCTGCCCATATCAAGAGTCCGCAGTGTAATTTTTAAGCTAATCAAGTATTAACTTGCAAATTTGATTGCAAACTGTTTCTTATCTACCATGATCATTTAAGGTTTCTTTGATCTACTGGATTAACAAAAACTTTGCTGATAGTTGACTAATTCACATGTTCGATGGACGATGTATTATTTTTTGTACTTTTTAAGGTATATTCTGTTCATTAGTAATCAAAAAAAAAGTACGCTGTGTTAAAATGTTAATTGAGCATTAGAATCTTAATTGTGTGGTTAAATTAGTATTCTTTGATTACATTTTAATGTTGTCTTCTTTATCACGCATTTGTTTGTTATACAATTAAACAGATAAGGTCTTATATATCTGGTACATACTTATTTAGCTATAAATATGAGTGTGTCAATGCATAACATACTATAAATATGTTAAGTACACTGCTATAATTTAGCCCCATTACAGTTTTATCAAACCTCTATAATTTCATTTTACACTTTCATTTTAAGACGAGGCAAACACGTAGAGCCGGAACCCGAACCGGAACCAGTAAAAGTGAAACTTGTCCTGAAAGGTCCACATTGCTGGGTTGATGACGTCACTGTGTCCAGTGACCATTCAGAAAGGGACGAGTTGGAGATTCAAGACGATGTATTCCAAACAGAAAATAATGCTACTGTTAAGAATCTCAATGTACAGGGTCAACAAAAGCCTCAGACTTCAAATGTAATGAAAACTGAAACAAAACCAGCGGATATCACAAAGGTATCGTCGAAGAATGCTGCGGATATTAGCAAACAAACTGTTCTTGCATCAGAATCAAAACAGGACATGAAAAGTGCATTCGAAAATGCATTGCAATTTGGGAAATTTAAAGAAGGTCAAGATATGGTGAAAGATTATGTAGCAAATATTTCTCAGACATACAAAAATGGTGATCTTATACAAATCGAAGAAGGTGCAGAACAATCGATTATGAAAAAAGAACCGGAAATGATAATATTACCTCCTTTCATATGCCCTAGTTCGGAGCAGAAATCTCGAGAAGCGGAACTTAAACGCTGGCTTGCCACCACATGTTTCCGACAGGGCGTAGCTGATGTGTCCGTTTGCTGATTGCCACGTTGTCAGTATTTTCATTGCCATAAACGTCACCTTCTTAATAGTTTGTATATGTTTATGTCAAATAAAAATTCAATCGTCTTTTTTTAATTTTGAATTGTTTCCAAGAATTTCTTGGGAAATTCTTTTCTTGGAAAGAAACCCTGCCTTTCCGCAACCTGCTTTTCCATTTTTGCAATCTGTATATAATTCGAAATAGTTGTTTATGATGGGCATTAAATAAAAAATTAATTTAAGTAAATGTCTTCCACTTGCAATAATAATATCAACTCATGATATGTATCAAATATTTATCAAATATACAATTTATGATTCTCAAGGAGAATACTGATATGTAAAACATGTGAATGATAGTTTTGATTTTAAGCAAACTTCACATAAATGGTTTAATATATCAAGCTCAATTTGCACAGAAAAAAAAAATATATATATATATAATATATATATATATTTATACACTTCAAAATAGATTCGACTATGAGGCAATGTTTCCGTTCTAACAAAGTATTCTACATAATATGTGACTAAATCACACAAACCATACGGTAAATGTGTGTAGTTTTTCCAGATATTAGTTCACACTGACCAAATCATAGAATATCAATATTAGCATAGAATACATGGTTTGCGTTATAGATGCTTAGATTCTTATACCGTTTGTACAACAATCTCCATTTCTTAACAATACCTGTCCAGAAAGTAAGTACAATGTATTAACTAACTACTACATTCTCGACAATCGTCTCATATTGAAAAAAAATGTAATTTCAGTAATGAATATTCATAACGGGTAGCACTGTTTGTTGGTATATTTCATATAGATTCCAGTGGAAAACAGAAAATCGTGTTCGCAATTGCTCATAAATGTAGTTTAAACAACAAATATAAAAGTATTAAGTATTTTACATTAAATGTGTGTACATATTTACAGAATATTACTTGATATACTTTCATCACGTCACGATTCCACACAGAGTTAGTACGATTTCCAACACAGTGTTAAGGATTGCTTCAGGTCAAATATACCTTATTAATTATATTTCATCATTAATTTAAATATATACTGGATAAGACCTATTTGATCCCCATGGCTTGTTTCGTAAATGATAGGTTGCGAACGGTTAAATGTAATGACAATCAGTAATACAATAATATCTAGCATGTATAAAGTGTAAATAAGAATGTTTGCAATAAACACGTTGTACATTATATATGATAAATGTTTGACGAAGTAATATAGGTCACCGTTTATGACCCTTCTATAGAAGATCTGTGTAATTAGATAAAGGGATTAAGGGTGGTCGATTGAGGGTGGTCGCTTTGAAAATTAAGGCATGTCGGCGTTATTTAAGCATGTCGGCAAACGACTAACTGCTGTGAAGGCATGTCGGGCCCGACAAGCGAAACAGGCCTGCGGGAAGCCCTGAGGTGGTGAAACTTAAATCACACATGCATGTATTATATGTTCTCCATTACATCGAAAGCTAGGATTTACTGGTTGCTTCTCATTCAACATAGCACTGTCGTGTATTTTACAACACTTATATAGAAAGGAATGCCTAGTGTCGAAATGGTTATGCATATTTGTGATCGCTCTTAAGTATAACAAATTTTATCAGAAGTTTTACCACACTTATCAAAATTTTATATTATGAGCTCAATGTTTAATAACGAGTTTTTAACTAGAGCTATCACTAATAACCCCGCATACTGTTTTGACACAGATGAAGAGGTTTGCAGTTGTATTGCTTTGATACAGACCAATGTCTTGTTTGAAAGGAAGACACACATCATATAATAAATGGGCTTGAAATAGAAAGTACAGTATATGCCCTGGACAACTATTTTTACCTTTGACTTTTGACTTTCAAATTGAAGAATGACCTTGAATTTTCAGCTACAGACCTGGTCCTTGCGTGTGTCTCAAATTGATATCATCTGTCCAGACAAGTTATTTCAAAACAATTACATGTTGGACAAACTTTTGCTTCTTACAAAAACTTCCTTCTTATATTTGACCTTGAAGTGTGACCTTGGAATCACATACCTCGTTCTTGCCTGGGAGACATGCTCTCATAATGGAAGCACTTTGTTCCAAGATATAGCAGAATCTCTCTGTATAGGTACAATACAACTTGGAACACACTATTATTTCTTATATGTGACCTTTGACCTCTAAATGTGGCACTGACCTTTAAGCTACAGGCCTAGTTCATGCTTGCAACTACCATGTCATAATTGTCATCATTTCTAGTATTTTAAAGTCATTTGAAAATCTCCCCTTATCATAAAAAAGCATTAGGTTGACAATCGCGCTTTATTTTGGCATTTTACCTCAACGTATGACCTTGACCTTTAAGTTATTTTAGTATCCTTCAATGTATGTGGAAGTTAGAGCTCAGACAAGCGTTATTTTGACAATAAAGCGCTATATTTTGACATTTGACCTCAAAGTATGACCTAGACCTTAAAGGCATCTACCAGGTTCTTGCGCGCGACACACCATCTCATTAAGGTTAACATTTGTGCTAAGTAATTTCGAAATCCTTCAATGTATAGGGAAGTCATAGTCCGGACAAGTTTCGGGACGTACCGACGGGCTGACCGACAGACAGACAGGCAGAGAGACAGACAGATCGGACAAAGTGATACCTATATAGCCCCCCCCCCCCCCCCCTACCTACTGGTATTGCGGGTATAAATAGATATCGACTTGTAACGTCTGACCTAAAGTGCGAACAATAACAGCAAGAGATATGAATCTTAACTCATATTCACTGGATTTTATTGTTTCTAACCAAAAAATACAATTAATATCGTAGTCGTATACATTGTTTTCATAGAATACTAAATACAAAATTACCAAGAACTTTTCATTTCAATAGTAGTAAACATATAAGCCATATTTAATTTACAACACTAAGGCCTCAGCATGTTTATTCAGGAATTTATTTCATTGCTTCATATCCTCATTCAGACAGATTGTTTGATTTTGTGTCAAGTGGCTATTTGAATGACACGTACTGTTTGCATAAGTACAATAACTCTACTGTGCTTACTGATAACCGAACCATGTTGATAACACTAGAATGCGACCCGCGCAAACGCGAACATGATTATATACAGTAAAACCCCGCTAATACGACTACTTTGGGGTCTTAATAAAAGTGGTCTCAATAGCGGGGTGGTCGTATTATCGAGGTCCGGCAGATCACCGAGTCAGTACATTCATACTTCTGTGTAATTTCAAGATTTTTATAAAAATAATGAATAATCAATAGATAACGAAAATTCCAATTTGTTTTCAATAATATGTTTTATTGAATAGAGATTATGTAACTTATAGTTATGGATACATGTATGAACTTTACATTAAGTAGGAAAATAAATAAAACTTGATTAACTAAACCCATTTAAGGTTCAGCATTCATTCTTTCAAGTTTATAGCATTAGACATATACGTGTTGATAGCAAATGATACATAATTAGTACAACATGTCGGTATGTGTATATCAATGCTACCCGCTAACTGTCAGCTATTGTCAATTAACGTAATCTGATACACAGTCGATGTGCTAATCCCTTATCTTAACAGAACAGAACAAGACTTTTATTTTCACCCAAGTATATAACATATACAATTAGGGCAATATAACAAAGCAAAATTGTTAGTAAATTAGTTACTTCCGATAATTTTTACGTTAACACAATTGTGTAGATGATATACGGGGGGTATTTAAATAATAAGATACATAGTCGGAACATATGATAATAATAATAATAATAATAATAATAATAATAATAATAATAATAATAATAGCAATAATGTGAGATCTATAATCAAAATCAAAATACCAAAAACTTGATAAAATTATCAAAATCACAATCATTATCATATCATATTCAAAATCATCATACTAATCATAATAATCATAATAATGATAATCGTCATAGTTATCATAATCATCATAATCGTGGCATTTAAGAAACAAATAATAGTACAGTTCTATAAGAGCATTTTAATACTAGCACTGGTAAAAATAATTAGTGGTTTGTGATCATAGTTGTGCGGTGACGTATTTTCGTTTGCACGCGGCGTTTCGGATTGAGAAATTGAAACGACTACGCGTTTTAAAAGGTTTACATTTTGCGTCAGAAATTTAATTCATTATCAATACTTAAAAGACATGTTGTTGCGAAAGACTGTGTGCGTTAGCGTTTAAGGTGCTGGAGCTAGCTTTGTAACGGTTTCAGTCAACAGCAGTTATTTTTGTCCTGATTTACGCTTGAGTGCACCTGCACGCGAGGTCGATGTTGAACACAAAGGCAAGATGGAGGACCTATTGTGTGTGGTAACTACTCTAATCAGCTTTGCATTGCAGGATTACAACGGAGAATGCCGTTATCTGAGGGGTTAACATTAGATGACTGATGGGGCAAAAGCAAATTATAATTTGTGTGCTGGATAAGTTTAAAGGGAAGTAACAAAAGTATAATTATTAATTTATGTACTAGAACTGCTAGATTAATTAGGATAAAGAAACAGGATTGTAGGTGAAATATAGGTATCAGTTGTACTCATTTAGAATGCAACAATTGTTTCCATTGCCTTAATTGAAATATAATATCAATATAGCAGGCAAAAATATTTAAAATGTTAACACTTGTACTTGAGTGGTACCATTTTGTACTACTCTTATATAATGCTGCAATTATTTCTGTTATATGAGTATAAGTATATAGCAATCTTACGTTAATATTGACATATAATTATGCAGTTATCATTTGGTACAAATACAGAATGAAGTTATTATTTACATTGCACAGTTTATATTTACATGCATATATTTCTAATTAAAGTAAATAATGTGATTAGTATATACATGCAAAAATATATACATTTGTGACCAGACAAATATTTTGATATATTGATTACACAAGTGTAAACGGTCACTTATATTGAGATAATATGTAAATATGTTATGCTGTTAAAAATAAAAATACATTGAAATAAAGGCAGTATTGTTACAAACTACAATATTAGAGTTGGTGTATTAGCTGGTGGCATTGGTAAAAACAGGTAGTTAAATAGATAACTTGCTATCGCTTAAACTTACTGAATATGAAGCGAATAAATTTGCTTGTATTCTGTAATAGTTGTAAGGAATTAGATGTTAGGATTTTAATAAGAGTAGCATCATAAAGATCATGTCCTAAGAATTGTTCTCTTTCAGATTTAAAGAAATCGCAGTTTAGTAGATAGTGATGTTCGGAGCCAACTTGACCAGAGTTACAAAGGTTGCATATTCTTTCCTCAAATGGGGTTCCATCGTATCGACCGGTTTCAACTGGTAACCAGTGATTTGCAGTTCTAAATTTAAAGAGGTATGTATATTCAGTTTTTGTAAGTTTTATAAAGTAGTCTTCAAAGGATGGAGTTTGTTTGAAACTGGTATATATTTGTCCCTCATGTGTTTGCTGTAGTTGATTGTGCCATTGGGTTTTGAATTGGGTTAATAATTTGGCTTTGACTAAGCGGCAAATATTATTTTGGGTTGTTAGGAATTGGTTATCCCATAAGTTACTTAAGTTTACTGAGGTGAGGATTTCTTTAATTTTGTTGGCCCATTTAAAATTTGAGATTGGCAAGTTCATCATGTATTTATAGATTTGGATAGATAATTTCTGATCTTTCCCTATTAAGATTCTATTCCAAAAAGAGATCATGCGACTTTTGATGTTAATTGCTATAGGGTATCTGCCAAGTTCACCATATAAAAAAGCCATTGGGGTTGATTTCCGAGCATTCGTAATTTTTCTAAGAAAGTTATTATGGACTTTCTCCAAGATATCTACATTTTCAAAACCAAAAATTTCTGAGCCATAGATTAAAATTGGTAAAACAGTGTGGTCGAAAAGTTTAAGAATTAAATCAATAGGTAGCTCTGCATTATTTGCTCTAGTATATAGAAGGTGCATTGCTTTTGTTGCTTGCTCGGCTAAGTGTTTCCGTGCATTGAGGAAAGAACCATTGCTGGAAAGGGTAATGCCTAGTGATTTTTACAGGGTTGTCACCTGTGAAATGGAAGTTTTGTAGTTGTCTTGCACCAAATATTACAATTTTTGTTTTGCTAAGGTTTATTTTTAAATGCCAGTTATCACAGTATTTATGGAAGGTATTTAAACTATTTTGGAAGTCTATTTTTGAATCAGATAAAATCACAGTGTGATCAGCATAAAGTAGAATAAGTAGTTTTAGCCAAAGAGACAAATCCAGGGAATTTTCTAGTTCTATGCCAGTTGAGCCATTGAGGTGCATATGTGTTTGAAGGTCATTTAAGAAGATGGAAAAAAGAATTGGAGATAGATTTTCGCCTTGTCTAACGCCAATTTCTGATACGAAGGTTTCTGAAATATTGCCGTTAATAGAGATACTAGATTTGATATTGTTGTACATGTTTTGAATTAAATGTAAAAACTTGCCATTTATATTTTGTTTAATAAGTTTGTGCCATAGGCCAATTCGCCAAACCTTGTCGACTGCTTGTGCAAAATCAATGAAGGCGCAGAATAGTTTTTGTTTTCTTTTTTTCAGTATTTCGATCAATGAATGTAATGTAAAAATATGGTCAGAGCAAGAGTAGCCTTTCCTAAAGCCAGCTTGATTTTCATCTAAAATATTATTTTCATTAAGGAATTTGTTTAATCTTTCATTGAGTATGGAAGTAAAAAGTTTACCTAGACAACTGAGGATAGTAATTGGTCGGTAGTTATTAGGATCTTTAGGGTCACCTTTGTTTTTAAATATAGGTATGATTATTCCATTTAGCCAGCTTTGTGGAATGAACCCTGTTTCCAGTACACAGTTAAATCGTTTATGGTAAACAGGCATAAGTAGATGTTTAGTGGACTGATATACTCATTTAAAATATTGTCGAATGGGCTAGGTGTTTTAGCATTTTTAAGCTTTGTGATACATTTTTCTATTTCTTCTTCAGTAATTGGGGTATTATGCCTGTTGCTTGTGTCATTTTGTAGATGGGAGTTTGTGTCATTGAAGCGATTGTCATCGATTGTGCTGGTATTAATTTCTTTGAAGTGATCATGAAATTCATCTAATGTGGGTATAGTTTTAAGTTTAGTTTTTGGTTTAAGTTTATTTAAAAAGGACCAGTACTGTTTAGGATTTTTGTCGGACATTGAACGAAGTTTATTTGACATGTTATGTTTGCTGGCATTAATGTGGTAGTTCATGGTGCGTTATATTCCTTACTGGCATTGATCATTCTTTGTTTGTTGTCTATAGTTTTGTTTTTTGTGTAGTCATTTTTGGCAGTATGATAATTTTTTCGTGCTTTAGAATATTGAGGACCAAACCATGGTTTATTGTTTTCTGGTCTATTATAATGAAATCGTTTTTTATTTTCAGGGTATGTGCTGGTGGAAGCTTGATGGAATACTGATTGGAGTTGATCGGTTATGTGCTCAATTGTCTGCTGTGATTGTGGGTAAGTGTTAATTTGCAAGAGTATTTGGTCTATTATGTTAAGGTTAATATTGTTAACAAATTGGTTGGACAAGTCAGGAGTCCATTTTGGTTTCAGATTCATGTCACTTAGATTTTTGGTGGAAATATTGGAGCATTTTCTGTGTGGTATGTTTATGGACAAAGTGAGGGCATTATGACCATCTGAGAACAGTGAATCTGTTGCAATGATATGAAAATCTGAGAGAAAGTAAAAGCAATCAGATGAGGCAATTACATAATCAATTGTAGATTTATTTCTGAAAGTTAAGATAGCACAATCATTACCTGATGATAATCTTCCATTGAGGATAAAAATGTTATTTTGCATAAATCAATAAGTCGGAGTCCATGGGTATTTGTTCGATGGTCTTTAGAAGTACGAATAAGTGGGATAGATAATTGTTCAAGGGTTTTATATTTGTCAAGTTGGCTCTGTATATCATCATCAATATCGAACATGTCATTTAAATGGGGATCTGTAGTTATGTAATCTTTCATGCTTCCAACTCTGCTATTGAAATCTCCTGCAAGAATTACATATTTATGTTCATTACATTTTTGAGAGATTTCATTTTCAAAGGCCATAAACTCGTCATCGTTGAAAAATTTGGAGTTTTCGGGTGGAACATGTACAGCTCCTATTATAATATTTTCATCAAGTTTCGCTAGTGATTTGCAAATGGATATCCATAGTACATATTCAGAGTTTGATTGTAGGACTTTAATTGAGGAAGTAAGTTGGTCTTTAACAAATATACCAATGCCACCAGATTTACGCTTATACTCTTGTTCTCTGTGTTTGGCTAAATATTCATATTTATTTATTTTAATAATATCGTGTTCATCAGTGTGGGTTTCCGAGATACAAAATATGTCGTAATTACTAATGAGTTCAGTGAATTATGGGTAATTGAGTCTTTTCTTGAGTCCACTAACGTTTAAGGTTCCTAATTTTATGTTTTTCTCTTCCAGATTAGAGAGTGATTCGACCCCCCCTCTGGCCTAGTGGGGATGGCTGCTGGCATCTGGAGTTGTAACATTGTTTTTCACACGCTCCTTTTATACCGCAAAGCATTATGTTATCTCCAATATGTTGTTAATTGATGTTGTTAAGTGTCAACGACCAAGTGACACTGGTCGCAATAACGGGGTTATTTTCAGCATTATTTGGTACGTTCGGTCTGGGACTAGTGGTCGTAATACGGAATAGCGGGGTGCCCGTATAATCGGGGTTTGCGACCATTTAAATATTTAGGGAAACAATCGGGTCTTTTAAAAAGTATCCGCTTTAGCGGGGTAGTCTTAAAATCTAGGTGGTCGTAAAGCGGGGTTTTGGTGTATTTATATTGCAACAGAAGGACTCATATCCCATTACGCTGTACTGATTGGATCATTGATTTAAATGTATATGCTCTTACTGTATTTTTGCAAAATAACACTGTTTGTGACAATGTCAGGGTCTAGTCACATTTCATGGGTTACCTTTTCTAATCTTTAGGCAAATAAAGAATTATACAATCTAATGTATCGCGCATATGTCTGATAAGGAAAGTTGTTAAGTAGACTTTCGTTGTACATATCTTGGTAGAGGTCTGTGCTAGTGATTTAAAATTCTGTTTAGGTTTTGAATTAAAACAAAAACGCAAAGCACGTGCCTTTTAGCAGAATTCGACAAATTGCGTGTACGTTATCCGACTTGGGAAGAAACGATTATTTCCTCAGGAATTCCTGATAAAAGTCACGTGTTTTTGAAACGCAGTAAAAGTTATTGTAAGACTAGTATCGTGTTAAAATCGTTGACCCAAATGATTCGATTAAGTATTAAACTCTTTTAAGAATGCCTGATACTTCACATGAATTCTAAATTCGATTTTCTGCTTTGATAGTCGTTCGTTTCCACGTTCTTCGATGACTGGAATGAATCATTAACGTAAAATGCATGGATCAATGTGTACTTGAAGTCGTTATATGGTAGCACATAAATGAATGTACTTTTCTAAAGCGAATTTCTAAATAACTCAAAACCTGATTCTGAAAGGAAATAAACATGAACAAAATACTATAGGCCCTTCTTTTTTTATCATTAAAACATATTATTTTGCTACAATTCATTAGCTAACGTTTATTTGCATTTGTTTCTTTACCTTTATTTCTGACAAATGTTAAATTTATAATAACAGCCAATGCAAATCAATTTAAGATGAATCAATATGAGCATAATGTCAATAAATACAAGAGGGCCAAAATGGCCCTGGGTCGCTCACCTGAGCTTAATGAATCATATTTCTGTGGAATTATTTCGAAATCCAGATAGTGGTTATATAATATTTACCAAGATTTCAATCAAGCCATATAAGTAAAACTACTCTGTCCCTGGGCAGCCATGGTTTTTTTTAACAAATCTTAATCAATTGAAGGAATTTGGTAGAGGGTCACATAAGGAACATTTGTGTGAAATTATTACGAAATACAGACAGTGGTTACTCAAATTTTTAAAGTGTTCAATATAGCCATATAAGGAATAAGGTCCCGCCCCCTGGCGATCATGAATTTTTAACGTATCAAAATAATTTGAAGTGTTATGGTAGAAGGTCACCCAAGGAACCTAAGTGTGAAATTATTTCGAAATCCAACCAGTGGTTACTCACAAGAATTTTTTTTAAGCTGTCAGTATAGACATATAAGGAAAAAGGCCCCGCCCTTGGCGGCCATGTTTTTTTTAACGAATCAAAATAATTTGAAGTATGATAGTAGAGGGTCACCCATTTTGTTTATAAAGTTTTCTATATAGTCTAATGAAAATATCCCCCCCCCGGCGGCCATGTATTTTAATGAATCAAAATAATTTGGTAGAGGACCACCCAAGGAACATTCATACTAAGTTTGGTTACTTTCCGTCAAGCGGTTTCAGAGCAAAAGATTTTTGAAGTTTTCAATAATGAAAAAGGCCCCGCCCCCTGGCGTTTATTTTACAAATCAAAATAATTTTGGCAGAGGACCAGCCAATGGACATTCATACCAAGTTTGGTTGATTTCCACCAAGTGGTTTCAGAGGAGAAGATTTTTTAAGTAAATTGTTGACGACGACGACGGCGACAGACGGTGACTGACCAAAATAGCTCACTCTTAAGCACTTTGTGCTGGGGTGAGCTAAAAGGCGATCCTTATAAAATAATGCAAAAAACAAATATATCCTACCGAAGTCCTCACCTGTTATTCTATGAAAAGTATAAAAAAAATCTGTACCAATGCTATAGTTGAAATTATTTATTCCTGACTACTTTAGTACATAATCATATTCAAAATTCATTTGATTGGAAAATTAATTAGGTCAAAAACGTATTAGGCAGCTACGCCGAAAAAAGTTTCTAATTCGTCGTACATATCACAGAGCGGTTAAGTACGTGAACCAGAAATGAACCAGTTTAGCAGCGGTCAAGTGGCATTGCAAGCGGAAAACTGATCCAACAATGACCTCCAAGTCACGTGTGCGTTTCTACGCGGTTATTAATACGTTTGCTTTTATCCACTTCGAAAGGTTACTACCACTGATAATAATACAACTGATAGCATACAACGTTGCGCTTGTCAACCAGTTTCAAACTTAGTACAGAAAGTCAAGAAGGCCTTTAAGCAATTACACATTTATACGTACATATCTCGTGTTCGGTAGGATCAGCTGGTTGGCCAATGCCAATGTGTTCTGGCAATATTGAGCACTTGTAAACAACACACGCTTTCTGTTTTCATAGGCGTACGCCATGTGTTTTGATATTAAAATGTATGCATACCCTTGAATTTCAATACGTTCATCTTTTAATTTTCGAATCTTAATACTCCTGCACCGTGATGCGTTTATTATTTTAATGCAGCTTCAAGCATTACATTAAAAAATCAGACCGTATGTGACAACCTTGTGGCCGTATTAGATCGCAATCATGTACAAACCTTAATTGATCTAATTTTAATAGCCTATAGGTTGATAGGTTTATTGATAAGGATTAATTATGCACCCAGTTCATTAACGTACACATTCGGTTTTTGACGTATTCATCAACAGATTCTTACGGTTGTAGTTACAAATAGTCGGAATGAAAGGCCTGGTTTGATTAAGTTTTCTAACGAATCACATTTCACTTAATTGATTTCAATAACTCATTATGAATAACGCAGCCACGTATTTAGCAGCGCTTAAATGTCAGGTGCACCTGGAGTAAGATCTGAAGACGCCATTTAAATTGAGATGATTTGACGGATGTACATCATGCACAAACAAGATGATGTTGACTTTCCGTCATTGTATGCTAGACTGTTCAATTGGTCACATTATCTATAAGACATAAATGTGCTTTGAATATATTGAAGAACTCTTTCCATATTCACTTCGAACTGTTTGCTGTTACGTTAACATTGATCTCATACAATGTCCAGATTCCATGTGCATGAATTTATACATATGGTTCCTATTAGCATCACTTATATTTGTAGGATCGTATATTTTGCCTTTACTTTTCTGTTTCGTCAGATTAAACAAATTTTTTATATTTATTGACAGAGGTAAATAGTTATTTCTTATTAAGGAAATATGTTTCATGTTTTAATTGAAGGTATAAACTTAATATATATTTTACGCGTGGATTTTTAAGGTATGTGTCTATTGTATTTTATTGCTTAATTATTACTTGGTTCACCGTGCCAACATGTATGTGTATTATCGATGAATTAATTTCTTAATATTATAATAATTATTTGTTTCTATGAATAATGTCATATTTTTGTCAGATTTTCGTAGTTTGGCATCATCTAAAAGTTCAACCCTAAAATAAATCATTCTAATATTTATTTCTGCGTTCTGAACATATCAATCCCAAACAGGCACGACCCCAAAAAACGGATATGGCACAGAAAGCAGATTATTGTACAGTGTTTTTCTTTTTATCATAGCGTTATTGAACGTTAAAGTGTAGTATTTGTTAGAAATGTGTATCTCGACGATGTCAACGAAAGTAACGGAAACGGCCTTGGCGACTACCAAATGTTTAAGTAACTAAATATTGTATCTCTTTTTACAGATTATGCAGGAGGAGACATCGGAAAAGTAAGACTGACCTATTTAATCAGATACCCACGAGTTGTTTCCTTTGTTCACGTTATTTATCAGTGTATCGCCTTTAAAAATTTCATTAACTCGCACGAAATCCCTCAAATAAATATAAATATTAATACCGTCAATTGTGTGACCCAGAAACGCTCCACACATTTCTAAAACACTCTCCTATGATAAATTACTTTGTTGTGGTTCGACAGAAGTTGTCATAGATACTACATGTCTTTTTACCTTCACTTATTCTACACTTATGATTTATTCGGCCTCAATGCGTACATAATTCTTATTTCTCAATGGACATGATAACAAATTAATGATAAAATATAGCATATACATTTCTTGGGAATGCCTACTTTATTGCGTATAGCCATTCAAAATTTTGCTATCAATTGTACTATATTGACTGATAAAATTACTTTCCAAATGTATTATTGAAAGGCATCTCATTTCCATCTATTTAGAAGCCTATCCAGTTAGGTATCAAATATTTCAACTTGAAGTTAGTTATCAGAATTCAATACCCAAATCAATGTGTTGACTTTACTTTAAGTGGGCGCTTTTACATTGTGCATGATGTTCGCATATCTAGGATGGAGAGCAGGAACGATTTAGCTGGGCTTAAATACAACTAACATAGTACATTTAAGCAGTCTTGTATAAAATAGTGCCGTCTTTAAGATAACTGCTAATAAAACATCTAATATAAAGTCAGCAATCTGAAGAGTCAGCGTTATAGATACAAAGATAGTCTAGCGTTAACTTACAAACTTGATGGTAGACTGTTTCTTATTCAGCATGATCATTTCAGGTTCCGTCGGTATACTGGATGAATTGAACATTTATTAACCCACACGTTTTAGTTGAATAATGTATACACGAATATATAACGTATTATTTATATATAGAATATATGTGGTGTATTAGTCATCAAAGGAACTGAAGTACAGTGTTGAATTTTTAATTCATCATTTCATTTACACTGATTCTTTACAGATGTTAAACATGCCATTTTTGTTCTTTGAACAACAGGTATTTATCAAAACAGGCATTTGATAGTACGCAATGTGCTTTTGAAAGGAGTCTAAATCAATGTTGTTAAGATTAATTAACATGCGTAAAAGCAATTCGCAACATAGTATTGTATACGGTGTCCTGTTACCGCCATCGTAGTTTCGCGACTTCGACATGTGCTTATGAAAGAGCGCCGACACGATACGCCGACGCACCGACAAGATACGCCGAAGCGCCGAGACGATGCGCCGAAGCGCCGAGACGATACGCCGAAGCGATATAAACGTCGCAATTTCGTGTGCTTTTTTCATATGTGGCTAAAAAATTGGGCGGCGCGTCGGTGTATTGTCTCCGCGCGTCGGCGCCCTTTCATTTCTGAGGTCGCCGACGCGCCGACATGATACGCCGTCGCGCCGAGACGATACGCCGACGCTGCGAGACGATACGCCGACGCGCCGACACGATACGCTGACGCGCCGAGACGATACGCCGACGCGCCGACACGAAGCGCCGAGACGATACGCCGAAGCGCCGACACGATGCGCCGAAGCGATATAAACGTCGCAATATCGTGTGTTTTTTTTATGTGGCTATACAATTGGGCAAAGATATAAATGTACATTAAACAACGTTATGAAAACAGAATTGTTTACTTGTTTAATTTACTTATAGATATACGTATTTAATATCAACATTGAAGTATTTTACAATTAACATAAAAACAATGCTTGCAATAAGACTGTCTTCTTAATTTTGTTTCGTGTCAGAAAATATACCTACAGGTACAATTTTAGTCATGGTATAAATTTATACCTGTACGTACAAAAGTATGCCTGTCGGTACAATTTTGTACCTGTAGGTCCATCTATTTATTACGGTTGCACAGAGGGAACGAGATACTAACTCGTTGAAACGAGATACTAACTCGTGGGAACGACATACTATGTCGAGGGAACGAGATACTTTGTCGAGAGAACGAGTTACTAAGTCGAGGGAACGAGTAAGTATCTCGTTCCCACGAGATAGTATTTCGTTCTCACGAGTTAGAGAACCAATCAAATATTTCCGTATATAATAATTATGTTTTTATAATAACCATGGCCGACAAAACGAGCATGTTGTAAGATGGAACTAAGTCGTTCGCTTGAGTTAGTATCTCGTTCCCACGAAATATTAAGTCGTTCCCTCGACATAGTTATTTCGTTCCCATGAGTTAGCATCTCGTTCCCACGAGTTAGTATCTCGTTCCATCGAGTTAATATATCGCGGGAACGAGAAAAAAAGAGTAGTGCATGTCACCTCTATGCCACAGTAATTTATAGCTGTTGTGTTTACATTTACTGTTTACTCGAACGGTACTTTTGACTCAAATGGCTATAATTATAGCCACATATGAAAAATCCACACGAGATTGCGACGTTTATATCGCTTCGGCGTATCGTGTCGGCGCTTCGCCGTATCGTCTCGGCGCATCGTGTCGGCGTATCGTATCGGCGAGTCGGCGTATCGTCTCGGCGCGATTTTCGAGACGGTACGCCGACGCTCAGAGACGATACGCCGAAGCGCCGACACGATGCGCCGGAGACCCAAGACGATACCCCGAAGCGCCGACACGATACGCCGAAGCGCCGACACGATACGCCGAAGCACCGACACTATGCGCAGAAGCGATATAAACGTCGTCTTGTCGTTTGTTTGCCCAATTTTACAGCCACATATTAAAAAAACACGAGATTGCGACGTTTATATCGCTTCGGAGTATCGTGGGTGCGCTTCGGCGTATCGTGTCGGCGCTTCGGCGCGTCATGTCAGCGCTTCGGCGTATCGTCTCGGCGCGTTGGCGTATCGTTTCGGCGCGATTTCGACCTCAGAAATAATAGGGCACCGACACTCCGACACGATACGCCGACGCGCCGAGACGATACGCCGAAGCGCCGACACGATGCGCCAAAGCGCCGAGACGATACGCCGAAGCGCCGACACGATACGCCGGAGCGCCGACACGATACGCCGAAGCGCCGACACGATGCGCCGAAGCGATATAAACGTCGTCTCGTCGTATTTTCGCCCAATTTTATAGCCACAAATGAAAAAAACACACGAGATTGCGACATTTATATCGCTTCTGCGTATTGTGTCGGCGCTTCTGCGCATCGCGTCGGCGTACCGTGTCGGTGCGTCGGCGTATCGTGTCGGCGCGTCGGCTCCCTTTCATCAGCACAGGTCGAAGTCGCGAAACTACGATGGCAGTAACAGGACACCGTAGTGCCCCAAACCAAAATTAAGCAGACAATCTTAATGCAACAATGTTTTCATTTTTTATGTAAAATACTTCAATGTTAATATTAAATACGTATATCAATAAGTCATTTAACAAGTTAACAATTGTATTTTCATAACATTATTTAATGCACCTGTATAAATGTGCAGGAATAATAATGTGCCAACAGTTATATATTTGTACCTGTAGGTATAAATTGTACCTGTAGGCATTATTTTAAATGTGCCTACATGTATAAATGTAGACCTATATGTACAACATTTTACCTGTGGGCATAAATTTTACAGCTGCAGGTATATTTATTTATAGCAACCGTACTCGTACATAATAATTATTTTAACTTTTGACTATTACGGTACGCCATATAAAATTGGGCGAAGATGCGACAAGACGACGTTTATATCGCTTCGGCGCATCGTGTCGGCGCTACGGCGTATCGTCTTGACGCTTCGGCGTATCGTCTTTGCGCTTCGGCGTATCGTGTCGGCTAGTCGCGTATCGCCTCGGCGCGTCGGCGACCTCAGAAATGAAAGGGCGCCGAAGCGCCCTATAGCTGCTGTGTTTACATTTACTTTTGACTCAAACGGTACTGCATAATTTCATAGCCACAGATAAAAAAAATACACGCGAGATTACGACGTTTATATCGCTGCGGCGCATCGTGTCGGCGTATCGGGTCGGCGCTTCGTCGTATCGTCTCGGCGCTTTTGCGCATCGTGTCGGCGTATCGTCTCGGCGCGTCGGCGTATCGTGTCGGCGCGTCGGCGACCTCAGAAATTAAAGGGCGCCGACGCGCCGAGACGATACGCCGACACGACGCGCCGACACGATGCGCCGACGCCTTGATACGATGCGCCGAAGCGATATGAACGTCGTATCATCGTAATTTCACCCAATTTTATAGCCACATATGATAAAAGCACACGAGATTGCGACGTTTTTATTATATCCTTCCATAAAATATCGAATTTTATTGGTGGAATAAAATTGTATATGTTCACTGTTTGAGCAATGAAAATATAAGATTTATATTTTCACTGCAGTGAAAATATAACATAAAATGGACTATTTTTCCATAAATAATATCGATCTACAAGTAGTGGTTTACAACCCTTGGCAGATGTATATACATGTACAGTATGTGTATGCATGTGTTTACATAAAACACATTATAAAATTCAACAAAATTATAATTTAGCGACAACGGCTCACAAAATATAGCATTTTTCCCCACCATACTAACGAGTGACAGTTTGGGAATCATTTATGACGTCATTTTTATGACGTCAGAATACACGAACTTGTGACGTTGAAGCTAATCTCGCGCAATTTTATTTATTTATTGTCCAAAAAGCATAAAAGAAAAAGAAAAATGGTTGATTTCGGTGTAAGATCGTATTTTATTTCACTGGTGATCATAGTAAATAGATATTTTCACTCGTGGCTGCGTCTCTCGTGAAAATATCATTGTTCTATGAACATTCGTGAAATAAAATACGATCTTAGCATCTAAACTGGCAAGTTCGTGGCATCCGGTAAGTTTGTGGATGAAATTATGACGTAATTTTCTCTTGCATCGCAATGTCGCGTGTCCGCATTTTATGCAAGTGTGAGCCGAAGAACAGCCTGACTTACGAAAGCACAATTATGCGTAAAAAACATCGACAGATAAATATACCATGTTATTTAAGTTTATTGCAGTTATTTGTGTCTTAAATTATTAATTGTTAAAAGAAATCAATCCCTCGTGTTGTTAATTAACATTATATCAGTATTTATTTCATTAAAAACCACAAAAATCAAAGAAAACAAACAAGGACATTAAAAAATTGTCGTATTTATATTAAAACACGAAAACCAGTGGAAGGGCCTGTTCGTATGACGTAACCATAAGTTGCCCACGAAATTACAGGAAGTTCAAATGATTTAGGTCTGTGTTGGGTCATGTTTATTTTCAAGTAAGATTACGGATTTCCGAATACATATTGGCAATTTTGACATATAAAATAGCTAGTTTACATTCAGATCGATTTAATGTGATGTGTTTATATTGAAACAAGTGGGGTTTTATGCGCATGCGCAAAGTCGAAAGCTTTACACCCACGAACTTGCAGGTGTAGAGGTACACCGAAATCGACAAATATCCTCTATATATCGCTTCGGCGTATTGTGTCGGCGCTTCGGCGCATCGTCTCGGCGAATAATGTCGACGAGTCGGCGTATCGTGTCGGCGCTTCGGTGACCTTTCATATTCCAAACAGAAAATAATGCTACTGTTAAGAATCTCAATGCACAGGGTCAACAAAAGTCTCAGACTTCAAATGTAATGAATACTGAAACAAAAACAGCGGATATCACAAAGGTATCGTCGATGAATGCTGTGGATATTAGCAAACAAACTGCTCTTGCATCAGAATCAAAACAGGACATGAACAGTGCATTCGAAAAAGCACTGCAAAGTGCAAAATTTAGAGAAGGTCAAGATATGGTGAAATAATATGTAGCAAATATTCTCAGACATTTCAAAATGGTGATATTAAACAAAACAAAGAAAGTGCCTAACAACTGATTTTGAAAAAAGAATCCGAAATGTTTGTTTTGCCTCCTTTCATATGCCCTAGTTCGGAGAAGAAATATCGAGAAGCGGAACTTTAACGCTGGCTTGCAACCACTTGTTTCCGACAGGGCGTAGCTGATGTGTCCGTTTGCTGATTGTCACGTTGTCAGTATTTTCATTTCCATAAACGTCACCTTCCTAATAGTTTGTATATGTTTATGTCAAATAAAAACTCTATCGTCTTTTTTCCATTTAAAATTGTTACCAAGAATTTCTTGGAAAATTGTTTACTTAAAAAAAAATCCTGCTTTCCCTCCACATGCTTTTCCATTTTTGCAATCGGTATATCATTCAAAATAGTTTTTAATGTATGAGGTATCACATAAAAATAATTTAAGTAAATGTCTTTCAAATGCAATATTAATATGAACTCGTGATATACATAAAATATTTATCATTTATACAATTTATGATTCTCAAGGGAAAAAATAATTTGTAAAGCTTGTGAACGACAGTTTTGATTTGAAACAAACGTCACATAAATAGGATAAATAAATAAATCACAATCTGCCAGTTGGCCGAAGGCTAATCGGTGAAGGGGCTTTGCTTCCTTCGATAATTTTGTATGTCAGTCAATTGTTCGATCGGTGAATAAAATTTTTGAATTATTTTCACCATAATTATATAGATGTCCTTATATAATTTAATCACTGCAACGGATGAAGTTGACATCGCAGAAATCAATAATTCACCAGGCGGAAGTCAAATCAATGACATTGTAAACACAAACATATATTTCAATCTTGAAGTGACGCAACTGATCTGGAAGGTATCTTAATTTATGATCGTTGATTGCTTTCAATGCCTTTAATGGCTCTGACGTGCGGTATTCAGTTGCAAAATACAAGATTTACCAAAAGGCAAGGTATATTCATAAGAATCTCTTATCAAAAAAGGACGTTCGTTATAGAAACTCAACTGAATCTGTAAGTCAGGCATTCTTTAACATGCATTTGCCTTTTATATGTATTATAAGATTTTAATCGATATTCAGTTACTTAATCATGTCGGTCAGAAATGATAACTTTAAATACAATTATGCATAAACGTTTAGAAAATTGATGTTAGAGTTGATGACAAAGGTACATTCCAAGTTTCAAGTGAATAACTTATTTAGTTTTGAAGTTACAAGACTTTTGAATACAAAGTTTAACCAAAAAAATATGTGTGCACAAGGGGCATAACTCTGTTAAAATACAAACCAGTGTTATGGAAAATATTGCATCTGATGATGGAGTTGATGACAAAGGTTTATTCCAAGTTTCAAGTGAATTACTTATGTTGTATTGAAGTTACAATAACTTTTGAATACACGAATAAACTTTAAAAACTTGCTACTCGGACACCGTCGCCGGGACGAGTAGGAAAGCTCACATATTCTTCGAAAAGTCGAGCTTAAAATACTGCCAACCCATCAATCCTACATAAATCCCCATGCGTTCTTCAACGATTTTTTTTCCATTTGGAAGCCAAAACAGAGATTGAATTTATTTGATTGGATTATTAAGTACCGGTAGGTCAAAGACAAAAATACATAATTCATTGTGCATATCTTAGGCGGATAATTATGTGACTGAGTTTCAGACCATGTTTCAAAACAACGTTGAAAGCCCAGTTAAGCAGCGGTCAAGTGGAATTGTAAGCGGATGAACAAAACTGATCCAACAATGACCTCAAATCGACGTGTGCGTTTCTACGCAGTTCACCTTCATATGTTTGCTTTAATCGCCATCGAAATTTATTATAATAAGACTCGAATAATAACAATACAACTGGTTTTAGAGGCAAACTTTATTATATACGTAATTTCTTCATATCTTTACACAATATGTGTTGCGTTTGTTATTTTAATTTAAGTTACTACAAGTATAACATTAAATCTCAAATCATATTTGACAACCTTCTTGCAGTATTAGATCGCATACTTTTACAAATATCGTAATAACCGTAAATACATTAATTGATTCAATTTCAAAAGCCTGTAGGTTAATTCTTAAGGATTAATTATGCACCCATTACATTAACGTACATATTCAGTTTTGACGTACACATCGACACCATTCATTAAGGCTGTATTTGGCAAAAGGCGTACTGAATGGTCTGATTCGATTAAATTAAATAACGAATACGATTCATCTTAATTGCTTTAAATAACTCATAATTATAATAATGCCGCAATGTATTTTAGCAGCACTTAAATGTCAGGTTGAGCTAGATTACAGCCGATCTGAGGAATGGGTATTAAACTGATGTCCATTACTATCAGTAGCACTCGTTTAATACGTTATAGTTCCATCAAACAATTGCAACGTGGGACAGATGTTTTGTCTTTGTATGCTAGATGTTTCAATCAGTCTCAGTATTAACTATGTATTAGTGTATGAGCTTTGAATATAACAGGATCACAGAAATCTTAAAAGCCTGTATAAGGATGTTGTTATATAATAACGTCTTCCAGAATCATTTCGAACTGATTGCTTTGAAGTTATAATTGATGAAAGTGCACTACTCAGATTTAAAAATCTTAAATGCATTTGTATATCTGTATTTTTGTAAAATCATACTTGTGTCGTATATATCTTATTTGTCACGTAAAACGAATTGCCACAAACAAGATTTCTGTACGAAGTATTGTATCAACAATTTCTGAACTTCAAATTTGATTCTTATTTACGAAAAGTGTTGTTCATTGTATGTGTAATGTACGTGTGATTAAATTCAATTATGAATGCACATCAGCCAAAAGTCGCTGCATGGTATTATTTTAAATTAATGTACATATTCAATACCTGCTGTGTTTGTATCGCAGTTCATAGCCTAGTGCAGACTTGACTTAACTTGACTAGTATTTGTAAAAATTATTTGTTGATCAGGACTCGCGGACAATGCATTAGTGACTTTATCGAATGTATCACGACAATGTCAACGGAAGTAACGGCGACTGCCAAATGTTTCAATAAACTACATACGTTATGTCCTTTTGTAGACGTAAAGGTGAACGGCCATGTTTTGACATACTTTTAAAATAATTATGGATAAGCTAGATTGACGATCAACGAAAAGGTAAGTAATACAATTTGGCATAATCTAGAATACACAGGATATTGTCATCGTTGTTTGTCGGGGCCATAAAGTTTACGATCTCGGTTGTGGTGACAGCAGGAAGCCCAGACTACTAAGAATCCATTTCCATTGATCTCAAAGATAAAATATTGTTATCATTTGTCTAGTACTGTTAAGTTGATAACACAAAGTGGTACTAAGTAAACGATCCCTATAGCAGATGTCTTAGAAGAAGAAAGTAAGGACTATGTGTAGTCTATTTTTATCAAATGTAGCCAAATACTTACATTAGAATATGTTTTTATAACCTACATTTATCTGAAGCATCCTACTTAATATAAATTATGTCTTAGGTTATTGTAACTTAATGAAATAACGCGAGTTTTGAAGTAATTTGTACAGTCTATATATAAAACAACGCGTTTTGGAAGAATATACGTCACTTGCGGTTTGAAACAAAATGGCGTATCGATAGAAATATGCGCAAAATCATGTTGTCTTTTATGCTTTACTCAATTATAAAAGCGTTATTTATTATTATTAATTATCATTAACTCATAAATAACTTATCAAATTATCCGTTATATTAATCATGTTTGTTATTTCTGGCACAGATCTCCTGAAACCTTTTATGAAACGCTCACTTGTGATATTTCTTATAACACTTCTCTGTGATAAATTCATATTTTGTGGTTAGATACAAGCTGTCATAGTAACTTAATTTCTAAATATTTTTGCTACATTCATTAATTTTACCTGTATTTTTTAATTTAACAGTGGGTAGATCTGATTTGTTCATTAAAAACGTCTGCCTCCGTACAAAATTCTTATTTATCATTCATTACCTGATTTTTTTTATTTAACAGTGGATAGATCTGATTTGTTCATTAAAAACGTATGCGTCCGTACAGAATTCTTATTTATCATTCATAAATGGGCAAAATTCTTAAGTTTGACAGCTTAATTGCAAATTTCATTTCAAAGTTTGCTTTACTGTCTATGGTGGCATATAACTGCCTTACGATAACTAATTAAGGTTCGCGAAATGTTCGTGTTACCACTTAAGTTTCGGGTTAATTTTCTTATATTTTGATAGCCTTTGCGAATTTTTCTTCGTGATATATTTATCTGCTTAACGAAAGACAGACCTGAAAGTGCCCAAAACTGACATCAGATTTGCAGTTCATAAAACCTTATGTGGTATCCGAAATATTAACTTGTTAAGATTTGCGTTGCATGATAATTTTCGCGTTAGCAAAATACTGCGGAAGACCGCGGGCACATTTTAAGTGGTAACAGGAATATTAACGTGTTAAGATGTGTGTTGTCAGATAATTATCGTGATAATTTTCGCGTTAGATAACAAGAATTGGTTTGCAAATGCATTTGTGATAATTAAGTGGTATCAGGAATATTAACGTGTTAACATTTGCGTTGTCAAATAATTATCGTGATTAAATTCGCGTTAGTAAGTAACTGCGGAAGACCTCGCAACCCCAAGAAAATGTATCTTATATCTGTTCTGGGCACTTTTAGGCCATTTAGTATAATAATAAAATATCTAGTAAAAATATATTCGCAGACGTATGGTGGCATATTGCCGCCACCACTTAACTATCAGATTTCATGAAAACTTTCGCGAAAATAATGGGGGATTTCATGAAAACAGAAAAATATAATGAATGCAAGATAAATATTTTAACGTGCAAATTTGCTAGTTACTGCTTTAAACTGCCACAACATACTAACCCTAATCCTGACTCTAACCCTAACCCTAACCCTAAAATGTTTTTTTTCAGAAAATTTTTAACTTTTTTTCTTGAAATACTTATTTGGTTTCGTGAAACATGTATCTGGTTTCATGAAAAACTTATCTGGTTTCATGAAAACCACCATTATTTTCGTGAAAGCATAACCTTTATGTGATGTCAGTTCAGAGCACTAACAAGCATAATTTCATGTTAAGATGATTTACTTGTCTTCATGATAATTATCTGTTTTCATGAAATCCCCCATTATTTTCGCGAAAGTTTTCATCAAATCTGATAGTTAAGTGGTTGCAGCAATATGCCACCATACAAATGCTAACGTAATATCTATGTAAATATCGTAATAAATAAGTGGTAACACAAATATTTTCGCGAATGCTAAGTAGTTAACACGACATTTTTCGCGAACCTTAAGAAGTTAACACGAACATTTTCGCGGACCTTAAGTAGTTATCGTAAGGCAGTTCTATTCCACCATAACTGTTTGATAAAATCATTTTCCAAAATTGGTAACTGAAAGGCATTTCATTCACATCTAAACAGAAGCATAGTTGCGTATCAAAATAATATTAAAACTTGAAGTTGGCTTTATGAATTCGATACCAAATCAATTGGTTGAGTTTACTTAAGTGGGCGCTTTAACATTGTGCATGATGATTGCATACCCAGATGGCAGAGCAAGATCGATTTAATATATACTATGTACAGTTTAGCAGTCCTGTATAGGCATGTATAATGCATTATTTATACGTTCTTTTAGAATATGCTGTTCATTAGTCATCAAAGAAAAAAGTACACTGTGTTAAAAATTAATTCAGCGTTAGAGGCTTAATTGTAAGGTTAATGAGTATTCCTTGATTACTTTGTAATGTTGTCAAGATAAGGTTTGGCTGATAAGGTCTTATATCCGTGGTACATACTTATATAGCTATAAAGATGAGTGTGTCAACTCATAACAAAATATGTAGATGTTGAGACAAATGTTCAATATATTGCTATAATTTAGCCCAATAACATGTCATTGAACTTTTACAATTTCACTTTACACATTTATTTTAAGACGAGGGGCAAACACGTGCTCCCGAACCAGAACCGGAACCAGTAAACGTGAAACTGGTCTTGAAAGGTCCTCGTTGCTGGGTTGATGACGACACTGTGTCCTGTGACCAATCAGAACGAGACGAGTTGGAGATTCAGGACGAGGTAGTCTAAACTTTAAATAACGCTAATGTTAAGAATCTCAACTCACAGGGTCAGCAAAAGTCCCATACTTCAATTGTAATGAAAACTGAAACAAAACCAACAGATATCAAAAAGGAAACAGCAAAGAATGTTATGGATATAAGCAAACAAACAGCCCTTGCTGCAGAATCAAGACAGGACATGAAAATTGCATTAAAAAATCACTGCAAAGTGGAAAAGGTAAAGAAGTTTAATATATCGCAAAAAAGATGCGGCAAATGCTTTTCAGACAATTCAAAATGGTGACATTAAATAAAACGAAGAAGGTGAAGAAAAAAATTGAATATTCAAACTAAACAAGACATGGTTGTATAACCTCCTTTCATATGCCTTAGTTCGGAGAAAAAATCTCAAGGAACTGAAATGCTGGTTTGCCGCAACATGTTTCCGACAGGGCGTAGCTGATGTGCCCGTGTGCTGATTGCCACGTTGTCAGTATTGTCATTCTCATTTACGTCACTTTCTTCTTAGTTTGTGAATGTCAAATAAAAAATGGTCGCGCTGAATTTTGATTCATTACCATTGTGCTATAGGGGAGCTAAAACAACTAATAATAATAATGTTTGTATTTATTAACGTCATACAAAACAGAAAATGCCTTATTGAAATGGTCCAGACACGTAGTCAATATAAAAAAAAAACAGTTAAGTTAATGATCGATAGTCAAAACAGTTTTTAGGGTCGGCGGAAAATATTGGGCGGGGGGGGGGGGGTAAGCAGAAAGAAACAACTTTTTACGCCTTATGATTAACTAAAATATATTTTTGGAAATCATTCAATGAAGCATCATAAACAGTTTGTATCAAAAAATTGTATTAATTAATTAATGTCGTGTTAAGAACGCTGACGTATATGATTTAAATAGTTCGATCTTGTGGGCGCTATTATTTAATTGTTAAATTAAGACTCTGTTAATAATATAGGTTAAATAAAATAATAAGGTTAGATATAAATATACGCTTTCAAAAGAAGACAGAAAGATTGCCAACATAATAATGTTTAACATTGTAGCGTCCCAGATATATATATAATTTTTACAACATCGTTAGTTTGATCGTACGCTGGATAAGGCCTATATTACCATTGCAACTCTTAAACATGAATAGAGTGTAAAGAATAATACTTTCAATAAATACGTGCGTTGTAAATGTATGTTGAGATGATTAAACTTTAGTCACGGATATACATTTTAGTTAGGAAATAATTTTCGATTTAGAGTTGTTTATCGGCTAAAACACAACCATTTTAGAATTTTGATGCGTATGAATTAAACAACGAGGGCGTTAGCCCGAGTGATTTACTATACCGCATCAGAACGATAAATCGGTGTATATTAGCCGATAAACAACTATAATGCGAACATTATTTCGATTCTAACATGACCTGACAACATTTTCTGCAATTACAATGCGAACTATATTTTATAGTTTCGGAACTATTTGTTCGGGTTGTTTATTGGTAGTTTAACAACTGTGAATTTTGTTCTTTGTCTATAGAAAACTCTACGCGTGTCATGATAGAATTGTTTTTTAATAAATTGAGAAACTGGTAACAAGTTTCATGCCAATGGAAACCCAATATGGGTATCGAAGTTCGTGGTTGTAGGATTTACTGGTAAGAAAAACATTTCGCAAGTAAGCACAGTGGATAAACGAACTGTACGCCGACCGGATACTAGGAGTGCGATTTGATGTCAATAGAACAGTGTATATTTCGAAACTTGGGTAGGTGAAATCTGATATTTTTTCCATTTTTCAAGACCTTTTAGCTATGTGAGGTTTTGTATTATAACAAGGAATAGTTTATTTACCTACTGGGATGCATCGAATGTCTGTCGTCGTTTAAACATTGCCGATTTCAGTTACAATCATGCTAACCTCGTTTTGTCGTTTTCATACCGATTTTATGATGATATTTTTCGCATTTAAGTGCATATTCCTATGCATATTCAACATAAGGAAGCTTAACAATATATGAGGCATATCGTGCGTAAAGTGTCATCCCAGATGAGCCTTTTCAGTCCGCACAGGCTAATCCAAGACGGACTTTCCGCCTACAGTGGACTTTTGTTTAGAAGAGACTTCCTTGAAACAGAAAATTCCATAAAAGCGGTAAGTGCCGTCCCGGATTAGCCTGTGCGGACTGCACACGCGAATCTGGATAATGCATTAAGTCCGGTTTCCCACGGCAAGCATCATATTTTATTTGCCAAAACGGTGACATATACTGTCTGAGTCTTAGCTGTGTACACAGTTTATTGTAAAGTATACAAGGTGAACAATTTGGAAACTGTACGTCTCTTGCATGAAATCAACATATGATATGTACACGACTTGCGATTGTACTGTACCGTTTCTTGTTATTTATTCATTTGGGATTCAATACATATTTTGCAGTATGTAGCCAACTTTCGACGACAACAACTTTTTTTATTCATTTTCAGGGTCAGGTTAACCTGACAGTGAATGCACTGTCGTTCGCTTACATTTTTGTTGACTGCATATTTTTTTTCCCTTTGTTGCTTACTTTGGTACCAAGCTAAAAGTTTTGCGTTATTTTTCATTGCATGTCGTTTCAAAACGTACGTATTGCTAGTCAAATACATGTTTGAAATTGCTTTCCCATCCTTCGTTTTAATGTGCATTATTAATTGTTTTCTATAGAAACAGTATTTAGATTAAACTTTCGTCATTTTCTCTTTTTGACACTGTGTATTTTCGTGTCGAAATCCCGGTAAATAATATAGTTAATGGTATATTTTTAAGCATTTGTGTAATAAGTAATTTCTTTCTGTTTGAAACAATCACTCTTATAATTTTTCTTTCCTTTTTATTGCAGATTTGTTTTTATCAATCTACGCACATGGGCACTTACGGTTATATCTACACATGTATTCAATAAAAAATAAAGTTATGATGTCTACATGCCATTTATAGCCTCCGATGTTTGTCTTTAAAATGCAATTACTGTAGTAATGTTAATCTGCAATACAATACAGTAGCGCGTTATCATCCGCAAAATAAAAAACAAACATTTCATATAGCATCGCAGAAAACGTACAGAATCTTCGCAAGACACGGTACAGAACACATTCGTTAAATCGCAAGTAAGGTTTGGTATCAACTGCACGAAACGTACAGTCGGCATATTTTAAGTTTTGCTTTAAATGACTTGTAATTTGCTCATTATCGTGATTCATTATAAAACTTAATAACACTAAGATGTTCTATAGATAATTGCACAAATACAAACGCCTGACAACGAAGGAAACAAGAAGAAAATGAGCTAAATTCTTGCTTTTGTTCCTGTGTCAAGCTGACCTCGCTAAACACTGTTATAATTAGGAGGAAAGTATACTATAAAATGCTTATTTGAGTTTTTCAGGATGCTTCCTTAGAATTGTAATGCATTTAAAACAAATAATGAAAATGAAAAGTATTTTAAGCGGCTGCATATGCAATGCCCAGTGACTCAAGTATTAAACGTATACATAGTTTATTACCGACAATTAATACTCTCGAGTAAGAATTTTATTAGAAGTTAAACAGTCTGACTTTGGAAACTCAAGATAAAAGAAAGCACTTTAGGATAGATCACTAAGAAGCACTAACAAGAGATGTTGCTATTTATTCAAAACATGGTTAATTTAAATCACCGGCTTTTAATCATAACCAAACTGAAGATTATTGCGTGTCGTAGTCGTGTACACTATTTTGAAAATATTCATATGAAAAGCAACATACATTATATCACGGAATGTGTCACTTCAATACAAATAAACAAATATCGATATTAACTTTTACAGTAATAAGGACCTGGCGTGTTTATTCAAGAATAGATTTGATTGGTTCATATCGACAGTCTGACAGATTGTTTGAATTTCTGTCAAGTGGGTACTTGAAATGACACGTAATGTTTGCATAAAATCAGTACAATAACTCTAAAGATTACAAGTAATCGAACCATTTTGATAACATTCGTTTTATCGAGAAAGTTAAACTAATTGGAACGTGTTACACTGTAATAATTATATAAATAGGTGAACGCCGGTATGTTGCGTTCAAAGACGCTTTTACGCATTATGGAAGAGTGTTCATTTTTATTATTTTAAATAAATAGGGATTAACTCATCTATTGAAAGAAACATTTGTTAAATTGATGCCAAAATAAATGCATATTAACTACTTTAATAATGTATAAATTGCATGTACCATTTTTCGCTTATTGTCAATTGGTTAGCGCGTGGTAATAATTATAGATTCCTGCAGGCCCGTCGCCGGCAATTTAAAAGTGGTCGGCCAGTGTAGGTAAAAACAATAGCATAGGGGGGGAGGGGGGGGGGGTCCGGGGGTATGCTTCCTCAACAATAGCATACCCCCCCCCGCATACCCCCGGACCCCCCCCCCCTATGCTTTTCGATACACAGTATAAAATCAAACAAATAAATTAATGTCGTAAAGCCATCCACTGCGACTGCAAGGTTGTGGCGAAACGTGTACACATGTAGCAGCTTTTATGTTTTCGGTGTTGGCAGTCTTCACCCTAATTTTTTTGAAAGCACTTGCCAGTTCGGGCAAGCTTGTTAGCAAAACCACTTGCCCGAAATCTGTTTAACTTGTCCGAACTTCAAACGCTACTTTACAGCAATATAAGAAAATGACGTGTTCTATAATTTTATTTATTCATATTTTATTTTCATGTTCATGTCTGTCATCTTGTTTTTGTTGTCCTCCCGCAAAATGGGAAATGCATAAGGTTCATCATATTTTGTATGTCATAATGTGATAAAAAAGATAAACAAGGAAATATCTAATACCCAAAAGGTATGTGGCTCTGCTCAAAAGGAGAGGGGTGGACAGCTGGACCCTATTATGTAGGGTTTCTTAATAAAATAGTTGATCACTTTAGACTGCATGTCATTGTTTTCATATTTTCTTTTCTTGAAAAGCAATAAAAAGTAGACACTTTCAGTATGTGTAATTAATTTTATAAACCCTATTCCTCACTAAGCAGTGAGAAAATAGTTATGTTGTCTTTGTTAAGTAATAATATCATTACAATTACCAAATTATAAGATCATGCTCAAATCAATACCATATTTATATATATCAAAAACATCAATTCAAACAATTTATTTATGATCACACAATCATTATCAATAACATCACACAAACACCTGAAATTTGTTATTCAATATTAAACAAAGTGGTGGCTAGATTCTCGGTTTGTCCATCCGTGGGTATATTCTCCTATTTATCAAAAGCGAGCGTCTGGATGGTCCCTGGCGAGTAATTTCGACATCTTTTCTAAAAAATAAAATGACACAATAGATTAATAAAATTAAGCAAACTGCATAAATGAAAAGATTTATGATCACCATTTAAACTGCTATTTGTTATGCTATTGGAAAACATCCAAATATTCTGTGATTGTGAAGAATGTAGTTAAATATGTATTAAGGCTAATTTTTAAATAGGGACACAGTGTCCTGAAATTATCACCCACATTCACAGATTGACAATGACACTTCGATTAATAACTACCAAGTATTTATCATAACTGTCAACATACTTTAGCTACTGTGGTCAGAACATATTCCAGTGTTCTTTAAACGTTTGCCACTCAGGAGATGGCGATTGACACTGACAGCCATGCAAGCCTTTTTCTTCCAACAATTCACGATTTTTTTTACACTTGTAGTTATTATATCTCGTATTCTGTATGATTGACCCGTATTTCTCTCTATTTGAACGACTGTGGCCGCCAATTATAGAACGATAATTAGCTATTTTGTTGCATATATCTTAAATCGGTAACTGTTGTTATTGTACACAGAGGAAGGAATACCTCCAAGATGGCCGCCGCGCGTGAAAACGGTCTATAACAGTGTTTTCGTTCGGTATAATAAAATAAATATCACAGGCATGTTGAGGGGTATAGTAAATATTGGCCCCCTCGAAGAGTAATGTCAACCTCGGCCTTCGGCCTCGGTCGACATCACTCTCCTCGGCGTGCAATATTTACTATACCCTTCAACTGCCTATGATATTTAATAATTTATATAATATACAATACAAAAAACTAGCGTTTTACATTTAAATGTTTATTTGCTTCAATATTAAATTTCCTATTTACAAATATTGTTACAAGTAGTAAAGTACACAATCACCTCATACAAGAACAATTGCATTTATAAAAATCACAGAATCAAACAAAAAGGAGACTTTTGAACAACAAAGATTCAGTATTTTTTCTTCACAGATTGTGGGTGGGTTCATATGAGTTTGAAATTACAAAACATGGGTCAGCAAACAACACAGGTTTGTCATTTAAATAATCATCATTAACTGTCATGAAATTTTGACACATCACATATTTAACAGAAATCTGTTAAGAGAAATCGTGTTGTATTTGGATGTTTATGTAATGATATTAAATGAAAACAAACTTTGTTTTGTATAAAATCAAACAAATAAATTAATGTCGTAAAAATACACAAGCACGTTTTTTCAGTACTAAAAACCATTTTGCAAAATAAATATCATGAAATTAACAGCACTTTTATGTTCACGTATCTTTAGCCAGATTTTTTAAATAGACAAGTTACCATACATACAGTAGACATACAGTCAGTATGTGTTCAGCATCACAGAATGTTTGTCACATATTAATTTTGTTCACATTTAAACAGCCATGTCACACATTTGTACAACATAAATGAAAAATCAACTGATAAATGAAAAGTTTGAAAGTCTGTATACTAATGTAGATATAACTGAGGTGTGTCGTGGGAAAACCGGGCTTAATGCAGGAGTGTAGTGTCGTCCAAGATTAGCCCGTGAAGTCTCTTCTAAACATACATGTAAATCCACTGTAGGCGGAAAGTGCCGTCCCGGATTAGCCTGTGCAGACTGCACAGGCTGATCTGGGACGACACTTTAAGCAAATGCATTAAGCCCAGTTTTCCCACGTCACTAAACAAATTTATTCCAAAAGTCTCCAGTCAGCCGTTTCATCACAGTCAGAACAGAATGCTTAGCATAGAACAGCAATTTGGTAACTTTAAACTGAATATTTGTTGATATAAACTGTATGCAATAATGTATACAGGTATGAATTAATAAATAACAAATACAGCATTCAAAGGTCTCTATTTGGGACAGTCCCAACAACAATTAAAGAATGTTTTCACAGTATATAACGAGAGGCAGATATATCCATTTATATATAATTAAATAAATCAGCATAAGGTACTAGTAAGTGTGATTTCAAATGCTTTATATTTTTTAAATAATCAAAAGGCCACAAGAGAGCCAAATACAAGCATGACAAAGAGATACATGGCATTTGTCTGAACACACTTCGTCCATGACGATAATTGTTCAAATGCACGCTACAAACAATAAGACAAGATAACACAGCTGTTCATAAGACATGAAGGATTATCGACAGTGGAACTTTTTGCTAGGGTCCTTTGCGTGGTCGAGCAGTAACTGGCAGGGTTGGAAGGCTACACCGTACCAGTCCTGGTACTTCTTCATTCTGTCCACCAGCTGACTGGCCCCGTGAAGGTCCAGGTAACGGAAGGGGCCGCCCAAAAATGGCGGGAAACCGAGACCGAAGACAGCACCAATGTCACCTTCCATCTGAAAGCACACAATTTGTTTTCATTACCTGAACTGAGAAAATCACAGATCTGAACCCATATTGATAAAGATTCGTAGGCCATTCCTTAGGTAAGTTAAAAATAAATCAAAATTTCAATTTGTGTTTGAAACACTATGCTTAAGAACATGTGAATGACTAATACTAAATAAAAATACATTTTTCATTTGATTATCTGATCAGAGAAAATCTGAGAGAGGAAATACAGATACAAGTAAATATTAATAATGTATACATGACAAAAATAGAACGTGTTATCAGATAACTTTAACTTTTCTTCGACTATGTATCCACTGGGCATGGTAACGAATGCAAAGTGGGTACTGAAATAAATACACTTTCTGGTGTACTAATTGATTAATAGCATGACAACACATTTGTATTAATTCACTTGTATTTTTCTGAAATATGTACATTTCTAGTTTAATAGTTTTAATAGCATGACAGCACATTTGTGATTCATACCACTAAACAGTTATTTCACTATAGCTGTCATATAGACCATATTGACATAATCAAATCTAGCCTTTTATTTACATGTTGCATTGTTAAAACCCAAGAATGCACGCATGCAATCGGACATTACGACATGCAAAACAGAACACAAATCTCTAATTTTATTCATCCGTAACTCACAGGGTTGGCTAGGATTCCCTCCTGTAGACACATCACAGCCTCGTTGATGAATCTGGATACCAGTCGGAACTGAATGTCTTCATCTGTGTTACTGTGAAAGCAAATATAAACACTATAACAGTCCGACATCAATCTTTCACACTGCATGTGACAATAGGGAATATCGAGGGATGAGCGTGAAATAACTGTAAGTGTAACTGATATAGAAATGTTACGCAGATACGACAGTTTTGCATTCAACACTTGATCAACACGTAGCACTTGACAAAATGCAAAAAACCAACAGTCCATGTAGGTACAAGGGGGCATCGATATACAAAGTAAATACAACATTGTGCCTCCATATGGGCTAATAGATATTCAATAAAAAGTATGCTATAATATTATGGTATTATAAAATGCGTATCTGTAAAAATAACTACCCCATTTTTGAACAGCATTTGTTAATTTAACTGCTATGAAATCTTGACCAGTTCATGTGTAATTTGCTATAAATGATTTGCAAACATCCTTCACATGTTTCATAAGACGTAAAAAAAAATTATGTTTGTTTCAGGTTACATGCCCCCCCCCCCAAAATAGGGTAGGTAGGTCGGGATTTTTTTAATATTTTTTATTTATTTATTTGGTTAATGGTCAACTTCAAGATTCTAAAACTAAATAACTTTCAAAACATATCAGTAATATCCTTAAACATTGTTTATAAGTGGATACTATCAAAACACAACACTTATTTATCCAAAAACACATGTAATTATTGAAAAAGGTAAATAAAACAAAAATCAATCTGACAAACCCAATAAAATGTTCTAGGGTGAAGGCATTTTTTTAAGGTAGGTCGGGTAACCTGAAACAAACATATTTTTTTTTTACGCCTAAAGAGTAAACCAACCCAGGTTTTGGTTCCAGTTTGTATCTTTCCAAAATGGCTTTAGCCTCCGTGTTTTCTGGCCTCTTCTTTGACCCGGACTGGTACAGGTACACCCCCTTGCCTGACTTGCGGCCTACAAGAACAGAACAGCATGCGTATGCCTTACTAGCAAAATGTAAGGTTACCAAAGTATGACATTCAAATTATAATGGAGAATGAGATTATTCATAATTATTATAAAATGGAGCTTCCCAACAGTTATTTGAATTTGGGGTGCAGTAGGAATACTGGTAAACAATTTGTAACTAATTCTTAACCTCAACAAAACATGAATACACAATGACAAACAATTCATGCAGGCCTTCCAAAAATTACAAGCAACTACAAGATATTTTAATTATGCAAATACATATTGTTCTTTTATAATACTGGTACACAGAATTCCTGCTAATGCCTAAATGCTAATACAAAGAACATTTAAACAAATCTAGATCTCTACAACAGTATTGGACTACATAGGAAAACTGACATACCAAGGAATCCAGCTGTCACCATGTCTGTCAAGACATTGATGTTTCCGCCACCAAATCGCTGGCCGAAAGCCTTCCCCAGATCCTCTGCCACGTGAGCGGCCACGTCAATACCGACCTCATCAGCAAGTGTGGCCACACCCACTGGCCAGCCAAACCCACGGGTCAGGGAATCAAGCTTGGATGGAGACACTCCTTCCTGTCATTCAGAGAGTAAATGAGGCGTGTCGTGGGAAATCCAGGCTTAATGCATGTGCGTAAAGTGTCAGCACAGGCTAATCCAGGTCCGCACTTTCCGCTTTTATGGCATTTTCTGTTTCAAGGAAGTCTCTTCTAAACATGAATCTATGGTAGGCGGAAAGTGCCGTCCTGGATTAGCCTTAGAAGACTGCACAGGCTAATTCGGGACGACACTTTACGCACATGCCTTAAGCCCGGTTTTCACACAACACGCCTCAAATATTTTATTGTTATCAAATAGGCAGAGTAGCTACATGTACTACAATTCAAGAGAACTCAGTGAGTCGGATGTGTCGCCCGACGCCGAATAGCTTACGTGAATCCAAATGAAGAAGCAATTAAGGTTAATGCTAAAAAAAATTTAAACAGATTTATTGAAATCTTTAAAGGCACTGCACTCTGGCTAATTGCAAAGAAGAGACTTATTAAAATCAAAAATGTGACACAAAAATAAGTATGAACATTTACAAAGGACAATAACTCTGAAAGTATGAGGTGCAGAGTAACGGTTCTTGTGCACTGCACTTCTCCTCAATGAGGTCTATCTACCTACGAAGTTTCAAGTTGATAGCTTTCATAGTCTTAGAGTTATGCTCCGGACAAAAATTCAGTATTAAAATAAACAAAGGGCAATAACTCCAAAAGTATGAGGTGCAGAGTAACGGTTCTTGTGCACTGCACTTCCCCTCAATGAGATCTATCTACCTATGAAGTTTCTTGTTGATAGCTTTAATAGTCTAAGAGTTATGCTCCGGACAAGCGAAAGGGGCCGCCGCCGCTGACACAAAAACTAAAATTCATTTAGTGTTATTTAAATAGGCAGGGTGGAGACATTAATTTTTAATGTTTTTTAGATTGATGTGGTGGCCACTGAAATTCCAATGTGAATTTTATTTAAATAGACAGGATGGACAGTCAAGTTCCATAGCAAAATTCCCTGATGTGTCATTGATTTTTCCCTGACAAGAATGTGTGTTTCCCTAATATCTGTCTGATTACCAGTTTAATTAGTGCAAAGTGGTTTCAGAGTATAGAAATATATGGGAGCCATTTCTCCCATTCTAGCAGAGTAAACTAACAAACTTTAGACAAATATGCCACCCTGATAGATGACAGATGGAGATAAGGCTTTTTTTGTCATTATATTGGTTAAACCTTCAGAGACACTCACATACAAACAAATACATATGAGGCGCGTCATGGGAAAACCGGTCTTAATGCATGTGCGTAAAGTGTCGTCCCGGATTAGCCTGTGCAGTCCGCACAGGCTAATCCAGGAAAGCACTTTCCGCTTTAATGGTATTTTCTGTTTCAAGGAAGTCTCTTCGAAACATAAATCCACTGTAGGCGGAAAGTACCGTCCTGGAAAGTACCGATTGCACAGGCTAATCCGGGATGACAATTAACGCACATACATTAAGTCCGGTTTTCCCACGCCGCGCCGCATATGATAATGTTGTTATCACAAATAAAATAACAATGTTCGTAAATTAACAGGTAAAAACAAAAATAGCATCTATCCACACATAAACATGTTTGATCACGAATCACAAAAATAATTTTTAAACATGACTTAAAAATAAAGTACAAAATTTGCCAGCTTAGTATTAAAAGGGCCAATCTGCTTCTTAAACACAAGTTAGATAGGCCCATGTAATCCTAAGGTGGTGCTATTACATACAATTCATTACAAAACACTAAGCTGGTACCTGTAGACACCTGACGGCCTCAGAGAGGGTGGGAGCCAGGATTCTGGTGGTGTAGAAGCCAGGTCCATCCTTCACCACAATCACAACCTTGCCTTGCTTCAGGCCCACTGACACAGCAGTAGCTGTAACACACCCGTAATGGTTGGTAATCACAAATATGTAACTTTTGTTTGTAACAATGCTTTACAAGAAATAACAAATTGGTGCAATGAATAAAAACTCTTACGGTATTTGACTGACTTTATTAAGACTTTTAACAACTCTTATGAAATCTCCATCAAAGTATGCACTTCAGACTTGTCAGCAAAACAAGAAATGTAACACTCGTTAACAGACGAATCCCATACATAAATCCTCCAGGGCAAAATCCCGTTTGATCATACCCAGACAATCCTCCCAATGATTTTACATCCCAGACAAAATCCCCCCACTAATAACAAAGACATTCTTTAGTCTGTTAATGTTTTTTTATTTAAATTATATAATAATGTAACAATATCCATTATTGCTAAATACAATTTGTTTATAATAGTGACAAAATAACATCAACGTTTGACTGTTTGTGTCTGTTTTAGCACCTATATTCCAGGTAAAAAGTGTTAATTTAAGTAGCAATTACATTAAATTATGGCTTCAAATAATACCACCGTTCAGTTAATAATTAAAATAAATTAGCAAATATACATCTACAAGACTGTTCTTTGTTTTGATGCTGAATATGGCATTAACAACAACAATAACAACATATGAGGCACGTAGTGGGAAAACCGGGCTTAATGCATGTGCGTAAAGTGTCGTTCCGGATTAGCCTGTGCAGGCCGCACAGGCTTATCCGAGATGGCACTTTCCGCTTTAATGGTATTTTCTGTTTCAAGGAAGTCTCTTCTAAACATAAATCCACTGTAGGCGGAAAGTGCCGTCCTGGATTAGCCTTTGCAGACTGCACATGCTAATCCGGGACAACACTTTACGCACATACATTAAGTTCGGTTTTCCTATGACGCGCCTCATATTTTAATTTAAAACTATAACTTTTGCATACAGTTCAAATGCTGCCAATATTGATGGGGTGGGGGGGTTTATGTCTGGGTTGTACAATCAATGGTAGGATTTTTGTCCAGGTACATAAACAAGAGCTGTCTCAGGACAGCATGCTCGACTATTCAACCGCTTTGTCGGAGTTATTTGCCTTTATCACTACAAAAAGGGGCATAATTCTGCTAAAATGCTGGTCACAGTTATGTGCCTTGGCCGGTGATCTCATATAATGACCTTACAGATGTGTGAAGTTTTTATTGAATATCTGTAGCAGACCTTAACCTGAATTTTAAAAGTACAAAAAGGGGCACAATTCTGCTTAATTGCACGACAGAGTAATGGGCCTTAGTCAGTGACCTTATACAATGACCCGGAAGACATATGCGAAGTTTCAATTGAAATATCTGTGGTAGTTATAGAGATATGGAATTGTAGCACACACACTTAAACCTGAATTTCTAAGAACTAAAAGGGGCATAACTGTCTTAAATTGCAGGTAAAAGTTATGGGCCTTGGTCAGTGACCTAATAGAATGACCCTGAAAGCATGTGTGAAGTTTCAATTGAATATCTGTTATAGATACAGATATATGGAGTTGTTGCACGCAAACTTTAACCTGATTTTTTAAGTACAAAACGGGGCATAATTCTGCTAAATTGCAAGTCAGACTTATGGGCCTTGGACAGTGACCTCAAATAATGACCCAAAAGACATGTGTGAAGTTTCAATTGAATATCTATAGTAGTTACAGAGAATATGGACTTGTTGCACGCAAACCTCTATAACCGGAGTACTACTGCGACGCCGACGAACGGGCGAGTAGTATAGCTCGAACTATTCGGGCTACAAAGACCAGGAGGGATTATGTCTGGGAGGGATTTTGTTCAGATACCTACACGGACATTGTCAGAGATTTTCTGACATAATCTTTTAATATATATATTGCCACACAGAGCCAGGCAGCGTACCTGCAGTGTCCTGGGAGGTCTTGTCTGTGGTGATGATCTCCAGCAGCTGCATCTTGTCCACCGGAGAGAAGTAGTGCATCCCGATGAACTAAAACACACACACACGGGTCCTCAGGGAATATAAATCTTTTGTTTGGCAATCACCATCAGCGGTAGTTTCATTAATTTCTTTTGTTTAACTTTGTTTCAATTGAATGAAATCAAAATATGCAAGACCTAAATCCTTGTTAGTTCTTTTTTGCTGTATGAGGTACCAGTTTTACATTTTAATTGAAGTTGAATGAAACAAGGATATCAGTGAACTGATAGATGCTCCCCAATGCACTTTGCCAAGTAATGGGAAAGCAATCAGAAGAGCAGCAGAGTCCAGACAAGAATTGTGCTGTGTATATTAATTTCAGCAATCATCAAAGTCCCATAACTGTAAGACAAGAAACATGGTAATTCCACGAAGTCAGCACAATAATAAAATAAAGTGTGGATGCAAGGTAAAGGTCATATCTTGGAACTGCACTTAAGTACAACTTAAGTTAAGAAATAGCCTTTTGAGTTATTCATTAGGACATTTAAGAATACTGACACTGAACAGAAGTATGTTTATGTAAGTGAAAAAGAAACAGTAATCTTGACCCCCACCTATTCCATATGCAATTGCAAGTAAGGTTTCAACATAAGATATATACATTTGAAGTAACATTACAATACCTTCATTCATACTTGAGCTGTTTAGCGTCAACCATTTGTTTGATTTTTGGTGATGGTGACCTTGACCCCACCCACCCCATATGCAATAAAAAGCGAGGTCTCAATATAAGGTTTGAAGTTTCATATAAATATCTACATTCGTTCTTAAGTTGTTGAGTGGAAACCCTTTTTCTATTTTTAGTAACTATGACCATGACCCCACCCACTTCATATGCAATCGAGGTCTAGATAATACGGTATCTACATATGAAGTTTTATTAAAATATATGATTTTGTCTCCTTAGGTATTGAGCAGAATCTGTTTTTCTATTTTTAGTAATGGTGACCTTGACCTTCAACCCACCCACCCCATATGATATCCCAAGTGAGGCCTTGATATAAGGTATCTATGTATGAAGTTTCATTGAAATATCTCAATTCGTTCTCTAGTTCTTGAATAGAAACCGTTTTTCTAATTTTACTTATGGTGCCCTTGACCCCACCCACCCCATTTTCAATCCCAAGCAAGGTCTCAATATAAGGTGTCTACATATGAAGTTTCATTAAAATATCTCAATGCGTTCTAAAGTTATTGAGCAGGAACTGTTTTTCTATTGGTTAGTAATGGTGACCTTGACCCCACCCACCCTATCAGCAATTCCAAGCGAGGTCTCGATGTTGTGTCTACATATGAAGTTTCATGAAAATATTGCAATGCGTTCAAGTTATTGAGTGGAAACTTTTTTTTAAAGTAACAGTAACCTTGACCCCACACACCAGCAATCCCAACAATGTCTCAATATAAGGTATCTACATATGAAGTTTCATTAAAATATCTCAATGTGTTCTTGAGTTATTGAGCGGAAACCATTTTTCTATTTTTAGTAACAGTGACCTTGACCTTGCTCTCATCCACCCCATATGACATCCCAAGGGAGGCCTCGATATAAGATATCTATGTATGAAGTTTCAGTAATATATCTGGATGCATTCTCAAGTTATTGAGCGGAAAAAGTTTTTCTGTTTTTAGTAATGGTAACCTTGACCCCACCCACCCCATGTGCAATCCCAAGAAAGGTCTCAAGATAAGGTATCTATGTGTTCCGTTTCATTATAATATCTCAATGTGTTCTCAAGTTATTTAGTGGAAACCCTCAATGCGTTGTCAAGTTATTGAGTGGAACGGTTTTTCGTTTAGTAACGGTGACCATGACCATGACCCCACCCACCCCATATGCAATCCCATGCAAAGTCTTGCTATAAGGTATCTATGCATGAAGTTCATTACAATAGCTCAACCCATTCTCGAGTAAGAGTGGAAAGAAAAGTTGTGCATTAAATACTTTTTTCAGAAATCTTCAAAGTCCCATAACTTTTAGAAAAATCATTGAAGTGGAACGTTCTGGTTCAGTGCACACCTCCTCTGGGTAATGAAGCTTCCTGGAAAGTTTCATTGAATTCCAGCCAGAAGTTGAGTATAAATTGACTAGACAAGAATTATGCACTAAATGCTTATTTTAGAAATCTTCAGCCCATAACTTTGAAAAAAATCATTGAAGCGGAACCTCCTAGTTCAGTGCACACCTCCTCTTGGTAATGAAGTTCCATTGAATTCTGATCAGTACTTGCTGAGAGACAAAGCGGCGACTATATGCTCCCCCATTTTTTTTTCGGGGAGCATAAAAAGCAGTAGAATTTTCAATACTGTTACCACACTAAAATATTTGACAAATCGAGTAGTACACTTTACAATGATCCGATCACCAATATGGTCTTCAGGTCACTTCATCAAAAATTAAGATAAAAATTATTTTTAAAAGTTTGTTATCAGCAAGCATGTTAACATACAAACTACAGGGACAGTAAACCTTAGTTATCTACCTTGTCAGGTCTAATGGATGCCTCAGCTATGCTGGTGATTGGAAGTGCAGACGTATTGGAGGCAAAGATGCAATGCTCGGGAATTTTCTGAAAAGGAAAGTCTAACAATCAAAATGTTAGCCTTGTAACTTAACGTACATGAAGCTGACATAATCATGTATATGTCACATTCTACAATAATGCCTAACTAGAGCTTTGCCACAGATGTGGCAGCGAGCCCCGAATGATAGCATTTTTGAAGGTGAGGGTGGAAGAAAAATTAAGGTCACATAACTTCCGAATGTGGGAGACAAATTGACATCCCCATCTTTACGCACAACCACACATTACCCTCAACAATGAAGACAAGTTTCAAGAAAGTCTGTTGGAAACTGTAGGAGCAGTTGCATTCACAAGGAATTTTCCCTCTATATTCATTACAACAGCTCGATCTGTTATTGAGTAATTGAGAAGAAACTGTTTTTCTATTTTTAGTAACTGTAACCTTGACCTTGATCCCACCCACCCCCTATGCAATCCAAAGCGATGTCTTGATAAAAGGTATCTATGTATGAAGTTGAATTACAACAGCTCAATTTGTTCTCGAGTAATTGAGCGGAAACCGTTTTTCTATTTTTTGTAACGGTGACCTTGACAGTGACCCCATCCAATACCCATGTAATCCCCAGCCAGGTCTCGTTACAAGGTATCTACGGATGAAGTTTCAATAAAATATTTCAATTCGTTCTCACGTTAGAGAGCTGAAACCAAAAGTTGACTCAGCCTGAAAATGAAAAATTAACAAAGGGCAATAACTCCAGAATTATGAAGTGCTGAGTAACGATTCTTGTGCACTGCACTTCTCCTCAATGAGATCTATCCACCTATGAAGTTTCAAGTTAATATCTCTTATAGTCTAAGAGTTCTGCTCCAGGCCAAAACGAAGTATGAAAAATTAACAAAGGGCAATAACTCCAGAACCATGAAGTGCAGAGTAATGGTTCTTGTGCATTGCACTTCTCCTTAATGAGATCTATCCACCCATGAAGTTTAAAATTAATAGCTGAAACGGTTTTGAAGAAAGAAAAACATGAAAATTGTAGACGGCTGGACGGACAGACGGACGGACGGACGCGCGGACAGACAGGGTGATTACTATAGGACACCCGCAAAAAATGTGTGGGGCCCTAATAAGTGTCCATTTCAAAGTGGTGATCCAATTTCAAAGGCATGCAGAACTGAATGTTGTAAATGTGAAAAGATACACACACATTTCTAGTTCACCAGAATGCACATAGTTCCTCATGTAATTTGCATTAGGTTAAACATGAGGCGTGTCGTGGGAAAACCGGGCTTAATGCATGTGCGTAAAGTGTTGTCCCGGATCAGCCAGTGCAGTCCACGCAGGCTAATGCGGGACAGCACTTTCCCCCGACAGTGGATTTATGTTTAGAAGAGACTTCCTTGAACAAGAAAATACCATACAAGCGGAAAGTGCCTTCCTGGATTAGCCTGTGCAGGCTGCACAGGCTAATCCGGGACGACACTTTACGCACATGCATTAAGACCGCTTTTCTCACGACGCGCCACATTTAGACTCAATAACAAGATTATGTGTTTGATAAACACACACACCCCAGTTGGTGCTGGATAGCCCATTTCTTAAGTAACAACTGAGTAAATATCCAATTAATGTAGTAAGCGTTGCTGGTGCTAGACGCAACAGTAAAATCTAATTAGCCTTGTCACGGACAGACGGACAGGACGGTCGGACAGGACAATCACTATATGAGCCCCGCATCAAGATGCTGGAGGCATAGAAAATACTTGTGCGTTTGCATATATTGCTGGGTACCAAAGCAGATTTGTTATTAACAAATCATTCTAATTAAAAAATGTTGTAATAAGAGTTGGTAAATTCCAAGTAAGAATCAAGTTAACAGCTTTCTTAGAACAGAACAGTCTCAAGGCCATTTTCTTTTCTTAAATCTCAAGTCAAAAAATGGGTTGGTTAACATGGGCCCAGGTTAAGAAATATCCCAAATGATCACCTGTTCAACTTCGCGGACGACTTTGTGTTTCAACTTAAGGTCCTCAAACACTGCCTCCACAACTATATCACATTTACTGAAGTGTTCATAGGAGATTGTCGGCTCCAGATGTGTCAGTATCTGGTCCTTCTCAAAGCTGCAAGCAAAACAATAGAAATGTGATTTGACCAACGAATTAGTGACATTTTCCAGTTAAAAATCATCACATGACTTTGAAAACATACTTTAACAAGTAAGATCAACTAACCCTAACGCTTAGGCGTGTCATGGGCAAACCGGGCTTAATGCATGTGCTTAAAGTGTCTCCAGTACGGCACTTTCCAATTTTATGGTATTTTCTGTTTCAAGCAAGTCTCTTCTAAAGACAAATCCACTGTAGGCAGAAAGTGCCATCCTGGATAAGCCTGTGTGGGCTGCACAGGCTAATCTGGGATGACACTTAAAGACAAATCCACTGTAGGCAGAAAGTGCCATCCTGGATAAGCCTGTGTGGGCTGCACAGGCTAATCTGGGACGACACTTTACGCATATAAATTAAGCCCACGTTTCCCACGACTCGCATCGTATTTTGTAAAGAAAATTAATGTAAGTTGTTTTCATAATACTTATAACTGTTATAATTACACATTCATTTAATACTTTTATTATGCTTTCGAAGGTTAACGCCGCTGTAAAATTGGCATTTCCTGGCCTGGGCCCATTTCACAAAGCTCCTTAGGGAAACCTGTAGTAAATTTCTGAAATTCTTAAAATTTCTTAAATCTGTGGCTGTTTTGTGTAAAGGTCTTTTATCATTTATATGTTTCAAGCTAGTAAATATCGCTGAGATATTTCATATTTTACCCTTTAGTAAACATTAATCATTGTATTTCACATAGAAAATTTAATCTGAAATTCTTAAAGTACAGTCAGCCCTCATTACGACATTCGTATTAGCGGAATATTCTACTTCTGACACAATTTTGTTGGGAACGGATTATATTCCATTTAACTCGTACCCGTTATAATGGAATATTTGGTTTCCGACTCCTACGCAAAATATGCGGGATCCAATCAATAGCATGTACACTAATTTGATTCATTATAACGACATTCAGAACCGACGCGCTCAATACGTGTACATTTTATACGCATCCTATTAATTTGCTTAATAAAATGTTCTCAGCAGGTGTCACAGGATTAGCCAGATATACAAATATGGTGTGATAATCTGTTTTACGGCGTAACCTTAATTGACATCATAATGAATTCCATACGATACCCAGGCTGTCAACCAAGTTACCAAGAAAATATAGGAACAATATAGGAATATTTTCACCAAAAATACAGGACTTTTTGTCAATTTTGTTTGAGAAAATATAGGAATTTTATAGTAAAAATACTTCATTATAAGTATGATGTGGGATCATAATCTAGCCTGATAAGTCATATTGTTTGTGTTTTAATGAACAAATTATTTGTTCAACATATTCATGGTAATCAATTTGCAACTGAGACATGCATATCATGGCCTATCAATAATTTGAGTATTTAAGTTGGATGCGAGCGAAGCGAGTAAAAAAATCAACATATAGGTTCACATTATACTGTTCACAGACCAAAATCAGACGCGTGAATGACCAAATTTATCAAAAATATAGGAACAATTTTTAAAATATGCATTTCTTTCCAAAATATAGGAAAATATAGGAATATAGGAATTGGTTGACAGCCCAGATACAATAACAGTTTGTATGTTTTAAAAGATGGTCTTGTTGATATTTGTATTACTGGTAAATGGAATTAAATATAAGGTAAAACAATTCTTTCCATCAATTCCCTGTGAAAATATTAAGAAATGCTTGTTTATGGTGTCAAAAATAGTAATACACGCCACCAAACTCCATGCAGCGGTTACCTCCCCTATCTGTTAACTACCATCACAAGTAAAAATCCTTCCAAATCTGAAGGATACGTGTTTGTAACTTTTACTTATTTAATGCAACTCAGTGAAATTTTCTACATAATTGGACATTTTATATATCGTTTGCAGTCAATAATGAAATCAGAAAAAGAAAAGAACTAATTAAAACCATAAATAATATCTAGAAGATTTACATCGATCATCAGCACGTGATTTGTCACGACCGCAGGGATTTGATTAGAGCTATGCTCGGAACCAGTCAAAATCTCTGCGCGGAGGTTGACACGCCACTTCAAACTTGGAATGTCTAAATGATCTGCTTATCCTATATCATTATTATTCTATAATTATTTAGCCAGAATTCGCTGTAATGGAAATTCGATATAACAACATTTTTTACGGGAACGGATTGTGTCGTTGTAACGAGGGCTGACTGTACAAGTAACTAGGATTTCACTTGGGAGCTTTGGGAATACTGGCCTAGATCATGAATACCATGTTTGGGAAATACCTACATAGTACTAAGTATACATGGTCACATTTTCTGAATAACCCAGACTTGAACCCAGGCAAGGGCTTCATATTGGCCTAGGGTCACAGCACCTGTGCTAATTTCCATGCCATCTGATTTTTGTTTTGTTTTGATTTTTCGCCTTATTCAACAGTATTTCCGTCATATAACGACAGTCAGTTAACCTACTCACACTTTTCCTGGGTTAGCTGGTTTACCAGTACTAAGTGCACTTACTTATGCCAGTAACTGACAACTGCCCTACTTGAATCAGAGGTAGTGGGAGAATGGCCGTAGAAATAATTTCATGACCAATCCCCACACAAGTTATGTGGCCAGGCTGGGAATCGAACCCGCGATCCTCGGATTTGTAGTCCAGCGCCATACCAACTGAGCTAGCCGGCCTGGCTCCATGCCATCTGAATATCAGTAATACTCCTACATGTATATCAACAGTGTTTTTGACATTATGGGCATCAATCCATGTATTGTGTTCTAAGTAAAGGAAGTCTTGGTAGACCGCGAAGGAGGTTATGTGTTTGGTGGTGTTGGTTTGTCTGTCTGTTTGTTTGTTAGTTAAAGTCGCAGTCCATAAAAAATAATTTAATTAAATTGGCATTACTTTTACTGAACGTTAATAATGTTTATTCGACTGAAAACTGTTTCTTATTTACGAAAGGCATTTTATAATGTCTATGTTCGAAAACGCTAGGTACGAACGAAATATACACTAATGTACATGCTGATTTACTCCAGAGGCATTACCAGCTATCGCATACAGATACTATATGATAAAAGGTTACTAAAACATTATTATTTTACTGATTTCGATGCGTCTTTTTGTATTTTGATCGGTAAGATGTCCATTAGAAACGATTTCTGCAAAGTTTTAGTTTTTTAAACACATTTCTGGACTGCTGCTTTAACAACTTTACGTAAAAATTACGAAAAGATTTTCATGAATTTTTTTTTGAGAAGTTGGACAACGGCTAGTGAAGAAATGAATAGATTTTTGGTGGTGATTCAAACGTATAACTCATAGTTTCAAAACAAATGGGGGCATGAACTGCCTCTGAGAGGTCTGTGCCGCCCAAGAGCTTTCTCATTTAGGAATGGTGTAGTATTATGGAAACAATGTATTTTCAAAAATGTTGGTTTTCTTTAACTGTAATTTACGTTGCATGGGAAATTCAAAGACAAGTGAAGACAAACGTATATTGTGCACTTACGTTGTTATTTTCTTCCTCTTAACTTTTGTGTCAAGTCCTTTGATAATTTGATCTTCGCCTCTTGACAGACCCTGAAATTTTAACAAACAGAATATTTCAGTTGTTGTTTGTGTGTTTTGTATAAATGAGTCCAACGTAGACTGTAATGATATTGAAGGTTTAAGAGTAAGAAAAAAACCTTACATTTTGAACGCAATTCAGTACTGAGCTGGTCCAATGTGTCTATTGTATAAGTGCAAATAATGAGGCAAACAATAATGGCAACTGAAGATATATACCTGACTAGATTACTATTAACGATAGTGCCAATCTGAGAAGCGACTTTAAATAAGATTGAATTGGAAATTGTACAGAAAACTTCTTACTATAATATTGTTAGATCACACTCATGTTACATGTCTAATATTGCAATAATAAAACTAAGCAATAATATTCAATACCAATTATCATATCAATCATATAACAGCTGTTTTAAGAATACAATAACAAACAACATACAAGCAGCTAATGTATAAATGATCTCTAAAGCAGTAAAAATCCAACCAGTATTTTCAATATCCCAATCTGCACCTGGGAAGAATGAACTAGTCATAAGGTTATACCTGCGTAGTGACGTCCTTCAAGACCACGTCTATGCCTTTGTCGATGGAGACCTGGGCAATACCAGCCCCCATCAGACCTGCACCCAACATGCCTAGGGTCCTGAAAAACATATAAAGGGTCACAATCAGATCTTCCAATCATGCTCTTTAGTATCAATTTTTTCTGTGATAAACATGCAACAGGGTCTGGTCACGATTTGTCAATTTCAGGTGTCACTATCGGTCACGGTCTGATCTCCAGTTTAGATACGATTACATATGTTCCGTTGTGATTGTTTGATTGAGTCCAGGTTTGGGTCTAGATATGACACTTTCTTCACGATCGGGTTCCCCTGAATTAGGACGTTCTAGTACGTACGATAGGATACGATCATGGTCTCAATGTCTTTCACATTCATGATCGATGGAGATCACGATTTGAGCTACAACTGGACTCAAATGATATAAATACACTGACTATTGACTTCATTGTTTCTTGAGATCGCAACACATCTTAACAGAGTGTATTGTTTTTTCTTGTCAACGATCAATCCCGATCACCACGATTTGGATGCACGATTAGATACGATTTGTCGCTCTTTTTTACAATGCAATAAGATCTGATACGATAATCCCGATGGATAACTGATCGTAGTTGATTGTAGTCAATTGTAGTTGATCGTGTAAATCGTAGAGAATTTTGTAATTGTTAAATATTTTTCTATGATTAACACGTTTGCCACGCCTGACCTCAAGATCTGATAGGACAACCTGGATTGGCCCACGAATAAGACCATGATTTCAATCGTGATGGGAATCGTGATAGTGGGAACCTAGCATAAACAATGCAAAAAGAAGTCCCAATTCTGAGCGGAGCATTGTAAAAAGTAGTTCCAATTACAATTTCAACAAGATTCTGTGTATGTAAACACACATGCCCCCAGTTGGTGCTGGGTAGCCCGTTTCTTAGTCAAAATTAGGTCAAGGTCAAAGTGAGGTTGGGTGATATGGGTGGATTGGGAATGGTCATAAGTAACAACTGTGTAAATATCCAAGTGTTGTAGTAAGCAGTGTTGGTGCTAGACAAAACGGTAAAATCGAGTTAACCAAGAAATGGCACTTTAGAATTATTCCAAGTACAAATTAGGTCAAGGTCAAAGTGTGGTTGAGCGATATGGGTGGATAGGGAATGGTAATAAGCAACAACTGTATAAGTATCCAAGTGTTGTAGTTAGCAGTGTTGGTGCAAGACGAAACGGTAAAATCTACTTAATATGTCACGGACGGAAGGCCGGACTATATGCCTCCCGCATCAAGATGCTGGGGGCATAAAAATATATGTCAAATCATGTTAGAATTCAAGTAATTTACACATTATCGTTGTTTATTGGCCTATAAAAAACTCTTTGTCATTCTGGTGTGTAGCTATTAAACAACTCCGGCAAAGGCCCTCATGGTTTAATTCCTACCCATCAGAACTCAAAATCGTTGTTTATTGGCCGATTAACAATGATAATTAGAAATCATTTCTTAAATTACTTTCAAGAAAATATAGGTCAGATCATACAATGAAATCTGGCATCCATATTTACATAATTTTGAACCTATTCCAAACAGATAACAACTTTTACAAGACACCTACTTGACTTCTCTTTCAGGTTTGCCAAACTTGTTCTTCTTCAGTGCTGTCTGACCGTTGAACAACCCAATCAGAGCTTTACTCTCTGGGGTCATGGCCAACTCTCCAAAGGCCTGAAACATACATTGGTGAGAATGTCATTTCAGTGTTAATTATCCGAGCAAAACATACAGGGCTAGTACTTATTAAACTTTGTTTGTCTGTTTGTTTGGATTTTTCGCCATTTTTAACAGTATTTCAGTCATATCACTGCAGTCAGTTAACCTACTCACACTTTTGCTGGGCAAGCTTAGCCGATCTAAGTGGTTTACCAGTACTAAGTGCATATACCTAGTGTTTAATCTAGAAGGGCAGAGGGGCATGGCGCTTGACTTGGAAAAAGGGCTTTCTGGGCATAGTGACACTGATAAAACGGGCATATTAGGTTTTAATAGTTTTTTTCCTGTAGTAATATTTCAAACCAATTATGATATTTTATATTACTTAATGATTAATTGTACGTTTGATGATTATTTCAGCCCCATTATGAACACATTTTAAATTTCCAATATTATTACTTCTTCTTACACTTAAGTTATATTATTACAAGATCAGACAATTTATTTATTTTTTATTCATAAGTATTTCCAATGTGCAAATTGGACAATCATACATGAACACTTCTGACAACTATCAAACTAAAACTGTTTATGGGCAAGTCATGTTTATTAATGGTACAATACTTCTTAGTTATATCCTGAAATTATTTTAATTTTAATCTTTTCTATTGTAGGATTTTTTTTATTTCCACCTTAATGGATTATAAGTTGTTGCTGTTGATGATGACATTGCTACTAGTATTAATAGTGAAAAGCTTTAGTCAAGATTGAAAATTTAAAAAACAAACATTAAAATTCAGATTGAAATGATGTATCCGAATATGTATGTCGAAATAATAGCCAGTTTTGCAATTCGTTTTTTTTTTCAGGGATTTTTATTTACGGTTGGAAGAAATATTGTACACACATTTTTTATAACTAGAGATTAAAGACCACATTGAGTCTACATTTATATGCATTCTGCCCTTGTTATCACGTTTATCATAAAATGGACAAAACAAAAACATGTCATAAATATAATGAAAACGAGGCTGTTGAAAGCAGACAACTAGCGCTCATTTTTGTACAAAATCAGCATGTTTTATTGTATCTGGACACAAACTCGCAGTCTGACTGCCCTTACAGCTGATCTTATCAGTTGGTTACAGATTAATATACCATAACATGCCATCACAAAGGGCCCTCCTTAATAGCGATACAGTCGATGGATAAGAGGGCACGAGGCGCTAATTGCATTTGAAAAGGGCAGGGTGGCGGATCAATGAAGGGGCGTGGCGCGGCGCCGCGCTGATTAGGCCCGGATAAAACACTAATACTTATGCCAGTAACTGACAACTGCCCTACTTGAATCAAAGGTAGGGGAAGAATGGCCGTATAAATAATTTCATGACCAATCCCCACACAAGTTAGGTGGCCGGGCTGGGGTTCGAACTCACGATCCTGGATTGACAGTCCAGCGCTCTACCAACTGAGCTAGCCAGGCCCGGCTACTTATTAAGCTATTTATTAACGAAATGTGTTATAATCATATTCACAAGTTTGTGCAAGCTTAATTTATATAGTAGAATTTGCATAAAATTAGTATAGACATAGATTGAAACATGTCTCTTCAATTTTATTTTTGTAAACATTATTATTGTTTTTAGTTGTTGTTTGTTTTCACATATAAACTATTAGTGATGGAAGATATACAAATATAATAGATTGTCAAGCAGAAATGTTTACATATCTCCATATTGAATTGCAATACAACATTTGTCACACATGTAATGCCATAGAATCCAACAATCAAAGTAATTCAGTTGATGGTCAATACTATGTACCGGTAATTTTCTATGAAAATGCACGGGTACTTTGATTTTTTACATAAAATGGACTAGCAAAGACTGTCAGAAAGAAACACCCTATTCCTAAGGGAAAAAATAAAATAGCAAATTGTTTAGCAATTTATCTTGTCATGTTTACTGATCTCTGTAAACTTGATGCATTATTTACATGTTACAATTTGATACAATGCAAGTTTTGTCCTACAATCGCAACCCTTCAAATTATAATCAACATGTTTAACATATTTACAACATACAATAGACCTGGGGCTGTATCCACAAAGCTCCCAAGGAAAATCTTAACTTCAGTCATATTTAAGTGAAAATTTCAAATATAATTTTCCATGTGAAAATCAATATAAACAAATAGGGTAAATGAGAAGTATCTGTTGATTCTTTACACGATTATGACCATTTAAGACAAAATTAACATTAAAATAACCAGCCAAAGACTTAAGGAATTTAAAGATTTTAAGAAATTTTCTAAAGTTTTCACTAAGGAGGATATGGGCCCAGGTTTATTATTTACACCAAAGCAATACTGTGCTCACCTTAGCTTCGGCTTCATATCCTGCCTTTGGGCCCTGCTGTGCCCCTGTTTTGGCAACCTCAATGATCCTCAAAGGGGCTGGGTACTTCCCCTTAGTCTGGCTCATCACCTCGTCTTTCACACCCTTTTCCCAGAATATGTTCCCGAGACGTGAGCTGGCAAACATGTCAATGTATTCTGAAAGGAATTGACAATTTGCTTGCATTTTATGGTCATCACATGTGTAACAATGACACCCAACATTGCTTTAAAACACATACCCCAGTACATTTTTTCATATAAGACCATTTCATGCAAATACGCTCAACTCATTGAAACCATTATTGTCACTTAATAAACATTAATCTCCTGCTCATAATCAATTAAACAAACTCGAATGGAATGTTTTCTTTCAAAACAACGGTAACGGATAAGGGTTGATTAAAATATTGACACACTTACTGTTGAGTCCCTTCTTGACTCTCGCTGGTCTCTTTATTGTACCATTAGCCAGTCCCCTGTTGGATAAACAACGTTAGAGCTTACCCTTGATACCCACAATACGTACAGTACATATGTGGCGCGTCGTGAGAAACGGGTCTTAATGCATGTGCGTAAAGTGTCGTCCCGGATTAGCCTGTGCAGTCCGCACAGGCTAATCCAGGACGGCACTTTCCGCCTACAGTGAATTTATGTTTAGAAGAGACTTCTTTGAAACTGAAAATACCATATGAGCGGAAAGTGCGTCCCGGATTAGCCTGTGCGGACTGCACAGGCTAATCCGGGACGACACTTTACGCACATGCATTAAGTCCGGTTTTCCCACGACGCCCCTCATATGATCATAGGTCACTGCAGGAAAGTGTTCATTTGACATTACAAGTTGAAGAAAAAGGGATCCTCTTAATATAAAACACCTGTGGCCCTGTGGTTCAATGGCAACATCCATTTTTTTAATATATCAATGAACACATGCATGTACGAGGGTTGTCCCAGAAAATCGCCAACTTCTTCTATATCTCAAATAACATTTGGTAGAAAACAACCAATTTTTTTTAATACCCAATATACATGTAACATGTCTTACAGCTTTTGTGGTGAAATAAAATTACCAAACACCCAATTTTTCTATGATCTACGACTATTTTATGTATGCATGGTAGCGATCACCGACGCAAACGAAAAGTTGGTAGGACTGATTCGATAAGTCTGATATTAAAATGAAAGCTGACGCCTCATTTATTCGACTATCAATAAACTTTTTATATTGCCATGAACGTCATTTTTGGTTGTGATTGTTTACGATGTTTCATAATGCTGACATCTTTTTACAAGAAACAATGACATACTAAAGAATGCACATAATCTGTGGTGAGTCATAAAATGGTCAAATGGACATCAAAGAGTTTTGCGGAACAGAAAACTATAATAATGTAATGTTTGGACAGAGGAATGACACCAGTAGAAACAAAGAAGGAAATGATCAGTGTTGAGGGCAGCATGAAAGTCAGCAGGACTCTGAAGTACACTTGGCACAAGAAATTTTCATTGGGTATGAACCTGATCTGGCATCGAGTGACGTTATGATATCGCAGTGTGTACCAGACAGACTTACTATGTGATTTGTCATGAACAATATTTTTCTTAACATTATTCAGAATGTTGTGCATTTTTCTGCACATATAGCCGAAATATGGTATTAAATTGATATGTACTTTAAAAATCTTTGTTACAAGGGATTTCGAATAATCAGAATAGTTCGCGATTTTCTGGGAAACCCTCTTATTTACATGGCTGACAAACAATGTTCATTTTTACTACTGGATTTATTTGATGATATTAGAAAACATTTTTAAATACATTTTTTTAATGGCAATAATTTTTTTCAAAATGAAATGCCTAATGTGTGGATTTTAGTTTCAAATTTTCTGAGCTTTAAAATAGCAAAATTACTTTATTCTGCTTTATGTGTTAATTATAGACAAATCACTGGGCACATACTTTGCTGTAAGAATGGCTACTCTCTCAAGTTCCTCCATGGTGGTTTCATTTGCACTCTTCAAACCAATGCCTGGAATACAATATTATAACAAGGGTAGAAGTTTGACCATGCCAATTTCAAAGATGAAAACATTTGTTAATAGTCACTGATCATAGTAAAATGGCACACACCAAGAACAGCTCAAGCAGTGAAACAAACAAGAACAAACATTCTTTAGAAACAAACTTTATCCACAACAGAGCTGTCAGATATCCCATTTTGAGGCATGTCCTGACGAAACAAACAGAAAACAGATTTCAAATAAGTAATCTGCAACAGACCTTATACAGGGGAAACCCACTATACCAGATGCCCACAGGACCCCTAAAAAATCAAGTTTAAAGATAGGTTTTGAGGGAAAGCAACTTATCCGAGTGTCATATCAGTAACTATACAGTCTACAGTTGATATCAACTATGCATTCCATAATAATCCTAAAACTACCCTTACCTATGTGTTCCACCACATGATCCACTAGCCCAATTTTAAATGCCCTTACCTATGGGTTCCACATGATCCACTAGCCCAATTTCAACTGCCTTTACCTATGGGTTCAACCACATGATCTACTAACCCAATTTTAAATGCCCTTACCTATGGGTTCCACATGATCCACTAGTCTACTTTCAAATGCCCTTACCTATGGGTTCCACCACATCATCCACTAGCCCAATTTTAAATGCCCTAACCTATGGGTTCAGCCACATGATCTACTAACCCAATTTTAAATGCCCTTACCTATGGGTTCCACCACATGATCTACTAACCCAATTTTAAATGCCCTTACCTATGGGTTCAACCACATGATCTACTAACCCAATTTTAAATGCCCTTACCTAAGGGTTCCACCACATGATCTACTAGCCCAATTTTAAATGCCCTTACCTATGGGTTCCACCACATGATCCACTAGCCCAATTTTAAATGCCCTTACCTATGGGTTCCACCGCATGATCCACTAGCCCAATTTTAAATGCACTTACCTATGGGTTCCACCACATGATCCACTAGCCCAATTTTAAATGCCCTAACCTAAGGGTTCCACCACATGATCCACTAGCCCAATTTTAAATGCCCTTACCTATGGGTTCCACATGATCCACTAGCCCAATTTTAAGTGCCCTTACCTATGGGTTCCACCACATGATCCACTAGGCCAATTTTAAATGACCTTACATATGGGTTCCACCACATGATCCACTAGCCCAATTTTAAATGCCCTTACCTATGGGTTCCACATGATCCACTAGCCCAATTTTAAATGCCCTTACCTATGGGTTCCACATCATCCACTAGCCCAATTTTAAATGCCCTTACCTATGGGTTCCACATCATCCACAAGGCCAATTTTAAATGCCCTTACCTATGGGTTCCACCCCATGATCCACTAACCCAATTTTAAATGCCCTTACCTATGGGTTCCACCACATGATCCACTAACCCAATTTTAAATGCCCTTACATATGGGTTCCACCACATGATCCACTAACCCAATTTTAAATGCCCTTACCTATGGGTTCCACCACATCATCCACTAGCCTAATTTTAAATGCCCTTACCTATGGGTTCCACCATGTGAACTACTAACCCAATTTTAAATGCCCTTACCTATGGGTTGCACTACATGATCCACTAGCCCAATTTCACATGCCATTAATTATGGGTTCCACCACATGATCCACTAGCCCAATTTCAAATACCCTTACCTATGGGTTCCACCACATGATCCACTAGCCCAATTTCAAATACCCTAACCTATGGGTTCCACCACATGATCCACTAGCAAAATTTTAAATGCCATTACCTATGGGTTCCACCACATGATCCACTAGCCCAATTTTAAATGCCCTTACCTATGGGTTCCACCACATGATCCACTAGCCCAATTTTAAATGCCCTTACCTATGGGTTCAACCACATGATCCACTAGCCCAATTTTCTTTCCTCCTTTGGCATCATAGGCTTTACCAGTCAACATCATTGGCATTGTAGTTTGGAATGGTAGCTGCAGTTAAGTTTGCTAATTATATTGAGAAGCCTCTCGCTACCCTGTTTCAAGCCGAGCATGATAAAGTTGATCTTTATCCAAAACTCACATAATATTCTATTTATCCTATACATGGTATGCTGTGCTAATAAATTAAAATAGCTACTAGGTGGCTTGTACGGTTAACGCTTTTAACAATTAACAAGAAACTATTCTGAAGAGTATAAAAGTGCAACATTTGAAACAAGAGGGCCAAATGGCCCTGGGTCGCTCACCTGAGTTTCATTAGTCGAACAATTTTCCATGTGTTAGATTTTTATACGGATATGGACATACTGATACGGACTGATGGAAATGCGGCCTTAATCATCATGGTTTGAAAAACTGAAGTGACAACAGACATTCAAAATTTTGGAAGTACATATTGGAATTGAAGCTTTTTCTTCAATTTGACATAGTGACCTAGTTTTTGACCCCAAATGACCCAGATTCGAACTCGGCCGAGATACCATTGGGACAAATGTTCTGACCAAGTTTCATGACGATTGGGCAAATAATGTAACTTCTAGAGTGTTAACAAGCTTTTTCTTCAATCTGACCTAGTGACCTAGTTTTTGACCCAACATGACCCTGATTCAAACTCGACCGAGATATCATTGGGACAAATGTTCTGACCAGGTTTCATGAAGATTGGGCAAAAAATGTGACTTCTAGAGTGTTAACAAGCTTTATAAAGTTTACAATATAGCCATATAAGGAAAACTGCCTCGCCCTCTGGCGGCCATGTTTTTCAACAGAGGGCAACATTTGTCACAAGACATTAGATAAGATAATACAAATTATAAACACACAGTATTTTATAATATAATGACAAGATATAAAATAAATAAACATACTGTACTTTTATGTTAACCTTTTTTTTCAAATCGTACAATTCCCATTGATGGATCTGCTTTACTACAATTATATCTAACTATCAGTGCTAGAACTCCTTTGGTGAAGGTTCAAATAATAACTAGAATTGTCACATGAGTGACAGATATACCCCCACAATATGGCCTTGTCACAAAACTATGGCATCCATTCAAAAGAAACGGACACAAAAAGAAAGCTTTAATTTGTAAATGTTTAATTGCATTTGGACAAATTTAATTTCAATAGGAGCAATAACTCTGTAAACATTTAGTGGTTTGCAAAAAAGTCGAACTTTACCTGTATTTTATGATGTTACATCTATGTACCAAAAATAATTTAAATACGTGGAGCCATTCGTCTGGAAACCGAGTTATTAGGGAAATTAAGTCAAAAAGGGGCCATAACTCTGTCAAAATTTTGTGGTTTGTAACCAAAGTAGAACTTGACCTGTATTTTATAATACTATACATGTGAACCAAAAATTATTTAAATATGTCAAGCCATTCTCGAGTTACATGTATTGTCTGGGAACCATTATTTTTAGTGAATTTAGGTCAAAAAGGGGCCATAACTCTGTCAAAATTTAGTAGTTTGTAACCAAAGTCGATCTTGACCTGTATTTTATGATGCTACACATGTGTACCAAGAATTATTTGAATATGTCAAGACATTATTGAGTTATCGTCTGGAAACCATGTTTTTAGGGAATTTAAGTCGAAAAGGGGCCATATCTCTGTCAAAATGTAGTGGTTTGTAACACATGTGTACCAAAAATTATTTGTTTGTTTGTTTGTTTGGATTTTTCGTCGTATTCAACAGTATTTCAGTCATATAATGGCGGTCAGTTAACCTACTCACACTTTTCCTGGGTAAGCTGGTTTACCAGTACTAAGTGCACATACTTATGCCAGTAACTGACAACTGCCCTACTTAAATCAGAGGTAGGGGGAGAATGGCCGTAGAAATAATTTCATGACCAATCCCCACACAAGTTATGTGGCCGGGCTGGGAATCAAACCCGCGATCCTCGGATTTGTAGTCCAGCGCTCTAGCAACTGAGCTAGCCGGCCCCCAATTTGAATATGTCAAGCCTTTGTTGAGTAATCATCCAGAAACCATGAAAACCAACAGACCGACAAGCTCACTCCTATATAACCCCCTTAAACCTCGTGGGGGTATAACTAACACCACTACAAGACCCAAGCAAGCCAACATCAATCCAGGTACCAGTTTCAGCAGCCTCTGTGTGCCCCCAGCCCCTGGCAGCAGACCCAGCATCACCTCCGGCACGCCCATCGAGGTCTTCTTGCTGTTCACCGCTATGCGATAGTGGCACGCAAGGGCCGTCTATGAACAGATACATGGCTTCATTAGGACCATTCAGAAGAGACATTGTTAATTTGCGTAAGCAACCTTTTATGTTACTCTAAAATGAGTAGTTATTTTAACTTTCTTTTTTTTAAACGGTGTTTTACCAGTTTTAAAACATTTTAAACAAATTTTGATGCAAGTTTAATTGATTAATAAGAAAATGAAAGACAATGTTCATAAATAAATTCTGACAATAGTACTATATAGAAAATAAGATGTACCAGTAACAAAGAACATCCTCTTAATAGACCATTAAGCAACATGTTGGTCTTTTTTTTTCTTAAAAAACAACACAAGATATCAAAACTGAATTGCTACATACATGTAAGAATATAAATTGAGCACATTCATGATCTGTTCCACTGCAAGATTTCAGTGTTGTTTTTTTCACATTTGTGGGAAAGGTGGCGGGCCCTTCAATAGGGGAATTTTACGGCAAAAGGGGATTTTTTTAAATAGAAAAGCATTATTACATTTTTATATTCTACTTTGTTATAAAACATTAATGAATTGTTTTGTTACAAATGATAACTTAGAATATGCACAAACTTGGTTCCATGAAAACTGCAGAGATTGTTGACAAAAATTCCTCTATGTTAGTTAATGTTTGTCCGATTTTGGTAATTTTTTTTTTTCAAAATAATGCTTACATTCTGAGGGGAATTTTAAGGTAAATACATGTGTATAGGGGAACAATACATACAAATTAAGCAGGGGAATAGGACCGAATTTCCGCAATAAAATTGGCCCTAAGAAACACAAGCTTTACTTCACTTTCAATATATGTGAACTACAAAATTAGTCAATGCGTTAAAGCAGTAATATATTAATCAGATAAAAAACATGAATACAGAGGGCTTCATACATAAGCAAGGATTCCTTTGCATTTTTTCTTAATTAGGAAAATCTTGAAGACCATAAGAAGTCCAAAATTAAACAGTGTTTATTATTGTATTTGCACATCACTTTTGAGGGAAAAAAATGAACACTACAGTCAGGCCAAAAAATAGTGTGTTTCGGGCAACAGTCTCAAAAAAGTTAGGTTGGGTCGAGATTGAGTTTTCTTTTATTTATTTTTTAAAGACATATTTCAGTAAAAAAACATTGACAATTATCTAAAAGCTAACGAATATGGCTTTCAAAGAAAACAACCATCACTAAAAACTTTAGGGTCAGGGGGTTTTTGCTAGGTGGGGTCGGGTTGCCCGAAACACATTTTTTTTTTTTTGCCTCATGACAGTACAGACCTCAAGCCCCCCTCCAAGACATGACCCATTGATAGCTGCAACCACTGGTATCTTCATGTTTTCTAAGTTGTTGAACATGTCCTGTCCATTGCGGGACAATGCTGTAGTTTCTTGTACATTCTTACACTCAGAGATCATACTGAAATATATGTCAATGATGCAAAATCAAAATTACAAACAACATACGAACAATCTTCATTAATGGTAAGTCAAGTTGCATATTGTAATTATTTTAAGTTTTCAGACACTCTAACTTTTTTGACACCTTCCTTTTTAGCCCAAATAATTATTTTTTGTAACTCTTTATATTTGGACAGCCAGCATATGACCCATTATTTTTTAATCTGTAATTTTCGGACACTGGTTTTAAGTGGTATTTATTTATTTGTTGATTTTGTTGTCGCTTATTTTTGTTATTGTTGTTTTGTAATATTACACTCAACTTTCTTTCACAAAAAACGTAATTAATGTCAAGTTATAAAATATGCACACAAAATAAATTACCTTCTGTGTGAAACATTGATTACTCAAATTTAATCATGTTGACACGAAAAAAAAACGCAGTATCACAACATGAACAATACCATATATTTTGCCTGCCAAAACTAAAATCTCCCAGATTTTTTTAAAACCCTTGACACAAGGCATACATGCCATAATTTTTTCAGGCCAAAATGGGACATTGCCAAAAAATCGCCGGGACATTTGACCAGGACACATTAATATTGTCATTTTGTCCGAAAAAAAAACGAGTAATAATAATAGTTTATCATATCTAACCAGGTCCTATTCCGTTTCGTGGTCTATATTGTTAAAGTTCAAACAATAAACACCCAAAATGAATAACACAAACATACACACGCATATATTTTAATCATATTTATTCAATAATATAAATGATAACATGTATTTTTAATTATCACATCAAAGAAATTACACGAAACACGCAAATATAAACACTGATTGTCAAATAAACAAATGCGTTTACAAGGGAGACAACTCCAGCAGACTTATACCTGGGCTACGTTCCACTATACACTGCATCATTAACTGCATCAAATTTTGCGATGTGAACAATACGAATTTTAAGAAAGTAACGATTGTTTTTGCATCTTTAATTCTCGAAAAGTTCTCAATTAATTTTCATACTTACCTTCAAACGTTACCAAACTAATTATGTGATAACACCTATTCTATTTAAAATCAAAATACAGTAGATTCCACTTAATTGAATATCGGATAATAGAATATTTCGCTTAATTGAATAGAGATTGAAAACACCAAACCGTTTGCATTCATTCCCATTGTAAAAGCTCCGCCTAATCTGATAGAAAATATGGTGTCCTCCGGTTAATTGAATAGCCAATTATAAGTTGTAGGCGTACAGTCCGCTCGATAATCTCATAATCTCCGAGGATACGTATCATATCGCAAGTTTTGACAGTCACGCTTCTATGACCGCCTTTGTAATCATTTCACACCACGCATGCATGTCACGTGACTAATAGGTGTAATTTGCGGGTCAAGTACAGCGCATACACATCTAGAAAGCAATGTAGCCTGTTAGTGATTATTACAAGTGAATTATTTTTAATGCTGTTTAAATGCACCGTATAATGGATAACAAACATCTATGAGCGCTTTGCTGCATACTTATTAGCATTCTAAAGTATGAAACATTTTGTTACATAACAGGTTTGACATTTATATCATCAGAATGGATTAAATAAGATCATAACATATCTGATTTACATTGAAATAATTTAAATATGACTGATTCCGCATATATGAATACTCTGGTTATTTGAATATTCGGACGTGACAAATGGGCTATTCAATTAAGTGGAATCTACTGTAACAACAAACACAGTTCCTTTTTTTATTTCAAAACAATGCAACAATCAGCAGCAATTAGCGACCGCGGATATATGACCCCCATCCCGCGAAAGTGTGACAAATGATCAATAAATCGCTAATGGGGTATCATTACTGCTCCTCTTTGACGCGGGTAGCGGGTATTATTGTTATAGGCACCGATAAAGGGATTAACGATCTAAAGTTAATTGTTGGCCCAATGTAAGTTTATGGTACACTAACATCGATTTTTGTGATTGACTGGGACAAAATGCATCTCACGGGACGGATCTCGCGAAACAGGGACAATCCCGGTGAGACCGGGACGTATGGCATGTATGCACAAGGTTTTAAAACGAATCGGTAACTTTTCTGTTAAAATAGCCCAAAATGCACCCTCTCCGTTAGAAATCATCTCTGAGAATTACAGGTAGGTCACTTTCTTGTCGATATATAGCTTACTGTCGCTAAAATTCTTAAATATTTTGGTTTCACGGAACATTGTGGACATAATACTTCTATTTCAGAAAGGAAGTCACATTATTACATGATCCGTTTCCTAGAAATAGTGAAAACTGTTAACTTTGGTTGCCGTTTGCCTATTTCCGCAATATTTTCCATCGTTGTTCCCTGTGTTTCATTAACCTTACATTTCTCGAGTTTGGCTCAACTTCAAATGATTCCCCGACGTGTGTTTATTGTTATCTATAACTTTATAAGCAAACAACTCGAGCAAATACCATAGTTTTTGGCGGCGGTCAGAATTGGAAGGTACCTGTAACCTCTCCGTATTGGTGTTTGTGTTTTACTCATTTTATGCTTTTTTCATGTATTATAAACAGTGTTTGTCATTTTGGGGAATTTTTTAAAATATGGGCCGATAAAACACTCAACACGCACTGGTAGAACACAGTACACATTCAGGTACTTATTTCAGATGTAAAATATGTGTGTTTCAAGAATGTCTGAAATTGTTTTCTTTTATTTTAGTTCACGTTTGCATTTGTTTAAAAAACTACCATGCCGTTACATACCTGAAACATGCTAATGTTCCGTGCATTATGTATTTTCAATCCATTTAACTAATTATTGCCATATTCACATGTTTTGTATACTTGCATACACCAAAAACATCCTAAATTAACGGAGAGGATGCATTTTGGGCTATTTTTAACGGACAGGTTACTGATTCGTTTTAACACCGTGTGGCATGTCTCCCAGAGCACTTATTCATTAATGCTCTCTCCTAGAACACTTATTCATTAATGCTCTATCAACAGCAAGTGCATTGTGCTGGTAAGTGGTATCGATCGGTGCTTTTCAAAACCAAGCATGCGCTAGGCATGTTGCACGCTTTCAGCTACAAACTACTCAACAAAAGAACTAGTTTGGCATAACATCAAAGACATTTAAAATCAAACAGACTCCGTTGCTATGGGTGTTACTAACGGCTTGCAGATTTTGATGCCCAGCTAATTGGTGATGTCAGTCCGTTTCACTCAGTAGTTTTAAAAGGTGTCATTATTAACGCCTAGTGTTTTTAGCAGATGTTATTTCTTTGTTCAAAACTGGAATAATATTCCAAGGTACTAACAATTGTAAGATTATTAAACAGAATATTATGAATTAATAATGAACAGACTATTATAAATTAATAACAAATTCATTTTAAGAAAAAACAAGAGGGCCATGATGGCCCAAAGGGCTCACCTGAGTACTGGCAAAGATGAAAGCCTCACTGTTGTGAAAGGCTTGTGGGTATGTACGCCATAATGTCCTTAAATAATTTGTCTAGCTGATTTACTCTCATACATAGAACAATAGAACAAGTAAGGACCTGGATATATTTTCTCTAACCTGGTATCCAACTTAGCGCAGGCAATTTCGGAGGAATAGTGTTAATGCTGCAGTTCTGAAAGATAATGGCGACCACTGCGCAAAGGTCATGTCATGCTTGCCGGCTTGTTTCAAAGAGTAGAGTGTATTGCCATTTACCCGTCCTATATTGACATTCGCTTTGGATTTTATGGTCATAGACAAATTGTGCAAGTTTGGTCCAGACTGGTTGAAAATGAAGTTCTCGTCTTGCAACAAATTCATTGTTGCATTAATTTTCACAATTAAGTGGATATAACTGCTGTGGCTTGTCTCATTTGCTGCTTGTGTTGAGATCTTATGGCCATACAAAACATGTGGATTTTTTTTTCAAGATTGAATGAAAAAAGACATCTCGATGAACAAAAAAGGAAATTTTAGCTTTTATTTTTCACTAACAAAGGGGCCATAACTCTGATATTTGTTGCCCAATCTGACCCATTGTTGGCTTCTGCAGTTGTATGATCACATACAAACTGTGGAAGTTTAGTCAAGATTGGAAGAAAAATAAAGTCTCTATGAACAAAAAAGGCAATTTTTGCATTTTTTTTTAACATACAAGGGGCCATAACTCTGGTGTCTGTGGTCTTACTTTACCCATTTTTGGCTCCTGCTGAAATCTTTTGGTCACGCGCAAACTGTGGAAGTTTGGTCAAGATTTGAAAAAAAGAAGAAGTCTTAATCAAGGTAAAATGGCAATTTTTGCCTATTTTTTCAACAAAAAAGGGGGCATTACTGTGGTGTTTGTGGCGCAATTAGGCCCGATGTTGACTTCTGCTGTGATCTTTTGATAATACACAAACCATGGATGTTTGGTCAAGATTGGTAGAAAATAGAAGTCTCTATGAACAAAAAAGGCAATTCTTGCATTTTTTCCCACAAACAAGAGGCCATAATTATAAGTTTTTGGTCCGATTTGGCCCATTATCTGTACCAACCAAGATTTTATGGTCATACACAAACTGTGCAAGTTAGGTTAAGATTTAATAAAAAATGTATTCTTTATCGCGATAACGGGCCAAATTGTTGACGGCATATGGACGACATACGACGCCGGAGAAGTCCCCAATACCAATAGCACATCGAGCTCAGGTGAGCTAAAAATAGGTACTACCCGTATCCGCATATATTTTGCAAACACCACTATAAGCCAGACATATATGGACGTAACTGCAATATTTTCACTGTGTCTCTAAACATTCGGACACCCACAATTTTGGAATGTTTATGTTTCGAAAGTTTTGGACAGTATATGCATTTAATACCAATTTGGAAAAGCAATTTACTTGATATCAGCACCAGCAATAAAGCAGTCAGCTTTCCCAGACATAATGACCATGCCTCTAACGCTGGGGTTGTTTGTAACCTCATTGTACACCTCCTGGAACTCTGTCATGGTGCCACGGGACAGCGTGTTCACCTGGTGCACAAAAGCTTAACATTATTGCATAGTATTGAAGAACACACAGACAAATTAAGAATAACAAAGCAGCAGTATAGGACAATAATAAAACAGTGATTATATGACTAAAGTTGTCAAAATTAGCTGTTTGCCTAAGAAAGCCCGAAAGCTTACATATTTACAAGAGAGAGCAAGAAAGTATTACAAGCCCGCCTATCAGTGACTGGGAAAGGATTTTTCCATATGATATAATTACTCATATCCACAAAAAATATATGGGATTTTCCAAAAACCTATGGGATTTCCTCTGATTTTTATGGGATTTACAGCAATTACATTTTGTGAAAGTCAAACTTAACACTTTACATGTATGAAAGCAGCCATGAAGTTCAAATGTCTATGTTTTTATCAGAAAATATTATTTATGTTTAGATAACATCTCATTGCATAGTGGCAAAACTGCATTTTTTATTGTTCTGCATCATTTTTCGATTCGTACTCTAAAATGTCTTTGCGCCGTTAAATCCCATCAACAAACATTTCTCTGCGATTGTTCTCAATTATATGCGTAAATATGGCATTTTGCAAGGGTTTCCCAGTCACTGCCGCCTATATAAAATGGGTTTCCCAGTCACTGCCGCCTATATAAAATGGGTTTCCCAGTCACTGCCACCTATATAAAATGGGTTTCCCAGTCACTGCCGCCTATATAAAATGGGTTTCCCAGTCACTGCCGCCTATATAAAATGGGTTTCCCAGTCACTGCCACCTATATAAACTGGGTTTCCCAGTCTCTGCCACCTATATAAAATGGGTTTCCCAGTCACTGCCGCCTATATAAAATGGGTTTCCCAGTTACTGCCGCCTATATAAAATTAAGAATCTGAGTAAGCTCAGGGCCCATATCCACAAAACTCCTTTGTGAAAAGTTAAGTAAATTTCTTAAAATCATAAAATTCCTTAAGTCTGGGACTGGTTCATTTAATAAATTTTTTTCTTAAAAGATTTTAATCTGGTAAAGAATCAACATATGCTTCTTATTTTACAGGGCTTTTTTCATCTCTTGGGGATGGGGCCCTTTGCCCTCAACTTGGGGGAAAATAGCGTTATTTTCGGCATTTTGGTGAAAAATATTCATAGCAGGGGAATGAAAACTCCTGGGGTAAGATCGGTTTAAGGGGAAAACTGCATGATTTGAACACAAATTTCTGAGGGGATATAATTGCCCCTACTATAGAAGGAAGAAAAGCCCTGTTTTACTATATTTCAAATATATAATATTGCTTTTAACAAGGAAAATTTATTTAAATGCTTCCCTTTAATTTGACTTAACTTTTACTTAAAAGCCTTGTGGATATGACACCAGCTGATAAGTGCAGGGCTTACAGGCTTTGTACTAATTTCAACCACTGAAATAAGCTATAAAAGAGCAAAATGCGCAATGGATGTTTTATGTCAGCATAGCAGAAAAATGTATAAAGTTTGAATAATCAGCTGAGACATATGCAGTACGACACAACTGTCAATGTTTATGACATCCACACGCATTAAACAGACTGAGCCAAACCAGGGTGTTTTTACCCCCAAAATACAAATTCATGCAACTGAATTCAAATGAGGCATGTCGTGGGAAAACCGGCCATAATGCATGTGCGTAAACTGTCATCCCGGATCAGCCTGTGCAGTCCGCACAGGCCAATCTGGGACTACACTTTCTGCCTACAGTGGATTCATGTTTAGGAGAGACTTCCTTGAAACAGAAAAAACATTAAAAGCAGAAAGTGCCGTCCCGGATTAGCCTTGGCCGACAGCACAGGCTAATACGGGACAACACTTTACGCACATGCATTAAGTCCGGTTTTCCCACGACATGCCTCAAATATAAATTAAACTTTGATTCACACTAAATTTTCAAAACGATGCCAACAGTAGCTGATGAAGATGCTTTAGTTACGATATTACCAATCCATGTACCTGCTCATTTTACACCCAAACATCAGTTTGCGCAAATGTGTATTGAATTTGTGAAAATTTGAATAAAAATTTTTGTGAACAGTATTAATTTTAAAACTTTGTTAAAAAGTGTATAAAATGTGTGAAAATGTGTACTGAATTTGTGAAAATGTGTTTTCAATTAATAAAACAAGAAAAGTAAGGACGAGTGGTCTGAATACTGCTACTGCATTTGACTCAATCAAAGCATCATGTATGTAGAATGTACAAAGTGCAGCGTCGTGGGAAACCCGGGCTCAATGCATGTGCGTAAAGTGTCATCCCAGATTAGCCTATGCAGTCCGCACATCCAGGACGACACTTTCCTCTTTCATATCATGGTATTTTCTGTTTCAAGGAAGTCTCTTCTAAACATCAATCCACTGCAGGCGGAAAGTGCTGTCCTGGATTAGCCTGTGCGGACTGCACAGGCTAATCCGGGATGACACTTTACGCACATGCATTAAGCCCAGGTTTCCCATGACACGCCTCAAATAAACTTACCTTGGCCTCCTTGTCGTCAAACTTGACAACTGCTATTCCATCATTTACTGTGTAGGTGAGGTATTTTCCTGTAGGGAGACACAATGGGGCAATGGTATATATCTAAGATAATAACGTTTATACAAGTAATTTAATTTGAATTATCTAACAAATTTACACATTGGCAAAAACAACAACACAAATGTTAATTTGTCATCGTACTTTTAGTAGTAGCATAGGCAGTAGCAGCAGCAGATAACCATTATCATCAACATTATTATACTTATAGAACTTTTTTTCAACACTTAATAATTCAGTGTTTTTTTTCACTGTCGGGGAATGATGGCGGGGCCCTTCAAGAAAGGAATTAAAGGGTAAAAGAGAAATTTTCTGGATTTTTTGGAAATTGTTAATACCATGCACTTTTTATAATTAAATGCATTCAGCTGGGTTTCTTGAAAAAAAAGTAATGGTGTTCATGAAAATTCCACTATCTCAAGGCCAATTTTTGTCCAATTTTGGTCAAATTTTTTTCTTGATAAAGAATATATTCTGAGGGGAATTTATAACATTAACTAGTAGGGGAAAAATATATACTTTTTTAGGAAGGGAAAGGGCCTAATATCGACCCCAAAATGGACTTAAAAAAATCACTGTAATAAATTCCTTTGACAGATCTAGCGAATCAAACCAGGAAATTGTCTTTTCCTCAACATTGTGTCAACAACATAATTTATATGAGGCGCGTCGTGGGAAAACCGGACTTAATGCATGTGCGTAAAGTGTCGTCCCAGATTAGCCTGTGCAGACCGCACAGGCTAATCCAGGACGGCACTTTCCGCTTATATGGTATTTTTTGTTTCAAGGAAGACTCTTCTAAACATAAATCCATTGAAGGCGGAAAGTGCCGTCCCGGATTAGCCTGTGCGGACTGCACAGGCTAATCCGGGACCACACTTTACGCACATGCATTAAGTCCAGTTTTCTCACGACGCGCGTCATATATTTTCCAAAAATGTTTCTGTCTACATGTATCATTTATACATCATTCACCTGAAATCATTTAATGCTACATGAATCAATATGTTACCATAATCCATTCTGGCAGTGGTTGAGAAGAAATTCTTCAGACCATTGTCTCCTGAAACAGAGTAAATGGGATTCCCCATCTAAGCTGGTCCATGTGTTAAACAAAATCACAAAAAAGAAGATAGTCCATTGTAGACCATGTACATTTTACTAAGTGTTAAAAACTTACATGCAGTTAACATTTAAACATAAATAACAATCTTAAAGCTCAATTATTAATACAGGTCTGTACCTTTCAGTTTCAGGTCCAATCACCCTATTCACCTATTTGAGCTAAGGCGTAAAAAAAAATATGTTTGTCTAAGGTTACATGCCCTCAAAAATTTGGGTAGGTACGTAGGGAATTATTTATGTTTTCATTTTTTTTTTATTGTGTACATGGTCAACCTGAAGATTCTAAAACTGAATGAATATTCAAAACATGTCTGTAATATCATAGAACATTGTTTTGAAGTGGATGCTATCAAAACAAAACACTTTCTTATTCAAAACACATTTAATTATTGGAAAAAAATAAAATAAACAAAAAAATATCTGACCCATTCAATAAATTGTTCTAGGGTCGGGGCTTTTTTTAGGGTAGGTCTAGTAACCTGAAACAAACATAAATTTTTTTACGCCTAAGTAAATAAATAACAATTAATAGAACAAGTTTATTGAGTTACATAACATTTTTCATTATTACATTTTCAGTTTTTATACAAAGAAATAATTTCAACCAATTAATGCTGTATATTACTGATTTTATTACAGCAACTACCGTAATTCAAGGATTATTTAACTGATGAGAAATTAAAGGTGATGCCATAAATATCTGATACATGAAGTAACGTTTTCAGTCAATGTAGTTTGGGTACACCACACAGAAACCACAACATAATTTATGATAATTACCAAAATCAGTCTTCCCAATAACCCACTTGCCCGACACCCAAGCAAAAATAATTTCGGGCAAGTTCAAATTCTCACCTGTCTGCACGACAAGGCAAGTACAAAAACGACCTCGTGAAAACTCTTTCAACAAATGTGCCAGTGATGATAAAGTTGTCTTATGGTGAAACAACATAGCCTTTCCAGTTTCCACCGATCAGTTTATTATGAGAAACACATTTTGTTAATGAAGATTTTGAAAACAATATAACAAACAATACTGATTGGGGCAAGGTAAGATTCAGGCCAGTTAAAATTTGTTGGTACGTGTCTGCCTTGGGCAAATGGTTAGGGAAAATTATTGTGAAGACTGCAAAACTAGATAAGCAATGTTCCATATTTCAATATTCAGTTTTGTAGGAATTTACTATACTGTGGAAGTAACCATATTATGTTGGGGTAATGGGATAATCCAGGATAACTTACATGCACCTAGGTACAATGAGAATGTTAGCAATATAGCAGAATGTTAAAATACTGGCATACAGAAAGGTAACATAACTTGTTTGCGCTGGGCGAATATCAGGCTAGTTTTTTATACGGGCAATATTAGCTGCAGCGCATAACCGGGGAAGGACCCTGTGATGGAAAGTTTTCCTTCTTTGTCTATATTGCTCCCTATATTGTTCCAACAGGATTTTGATCGCAACTTTCACGCCCCGAAATTACATAGTTATTGTGAACGGATTGCAAAGTTACATAACTGGACAGATAAACCATTCCTTATTAATGTTCCATAAATATTTGTATAATGACACTTTCATTTTAGATGCATGAACAATTTAAACCTATACACCTTTGCATTTTTAAATAAATCTCGATAACTGCCGCTGTGCATCAGTGTGTTCAATTTATTGATAAATCTGCTATTGTGCATTGTGTCATTTCTATTGGTCAGTTGATTCTATTAATAAAGTTGAAGGTGTAAACAAGGAAAGATAATGGCGGTCTGTACATAAATGTAGCAGATAAATACGCAGGTTTAAATCAGAATTTATACATGTCCTAGGTAAACTTTGGCATATGTTAAGCAGTTTAGGTGTTGTCTGTGTAAACTACATCGATGGATAACTTTTTTGTTGCAAATAATAGGAACTGTTGAAAATTTGAACTTTCAGGTTTCCACCACATAAAGGTCCTTCGCCGATAAGACGTTCAAACGAATTGAGCCCTATATAAAAAGAAACACTAAATTGTTGCACGTCTTATAAATAAGACTAAAAGGAACGGTTACAAGAGCTGTATACATATTAGGGGTGTCACCATATCAAAAATCCATATCGCGATATATTGCAATATTTGTTAATTTATCACGATATTTATTGCGATATATTGCGACCTTTGTATTTATGTATTTAATAAGATTAAGTTTGTTTGTTTGTTTGGATTTTCTGCCGTTTTTAACAGTATTTCAGTCATATCACGACGGTCATTTAACCTACTCACACTTTTCCTGGGCAAGCTTAGCCGATCTTAGCGGTTTACCAGTACTACGTGCACATACCTATGCCAGTAACTAACAACTGCCCTACTTGAATCAGAGGTAGGGGGAGAATGGCCGTAGAAATAATTTCATGACCAATTCCCACACAAGTTATGTGGCCGGGCTGTGGTTCGAACTCACGAACCCCGGATTGACAGTCCAGTGCTCTACCAACTGAGCTAGCCGGGCCCGGCTAATAAGATTAAGACTGATAAAATCACTATGAACAGCACAATATTTTATAGGATGTTTTTTAACTTTTCATTTTCACCGATGTTGATGACAGGCGCAAAAATACCAACATATAAACAGCAGACAGAAAAGCAAAAAAATATGAGCAACACTCTAAAACCGCCTGTCATGGCTGTTCACTGTATTGATTGTATTACATACGGAGACATTTTTTACATGTACAGGTACTCTGTTCATGATGTATATTTGTTTTGTGCATAAATAATGTATGTATTTCACTCCTTAATTTAACTGGAAACAATGTATCAAGTTTAATGTATTATTAAGCATAAACATTTTAAGAGAAAACATGTATACCAAACATATATGGAATATTATTGGTCGCCAGTAGTCTATAATGGTCTGGCTTTTGACCTTCACCCCTACAAAACTATCAACTTTACAAAATGAAATTGCTTTTAATTGATTATCACTAACAATAAGTGTGTTTTGATTCAGTCAAAAGTTTTGTAATCAAGGTAAAAATAACTGGAACAAAAACAAATCTGTAAAAAGACCACATAAATAATGCAGTATATCGGTATGGACATTCATATTGCAATATTTTATTGCAGAATCAAATATTGCAATAAACCAATATACCGGTATAAACCAATACACCGGTATATTGTGACACCCGTAATACATATGCAATTAGCATAAACCAACAAGGGAAGTAACTCTGTTTTGACTACCCAAAACTGGTTCCCAAAAGTACAATATATTGACGTCTAAATGGGAGGCTTTAATAAAGCCGTTTTCAAATTGGTTATTGATAAGTGTTGCTTTTGTTAACATTAAATAATGTTAGAGGACACATTTGCAACAGGGAACATTCAGTTTACAGACTAGAACACTCACCAGAAGAATAAAAATTAATTAAAAAAAAACAACAACAGAATTTACAAAAACTTTCATATAGAAAGTGTTCCAACATAAAAATTATATTTTCTTGCAGGAAAAACATTGCTCATTTGGTATGTAAATAGATTTATGCCATATAATGATGTGATCAACACTTATTAATTTTAAATATAAGACCACTATAGTCCAAAATGAGACATCCAATATGGGAACACTTAAGTCAACAATGAACCTTTTAGTTTTTTGAAGTTATGAAAAAAAAAATTCACACTGAATAACGTTTTTGAGAACCATTTATATTGATTCTGTTATTATTTCAATTATTAAAAAACTGATATGAATTAATTTGATAAATTGCAAATACTCAATCGAAAAACTGTCACCAATTCGGACAACACATTAAAAATTTGGTCATCAAGCAAAACATGCAAGAGAAATGTGCTTCTTATTTTATTAAAAAAAATATATAAAAACAATCTTATGAATAAGTTTTATTTAGTAACATTTTACATAAAACTATTCTAAAATAACCATATATTTGCAACAATTCTTTTAAATTCTAAAGCCACATAACAAAGCTTAATGAAATAACATTTTTGTATATGGTGATCAATTGCCAGTCTTGTTCTTCTTTCTTTATATCCACAATACTGATAAACGGAACAACTGATTTTGTCTTCCACTAACCATCCTTTCTTGCCCTGTAGTTTAAAGATAAACTTTACTACACAGGACAGTCTATATTAAGATATTGCACTAATTATGCCCGCGGTATAATCTATATACAGTATGTCAGACATGGCGAAAGACCGCAGGCTTGCCGGACATTGCCGATAAAGGGTATTTTACCCCCAGTCCGTCAGCTTTAAAGGGTATTTAAATAATTTGAAGGGTTTTTTCATTTTTTATACAAGATCAAAAGAGTATTTAATGTGCTTGTTATTTATGAAGACATTAATATTGGCGAATGGAATACATTGAATGTAGGCAATAATCTGTAGGTCTATCAAAACATAACATTTACTTGGCAAAGTAGTAGTAATTTTCCCAGATACTTTGTACTTCTTTTTCATTGCAAATCCTGATTAAATGCTTTTGAATTTTGTAACCTGATTTCTGGTCCTTCTTGCTTGACAATTAGCCAATTTTTTGCCACGATTACAGCAATTTTTTATACAATTTTGCACTCACATGATGTTTGTGTTTCTTGTCCGATTTTTCAACTGCTGCGACAAAGAGATCGCCACTTATCACCTTTTAAATAGGAGAAACATCATAAGACTCATTCTGATTAACATTTTTCAAGATATTGCCTACTGGAACTGGCTGACTGAGCTTAAAACGTTCCGTTTTTGACCCACATACAAAATGCAAAGCCATTTTGAGTAGAAAGATTCGCTGGATTCAGTTTTAATCGATTCAAAGCTAACTTACACCATTAGCTGAACTGGATAATTGGTAAAACCCGTAACGCAGTTTAAGCGATTAAAAATACCTACCGAGATTTGCAATGCGTAACGTTACGCACTGGGCAGATTTTCAATGCGTTTTTTTTTTATTTCAATGCGTAAATACGCAGATACGCGTCTTATCTGGAGCTCTGTGTACAAGCTGTCATTGAAATGTTATCATGTCTTTCAAGTATAAAAGTTGTCTTTGACAATAGTTTATATTGTCTATACATTTGTTCTGTCATAGTTTTAACTATATTCATGTAAAACAGATTGATGACGGCCAGAGGCTTTAATAAAGGACTTTAAAATAAAATTATATTACAATAATTTTAATGTGACTTCAAATTGTTCATTATTTGTGTGACTGTTGTAAAACCAGATGAAGCTAATAACTAGATTATGATTGTCTTTCATGTTATTTTGGGGTTCTTATTTGTAGAACTTAACAAAACACATAAAAAGGCTCTGAATCTTATGTTGAGAGTTGATTTTTCCAGTAAAATTGAAGTGAACAATTTCGGGAACCAAAACAAATCGTCACCTTAGAGCAAGAACTGATTAAGTGCACATTTTCACATTTTCACTTTTTTGCAGAAAATGGTCCACAATGATGTGACACACGTCTAGAAAAAGTATTAGAAATAACGTCTGCTGTTAAAGAGAGTTTTGGTGTTGAAAATCAAAACTAAATATCTGCAATGATATAAATGTTTGGTAGAAAAAGTGAATAATGGCACTTATTGACTTTTTACCCCAACATATTTTGTACATTCTAAAAATATATTGGTGCAAAAAGTAAATATTGGCAGATACTTACTTATTGCTCCAAAACATTTTCAGCTTTTTTTTATAGATATTTTAGTGTAAGATGTCAAAATTAAACTCATTATGACAAAATATATGACATTATCATGATGTAAAACTATCTATTTTTAACTGGAATATGCAAAAAATTCTTGGAACTCAATATCAACTTGAAGATCTTGGTTATTCATATTTTGGGCAAGTAAGTGTATCACAATATAATAATCTTAAATACCCAGTAATATTTTGTCAATAAATAAGGCTATAAAGTTTTTTTATAAATAAATAAATAATTAAATAAATAAAAATAAATAAATATAATGACAATAAGAAAGAAAGAATTTTGCAAAAAAAAGAGAAGGCATTTCATGAATGTATTTTATAACTGTGGAAAAAGTATTAAATATGAAAAGTTCCTTCTGAATTCCATACTTAGTCTTATCAGTAACAAGAACTGTTATGTTTCTTTTTCTTATTCTCATTTTATCTATATGTAAATATTTTTGGATGTTAACAATGGCTGACATTGTTTGTTTGAATGCTAAAACAATCCAAATAAGCAGGCAATGCTTGGGGAATGCTGACATTCATGTTCTTGCAAATCCCTTTGTAGGTAAAAATGATGCACGTCAGTTCACAAGTTCACACCAAGGAAATTCAAAATTCCAGTCAAATGGCAAAAGCTGCATTGCAAATTCAGTTGCTGCAATAATTGAGTCAATGATAACCCATATTCACATATGGTCATGAGATATATTGGACCAGATTCTTGAAAGGGTGGATGAACTTTATAAGCACAGAATCATACCGCTCATAATTATTTTATGTTAGAAGATTCTAAACAGGAGTGCGATGGTTTTTATCATTCTCTTTGTTTTGGGGATGTTTTGATGGGAAGGACTAGAAGCTGCACAAGAAGCTCTCTGCATGAATAATCTGTTTGTGCAGCTTGCTTTGATTTGCAGAAAATTATGACGCTACCCAAATTGTAGTGGCCTGTAAGAAAGAAGGAAATTAAATAATTACAACTTGTCAATATATTGTCTAGGTACAAATGAGGCATATTGTAATGTATGAAATGAGACTGTTGCAAACTGGGCATCATGTGAGGTAGCCTCATGTGTATTTAATTTCCTAAAGACTATGGCAGGGAAAAATAAAAAAGTATGTTACTACATTTTCAGATAATTGTTCTGGCCAAAATCGCAATAAGATTTTTTTTAACAATGCTCTGGTACAGTATTAAAGTGCTGAATTATTATTACTTGTGCCATCAGTACCTTGAACGTGGACACACACAGAATGAAAATGATTTAGTTTTTTTCGCCATTTTAACAGTATTTCAGTCATACCACGGCGGTCAGTTAACCTACTCACACTTTTCCTGGGCAAGCTTAGCCGATCTTAGCGGTTTACCAGTACTAAGTGCACATACGTATGCCAGTAACTGACAACTGCCCAACTTAAATCAGAGGTAGGGGGAGAATGGCGGCAGAAATAATTTCATGACTAATCCCCACACAAGTTATGTGGCCTGGCAAGGATTCGAACTCACGATCCCCGGATTAACAGTCTATAGCTCTACGAACTGAGCTAGCCGGGCCCAGCGTTCTACTGAAGAAAGGGCTTCTAAAAATATATCCATTTACAGCACTTCCCAATGGGTAACGTGTATACATATGGCTAGACGCTCCAAAACATACTTTGTAACAGAAATAGATGATGCTCAGTTTTATGACTTCAAAGATCTCAGTTAAGCCTCAGTCAAGCCTCAGTCACACATTGCCGATTTTTCCTGCCGTTCTTGAGCCGACTGCGTCCCAAATCTAATATTTCAAAAATTAGGACAATATTATGATATTCGGGGCTCGAAATTCAATTTTTGTATCAAAAGAACAAATATGTCCCGACAGCGTCTTGACAGAGTCCCGATTCTCCCAAATGCGATCCGCCAGTGTCCCGACAGCGTCCAGACAGCATCCCGACATTCCCGCTTTTTTTATTATTAGCCCTGTCGGGACGCTGTCACGAGCCATAATTGGGAAGCATTCATGGTGGACCGAACAAAGTTCTGTCCATTAATGACAAGCACAAACAAACACGCACAAAACACACGCTATACACCCTACTTGATATATGTATATATAATTGTTTATGTAATATCATTCCTGTTCCACCGGATATTGTCCCGACACCACGGGGACACCGTACCGAATTTGATCCGATACAGCCGAATCTATCCCGACAGAGTCCCTACTATACAAATTCGGCTGAGTCTCCAGAATGTTAAGGGACAACTTTAACTGTCGGGAGTGCTTGGCCGATCACGCAGAGCGTGTCCCAATGAGTCCGGATTCTCAGGACAATGTCCCGAAAGCGTCCAGACAGCTCCCGACAGCGTTCCGATATTTCCAATTTTTGTACTTTTTGTATCGTAGAGCTGTTGAGACACTGTCGGGAGCCATAATCGGGAATGAATGACTGAGGCATTACAAAGTATGCAACCTAGATACTGACAGTCAATGGTTAAAAATAAAATGGTTAGAAATTAAGACAGTTTCATACAGAAGTGCGTCTCCAGACACTGCAGCTATTCAATATGACTAAGATGGTCCGTTTATATACTTGAATGTTCAGCCTAACCTGAGAAACAATGACAAAACGTTGCCAGCGCTCAAAACTCTTTAGAAATGGAAACCAGCCCTTAATTTCCATATCTTAATATGAGAATCTCAAAAAGTTGTGTGACAAGGACATTATTCCCAAAGCATATAACTTGTTCTACAAGACTTTGCCAGTTGATATGTACATGCAGAAACGCCAGAAATGATGGATTATGATTGATACTTACGTATTAACATGTAATATAAGTTACGGTTCATTCATTGTTAATGTAGTTTGAAGAATGTCTGTCTTTAATACTTTAAAAACTTGTAAAATATGTTTTTACAATATAAATTATTGTTGAAATTGCAATAGTTTTAAAGAGTTTGTCTAATGTGAAATGAAATTGCCAAAAATAATTAAAAGGCAACAGTTTAGATTTTCAAAAGGCTTTGCTGTGATGAAAAAAAAAAAAAAAAATGAGGCTTAAATTGGCTTAACTAATAAAAACTTTCCTGATGTTTTCTTTCCGATCATACATACTATAAGATTTAATATGGTATGTGAACATCCATATAAGCCCCCCCCCCCAAAAAAATGGTTGGTTTCCGCTTACATCTCCAAAAAAATCTAGGGGGTGGGCGGTAAATTATAACTTTTTTCTTTAACTTTTTTTTCTTCGCCGCATAATCACCACACAGTTTAAGTATATTGGACTGCATGTAAAATGTTTAAATGCCTCCCAACAAAAAAAACTGTACCTAAACTATAAATAATGTCATAGAGAAAGATATTTCTGGTAAGAAACTTATACTATCTGCAAAAATTGCACTTTTTTCCCCGAAAATCATAAAAAGTTAATGATTTATAGGCAAAAAACATTTAGGGTCGGCGGAAAAAATTAGGGGGGATCGGGTTAGCGGAAACAAACAACTTTTTTAACGCCTAAATAACACTGTAGATCAACATTAATTTTATGATACCTTAATATTGTTGAATAGACTAAACTTTGGAAACATATAATATTATTATATACTACATAATTATTGCATTATATTGTATTTTAGCAAATACTGTATAAAATTATTTAATATTATAATAATTTGTGTTATTTTTGTTCCAAATTTGTTAAATAAAACTAGTATTTTACAACTTGCCATTCACTTATTGTTCATTTGCAGTGAATTTATTATTAAAATTCAATCAATTTATGTTAGTAGTTTACACTAAATGTATATATATATTACATAGAACTAAGTTAATTAATGTTACTTTTGGAGAACTTAGTAAACAAAATAAAATTAATGTCATTTTTATGGAAGATTACCAGTCTTATCACAATATATTTAAAGGAATTTATATTAATGTGACAGCTATACATGTATATTGGTAACAGTGTTCTTTAAAAAGAGTAACCTAAATCATATTGTACCATTTTTGATGATCTGTTATTTCACAATAATAATTTAACAAATTAAATGCATATAATAATTGTTTATTTATTAGAAATAATGAATATAACTGGTTCTTGCACCAAAAATACTTATTGCAAAAACATGATAAGAGCACTTATGTAGTTTTTACACCAAAAAATTTCAGCCTCAAAAACTGGTAAGTGCTATTTATCAAAATATCTCTTTCCTTTGTTGCATTTAATAAAATTTAATATTTAAGAATGCATACATTAATGGTTTGATTTAATAAAATACAATGTATATGGAAAACAGTAAATTTTTGAAAACAATATTCAGTTTTTGGCATCTCCTGTATAATTAGAAAATTGCAGATAATCAGTTCTTGCTCTAAGGTGACGAAATGCAATGTTTAACACAATACTTAAGGTTGGTTACTTAAAAAAAATTCGCCAACAATTTATTTGAATTCCAATTTTTTAACCGTAAATTGTTTTAAACTTCTAAAACATTGGCAAATCTGAATACAAAATCTCATATGTGTCCCTTTATTTTAAAAAAGTAATTGGTCCATAATAAGATGGTAGATCAAACGACTTTTCCTTTATTTAATCTAGTGAATCTTCTGCAAAATAGATTGGCATTCATTTATCATGTGCCTATAGTATAAAAATATATGAGATATTTCATTATTGAGCACTTACATTTATACTGGCACTTCTAATGTAACACAAGTCATGTACACATTGAGTGACTTATGCTCTAGTCATATATTTTCGCGACATACGTAAAAACATATGAAATTAACATTTAAACGAAGTCTAAAGCTATATGAAACTATAGACACATGTAATTGTACTCTATAATGAAAGCTAAATATATTACCACGAGCGAAACTACGATGCACGGTAGAAATTTGGCGAAAAACGCCTACGAATCGACCAGCCATATTCCCCGGTAAACTGTGCTATCTCGCAACTTCTCGTGTCAAGGTCAAAATCTCGCCGTATCTTAACGTCGAAAGGATTCTAATTAAGTGTTGTCAGTAACAAATAGTTCCAGAAGTTATTTTTCTCAAACTGATTCAGCTGACAGAGTTTAATTCCTTGTCACCCAACCGTGTATTCAGTCAAAAATTGCTTGGCAATTTGGGGGCACGTGACGACATACGCACGCAAAAATAACCAAGATGGCGACTATGTCAAATTTTTCGAAGGCTGCTCTACAATTTCAGCTAAAATCAGGTAAAGTACGACTATTTAATACATTATTTGCATAAAATATTATGACAATTGTTACTATGTTCTACAAATAGTGTAAGTGTTTATCACTTATACGTTATAACTCTAAAAAAGTGACCGTTATATTTTCTGACCTACTGTCATCAGAAGAAGTTTGACCAAGTTTGGGTTAGAATCTATAACGCCATCAATAATTTATGTGATTAGTTTCGTTCGACCAGACTAAACTGCCTTTAAATTTAATTATGCTTTATAATATCAACAAGCAATGCCCATGTAGTGAAAACGTCATTTAACTATTGAACAGAAAGCCTAATCATAAAACATAGCATCATACTGCAACAATTTAATGACATGTTTTTTTGGGGAGCAGGCAGTACCGGCCCCAGTCAAAACCGGCGCCAGTATTAAACGGCTCCAAAAAGGCAAAAGCGGCCCCAAATTTAGGCAAAATTGGCCCCAGTGGTGTAAAACCGGCCCCAACTTTTTATATATTAATTTGTATTTGTATATAATAAACAATTATTGTTTTTAATATCTATATTTTGTATTGGTTGTGCATGAATAGATGGCCTAATTATCGTATGAATTAGCAGCTAATCATTATAGATCAACTTCAAAAAGGTTGTGTTAATATAAAACAGATCTTAATGTGTGTATAATTATGTTGAAATAAAACGTTTGAAGTTGTTGATTTTTTGTTTCTTTGTTGTTGTTGTTGTTTTTTCTTTTTTTTATTAATTATTTATAAAAGGTGGCATAATTTGTCGCATATAAATGGTGGCATAATTTTGGCATAAATTAGCAGCCAATTAATGATGTACGTATTTAGAAAAACTACCGTAATAATAACGTGTAACATCGGACATCAAAGATGATCGGCATTTCAAACATTGCAAACTGTTGATCAATTAAAAAAATGGTATAAGTAGGGGTAGAGTTTTACTGAAAAGAAAGTTATCTTGAATTATTAATCAACTATTTCTCAGCCTGGGACCAGTACATAGATGGCGTTCTTTCAGCTACTGCCCTGCTGAAGAAGGTCTCCACAGTCTACAGACCGAGACTGACGAAGACGGACGTCAACGACGATGACGATTGATTCGATGATGATGCCGACGACTTGCATGAGATGATTACTTGCATGAGATGATGACGACAAATTGCATATGTCCATATTTTTGTTTCATTTATATGCATATGTTGCTGTTTAATTTAATATTATTCCATTTCAGGCGTGTGTGTAAATAATGATAGTGGTGGTATTTATTTGTGTGTCTATCTATTTTGTTATAGATTATTTATGCACGAAATACTTACGAGAATACTAAAAACTAATAAAATTAAACTAGAAATGTCTGCCCGTGTTTTTGTAATTTGGGGCCAGTTTTTTCTTTATGCAATCACATGTGGGGCCGGTTTTGCCTTTTTGGGGCCAGTTTTGAAAGTTTTGTATAACAACCTTTACTAAATCTTTTGCAAATTTTAAAGAAACAAATTGTTTCAACAGTTAGACAGTACCTTTGTGGTTATTTATCATTGTTTAACAATGATAAATAACCACCAATGTACTATCAAACTTTAGATATCTTGAAGTCATTTGTTAACTCTTTGCGACTTCGAGACAACAAAGTTCAGCTTTACTTAAACATAGTGAATAGTTTTGCGATAGTAATAACTGATATTGATATTTGTAGTTTATTTTCAGTTGGAGCTAGATGCTTTGCTTCTTCAGCAACACAGTCTTCAAAATGTAGGTTTAATCGTTTAAACCTATTTATTGAAAATGTATGTTGACTGTGTGCAACTGTTTTTCGCTCGACTATTCGAAGAATAGGTGAGCTATCCTACTACCCGCGGCGTCCGCGTCCACGTCTGAATTTGTTTAAAGGTTTTATTCAAAAGTCTTGTAACTTCAAAACTACATAAGTTATTCACTTGAAACTTATATATATACCTTTGTCATCAACTCCAGTGTCAGGGGCAACATTCCCCATAACTCTGTTTTGTATTTTGACAGAGTTATGCCCCTTTTTCATTTAGATTTTCTGGTTAAAGTTTATATTCAAAAGTTTTGTAACTTCAAAACTACATAAGTTATTCACTTGAAACTTGAAACTAACCTTTGTCATCAACTCCAGTATCTAGGGCAACATTTCCTATAACACTGTTTTGTATTTTGACAGAGTTATGCCCCTTTTCACATAGATTTTCTGGTAAAAGTTTATATTCAAAAGTTTTGTAACTTCAATACTACAAAAGCTATTCACTTGAAACTTGGAATATACCTTTGTCATCAACTCCAGTATCAGGGTGAACATTCCACATAAGTATATTTTGTATTTTGACAGAGTTATGTCCCTTTTTCACATAGATTTTCTGGTTAAAGTTTATATTCAAAAGTTTTATAACTTCAAAACTACATAAGTTATTCACTTGAAACTTGGAACTAACCTTTGTCATCAACTCTAGTATCAGGGGCAACATTACACATAACTCTGTTTTGTATTTTGACAGAGTTATGCCCCTTTTTCACTTAGATTTCCTGTTTTAAGTTTATATTCGAAAGTTTTGTAACTTCAAAACTAGATAAGTTATTCACTTGAAACTTGGAACAACCCTTTGTCATCAACTCCAGTATCAAGGGCAACATTCCTTATAACACTGTTTTGTATTTTGACCGAGTTATGCCCCCTTTTCACATAGATTGCAGGGATCTCGGAAACGCAAAATCAAGCGTATTTGGATGCATATTTTTTCAAAAGGACGCATGTCAAACCCATGCCAAGAGTCCTTGGGACGCATGCTTTTTGGCTTACTGCGTATACCCTGTTACTTAACACATATACATGAGTGCCTGCAGTAAACTCGGCAGAAGTCGCGATAAAATCAATATCGGGCCCCAGTACACACTGCAGCTGTCAATTAATGCACAAGTCAATTAGAATTTGCAAAATCGCCGAAATGTGACAAAAGGCGTCCTCAATAAAGAACAGTTTTGAACATATTTGACAACTTGAAACAAACAACATTGTTAAAATGAATGAAAAACAGCTTCAGCTGATTTCATTAATCTATATTGCCAAATTTATTTCATAAATAACAACTAAATCTCAGTAATGCGGTGATAGCAGTTTTTGTTTGACAGAAATTTTATACGAAAATCTAGGGCTCAATTTTTACAGGAGTATAAAAGCATCGATCAATAATCATACATAAAGGAACTTTCTAGTATAGATAACACCTATGACAAGACATAAATTAACAATACTAGCGGTAATTTAAGTACACAATTTTGCAACGTCACATATTTTCGCGACCTCGCGAAAATTTTCGTCGCCGATTTTACAGGTCACCAACATTTGTAAAACACATGCAAACACATACTTTGGTGTTTAATATCACCAATAATTGCTCCTTTTTACATTTTTGTGTTGTTAACCTGTTTCACAATTTCTCTATTTGACAGTTACTTATGCTTTACTGTAATCACCGCATCATAACTTTACTAGGCATACAAATTACAATTCAGTCAACAAGTTTAGACCATCAATTGCAAATTGTCCAGAATTTACCTGTTTTAAAATTAATTATTGGTACAAAAATATTGTTTTATAAAACATGATTAAGTATTATATATTATCATTATAATTACATAACCCAATAAAAATAATATAAAAGAAGAATAATAATATAAAGAATAATAATAATAATAATAATTATTATTATTATCATGATTATTATTTTATTTATAACTGTCATATATTGTATAAATTGTAAAAATTCCATTCACTTGCGTGCGTCACATACTTAAATTTTATTTCTTTTCTATTTGGGACTCCTTCTTTTAGGGGGAAGGAGTCCCAGGACTCCTACTTTAAAATCCTAGTGAGATCCCTGGATTTTCTGGTTAAAGTTTATATTCAAAAGTTTTGTAACTTCAATACTACAAAAGCTATTCACTTGAAACTTGGAATATACCTTTGTCATCAACTCCAGTATCAGGGTGAACATTCCCCATAACTCTATTTTGTATATTGACAGAGTTATGCCCCTTTTTCACATAGATTTTCTGGTTAATGTTTATATTCCAAATTTTTGTAACTTCAAAACTACATAAGTTAATCACTTGAAACTTGGAACTAACCATTGTCATCAACTCTAGTATCAGGGGCAGCATTACACGTAACTCTATTTTGTATTTTGACAGAGTTATGCCCCCTTTTCACTTAGATTTTCTGTTTAAAGTTTATATTCAAAAGTTTGGTTACTTCAAAACTACATAAGTTATTCACTTGAAACTTGGAACTAACCTTTGTCATCAACTCTAGTGTCGGGGTCAACATTACCCATAACTCTGTTTTGTATTTTGACAGAGTTATGCCCCTTTTTCACATAGATTTTCTGGTTAAAGTTTATATTCAAAAGTTTTGTAATTTCAAAACTAGATAAGTTATTCACTTGAAACTTGGAAGTAACCTTTGTCATCAACTCTAGTATCAGGGGCAACATTTTCCATAACTCTGTTTTGTATTTTGACAGAGTTAGCCCACTTTTTACATAGACTTCGTTGTTAAAGTTTTTGTTCCAAAAATGTATAAACTATACAAGGCTTCACTTAAAAGTTTCGTATTTTAACAAATTTATGCCCCTTCGCCTATCCAAAATATGTACCAACTGAAGTACTTCGAAAAGTCGAGCGGGCTGTCCTCTGACAGCTTTTGTTAGCTCACCTGAGCACGGCGGCGGCCGTCGTCTGTATGCCGTGAACAATGTGGACCGTTATCGTGATAAATACTACATTTTTTATTCAATCTTGACCTCACTTGCACAGTTTGTGTATGGCCATAAAATCTCTGATGGGATTGTTATTGGGTCAGATCACACCAGTAACACCAGAGTTATTGCCCCTTTTTCATGCAAAAAAGTGTAAAAATGCCCTTTTCCAACATTTAGACTTTATTTTCCATCCAATCTTAACCAGACTTTCACAGTTTGTGTATGACCATCAAATCTCAGCAGACGCCAAAAATGGGCCAGATCGTGTTTCGAACACCAGATTTATTGCCCTTTGTTTATTGAAAAACTATACAAAAATGGACATTATTCAAGATAGTGACTTTAATTTTCATCCAATCTTGCAGAGTTTGTCTATTATCATGAGATTACAGTTGAAATCGAATATAAGCAAGATCTGACCAGAAACACCAGAGTTATTGCCCTTTGTGATAAAAATATGCAAAAATAGACATTTTTCTGGATAGAGAGTTAATTTTTCATCCAATCTTCACCAATCTTGCACAGTTTGTCTATGACCATAAGATTAAAGGTGAAGTCGAATATAAGCAAGATCGGACCAGAACATTATCAAAGAAAAAGCAAAACTTTACCTTATAGCACAGCCATCGCAATTATCGCATTGCAACTAGTTCTCCAAAACTGTTTGCAAAAAAACCCATAAAAAATCTACTGCTTCTGCATTTTCCAGAATTGGCAATGACTAAATTAAAAAGGGTTAGGTAAGAATATCGAGAAAAATAATTTGAGAACCATTCGCAAAAAAACGCACGTCCACCACCCAACTCATACTTTTGTTAGCCCATTGCACTAACCGATCCTATCCCCCTCTGCGTAAAGTTCAGATTCTTTAATTTTCAAACCTGTCACAACAGTATGGTTTTCATCTGTACCAGTTCTCAGGTGAGCGCTTTGAGCCATCATCTTGTTGATTGTTGGGTTGTAATAATCCACATCGGTCATCATTTATCAGAATAAACTTTACTCAAAGTTGTTGAAGTGTGTATATATCATTTCAAAAGAATATTTTTTGAAGAAAAAATTTACACCCTTTTTGTGCATGTTCTATTGTAACCACTAACATGTATGTATAAAACATTTTTGCAGCAAAGAAGACCCTTGCCAAGCCCAATGTACGCAATGTTGTGTTAGTGGAAGGGGTCCGGACTCCCTTTCTCATGTCTGGGACCGATTACAAGGACCTCATGCCTCACAACCTAGCAACCAAGTCACTTTCGTAAGTAATTGGACATTCAGTGATTTTACAGAATTTTGCAATGCTATTTTAGCATTCATGGTAAAATGAGGAATAAGCCCCAAGCTCATACCAGTATTTCATGAAGACTGGTGAGACATATTAAAATGTGTGTTTGCGAATGCATTTTAGTCAATGAGACTTAATGATACTTTAGACTACCACAACAGAGCAGAAATTCTGGTATCTGGGTGTATTGTTTGCAGACATATACCCTTTTCGATGAACCTGTTCCCTGGTGGAAAATGTCTCTGATTGTTTAATGAGCTTATAATTGTGTTGACTGTATTTTACTTTCCTTATCTGAAAATATTAAGTATTTTACTTACCGTATCTGAAAAAATGATAAAGTATTTCACTTACCATATCTGAAAATATTACAGATTGAAGTGTTTGTAAAATCAGTTTATAATAGTGTTAATTTGTGTTTTAAATATCTAGAAATGTTATTAATACTGTTTATTGCAAAGTGAAATGCATTTCTGCATGAAATATACTGTAAATTGTATTTCTGTGTTTTGATATTTTGCAGTGGTCTTCTTAAAAGGACAGGTGTTGATAAAGGTGGGTACCCAAGGAATACATTTTCTAATAATAATTACAGCATTTCAATTACACATTAAGCCACAGTACAACTCAACAATAGACAGATCCGGGTATTGCCACAAATCGTTTAAACTCCTCCCCAGCCATTGTTAAATTTCCATTCATTGAATATCGCAACATTACCACATGCACTGTTGAATATCACAAACATTATGCATGTGCTCTTTTGTATGAATTTTTTTTCCTTTAAACACATGATATCCAAGTGTGGTAATTGGATAGTATTGCAGATTAATCTGAATATGATTGACATTTGTTGAAGTGTCTATATTTTAAAGATAAAATAAAATGTTAGATAATTGTAAAACTCTGTTATACTTTTCTTTCAATAGCACTTTTTCAGTTTGTTTTACAGCAATGAAAGTTTAAAACATGTGTATATTGAGATTCAATAGTGTGATAAGACTTGTTGAATTTCAGTTGAAAGACCAGATGGTGTGATGTACAATTTTGTGTTTCATGTACTTACAGATTTGATTGACTATGTCGTGTATGGCACTGTGATTCAAGAAGTGAAAACCAGTAACATTGCTAGAGAGGTAGGTCTTGTAATATGCATCTGAGATATTCTAATTAATGTCATAACATTGTTTGAATATCATTTACAAGTAAATAATGCTTTAGTCTTAAAATGAGCAGTACCGGTAACACATTATACTGACGTGTGCAAAGTGGTACTGGTATGCCCTTATTATTTACATCTGTTCCATTTCTGGAAAGCCCATCTGTACTTCTTATTCTTATGGACTTCATTTACAGTTACAAAACACATGTTTAAAAAGTTATACATGTATATTACTTTTATTGGAGAAACACGTATGTGGTATTAGATACTGTAAATTCTTTTCATTGATGTTTTTTATGTAAAAATAATTTCTGAATATATATTTTTTAATATAAGAAGTCCTCAGTTAACAGATATGTTAAATGTTATATTTACATTGTAGCATAAAATAGTATTCCCATTGGCATCATACAGTGTATTTCACATTTGACTGTCCTGGGTTACTGTTTGTTATCTGTACTGCATGTAAATATTGGTAAGGCATAAAAAAAAATAAGTTTGTTTCAGGTTACCATGACATTAATGTGGTTGAGTTTATTCATTTGTAAACTTTACAGATATTCATACGGTTTTATTCCTTAGCAGTATTGAACTGAATAAGGAATTCAGCAAGTTATATATCAAGAAAAGCATTTTGCTAAATGGCAAAACATCAATATTAAAAGTGACACCAGTTGAGAGGTGAATCTTCAGAACTAGTGCATTGTAATTTTTAAATGATACAGGTGAATAGACAAGAAGTTTAGTCCAGAGTGGAGGTGATATTTGAAGCTAATAGCGGTATAGTAGCTGTGTTGATGAGTAATACTGGTATTTAGTGCAGTGTAACTATGGACATTACTCTCCCACTCGCCATCTTCAGGGAGCTTTCTGCATCAATTCAGCTTCCTTCAGGGACCATTCGGCATGGTCAAAAGATTTGGAAGCCTTGCAATAGGCTTTTCGAAGATGCTAAGTTAATGAATATGGGTTCCCAAAAAAAAAGTCCCGACTGGTTGCAGATAGTTTGCTGAAGATCTCGAAATTGTCCCAAATAAAACATTTGTTGTCCAAGTTTTAACATTCAGATGCCAAAGTTTGTTCGACCTCACTTGGCCCCCTAGTGCCAAGAAGGTTTCCAGATGCGTAAAAGAAGGACATGGAAGGGGTCCAGAGCAAAGATTCCGCTTTCTGGAACCCTTTGGGCCACTCGGTGGCTTAGTGGACGGCAGTTCTAAGTAACACCAGGAACACTAGAGGTATTGCTCCTTTTCATGGTTAAATTTCAGGCAATGCTGAGTGCTGGCTTCAATGACAAAACACCCGCCCACACAGTTACACAGGCCTGCATCTCATCCAACCAGGCAATCACTACCGGTATTATGTCAAATTTTACATGTCTCAAAGTTAACAAAATTAATTGACAATATGTTTAGCCATTTGGAAAGTCAGGACATTGTTTGAGTTAAAGAAACAACTGTATTCTGTAAATGTAAATAGCATGTTCTTTCCTTATTATTCTTCATGAAATTTACCTGATTGCTAATCTTTCAATGCTATTATACTTATTGGTGTATACTGAAGTTTCTTCAGATATTTTTTACCCCTGGTACTTGTATTATTTATTTTAAACTCATTACCAAAACTTTAATAGCAATGTTCAAGATGATGATAAAACAATAATTTTTTCATTGCTTGGGATCGGGTCTGGTACCCATCAAATTTGGAATTTTGCATTGTAAAATCTTGCAATTGGGAAAAATTTAAGATAGAAATTTAATTAATGAATAACTCAATCTGGTGTTATAATGGTTGAATTTGATATTTAAGTGGTGTTTATGTGTAACCATATACGTAATTTCTTGATAAACAACTTAAATTTAGATTTCCAATGTGTTCCAGATTTGGGATTTTTTTCATTCCAGTTCGGAAAAATGAATTCTATGAGGCTCGTTGTGGGAAAACCGGTCTTAATGCATGTGCGTAAAGTGTCGTCCCGTACTGCACAGGCTAATCAAGGACGGCACTTTCTGCCTACAGTGGATTTATGTTTAGAAGAGACTTTCTTGAAACAGAAAATACCGTAAAAGCGGAAAGTGTCATCCTGGATCAGCCTGTGCGGACTGCACAGGCTGATCCGGGACGACACTTAAAGCACATGCATTAAGTCCGGTTTTCCCACGACGCACCTCATATTAAGCATTGGGAGTGGGTCCTTTGACTGGACCCTGTTATATTAGGAATAAAATCCCTGCTGATATGATCATGCATTGTTAAAGTGCAAATACTGGATTGATTCTTGTTCAGTCATTTGTCATCATTGTATGTTCGTTACCATGTGCATGTTTTTAATGTCATGAATCATTGATAACTTTTTCCCCATTTCCAGGCATTGGTCTGATAGCTGCTGGTCAGTGTGACGCAGTGGTGGCGGGTGGTGTGGAGTTCATGTCAGACGTCCCGATACGCCACAGTCGCAAAATGAGGAAGATCATGCTGGACTCCAGCAAGGCCAAGACCACGGCCAAGAAACTGGAGCTGTTGAAGAGGGCCCTGTCCCCTGCAGTCTGGACCCCTGAGGTCAGTGATAGGGGAGTCTTAAAGGGACTTGGTCACAGGTTGTCAAATTGACATCAACATTTTTGTCATAGAACATAAAAAAGAAAAAATACATTATAATATTTTATTATATAAACAAATGAAATAACACTCCTGACGAAGAAATATGTTGGAATATAGTGTCGTTTATGGAATAGATAAAATTGTTAAGCATTTGTAACACTTTTCATCAATATTTTGGAAAGCAAGAATATCTCTTACATAGCATTAAAATACACCAACATGTTCGTAGTCCCAATAGCTGAATGGGAAGCGTGTCATATTTTTTATTCCTGAGTTCGTAGGTTCAAGCCCTGCGTCCCAAATTTACAATTAATGTATTAACTCATTATTTTCTCAATTTTAATTTTTTTGTGTTGCAAAAATGCCAAAATTCCCAATTTCATAAATGTATTTTACCCCAAAACTTAAAAAAAATGACTGAGCATATGTTTAATTGTTGTAAATACATCAACATGTGTAAATACATTCATCAATGTGTGTAGTATTGATGCAAATTAGAGTGATTACCATAATGCAATTCATGTGGATTAGAATTAGAATTATTATAATGCATTGTCTACTTTAGTTGCCTGCGGTGGCAGAGTTCTCCACCGGCGAGACTATGGGACACTCTGCAGACAGACTGTGCACAGCTTTCGGAATCACCCGTCTTGCCCAGGTATTCACCTGTCATGCTCTTCAAGAGCAGTCTTAAATGTATTTTCTAGGGTTATTCTAATGTTTGGGATGTGCAGCATGTGTTATGTTGACAATTGCTGGTATACTATACTATTAAAATTAGTTCATTTGTACGACATACTTACATGTAATTTTGGAGTAGCATGTTGCTACCCCTGCTTGATAATTTCAAGAACTTATTATAAGGAAACAAGAACCTTAGCAGGCTATTATTGCAATAAAAAACACCATGAACTTGAACAGCATAAGTGTTTTTATCAATATAAATAGCTTATTACGAATCCTGATCTGCTTGATTTCAGTTTTAGCGTATTTACCAAATTTATTTTTAACAAGTTAAACATTTATTAAATTAAATCATTTCAACATTATGACTTGTATTATACTGCTCTAAGGACATAAGTAATTAGAGAAACAGTATGGCTTGTTTAGATATTTCAATGGTGGATGCCATGTTGCTTTCAGGATGAGTTTGCTATTCGATCCCACCAGTTTGCGGCCAACGCCACCCAGGCTGGTCTGCTCACCGACGTGCTGCCATACAAAGTGCCAAGTAGGCATTCACATGCTTTCTTCTTTCTTTATCTCTACATTTCAGTGTTTTAGATGTCAGTTTATTTGACAATTTTGCTTTGAAACAACTGTAGTCTTTTTTGACCCAGACTAGAGAAGCAACACAGTTCGCCGTCACACATTAATTATCACCCACTTCAAAGAAGTGGGGGTATATTGCTTTGCACCTGTCCATTGGACGGTTGGTCTGTCCGTAGACCAATTCGTTTCCACACGATATCTAGAGAACGCTTTGACCTACGATCATTTAAGTGGGTATGCTGGTTACTTGGGAGGAAAGGAAGATGCCTATTGGTTTTGAGGTCAAAGGTCAAGGTCACAGGGGCTTGTTACATGAAATGTGTTACCGCACGGTATCTAGAGAACGCTTTGACCTACGATCAATTTAGTTGGTATGCTGGTTACTTTGGAGGAAAGGAAGAAGCCTATCAATTTTGAGGTCAACAGGTCAAAGGTCAAGGTGACAGAGGCTTGTAACATGAAAACTGTTTCCTCTGTAGACCATTTCGTTTCCGCATGATATGTAGAATACGCTTTGACCTACGATCATCCAAGTTAGTATGCTGGTTACTCGGGAGGAAAGGAAGAAGCCTATCGATGTTGAGGTCAACCAGTCCGAGGTCATGCAACAGGGGCTTGTAACATGAAAACCGTTTCCATGCAATATCTAGAGAATGCTTTAACCTAGGATCATATAAATTAGTATGCTGGTTAGTCTTGAGGTAAGGAAGACCCCTATTGATTTTGAGATCAAGAGATCAAAGGTCAAGGTCACAGGGGCTTGTAAAAAAACAACATTTCCACTTAATAACAAATGAACCATTGGTACATGGTCCTCACACTATATAGGTACAATGGTCAGTTTGAGTAGATGACCTATTACATAGTGATAATTACTGAATACTTGGGTGGAGTCGTGAAATTTGATAGGAAGAATGCTATTGCAGAGAAGACAACTCCTATCAAAGTAATGGTTAACATGTCTCAGCTTAGATTTTTCAGAAACAGTACACTTCTGTGATGAACAAAGGCTGGCAGTCGGGGGGGCAAACATGTTTTACAAACATCTCTTGTTTAGACCTGAAACGTACCAAATGGTGAAAGTTAAAACTACTAAATCTGGGGCAATATTCACCAACCCATTCATAGACTAAAGACTAAGAATAAAGAATACTGGTATTCTTGAAACTGTTGCATTAAATGAACACTGTTAATCTAAATCTTACAGTAATACTAGGTATTCAACCATGCTTATTTTAGCATTCTTTTATTTCTTTTATGAAATGTAAATTTCATAAGCTACATTCAAACTCGGCATATTGCGAATGCGCAAGTACTGTTTTTTGTGTAGCCTCACTAGGCGACATATAGGGATTACTTATATCGGCGGCAGTTTCGGCAGCGGGGGCATAACTCTTAGACTATTAAAGCTATCAACATGAAACTTCATAGGTAGATAGATCTCATTGAGGGGAAGTGCAGTGCACAAGAACCGTTACTCTGCACCTCATACTTTTGAAGTTATTGCCCTTTGTTTATTTTCATACTTAATTTTTGTCCGTAGCATAACTCTAAGACTATGAAAGCCATCAACTTGAAACTTCATAGGTAGATAGATCTCATTGAGGAGAAGTGCAGTGCACAAGAACCGTTACTCTGCACCTCATACTTTGGGAGTTATTGCTCTTAGTAAATTTTCATACTTATTTTGTGTCGCATTTTTCTTCCCTTACCGGTGTTTCACCGGAGGGGACTATAGGTTTGCCCTCCGTCCGTCCGTCCGTCTGCAAAATATTGTTCCTGTGATAACTAAAAAAGTACTGAGTATACTTAGATGAAACTTGGTATGCATATAAACGGCAATGTGAGTATTATGCACGACCTTTTAACGGAGGGGACAATAGGTTTGCCCTCCGTCCGTCCGTCTGTCCGCCCCCAAAAACCTGGTTCCTGCAATAACTCAAAAAGTACTGAACTTATTTCGATGAAACTGGGTATACATATAAACAGCAATGTGGCAATGTGAGGATTATGCACGACCTTTTTTTTTTCACCAGAGGTCAAAGGTCACGTGACTGTTACTAAAAATAGAAATAAACTAAATACTGTAATATTTCGAAATGGACATAAGATATAACCATGAAACTTGGTACAGAGATTGAATTATAGGTTTGCCATCTGTCTGTGTGTTGTTCTGTCTGTTTGTCCATATGTCTGTCTGTCTGTCCGTCCCCAAAACCTGGATCCTGTGATAACTCGGAAAGTACTGAAGACACTTTGATGAAACTTTGTATACATAGCAACAGCAATGTGAGATCTATGCACGACCTTTTATTTTTCTCCCGAGGTCAAAGGTCACATGACTGTTAGTAAAAATAGAAATAAACTTAATACTGTAATATTTTGAAAAGTGCATAAGATATGTTCATGAAACTTCATGAAACTTGGTACACAGATTGGACTATGGGTTGCCCTCCATCTGTGTGCGTCTGTCTGTCTGTTCGTCCGTCGGTCTCACTCTGTCTGTCTGTCCCGTCCCCAAAACCTGGATCCTGCGATAACTCAAAAAGTACTGAAGATACTTTGATGAAACTTTGTATACATAGAAAGAGCAAGGTGAGGATTGTACACGTCCCTTTATTTTTCACCAGAGGCCAAAGGTCACATGACTGTTACTTAAAATAGAAATAAACTTAATACTGTAATAATTCGAAAAGAACATAACATATGATCATGAAACTTGGTACACAGAATGGACTATATGATTGCCCTCTGTCAGTTTAGTACTGCAATAACTCAAAAAGTAACTCGAATGTCTAGTCAATGTTACTAAAATAGAAAAAACAACAACTTAATACTGCAGTGACAAATGGGATTTGAATATGAACTTTGTACATCTACAGATAAAGGGCGATTTGATGGTATTGCACAATGTTTAATTAATAGGGGTTTTCATCGGTAGGGGACTCCTGTATTGCTTGCAATACTATCAAAGCCTTGTTGATTTTAATTAGTCTTTTCTTTGCAATTAGCCAGAGTGCAGTGCTTTTGAAGATTTCAATAAATGTGTTAAACAATTTTTTTTAGCTTAAGTGCTTCTTCATTTGGATTTGTTTTGAAAGTCTGTCCGAGTTTTATTCCAGGTACAATAGAAGCTTCATGCATGAGGCTTAAATATTCAGAGATATCGGATCATTGAGTTAAGAAAATGTAGGTATCACAAAGCTTAATTGTTTCATTTCGTGTACTACCTGTAAAACCTGCCAGCAACTCTGAAGCCAGCCATGTCGATCTCAGAAAATGTTGAAATAAGGCTTGTGTAGACAATAACTTAAGGTGTGCAAGGTGTACTTTGCGACATAATCGCTCATATTTCATGTAAGCTATCCGGCGTCAGGCGTCACATCCGACTCGCAGTTCTAGTTGAGTCTAAAGTCCGTTCTTTATTTTCTAGTCAAAGAATGGTTTGGTGAACACGGGCCCTGGTTAAATGGTAATGTTAAATGGTTACGGACAGGATAAATGAAAAACTACTATTGTACATTATTATACAAAAAGTAAAACACTGCAATTTACATACTGTGCATGCATCGTTTAATACTTAAGTGAAAAAGTGGCTTGTGTTAAAAGCAGTTTACTATGGGGACATTTAGAATGAAAGGTCACACTCTGTCTCGACATACCATTTCAGATGTGTCAGAATACATCACAAAGGACAACGGTATCAGGCCATCTTCCCTGGAACAGATGGGCAAACTCAATGCAGCCTTCATCAAGCCCTTCGGAACAATCACAGCAGCCAACGCTTCATTCCTGGTAAAACTACTATGCATTTGTCTCTCTGTCTAAACATTTTTATCTCATCCTACAGCAACATTAACGAAATACCGCTACATGGGATAAACTTGGAGGAGTAGGGTATTTTCCTCCCCCAGAAATGACATTACACCCCTGTTTAAGATGCCTTTCTGATTTTCAGACTGACGGGGCCTCAGCATGTTTGCTGATGTCAGAGGAGAAGGCCCTCTCTCTAGGACTCAAACCTAAGGCGTACCTCCGTGACTTTGTCTATGTCTCACAGGACCCCAAGGATCAACTGCTTCTCGGGTAGGAGAATAGATTTCTTCACCTAACTTCTGCCTTCTTTTTATTTTGGAAACACCAACAAGTTATTTTTAAGTGTTGGAAAAGGTAAGTAACATGATTTTACTGTAAGGAATATTTGCTTAAAGAATCTATTATTATGCCAGCCAGCGAAGATGGTGGGGTATGTTTGTTTGCTTAATTCGGTCCATCTGTCAATCGGTAGACCACTTTCGTTTTGATGATCATCCAAATCGCCCCAGTTACTGAAGAGTTATGGCCCTTGATTTATCTAAATTGGCATATTGGCCTTCACCAAACATGATATTTTAAAGATTGCTTTTAACCTAGAGGGGGCATACAAACAGCTCTTGTTTAGTGTACCTTTAATTTGAAAGAGGTTTGTGCATTACGCTGAAGCCTGAATTTCAGGAATATTCCTTAAACACACAGTTGTGGATGTCTCTTTGTATCTTCTGATCAAATTCTGTTCAGTGTACCATTACTATTCTGAGTCTGCGTAAATATCTGATATTTAAAACCTGTGTAATTATGCTTACATCATAGTTTTAAGTTTGATTAACCTTCAAGGTAAGGCACATATTCAGTAGATGTATTGCTGTTTACCATTAGCAAATTTAGTGTATTTCAATACAAAAGATAACGAATCTCCAGATGCAGTCATCAAACGACATGTTCTCATTCTTAGCTCGACTATTCGAAGAATAGGTGAGCTATCCTACTGCCCCCAGCGTCGGCGTCCGCGTCCACGTCTAAATTTGGTTGAAGTTTTTATTCAAAAGTCTTGTAACTTCAAAACTACATAAGTTATTCACTTCAAACTTGGCATATACCTTTGTGATCAACTCCAGTGTCAGGGGCAACATTCCCCATAACTCTGTTTTGTATTTTGACAGAGTTATGCCCCATTTTCACTTAGATTTTCTGGTTAAAGTTTATATTCAAAAGTTTTGTAACTTCAAGACTACATAAGTTATTCACTTGAAACTTAGAACTAACCTTTGTCATCAACTCCAGTATCAAGGGCAACATTCCCTATAACACTGTTTTGTATTTTGACAGAGTTATGTCCCTTTTTCACATAGATTTTCTGGCTAAAGTTTATATTCAAAAGTTTTGTAACTTCAATACTACAAAAGCCATTCACTTGAAACTTGGAATATACTTTTGTCATCAACTCCAGTATCAGGGTAAACATTCCCCATAACTCTATTTTGTATTTTGACAAAGTTATGCCCCTTTTTCACATAGATTTTCTGGTTAAAGTTTATATTCAAAAGTTTGGTAACTTCAAAACTACATAAGTTATTCACTTGAAACTTGGAACTAACCTTTGTCATCAACTCTAGTATTAGGGGCAACATTACACATAACTCTATTTTGTATTTTGAAAGAGTTATGCCCCCTTTTCACTTAGATTTTCTGTTTAAAGTTTATATTCAAAAGTTTTGTAACTTCAAGACTACATACGTTATTCACTTGAAACTTTGAACTAACCTTTGTCATCAACTCCAGTATCAAGGGCAACATTCCATATAACACTGTTTTGTATTTTGACAGAGTTATGCCCCTTTTTCACATAGATTTTCTGGTAAAAGTTTATATTCAAAAGTTTTGTAACTTCAATACTACAAAAGCTATTCACTTGAAACTTGGAATATACCTTTGTCAAAAACTCCAGTATCAAGGTGAACATTCCCCATACCTCTAGTTTTTATTTTGACAGAGTTATGCCCCTATTTTACATAGATTTTCTGGTTAAAGTTTATATTCAAAAGTTTTGTAACTTCAAAATTACATAAGTTATTCACTTGAAACTTGGAACTAACCTTTGTCATCAACTCCAGTATCAAGGGCAACATTCCCTATAACACTGTTTTGTATTTTGACAGAGTTATGCCCCTTTTTCACATAGATTTTCTGGTAAAAGTTTATATTCAAAAGTTTTGTAACTTCAATACTACAAAAGTTATTCACTTGAAACTTGGAACTAACCTTTGTCATCAACTCTAGTATCAGGGTCAACAGTACCCATAACTCTGTTTTGTATTTTGACAGAGTTATGCCCCTTTTTCACATAGATTTTCTGGTTAAAGTTTATATTCAAAAGTTTTGTAACTTCAAAACTAGATAAGTTATTCACTTGAAACTTGGAACTGACCTTTGTCATCAACTCTAGTATCAGGGGCAACATTACCCATAACTCTGTTTTGTATTTTGACAGAGTTAGCCCACTTTTTACATAGACTTTGTTTTTAAAGTTTTTGTTCCAAAAATGTATAAACTATACAAGGTTTCACTTAAAAGTTTCGTATTTGTACAAATTTATGCCCCTTCCACTATCCAAAATATGTACCAACTGAAATACTTCGAATAGTCAAGCACTCTGTCCTCTGACAGCTCTTGTGTTTATTGCACTTCAGCAGAGTCGATAACCTGTTTGCAAAAACAAATCCAATGCCTGTATATTTATATGAAGCTTGTTGTCCTGTAACTGTTTGCTGTTTTACATTTGAGGCATGTCGTGGGAAAACCGAGCTGAATGCACGTGCGTAAAGTGTCATCCCAGATCAGTCGGTGCAGTCCGCATAGGCTGATCTGGGATGACAGTTTCTGCTTCTATGGTATTTTCTGTTTCAAGGAAGTCTGATCCCGGACGACACTTTACCCACATGCATTAAGCCTGTTTTTCCCACAGGCGTAATTTGTTTTTGTTGATTTCCAGACCAGCGTATGCTACGCCCAAGGTACTGGATAAGGCAGGTCTCAGTCTGTCCGACATCGATGTCTTTGAGTACCATGAAGCATTTGCTGTAAGTGTGCCACATGTCATGTTTTGCTTTGTTTTTGATGGGACTTTATCAGGTATATTTTTAATATCATTAAATATCTTGTCTAAGAAAATGCACTCTTTAATGAAAATAGAAAATCAGGAAAAAGTGTACAAACGACACAGTTATTTAACATTAAATGAACTTTTTACATCCATAAAAAATAGGCATTATTTTATCAAAATTACTGCAGCCATTCCAATTTTTGCATTTTTAAATATTAAGTTCTGTTTCCTTCATTTGCAACTACATGTATGCATATTCTGTCATATTAAGTCATGATGATTTTCTTTTTGTAGGGACAAATCCTTGCAAATTTGGCAGCTTTGGATTCGGATATATTTGCCAAAAAATTCATGGGAAAATCATCAAAAGTAAGTAAACATGTTCAATCATGTACATGTGTCAAAAGTTTGTTTAGAGATTAACATTAAAGAAGAACCATCTGAGAGGACATTCATGTTTTACACTTTTCTTGTTAAATTTTTTATGAGCTATTGGCGCTTGATCATTGTTTTGGCGTCACCTTTTTGGTTACGTTTCAGTTCAGGATCAATTTGCTTGAAAACTATTTGACCTGCACTTTAAAACCTTGGTGTACTTATTCAGCATGATAGGCTGAAGATATAGGACCAGAACCATAACTCTGTTTTGAATTCTTTACGGCTGTTTTCTATTTAGATGTTTTGGTTTGGTTTGTTTAGGTGCACTTTTCTTGGAATGTGTAGCTGAACAAAAGCCTTCTGACATAATATACTTAATACTTTAAAAAACAAGAGGGCCATGATGGCCCAAAGGGCTCACCTGAGTACTGGCAAAGATGAAAGCCTCACTGTTGTGAAAGGCTTGTGGGAATGTACGCCATAATGTCCATAAATAATTTGTCCAGCTGATTTACTCTCATACATAGAACAAGTAAGGACCTGTATATATTTTCTCTACCCTGGTATCTAACTTTTCTCAGGCAATTTCGGAGGAATAGTGTTAATGCTGCAGTTCTGAATGATAATGGCAACCGCTGCTTGCTGGCTTGTTTCAAAGAGTAGAGTGTGTTACCATTTACCCGTCCTATATTGACATTTGCTTTAGATTTTATGGTCATAGACAAATTGTGCAAGTTTGGTCCAGACTGGTTGAAAATGGAGTCCCCGTCTTGCAACAAATTCATTTGTGCATTAATTTTCACAATTAAGTGGATATAACTGCTTTGGCCTGTTTCATTTTTGCTGCTTGTGTTGAGATCTTATAGCCATACAAAACATGTGGAAGTTTTATCAAGATTTAATGAAAATGCACGAAAAATGCAAATTTTTCATTTTTTTTTTCACTAACAAAGGGGCCATGCCTTGATGTTTGTTGCCCAATCTGACCCATTGTTGGCTTCTGCTGCAGTTGTATGATCACATACAAACTGTGGAACTTTAGTCATGATTGGAAGAAAAATAAAGTCTATATGAACACAAAAGGCTATATTTGCATTTTTTCCACATACAAGGGGCCATAACTCCAGTGTCTGTGGCCTTACCATATCCATTTTTGGCTCCTGCTGAAATCTTTTGGTCACACGCAAACTTTGGAAGTTTGGTCAAGATTGGAAGAAAAATTAAGTCTTAATCGAGGTAAAATGGCATTTTTGGCCTATTTTTCAACAAAAAAGGGGGCATAACTCTAATGATTGTGGTCCAATCCAGTCCAATGTTGACTTCTCCTGTGATCTTTTGATAATACACAAACAGTGGAAGTTTGGTCAAGATAGGTAGAAAAATGAAGTCTCTATGAACAAAAAAGGCAATTTTTGCATTTTTCCCACAAACAAGGGGCCATAACTCTAAGGTTTCTGGTCCAATTTGCCCCATTATCAATACCAGCCAAGATTTTATGGTCATACACAAACTGTGCAAGTAAGGTCAAGATTGAATAAACAAGAGGGCCATGATGGCCCAAAGCGCTCACCTGAGAACTGGTACAGATGAAGACCATACTGTTGTGACCGTACTGTTGTGACAGGTTTGAAAATTAAGGTATATGAACAATACGCAAAGGGGGAAAGGATCAATTTGATTTAAAATATCGGTTATTGCAATGGGCTAACTAAAGTATGAGTTGGGTAGAGGATGTGCGGTGTTATTGCTTATGGTTCTCAAATCATTTTTCTCGATATTATTACCTGACCCTTTTTCATTAAGTCAGTGACAATTCTTGAAAATGCAGAAACAGTAGATTTTGATGTCTTTTTGGCAGACAGTTTTGGAGAACTAGTTGTAATGCGATAATTGCGATGGCTGTTCTATAAGGTCAAATTTTGATTTTTCTTTGATAATTTTCTGTCCAATGATGATAAATGATATTAATGCAGGCTCTGAAGACATCAATCTTGCAGGTACAAATAACTGAATGCAAGTTGGAAATCAAATTCTATCAATCAATTTTTATGGTCATACGCAAACTGTGTAAGTTTGGTCAACATTGAATAAAAAATCGTGTGTGCAAGCCAATCATTGATAACTTGCTGATGTTTTTTTCCAAAAACAAGGGGCACTAAATCTGGTGTTTCTGGCCCGATCATGCTTATATTCGACTTCACCTGTATTCTTACGTTCATAGACAAACTGTACACGATAGGTGAAGATTGGATGAAAAATGAAGTCTCTATCCTGAATAACGTCTATTTTTGTATATATTTTTCACAAACAAAGGGCAATAAATCTGGCGTTTCTGGCATGATTTTGCTTATATTCGACCTCACTTTTAGTCTTATGGTCATAGACAAACTATGGAAGATTGGTGAAGATTGGATGAAAAATGAAGTCTCTATCCTGAATAATGTCCATTTTTTCACAAACAAAGGGCAATAACTCCGGTGTTTCTCTTCCAATATTGCTTATATTTGACTTCAACTGTAATCTCATGGTAATACTCAAACAGTTCAAGATTGGTGAAGATTGGATAAAAAATGAAGTCTCTTTCCTGAATTATGTCCATTTTTGTATAGTTTTTTAATAAACAAAGGGCAATAACTATAGTGTTTGAAACACGATCTGGCCCATTTTTGGCGTCTGCTGAGATCTTAAGGTCATACACAAACTTTGAAAGTTTGGTTAAGATTGGATGGAAAATAAAGTGTATATGTTGGAAAAAGGCATTTTTGCACTTTTTTGGCATGAAAAGGTGCAATAACTCTAGTGTTACTGGTGTGATCAGACTTAATAACAATCCCATCTGAGATTTTATGGTCATACACAAACTGTGCAAGTTTGGTTAAGATTGGATAAAAAGTGAAGTCTCCAGCGTGAATACGAACCCAATTGTTGACGGCACACGGACAACAGACAACGGACGACGCAGGAGAGGTCCCCTATACCAATAGCTCACCAAGTACTTTGTGCTCAGGTGAGCTAAAAATGTAGTCTTTATCGCGATAACGGGCCAAATTTTTGACGGCACATGGACAACAGACTACTCCGGAGAAATCCCCTATAAATAGCTCACAGAGCACTTCGCACTCAGGTGAGCTAAAAAATAACTATTGCCGTCACTTGATCTTTGGCAGTTAATCAAACATGTATTTTGCAACCACAGACTGTGCTCTTGTATTATATACATATTTGGTGTCAAAAAATCAATTATACCCAATCATTCCGTACCAAAATTATATTTTTGTTTAGATAACAAATAAGCTGTTTACAAAAGCCGTCTAATGCCTGCTTTTCAGGTTTGCATCATTCTTTGTTAAGAAATTTTCATTGAATTTTGGCCCGTTTTTACCAACCATTCTTAGACTTAAAATTAGGAGTGTTATGGGAAACCCGGGCTTAATGCATGTGCGTAAAGTGTTGCCGGATAAGTCTATGCAGTCTGCATAAGCTAATCCAGGACAGCACTTTCCGCTTTTATTGTATTTTCTGTTTCAAGGAAGTCTCTTCAAACATAAATCCACTGTATGCGGAAAGTGCCGTTATGAATTAGCCTGTGTGGAATTAGCCTGTGCGGACTGCATAGGCTAATCCAGGACAACACTTTTCGCACAAGTATTAAGCCCAGTTTCCCATGACACACCTCAAATAAAGAAAAGATCTTGGACTGAAGAAAAATATAATTCTGTGTTTGCATATATTCTGGGTACAATTGTTGCTTATGTTTTTGCAAATCGTTCTAAATAAAGAATGCTGTAATGAGGGCTGATGAATACCAAGTCAGATTCAAATTTCCAGCGATCTTAGAACATAACAGTTTCAAGACTGTTCTTTATTCTTAGTCTTAAGTCTAAGAATAGGTTGGTGAATACAGGTCCTCGGCAGATCTTCATCTTGATATTGAGAACAACATGTATGTGGCGCATCATGAGAAAACCGGTCTTAATGCATGTGCGTAAAGTGTCGTCCGGATTAGCCTGTGCAGTCCGCACATGCTAATCCAGGATGGCACTTTCCGCTTTTATGGTATTTTCTGTTTCAAGGAAGTCTCTTCTAAACATAAATCCACTGTAGGCGGAAAGTGTCATCCTGGATTAGCCTGTGCGGACTGTGCAGGCTAATCCGGGACTACACTTTACGCACATGCATTAAGACCGGTTTTCCCACGACGCACCTCGTATATATCTTGAGTATTAGTTCCTCATAAAGTTCTGTTTTGTTGAACTATGTGTTTCTTACTTGTTACAGAATTAGCTATATGTTAGAAAAATTGTGTACTCAATCGTAGTGATTGTTGTCCCTCCTAATTTACATGTTTGAATTATCTTTTATATCGTTACTAAATGCAGTCCCAAAACTTGCTAAAAGCCCTTATGCTTGTATCCAAATTTGCGATTGTAATCTTAGTGTAAAAAGTATTATACATGGTTATATAGGATGTTGGTGAGACTTTAATATGATACCCAGGTAAACAAAGTGTGTAGGATTATATACATGCTGAGGTAATCATGCAGATATTCACGACATAATTTGTCTAAGGGTATATATAGGGGTTTATGCTCAGGACCATGGACTAAATATGAGGCGTGTCATGAGAAATCCTGGCTTAATGCATATGCGTAAAGTGGTGTTCCAGATCAGCATTTGCAGTCCACACAGGCTAATCTAGGACGGCACTTTCTGCCTACACTGGATTTACATTTAAAAGATACGTCCTTAAAACAAAAAATACCATAAAAGCGGAAAATGTCGTCTGATCCGGGACGACGCTTTACGCACTTGCATTAAGCCTGGTTATCCCATGTCATGCCTCATATATAGTTGCAGTCAACTTCTTATGTACATTTTAAATGGAACTTAATGAGACTGCATGCAGGTAATCTATATTAAATATTACACAATGGCATGCATTTCTACACCAAATTTTAGTGTAGAAATGCATGCCATTATGTAATAGGACTGTACATCAAGGCATTAAAGGGGCATATCGACAGTAGGTCGACAATAACAGTTGATTTAAACAAACTTTATATGGAAGCTTTGTTAAATATGATGGTCTTGTTTCTATTCACATTTGATAAACATATCTAATTTAATTATATAAATGGTGGTTATCAGTGACACTTTGGGAAATTTGTAGTAGTAGTAAAATCATTATATTAATGAAATGTACATGATGTACTGTTTCATGCATGCGCATCATCGATAATTGTTGCATAGCGTAGCAAAGTTTTCATTGAAGTGAGTGATTTTGTAGGCGTGAATTTGAATTCAGTTCTAACCGTGTATCCCAAACAATCTTTTTGTCTTAACAATTGCATTAATATATTGTTGCAACTGGAAAAAAAATAATTGGAAAAAAACTAAAATAATCATGTTTTAATATATGTCTTTATTTATGCAAAATACTGCCAATATGCCCCTTTAAATGTGTATGTTGTCTTTATGGTGTTTTCTGATAGTTGCATCTGTGTTATTTGGTGGTGTATGGGTGTATTCATTATTAACAAAAAAGTTATTTTATATAACCCCTGTCTGCTATTGGAAGAGTTTTAACAAGAAATGTCTTTTAAAAAGACAATCCTCGTTGAAATTAATACTGAGATGTCATTTTTTACCCGAAACATACTAGTAATACAAGAGGGACAAAATGATCGGTTACGTGACTTCTCGGAACCCAGCTTTTTTGCTCCCCACTAAGGAGACTTCTTGGACTGTAGAGTTTTCGGACACCGTAAGAAAACTTATCGGACCCCAAATTAATTTGCGATAAATTTAAACATTATTAATAACTGTACCGTGAATAAACCGATCACTGGTGATAAATGAATAACCTAAATGTTAGTAATTTACATTACCATAATTGTTACATGAATTTGTCAGGCAAATTTAACAAATTAGCATTGTCAGGAAATAATTGCGGGAATGAATAAAAAAAATTATATATCAGACTAGTGCAAATAGTTATGTTAAATAATACACTATACGTATAATAAGTTTTGCAAATAGTGTATTCATGCTACGCAAATGAAGTAAGAGTCTTTTGAACAACATTTTGACAAATTATCAGACTTCTCCACCACATTTTATTCATAGAAAGATGTTAAATATTTTTAGAAATTGAATAACACCTACTGGAGAAGTTGATAGAAAGGTGCAATTATACATGTAAATAATTCTTAATAAAACGCAATCGCAATTCAAATTTAAATTAACATGCATAGTAAGTTCATAAATATAAATTCCCCGTTTATTGAAATTCTCGTGTTTATGATTCTCCGGACGCTAATTGATGAATGTACATTAACGCAGCCATACCGCTCGCTATTTTTAGAATGATGCACCATTTGAATACGCTAGAATACACCATTTCATACCGATCTTCGACGAATATCTACGTGTAACTCTTAAACGTTCCAGAGCACAATAATTCTCAGATGTCGGTCAACCAATGGGATCATTGTAATTGCGATTTATAGAGCGTGCCGCTGATATAGGCGAAACAAAATAATTATTTCATTATGTGAATGAATGTTACATTCTGTTTATGACATCCAATGTGTAAAATTGTTCATAATTATGTTCAGTTCTAGAGTGTATGTCGAAGATATGTTTATAACTTTATTTTAACCGCTTATGTAAATTTAAATCCCCATATATATGCAACAGTTATTGGTGGACATCAAACCATTGTTGTAAGTTTGCATTCCCTAAAATTATAAAATTTGCCCAATTCTATTGGCATTCAATTTTCCCGCTGCATTAAATTATTGCAAGAAATCTAGGTCAAAAGTGATCTTAAACAGCTACACCGAAAAAATGATTAAAACAATATTGTGAATGACAAAATGTATTTATTAATGTCAGTCTCAAACCTCATGACTAATCTCATTGTGAATGTTAACTCTTTGCCTATAAAAAGTCGGTTACATAATTGAGTGAAGTTTCATTGCTGAATAATTACAAAAATGGATAAATAGGATAAACATTGTGTCCAGGGTTGAGATTTTCTTCAGCTGTTGTACAGTGGGTTTTATTGAAAGCAAGTATTTCACATGTATTGCAATAACCACTCTGTAACGAAGTGGATTGAATATTTGGCCTTCGACACTGATGACCCTGGCATGGTTACTGGCTTTTAGCATTTACAATTGAGGCGCGTCGTGGAAAAATGCATGTGCGTAAAGTGTCGTCCCGGATTAGCCTGTGCAGTCAGCATAGGCTAATTCGGGATGACACTTTCCGCTGTTATGATATTTTCTGTTTCAAGGAAGTCTCTTCTAACCATAAATCCACTTTAGGCGGAAAGTGCCGTCCTGGATCAGCCTGTGCGGACTGCACAGGCTGATCCGGGACGACACTTTACGCACATGCATTAAGTCCGATTTTCCCACAACGCGCCTCAATTCCTGATTGATACTTAAATGTCTGGAAGTTTCATGTACTTTTTTTTGTACATTTGTGTTCAAACTTTTCAATTCAACACCAGTCTTTGTACTGTGTAAGACCCACAGTTATGTATCTTGTAAAAGAGAATAATATTGATATTCAAATGGGCAATAAGTTTGTTCTCTGAATAATTTAAACTTGGAGTGCTTAAATCATGTACCTCTAAGAGATTTGAACTTTCTTGAATGGGGATACGCCCATTATGCCCATCGATATGATGGTAGATCAACAGTAACATTTGTAAAGAAAGTTCATTTACAGAGAATAAATATTGAAGCATTGGTAAATATATGGACGATATTTTTTGGTTTCAGTGTAAGAATGTATATTATTTCATGACTGGTTATAAAAAATATATCAGTTTTCTATAACCACAAATGAAATAAAATACGATCCTTTGCTGAAATCAACAAATTTGCTTTTTATTTCATGTTTTTGGAGAATAAATAATAAAATGCATAAGATATGCTGGAGCGTCAAAACTTTGTGTATTCTGACATCATAAATATGATGTCATATTCCAAAATTGTCGCTCACATTTGTGGTGGGACAATACTGCCATACTTTCTGCGTTGTTGTCACTTAATTGTATTTTTACTGAATTTTATGATGTGTTTTCTGTTGTTGAAAAAGGCGGATGTTTACACCGATGAGGGTCAATCACATACTTTCCACAAAAAAAGAAGTAAACAGAAGTTCCATATTACCCAGAGTGAAATGATAAAATGTTATCATTGCACTCGATCCAGAGTGAAATGATAAAATTTTGTCAGCTCACTCAACCCTGAGTGAAATGATCGGGTTATCATTCACTGGTATTCTCCACTCATTCACCGCATAGCATGAAATAAGATGGCATTGTTTCTATAAACACTTGACAAATCTACGCAATTTTAATATATAAACAGCTGTCATTCATGAAACTTTTGCAGGCCCGGGAAAATTAGTAGTAGCAGTGAAATCTATACGAATGAAATGTACATGAAATACCATTACGCGCATGTGCAACATTTATAATTTTTATGTGGCGTAGGAAAGTTTTCATTGAAGTGCAGGATTTTGTAGGTGTGAGTTCGATTCCTGCTGGAACGTTTATCCAATAAAAAAAAAATGGCTTTGTATATATATTTTTTTGTTAATGATTCCATCAATATATTATTTCTACTTGAAAAATATATATTGGAGAACAATGGGAATATTTCTTGTTTTAATATATGGGGAAACCCGTTGATATGCCCCTGTAAAGTTCACAAAAAAGAATAGAACAGTATTAATAAAGCAGTGAAATGAGATATATACTAGAAATAATGTGCACATGAATAAAGTATATTAAGTTCAACAAATGAATGTTTTTGTAACATGAAAATATTTTAGGCGTGTCGTGGAAAACCGGACTTAATGCATGTGCGTAAAGTGTCGTCCCAGATCAGCCTGTGCAGTCCGCACATGCTAATCCACGACGGCACTTTCCATGGTATTTTCTGTTTCAAGGAAGTTTCTTCTAAAAAGCACTGTAGGCGGAAACTGCCGTTCCGGATTAGCCTGTGCGGATATATCTTAAACATTCATTACATTAAACATTCACCTAAAGCAACATACCGGTAGGCTAGTGGTACGTCATCAGACTGTCAGGCCCTAGGTCTTAAATATGACCTTTACCTATTTTTTTTCGCTGATTTCAATTTCAATTTATTTTAGCCCAGATGCATCAAATTTGCAGTAAAGAATTTGAGATGATATTTATAGAAAAAGTACAAACATATCTGTGAATACGTTCATTTAACATGATCCGGTGTAATAAGAACTTCCTTACAGATGTACTTCTACTTAAAGTGAATCTGTACTTTAATTGATCATCAGTGGCTGTAGTACACAAGTTGTACGTTGAATTGCACTGTTAATGGGATGAACTGTAGCTTCAGTTTCATATTGGTTTGAACGTGCACTTTTAGCTTTGCAGTACAAGTGAGGAGTACTGCTGGTATAGATTTATAGTTAAGGGTAAAAAAAATTATGTTTGTTTCAGGTTTCATGCCCAAACAAATTAGGGTAGGTAGGTGGGGATTTATTTATTATTATTATTTTATTTTTTTTGGTAAATGGTCAACTTGAAGATTATAAAACTGAATAAATATTCAAAACATATCAGTAATATTGTTAAACATTGTTTTGAAGTGGATGCTATCAAAACAGAACACTTATTTATCCAAAAAACATTAAATGGAAAAAATAGTAAATAAAACAAAAAAATATCTGACAACTCAATAAAATGTTCTAGGGTCGGAGAATTTTTTAGGGTAGGTCAGGTAACCTGAAACAAATATTTATTTTTTTTAAGCCTAAGTACTCCAAACGGATTTCTTCAGTATAAATAGCACTTTGGTCTATCAGGTTAAAGTGCATATGTATGTATTTTAATTATCGAAAGTCTCTTGAAAGGGGTGTATCAACGGTAGGTTGATAATAACATTTGCAAAAATTAAGTTCATTTTCAAAGAATTAATACTGAAGCATTGTTGAATATGATACCCTTGCTTGTATTAAACAGTTCCTAAAATGTATATTATTTTATTATTTTTTAGCTCACCTGAGCACGAAGTTCGATAATGGGCCCAGTCAGACCAGTAACACCAGAGTTATTGCCCCTTTTTCATTCCAAAAAAAGTGCAAAAGTGCCCTTTTGCAACGTATAGCCTTTATTTTCCATCCAATCTTAACTAAACTGTCACAGTTTTGTGTTTGACCATCAGATCTCAGCAGACGCCAAAAATGGGCCAGATCGTGTTTCAAACACCAGAGTTATTGCCCTTTGTTTATTAAAAAAATATACAAAAATGGACATTATTCAGGATAGAGAGAGACATTTTTCATCCAGTCTTCACCAATCTTGCACAGTTTGTCTATTACCATGAGATTACAGTTGAAGTCAAATATAAACAAGATCGGACCAGAAACACCGGAGTTATTGCCCTTTGTTTGTGAAAAAAAATATGCAAAAATGGACATTATACAGGATAGAGACTTCATTTGTCATCCAATCTTCACCAACCTTGCACAGTTTGTCTATGACCATAAGATTAAAGGTGAAGTAAAATATAAGCAAGATTGGACCAGAAACACCAGAATTAGTGCCCTTTGTTTGAGAAAAAAATATGCAAAAATGGACATTATTCAGGATAGAGACTTAATTTTTCATCCAATCTTCACAATCGTGTTCAGTTTGTCTTTGAACGTAAGACTATAGGTGAAGTCGAATATAAGCATGATCGGGCCAGAAACACCAGAGTTATTGCCCCTTGTTTTTGGAAAGAAACATCAGCAAGTTATCAATGATTGGCTTGCACACACACAATTTTTTATTCAATGTTGACCAAACTTACACAGTTTGCGCATGACCATAAAAATTGATTGATAAAATTTGATTTCCAACAGTTGCAAGACTTGCATGCAGTTATTTGTACATGCAACTTTGATGTCTTCAGAGCTTGTATTAACATCATTTATCATCATTGGAAAGAAAATTATCAAAGAAAAAGCAAAACTTGGCCTTATAGCACAGCCATAGCAATTATCGCATTGCAAGTAGTTTTCCAAAACTGTTTGCGAAAAAGACATCAAAATCTACTGTTTGTGCATTTTCCAGAATTGTCAATGACTTAATGAAAAAGGGTCAGGTAAGAATATCGAGAAAATGATTTGAGAACCATTAGCAAAAAAACGCACATCCACTACCCAACTCATACTTTAGTTAGCCATTGCACTTACCGATGTTTTAAATCAATATTGATCCTACCCCCTCTGTGTATTGTTCAGATACCTTAATTTTTAAACCTGTCACAACAGGTTGGTCTTCATCTGTACCAGTTCTCAGGTGAGCGCTTTGGGCCATCATGGCCCTCTTGTTATTTACTGCCGAATATCGTTGCAACGCGGATTAAATCTCTACATTAAACATGAAATTGAAGGATATCGGCCATTTTCGTGTGTTGAAAATGTAAACACTAAACTGAACTTAAACTTTAACGTGTGTCACCTTGTTAGTGCCTTTAAAACACATGTGTTTGAGTAATGTTATTAGTTTGGTTAAAGAGGGTATGTACAATCTCATCAAATTTTTATAGAAACATTTGAAAGTAAAATTAAACCCTTAAAACGTTGATGAATAACAAACTAAAATCAAGGTTCAGAAGAACTGATATTCGAAAATCCTCTAAATTAAAGCTTTACACCGTTAAAATACTGTTCGTCTTCCAGTCGAAACCCCATTCAATACATGTACATGAGACATGTACATACAATATTGGGAAATCCCCCAAATTTGTTGCGTGTTGACTTAAGTTCTGTGCAGATATATGTGTTCATATGACACATGGACACGTTTTTTTGTTTCTCCCACAAATATGATTAAACGTGTTGGTATCGACGTAACGCTAGGAGTAAATTTGTCGCTATGAAGTTCATTTCAGAAAAACATTAAATATATGTTACATATAAATGTGTATTTTTATTTTAACTTTCCTCAGTCATATTCGTGCTCTCATTTGTTTTGTTCAAAATATGAAAAAAATGAAATGTTAATATTGAAATCGTATATATCCCGTTTTAGATGGTTTGAGGCATGTCGAGGGAAAACCGGCCTTAATGCATATGCGTAAAGTGTCGTCCCGCATTAGCCTGTGCAGTCCGCACAGGCTAATCTGGGAGGATACTTTCCGCCTACAGTGGATGTATGTTTAGCAGAGACTTCCTTGAAACAGAAAAAAAAAACATTACAGCGGAAAGTGTCGTCCCGGATTAGCCAGCGCGGACTGCTCAGGCTAATCCATGACGACACTTTCCGCACATGCATTAAGTCTGGTTTTCCCACGACACGCCTCGTTTAGTTTTAGCACTGGGGTGTTAAAATTGTGCCCTTTTATGTGTTATATTATAACATGTAACAATATTCCCGAAAAGGAGCTTTATGTACCTTAATTACTTGCCATTATGGTTGAGCGTAATGCTTTAAAAATAATATTTGTAGTTAATTACCAGTCTTTGAAATAATAAAGATGAATTACTAGTATTTGTGTTTGAAGTAATGATTACTTGAAGAAGAAACCAAATATTTAAAAATATGTTATTTTTTAGTGACAGATTTCAATGTGTAATACTACTACGGTAATTAAACAAGATATTTTGATAAGTTTTAATATATTGCTTCACACGCATTGACCATTACTCTTAATTTTAATCTTGTTCTTAGTAATATCACCCAAATTATCCAATTAATTGAGATCTTGAAATGCAACTTAATTGCAAATTGTTATTATAATGTTGCTTACCGTATTCAAAAAAAATCAGCAAAAATAATTTTTTTTTTGTGTCACGAATTACTATGTTTTCGGACACTTTCAGAACGGAATTGAAATGTTTTTGGACAAATAATAATTTGCAACTAACGCCCATTTATGAATATCAGTTCGCTGGAGTAAGAGTGGTTTTCACACGTTTCTTTTCAATTGTGTATGAATTTAAACTGGTATTTGCAGCATCACTTAGCATGCCAACTAGCGAGTTGTATAATAGCTTCAATATACAGCATTATGTCATTATTTAACACCTTGAGCTATAAATGTACACCATAATGCACCTAAAAATATTTTTCCCCGGGGGGGGGGGGGCAGCAAACTCACCACCCAGGGGAATTTGACGAATTTAATTTTGGGAGGTCTAATTGTCCAAACATTTTTCACTAAATCCCAACAGTGGGAGATGCTTGGTGTGTAAAATAGCCCGGGGGCTCAATATTAGTGGCATCTAAAATCTGACAGTCTATTTACCGGGACCCATAATAATGGAGCTTGTCAAATTCACGCCTGTTGGGAATCGCTTTCAGGCTAAAGGGGGGAAAATATTGATAGGTGCATAATTGCAGATAACAAAACCACGATACTACAATGAACCCTACCTTATTTGCAATTTTTTATGAAAATATTGAAGAAAGATGCTTTTTTTTTGGACATATTTAGATCAAATATTTTGTGTGACTCTTAATATTCAGACAATGAAAAAACATTATTATTTTTAAGTATCCAAAAATATAAATTAAATATGTTATTTAAAAAAACCCAACTAACTATATCACTGGACTCTCGCTCCTTGTTTACCAAAATTCTTTTGACTGGCCCTCTTATTATCTTAGAAAATATTCTTTAACTTCCCAATGGATATTAAAAAGGTCTATATATCATCGAAACAAAAAGCTTGCAAAACATCAATATTTTGCAAACAGTATTCGTTCCCTGTGACAGTAGCTTTAAGAAATTGTTGTTAGTGTACTTCACTGAAAGGTTTCATTGCTGTGTTGGAAATATCCACAGGGTCTTATCTGACATCACCATCCGTCATTAAGAAATTGTCATCTTCAAGGTGTATGCACATAAAGTGCAGTATATCTGTCTGCAGGGGGAGTTCGCCAGTAGAATGGAATAGTCCTTGCCAGTATTGGTTGCACTTGAAAATGGAATATTCCTGCTTTAAAATGGAATAGTCCTAAATGATTATGTGACTGCTGATAGCCTTGTTTAACTCGACTAACATTAGTACTGGCGCAGTGCCTAAATCCGCCACATTTGGGGGGTATTTTTAGGATATTTTCAAAAGCTGTTTACCGATTGACATAAAAATTTACATAAATCAAGTTAGGTTTAATGTGCATTAGCTGGAGTGTTTTGGTTACAATTCAAATAATTGGCAAATGAAAAATATTTATCGAGATTGAAGGCCTAAACAGTGTAAAAAATGAGCGCGGGAGTGCCTAAATCTGCCACCCCTCTTTAAAATGTTCAAACTGCTCGAAAATAATAATGTTTCATAAATTCTGTTTTCAAAGCAACTTAATTGACTCCTATTGACAAAAATCCCACTTTTGTTTATTTATGGTTCATTTTATAGTGTTTAAAAAAAACACGGTGATCCGAAGTTGCTTGGTGAAAATCGTAGATCAGGAACCGTCACATGCTTATTCCACATTTGACTATTGTTCTTATTTAATTTTCTCTATTAAGCAGCTTGCTGTCTGTTGATAACACAATGTTTCAATTTCTTCCCAATACTCATTTGTTTTTATAAAAATAGCTCTGAAACTGAGGCCCTGCATGCATGTCGGACAAATAATGAGGGTTTTGAGTAGCGAGACATTTGCGCTCTTAATATGCACTTTTTTCCGCATTTTATTGTATGTAATGCCAATGAATAATGGTTATTTTTATGCTGCACAATCATGCTCACATGGACATAATATTAAAACACGATAATTAAATTTTATCATGGACACAATGCGGGGCCTCAAAACTGCGCATGCACAGTATGAAATAGATTCCCTGCATGCAGTTTGTTTGCATTTAGGGGTTATGTACAAAATAATTCGATTAAATATTTATTTATGCACAAAACAAGATAAAAAATCGTCAGCATTGTGAAGGGAAAGTATCTGATTGACTGAGATCAACAAAATAGAAATCGCCGGTAAAAAACGCTTATTCGGATGGGGTGGCGGATTTAGGCAAGTGGCGGATTTAGGCACTGCGCCAGTAAAGATACACAGTGTTCTTGTCAGTTTTTATGGCAAAAATACGGAAGAACTGGTATGATTCTATTTACACGAGTGTTTCAGTATTTATGGAATGTCATTATGGAGTGTTGGTTAGGTACGTGGTGCAGGTTACTGCAAGATTTTTGTAAGAAACTTAAAATGGTCGAAATGTTTTTTTTTCTGAAGAAATGAGTACATTTGTCAGGTTCATTTGAGTATGAATGTAAAGTACAGAAGAACTGAGACAAAATTGCTGTAATCTTTATTGACATTCAAAACATGTCAGTTTGTACTTGTTTTATTTGTGATTTGTGGATAAATGTTTATATGACAGTATGCTGGTGGAACATTAACTTTATAGTTTATTCTCAGATGTTAAAAATGCCACATACCTGGTAAATTCAGATAGAGAAATTTGGATGACATTGTAAGTAGATTTTAAACTATTAAAAAATAAGTATTATACAAAGTCTGCTATGATGCATACTGGTAATAGGCAAGTTTATTTTGAAAGATGATGAAATATAATCCATATTTCATTTCCAGGTTGGTGCACCAAAAATGGACAAGTTTAACCTTTGGGGTGGATCTCTATCTCTGGGACATCCGTTTGGAGCAACTGGTGTTCGCCTGGTAACCACGGCAGCCAATAGGCTGATCAAAGAAAATGGGCAGTATGCACTGGTAGCAGCTTGTGCAGCCGGTGGCATTGTAAGTAGTGGCTATCGAGCCAGTGAAGATTGTGTGCTGATGGCTACATATATGTCCATCTGTATGCTTAGGCCCAGATAAGGTGCATACACGCATAAATTACGCACAAATAATTGTAAGATACACAAAGAAAATAAAACTGACAAATATTTATCTGGGGCACTGTCTGTATGTCCATGGATCTAGTCTTTCACTAAGTAGGTTAAAGCAACACAAAGTGCAAGAGTGGCCAAATTAAGTCTGAACAAATAAAACGATCATCTTACTGTTTGTCTTATTATGAGTTTACGTTGGTATACAACTAACGTCAGAAACATTTGGTTTGCTCGATACTGTTTATTACAAAAGCACTGGTCGTCCAAGTAAAATTGTTTATAAACACTAGTTGTATTTTCATGAAGAATATTGTTGTGATGCGGATTAAATCCGACTTTTCACAGTTAGCTTTCAGTAAGCTGCATGACATTCTACATAAAACACGAGGACCTTTGGTTAATTTTGTAGTGATGAAACTGTAAACAATACACTGAATTGCAAACTGTTCCAATACCATTTATTTTAGGAAATCCTTATAAACTTCTGGCTTATAATGCATTATTTTATGTTGTTTGTTATCTCTCAATTAAATTTTAATGGTATACCGTAATTACCCTAGGTATAAGGACACTTAAAAATAATTAACTTTTTTATTGTCCCAATATTAAGGGACATAAACAAATAATTATCGAAATTGTGTCCCAACATTTAGGGCAATATATGATACAATCAATTCTTCATACATCTATGTCCTGAACCAATTAATTATTTTTATTTCTTTGGGATAATAATAGTTTACTAAAATTTATTAAATGTTTATTTATAAATAATTGGAATATTTTTAGGTGACTGATGTTTATAAGAGAAATTATTTCTTGCTGGTAATTAATTGAGAAGCTTAATTAAGAAGACCATGCTCCAGTAGAGTACACAGTTTGCACAACGTTTCAACCGCTAGTACATGCAAACATACCCCATATGGTGTACATTAGTGTGTATAGATAAGCAAGCGCTATATACCGTGTCACAAGTTGCTATGCAACCAGCGTACAAGCAGGGTATAGAATGTTTATGTTTACAGTAACGACATACGGTGTTATTTTGGTGTCCCAATATTTAGGGACATGAAATAATTCAGCTTTCAAAGGTGTCCCAATATTATGGGGTGCGAGAAAAAATCCAAAAATTAGGTGTGTCCCAATATTTAGGGTGTCCCAATACTTAGGGTAATTACGGTAGTTAAGAAATAATTTTAGATTTATCGGTGTTTATCGGCCAATAAACAACTAATTGGAGTTCTGATGCGAAGGAATTAAACCACGAGGGCGTTAGCCCGAGTTGTTGAATAGCCACGCATCAGAACGACAAAGAGTTGTTTATTGGCTGATAAACATCAATCATGCAAACATTATTTCAATTCTAACTGGGTTTGACATATATTTTTGCAGTTGTAATTTGAACTACTTTTAACTGTGCTCCGCACAGAATCAGGACTTCTTTTTGCGTGGTATATTGGGTAGTTTTATGATGAATTTTTTTTTCTTTACCTATAACAAAATTAGCGAGTATCATGTTAAAATTAATTACAACACCTTGTAAGGTACAGTGGCGCGGCTGAGGTTGATATGCACCGATCCTGTGGGGAGGGTATGAAGACATGCCCCCACCCCCAACCAGAATTTTTTGTATTTCTAGAATGGCAAAGATACACTTTAGAGGACATTGACTTAAGCTTGCAAAATGTGACAGTTCATTGTATGAAATGTTGAATGAAAATTCACAATGTAATACTCTAGTATATTATTTCATTACCAACAGGACATTTTACTAGTACATTAAAACATGCTTTCATCCTTTTACATTTACACAAGTGCAGATTTTGTTTTAGTAAGATCTTTGCCACACATTGGTCATATCTTTAGACTTGCATGATTCTGTCACAGAGCTATTTATTCTATTCAGTGTTAGTGCTCTAGAATTCTAGATGTGTTATTAGTTTTATGTGATTATTTCAGGGTCACGGCATGATAGTGGAGCGTTACCCATAGATTGGCAGTCCACCCAGTGACACCTTGTGCTAACAATAGCAAGGCAATGACTGTGATGTTGCTGTACAGTGGTGCAGTTGATGTATAGTGACGGAACAACAAAATGTTACGAAGAATTTCAAATATTTAATATACAACTTAATTATACTGAATATATGGACTATGTTGAACATGAATTAAATTTCTTAATTGTACTGTTTAAATGCCAGCACATTTCTGTTCTATGCTAGTTGTAGAAGTACCTTTCCAACTGAAATGTAATTTTGCAACAGCATAGGAGGATTTTTTCCCCTAACTTATTGGGTTAAAGAAATACTGGTTTAAACAGATCAATATAATGCTTAATGTGAATGAAATCTGACACAGGGTCATACGTTTTAGAAAGTTACTTGTCATAGTATAGCCATTACATACTGGTATTAGGGTTTTTCCTGTTGCCTGAATATTAATTAATCTTTAATTCAATTAAATAACAATGGATTTCATGATTCCTGAAGCTAATCATATATACCTGTATTGAAGTTTTGAGAATGGCATGACATTTTGTACAATGTTTGCGTGTGGGGCAATTGTTTATGAGCGCTAGTGTGAATAAGGATGCTAAACATTTTTGAGTTTTCAGGAGCACAGCGTATTAAATGCCAAGTCCACACAGTTTTCTTATTGTAAATCAGAAATATCCAGTGAATATTTTGAATGGACAAAACCTTGATCATTTGAAGGGTAAGTTATGAATGCTTGATTAGAGGATACAGTAATGTATTATAGCAAGTGTATTTACAGAGCCTGACATTTAGTAATGTAATAGTGACTACTCCAGGGGTCGTATTCCAGAAACATACTAAGTGAAATTTTTTCCTTAGCCTTAAAATCGTCATTCCATGTATGCATGAAATTCTGCAGAATGTTTACTTTTTTTTTTCTTTTTTTTATGTAAATGATAAACTCGAAGATTCTAAAACTGAATAAATATTCAAAACATATCAGTATTATCCTTAAACATTGTTTATAAGTGGATACTATCAAAACAAAACACGTATTTATCCTAAACACATTTAATTTTTGAAAAAGGTAAATAAAACAAAAATCAATCTGACAAACCCAATAAAATGTTCAAGGGTCGGGGCATTTTTTTAGGGTAGGTCGGGTTACCTGAAACAAACATTTTTTTTTTTACGCCTGAACTGTAATTGGACTGATTAATTAATATCTAGTTTTAAAAATATTACCTTACAAAAATTGGAACTTCAGTGAAAATATTTTAAGATGAACTTAAGATGTTTCTGAAATATCGCCCCAGATCCCGTAACTATGAACACTCTTATGCTTATCTTAAATATAAAACCAATGGTAATCAAAGCTAATGTTGCGAATATTTGAGGCGTGTCGTGGGAAAACCGGATTTAATGCATGTGCGTAATTAGCCTGTGCAGTCTGCACAGGCTAATCCAGGACGGCACTTTCCGCCTACAGTGGATTTATGTTTAGAAGAAACTTCCTTGAAACATTACATACCACAAAACGTAGTGTCGTCCTGGATTAGCCTTTATGCACACTTTATGCACATGGTTTTCCCACGACACGCCTCATTTCAATAGGTCAATATTATATTAAATTGAGACTAAGTTTGATTGAAATCTTTCGTAGTCACCAGGCCAGATGTCCCTATTTTGGAGTAATTTCCTGGTACCACTATTTATATGATTATTTTGTTTCTTTGTAATGAATAGAACAGACTTCAACTTCTTAGATTTATTAAATGTTTTGTTATTCAATCAAACGACATACTAACCAGATTTGTCTTTGGTAATTGATTGAAAGCTTCTGACAAGTTTAATAGTGCTCATATTTGTGAATACTTTGTCACCTATATGCGGAAATGATGTAGAATTGTTGATGTGTTGATGATTAATATGCTATTTATGAACATTTAATGATGTTTGTGTGTTCATCACATTATCCTGTTAGACAGTTTTCATATTATTATAAAACATATAAGTTGTAAATATGTGTATTGGATACTATAATTTGCGAAATAAAAACGACCAATCATAAGCCTCCTTTGCTTTTTATTAAACTTAATAAAAATTCCAAGACACATACAGAGCAGATAAATTTCTAAGTACTTCAAAGTTTAGTTTAAACCTATTCACTTAAGCTGGCTTGTTTGGAAAGCCTGAGCTCACTGAGCCACTTTTGAGTCTGTTTTCTGGGTAGAACAAGTATTTGGTGTCTTGTGAGAGAGATCAATTGAAAACTCACCGAGTTGGGATTGAACTAACAATATCCCGATCACTATATTCATTACACCACTGCGACTAACTTTTGAACTCCTATGTGATCTACACACCTTCCATTGTGACCTTGGCCTTTACACAATAACATTTGAGGTGTGTCGTGGGAAACCTGGGCTTAATGCATGTGCATAGTGTTGTCCCGGATCAGCCTGTGCAGTCCGTACAGGCTAATCCGTGACGACACTTTCCGCCTATAGTAGATTTGTGTTAGAAGAGACTTCCTTGAAACATAAAATACCATAAAAGCAGAAAGTGTCGTCCCGGATTAGCCCCTGCAGACTGCACAGGCTGAACCAGGACGACACTACGCATATGCATTAAGCTTGGTTTTCCCATGACACGCCTCATTTAATCAGTGCTTTTTAGCAAAGGTCACGGCCAACGCAGCGCATTCGGTACAAAGATAGATTTACAGATCAGACACAGGTCTCTGCACGAGTACTTCATGCTAAAACAATTTCACGAAAGGTGTTTTGGAAGTTACTAAATGACCGCAACATGGCACTTGCCAATTCAATTTTGGTTTTCATGTACTTTCCCAACTATTTAATTTCAGAACATAATGTGGTAATTGCTTAATCAACAGTGACATAGACTTTCCTGTTCTAAATAATAATAATTGTTTATAAACTTCAACCCTATGCACAGTATTTATGAGAAAATGGATATATTTAATTTACCAATAAACACACATTTTGATAATTTTAACAGAACAGACCAATTTTAAAGTATACTGGTTGTTCAAACACAAGTTCTTGACACAGAAATCTTTGTTGATTTCACTTTATTATTAATGGTCATTGACAGGTATTCTTATTAGGAATGCTATTCCTATCCTAAATTAGTATTAGGATATCCTTATCTGGTATCTAAATACAATCTGGATATCCATATCCTTCGTAAGCATAGCTGCATGCATGGTAACGAATCAAACCGGTATTCGTAAGATGATATGATGGTCTGTTTTTATAATAGTTCATTTCTCACTACCTTACTTTTGTGCAAAGTTTATTAAGTTTAGTTTTGATACCATTTATATCATGCAATTGTGAAACTACTTCAATGTAGGACCAGCGGCAGTAATAAGGGTTTCTCTCCTGATATCTCTAGAGTTTCATTATTCCTATATTTAAGTTTATAAATGTGGTGTGTTGTATAACCGGGCTTAATGCATGTGCATAAAGAGTTGTCCCGGATGAGCCTGTGCAGTCTGTACTGGCTATTCCGGGACGACACTTTCCGCTTACAGTGGATTTATGTTTAGAAGACTTACTTGAAACAGAAAATACCATAATACCATAAAAGCAGAAAGTGTCGTCCGCACACGGTAATCCAGGATGACACTTTATGCACGTGCATTAAGCTCGGTTTTCCGAAGACGTGCCTCAATTGTTGTATATATTGTATATACTGATACAACACTATTTCTTTTTTGAAAGATAAGAAATAAGCACATACTATAATAATATATAGTGAACAGATTTAACACAATTTCTTCTTTATTAGAAACAGTAGTTAATTCACATTTTGATTTCCTTTTTGAAAAAAATAATCGAATACGATTGGAAAGCATAAATGAAACGTTTTTTACACATTTTAGCGCAAGAAACATATGATACTTAGGGATGTGAAATTTAATAATTGTTCTCATTATGCGTAATGCATCAAGTGTTTCATATCTATCCTACATTCAAGTTAGATAATATATAATTCCATACTGTCTACAAAACTGATCATTAAAATTCACATTCTGTCTATGGTTGCGAACAAAATGATACAAAAAACATGGAATTAGGTTTTTATGCTTTTAATGGATACAAAAACAACATTTACACATTGTTAAAGGGCCAATAACAATAATTGGTATATTTATATAAAACTAGGTGTCTAAAATTGGCATATTAATATATAACTTGGTGTCTAAACAGACTGACAAGATCAGTAACATTTTTTGTTTTATTAACAATCAGAAAATACTGACATACATACTAACTGACTAAAAAATGAAGCACACTATCATATGAGTGTATTGATACAGCAAAAAATATCATAACAATCATTGTTTAACAAAATAATTATACTAAACAATGGTAAACATTAGTTTACTTAAAAATGGTTAACATCAATTGAAATGTGGACAAAAGCCCTCCCCGACAAAAGCCAGCTCATTGTTTTTCACACCCGGACATTAGCCGCTCGTAATTTTGACGACCCAGACAATTGCCCACTCACTGAAATTACACCTAGACAATTGCCCGCTCACTGAAATTACACCTGGACAATTGCCCGCTCACTGAAATTACACCCCGGAGAATTGCCCGCTCACTGAAATTACACCTGGACAATTGCCAGCTCTTGATAAATTGTAAAGTATGAAGTACATGACACAAGTATTCGGCATATGGTTTCATTTTCATATGGGTGATAAATGTTTTAGGTTGGATGAAAGCCCTTACGCTATTTCTGAGAAAATAGCTTACCGAAAAACTTAAACATATCCAATTAGCTTTAAATGAAAAATTTCAGTGTAAAAAGGCTCATAACAAATTTCAAACTAGAGTTACCAACTTGTCAAACGTGGCATATGAGTTCATTTTAATGTGGGGTATATTTATAAGTCTTAAGTTTGAATGAAATCCCTCCAGCCATTTCTGAGAACCTAGCTTACCAAATGACTAACAACCTGCCCGGACGCCGATGCCGGGGCGAGTAGAATAGCTGGACTTTTCTTTGAAAAGTCAAGCCCACAATGGCTAACATTAATATAATTAGACATAGTTAACATAACAGTAATTTACCTATAATGGTTAACATACATTAAAGTAACAAATGGTTAACATTAATTTTTATTTTTAAAGTGGGAACATTGAATTAACATCATATAAAATGGTTAACATGAATAAAAACATGCTTAAATTTATAGTTTTAAATGTAACTTTTAACTACAGTATTGCAACATTAGGAAGTGTATTAATGTATTATTATATTTATATGAAATGTAAAGGTAATTAATGTATCAAGTACATAGCATTTTAATATATGTGTATACCTATAAACAAGTGCTTCTTTAACATACAATAATGAATTAATCCAGTGATAGCTGATGGGAGGTCAGAAATATAGCTAAACAATTTTTAACCATTACATTTTTAATAAAAATAAACTATTTGCAAAATTTAGCATAAAACATAAGTAAAATATATACATTTATACAATACACACAAGAGTTGACTCCAAATTCATGTTATAATAACATGTTTATAAACATGAAAACATAATAAAAAGGTATATCAAATATGAAACAACTGTAAAACAACAATTGTAATAAAAACAACAATATAATCTCATGTAATGGTTAATGTATTTTGATAAATATATGAGGCGTGTCTTGGGAAAACGGGGCTTAATTCAGATGTGCAACTATCTGAACACAATATATGAGCACATAACAAAATAAAGCACCAATGTGTCCACAAAATAAATTGTTCAAACGGACGAGGACATGAAATAATATTGGAAACCAGCATGGCTGCTTTTTCAGAAAAACACTGAAAACTTGCTTAGATTTACGTATTTCAGAACAAAGCAGATATTTCAGATCTCTTAATAGAAAAAACTGGTTTCATTTTAATCATACTATAAAAAGGCCACTTACAAACAAATATCAAGTAAACAAAAGGTTTGTACATACCGGTAATTAATATCAAGTGCAATGTATTGCAATAATAAATATTATAACACGCTATACAGTCTAAGGACCCTGCTTGTGGGTCAAAGAATGCAAGTTCTCAAAAGTGTGATACAAATAATTCGCCACAGAAAGGCTAAGAACCTTGAATGAGATAACAGCAAGGTGGAACCGTCCGAGGTAGAGTTGGATTTTAGTAACAGGCACTATTACATGTTGTTTGTTACAACTATTATGAAAAGGGCTACAAAAAATTCAATTGCCTAAAATTATAAGTGCCTTTGATGTAGGGTCAGACTCAGGCACAAACAAAGTAGGCCCAAAATTGGTTGGTGATACTGATGACTCTAATACATTGGTAAAGAAACATTTAATCATTGCATCTGTATTGACATTATTATTTTTGCAAAAACCAAAGCTTTCTTGGACGTGGGCAGTTGTGTGATTGTTGTCTCCGAGTCATTTTATGATGATCATTTGTCTGAAATTATTCAGCCATTGAAGAATATAACAAGCGGGCCATGATGGTCCAAAGCACTCACCTGAGAACTGCTACAGATAAGACCATACTGTTGTGACAGGTTTGAAAATTAAAGTATCTGAACAATACGCAGAGGGGGAAAGGATCAATTTTGATTTAAAACATCGGTTAGTGCAATGGGCTAACTAAAGTATGAGTTGGGTAGTGGATGTGCGTTTTTTTGGGCTAATGGTTCTGAAATCCATACTGTTGTGACAGGTTTGAAAATTAAAGTATCTGAACAATACGCAGAGGTGGAAAGGATCAATTTTGATTTAAAACATCGGTTAGTGCAATGGGCTAACTAAAGTATGAGTTGGGTAGTGGATGTGCGTTTTTTTTGGCTAATGGTTCTGAAATCATTTTTCTCGATATTCTTACCTGACCCTTTCTCATTAAGTCATTGACAATTCTGGAAAATGCAGAAACAGTAGATTTTGATTTCTTTTTTGCAAACAGTTTTGGAGAACTAGTTACAATGCGATAATTGCGATGGCTGTGCTATAAGGTCAGGTTTTGCTTTTTCTTTGATAATTTTCAGTCAAAGGATGATGGATGATGTTAATGCAGGCTCTGAAGACATCAATGTTGCATGTAAAAATAACTGCATGCAAGTCTTGCAACTGTTGGAAATCAAATTTTATAAATCAATTTTTATGGTCATGCACAAACTGTGTACGTTTGGTCAACATTGAATAAAAAATCGTGTGTGCAAGCCAATCATTGATAACTTGTTGATGTTTTTTTCCAAACACAAGGGACACTAACTCTGCTGTTTCTGGCCCAATCATGCTTATATTCAACTTCACCTGTATTCTTAGGTTCATAGACAAACTGTACACGATTGGTGAAGATTGGATGAAAAAAGAAGTCTCTATCCTGAATAATGTCCATTTTTGCATATTTTTTCACAAACAAAGGGCAATAACTTTGGAGTATCTGGTCCGATATTGCTTATATTCGACTTTTTGGTGAAGATTGGATGAAAAATGAAGTCTCTACCATGAATAATAATGTCCATTTTTGCATATTTTTTTCACAAAGGGCAATAACTCTGGTGTTTCTGGTCCGATCTTGCTTATATTCGAATTCAACTGTAATCTTATAGTAATTGACAAACTGTGCAATACTGGTGAAGATTGGATGAAAAATGAAGTCTCAATCCTGAATAATGTCCATTTTTGTATATTTTTTAATAAACAAAGGGCAATTACTCTGGAGTTTTAAACACGATATGGCCCATTTTGGAGTCTGCTGAAATCTGATGGTCATACACAAACTGTGAAAGTTTGGTTAAGATTGGATGGAAAATTAAGTCTATACGCTGGAAAAGGGCATTTTTGCACTTTTTTTGCATGAAAAAGGGGCAATAACTCTGGTGTTACTGGTGTGATCTGACCCAATAACAATCCCATCCGAGATTTTATGGTCATACACAAACTGTGCAAGTTAGGTCAAGATTGCATAAAAAATGTAGTCTTTATCGCGATAACGGTCCAAATTGTTGACCGCATACAGATGTTAGACGACGCCGGAGAGGTCCCCTATACCAATAGCTCACCGAGCACTTTGTGCTCAGGTTAGCTAATAAACATTGAAAGTGCTGATGGAAACAATTTGCCTTATGCAGGCTACAATGAAGTGGAGATTAAAACAAATGAGTTACCAAACTCCTACAATTTTAGGGACAAACATTTAAAATGATGGGTTAAAAGAATGCAAGTCAAACTTTAGCGAATCAATTTTGCGGAAGACTAGAATGTTTACTCCATTGTATATGTGTTTAAAGAAAAAACGAAATTTGCAAAATAGATATAGAATTGGTTTGATAAGATGCACTTTTTCACAGGAAGTATATTTCAAACCTCTGAAGTCAATGTGAAAGGAGTAATTGACAAACAAATGGACTACCCTGCTACTACTGACATATACGAGGAATCAACTGCACAGTAAATGGGAGACTGACCACATCCGTGATGCAAAGCCAAAAATGTGGTCTTCTGAATGGACGTAGTTGTTGAATCAACAACACCTCACTGTCTCAGCTACCAGGTGTAAGCCGAGACCTCTTCAAGTTTCAATAACAACTGGAAATGCCCAAGTTAAAAAATATTATGTAGTGGGGATAGAGGAAAATACAACAGATCCATGCAACTTTGCAGAATCTAGAAAAACTTTGGGACACAGACTGGAATTATGGAGCCTAGAAACAAATACAGATTTGAAGAGACACTGTTTAGAGGATTCTGTTGGTTTGTTACGGGATGTAACTCTTATTTTTAAGTTTTTTTTAGTAGTGGCATGTTACCCCTGGAATCATAGAGTATGCTTTTCATATGGAGTCCACCAAGTGTTGCTTCTTGACTAGCCTGTGTGAATTGGTGGTGTGCATAATCCGTAAGCGCTACTTTCAAGATGGACGCCAACATCAGGAAGTGTGTTGTGTTTTGTAAAATTTATTTCTATTGCAGTACTGGGCAGTTACTTGTATACACCGCACTAATGTGGATGGACGGGTGAAGTCAAACAGATAGGAAGCTCACAAAGATTTATTTTCACAGTGACAAAGTATGTATTTTTTAATTGTTTCTTTAACAATTGCAGCTGAGAAAAACATAGTTTATAATTTCAACTAGGTAACATATTGGTTAGCGTGTTTTAATAGACATGCCATTCACACTTCTGTCATATTTTCACTCCTTTATGTTAGTGACCAAGCCCAAACCATAATTATCATTCCAATCGGACAAAGAATATGCAATAATGCAGTTTTTTACAAACCATTTTAACTCCTCCCAAGCTATTGTTAACGGATTCATTTCCATTTTCACAAACCCTTCACAGGCTTTACATACCCTTTGGCGTAAACTAGTTTGCCAGTTCAACACATGATCTGTGAAGGCAGTGATTGGCATTGTGGATACATATACTGTACTCTACTCCTTTCAATGGCAAAAACATAAACTTTTATATCGGGATGATGTACTTTATGTGTTGTTCCTGTGATCTGTATGTGACTTGGTCTGTGCTGCATATGTAGTATAAGATGTATGTAAGCTATTAAATATTTATACAAAATCATTATTTAAGGGCTATGGTTGTTGAGCTGGTGTTGAAATTATTCAGAGAAACCACCAAACAGGATATGGAGCAGGTACTACCAGAACACATAATGTCTTGGTCACTTAAGAAGCAGAAGAAATGGTTCCATGCAAAAGTTAACTCCATTGTTAACACAGTGGCGCGACTTCATTCACCAATTCGGCTTGCGCCGGCGCAGGCCAGCTAATTTCTCGAACCGGCGTACCACTTGTTTTGGTTCGTTTTTGCGCCGGATAACCAAGCCGGCGTGAGACGAATTCGCCGCTCTCGAATGACCGGCGAGCGGCAAAGCAAAATGGCGGATAATGGCTCAAAGGTAAGTTACAAAAAAAGTTTTGTGGATTAAAATGCATCAATTTATCTACTTGCCAGGTTTAGATGACAAATATCAGAAGCATATAACGAGGCTTTAACAGCAACTGCATTGTATCACTATTTTGCATTGGTTTTTTGGTGCTTTTAAGTAGTTTAGAAAAGAAATATAAATTTGTCCTCATTTTAGTTCGTCCCATCATTGTTCGTCCCAGCTTCCAATCGATTCTATTATGTTTATATCCAGTTATAACAATTTACTTCATATTTTTCTTGTTTAATATGATAAGATCATAACAAATTGGTATTAGAATATATAATAATATCAAAGTTTATTAATAATATTAGATTCTACGAATTTCTATTTCAGTTCCAGTTATTTCGGAAGGTGGTCGTGTTTTATTTGTCACATCAAAGCGCCTCAACACAGCATCGCAAGTCTAACTGCCCAAGAGATTTCAAAACGAACAAGGATCTTTGTTGATGGTCAATATAGGTAACTAGAAGTCTTCCCATTGCATATAAAGTTTTAAGTTAAGCTGTCCCTAATGAAAAAAAAAATCATATGAACAGAGTAATATGGTTATTTATAAAAAAAATATAAGTTTGTATATTATTTTTGCTTTTCTTCATGAATTTACAACTCAAAGCGGGAGCGGTGGCCCCTAATATTGTAATATTTTTGACAATCACTAAAGAAGAAAGCTAAAGTAAATAAACTATTTTTAAAAATCCTGTTGTCTATCATGTTTGTGTTTTATTTCAGAATCTACATTAGATGTTCTGAGTGTGAACTAGCTTTCCATGCTGACTGTGCTGGTGTTGATGTTGAGGATATTATTACAGGGGAAGAACCGTGCATAATTTGTGATGTCTGCGCAAACAGAAGAAATGTATGCATATCTTGTTTATATATATGTTTAAAATAGTTTGCGATACAATTTCTAAAACTCATTATTCACTCTGGTTGAATTCTTCCTGGACACATTTTCTTGTTCCCAAAAAGTGTTGCAGTTTTAGTCAAAATGTAAAGTTTAAGAGTATTTAATTGTGTTGTGGTCAATTTACTTAGTTTGTCATTGTAGGCAAGAAGTTGAACTGACTGACCCTGATGGGAAGGCGGTGAAAGTATCATGCTCCAAGCAGATTGTTAATCTTCTCTTTAGTCCTGACACAGGTATAATTTATACAGTTGAAAAATCATTGTTTGATATATTTATTAGTACCAGTACTTTTTCTTGAATTTTTTTGGTGTACCTTTGAGTAAAAGAAATGCTTACCTTACAGTATTACATGTATGATGATGCTCAATTGTTTGTCTTAACTGAGAGTTTGGTGTAAAACCATAATTAACTTTTATTAGAGAGTCTTTGGCTACAAGAATATTAAGTTTGATTATAAAGATAAGTTGCTGATAGTTACAGCAAATATATCTAGAAATAGTTACATTTTCAGATTCTGATGTGAAGGAGATGGTCTGTGAAGGGTTGCTTCAGCAAATTACTCGGGTGTCTGAAAGCTGCAGCCAGGCAACATCAGTAGAAACATCTAGTGACAATGGTAATAAATTAGAAAATAGTGATGTCTCATGTTTTTAATGTACCGGTATGTTTCTCTTAAAACTGGTCTATGTCTCTTACAAGAAATTGTGTAATATAATCAAATATTGGCTGTCAGATGCAAATCCAGAAAAATTAGCTGACATCAGTTGCTGTGTGTAAGCTGCAGCATATTTTACGTTACACCATGTAATATATATTACTAGTAGTTCTTAAGTTGAATTTACATGACATGAGCATAACCATTCAGACATGCAATATAAAAATGTTTTAATTTTAGAAGTCAAAAGTGTACCTTAATAAACAGCAGTGACATTTTCCCAACATTGTTTTCAGTTTCGAAATGGAGCTCAGAGGCAGAGAAATTGGTTGTAGACAAGTTCTCCTCCTTGGAAAAAAGTAATTCAGTCACCCGTCACAAGTGGAAAGTAGTGGCAGAAGAGGTTAATAAATTCGGCTACAACTTTACTGGGGAACAATGCAGGTTAAAAATTAAAAGCCTAAAAGAGAAATACGAACGCAGTAAGAAGAAACAAAAGAAATCTGGAGAATCGCCCCCAGACACGGATTGTGAAGAGGTGCAGGACATTTTTGATACCTGCCCAGACATGAGACCTACATTTGTTATTGACAGCGGTGATAATTCTGGATGCAGCGACTCAAAACAATTGTCTAATCCTCCAGCAATGAAAACCGACATCAGTGACAGTTCCGTATGCAGCAGCTCCAAAGAGTCATCAACACCGATATCTGGGCCTAAAGGAACAAAACGTCTTGATGAAAGGAAGAGCTCATCCTCGCCTCCATCATGCAGCAGTGATGATGGTATGCACCTAAATCTTTGCAAAATTTAACAGTCATTTTTATTTATATATTTTTTTCTTATTTGCTGCGAAATATGTTGTGATATGGACAGATAAGTTAATGTTGGACAAGGCGATAATTGAGGTCAAAAACTGTTTTTGCCTTCCATACAATAGCCTATTTTTCAACTAAATAGTTAATTTACTAAAGGGTTTTATACTTTAAACTAAAAATAAATATATAAATGCGTTTATAATAATCAGTTTTATTATAAGTAGGTGTTAGGTATATCTTCATTATTGTCTAGGATTTGGTAGCCAGTTGACCAATCACATATCTCTTATTTATAGTTAATATTATATTTGTTTTTATTACTTACAAAACCAAATATAATAGGTATCAAAAAGCAACTGTGACTGAAAAATTACACTAATGACTGTGTCTGTCTGCATTTATTATTTGTGTTTAAAGACTGTCTGTTCTAATTAGTGTATACCATGTAACTTAAATAAACATTAAGCTTTACATCCTTTACCGTTCACAAATACTATTAGCTCATTTTTATTATTATAAGTTAATAAACTGTTTAGTTTTTATCTTAATATTACAATCCGACAGAAAATTTTCCCAAATTTGTGTTGAGGAAGGAATCCCCATAAAAATTCTGTCATAGTTAGAAACTGCCTTCTAGCATGCAAGTTGTTAAATAAAAGGCAGTTCTTATTCAGTTCATCAAGGATTTTTCTTGTCCATAATTTTCCAATTTCTTATTCTGTTGACAGATACTGCCACCCAGAGAAAACGCCCTAAACGTTCAGTAGATGTTATGAAGGCCTTCCTGGGTGATGTTCTGCAAAAACGAGAAGAAGCGGTGGAGAGGCGGCACCAAGAAAATATTCAGCTGTCAACTCGCTCATTGGTGTTTTAAAAGACACCCTAAAAAAAATTAAGATTTGTAGTGTCGCAATCACTTAATGTTTTCAGTTAATTCAGCCTAATGACAGAGGACCCTAAATGTACTCTTGTTATTTTTAACATAATGTTCAAAAGTTAATGTTATCACATACTTTCCAAAAGAAAGATATTTGACTTCAGGGTTTTTCTTTTATTATTATTATCATTTTAAAGCAAAATAGTGGAAGTGTTTGCCTATGAATGCCGTGAAATTTAGCTAATAGTTTCATCTGGTACAGACAGTTTAGATAGACGTTTTTGACTATTGGGGCACTCACAATTGCTTTATCCCATTTAATGTTCAGTTTTGTTTGTTGTTTATGAAAATGTATACTCCTTATCAGATTAAGATCTAGTCAATTTTGTGTATGTAACATGTTCAGTGGAAGCGGTTTGTGCAACATTATACACGCTTATAATTTTTTAACAAAACTTAAGTTAGCAAAAAGTACTACCTATGAGATTTTGCATTAAGGGCAATCTTCCTTGCACAGTTTTGATTTTACTTATTTTTGATTTTATTATGGAAAATAATGTGGTGTTTTTTCCGCATTTCACAGCCATTGCCTACATTGGTGTATTTAAGTATTACCATTCAGCAGATGCGTGAAAATATTTAGCTTTCAATCTTTGTAAATGTCGAGAAAATTTCAACCATACACTGAAAGTAAATTCTAGACGTATTGAGTTAAAATGTTTCCTTGTGTCTCTTGTATTTTTAAGGAACATTATATATTGGCAATTCAATATTTTTAGAATACCAAAAAGTACCCTAGGCAAACTAGTATGACCTTTTAAATATTGAACAGTTTCAGTAAACAAGTGTACTATTACCAGGTGATTTCACAGTGCAACCGCTCTAAACTGAACATCCTTGGATTCAAACAAATTGATCCATTTACAGGGGTTTTGGTTTTGGGCAGGGTGGTTTTAATATCCAGACTAGAGCAATATTCAAAAGTATATGTATCTAGTAACTCGTATGTGTTTAAATTTTAAAGTTATTATGACTTTTGTATTTTGTCACACTAGATGAATGTAGCTCTTAGAGAACAAAAACATGTCTTAAGGTTTCAAGTAAAGCAGATTAATTTGATGTGACCAAAGTGATGTCTGTTTAAATTATTTTTTATTAAATACAAGACATATAGAGTTTAAAAAAAGAGAGATAATAGAAAAATAAGTGTTAAGTTATTGATTTAACATGTCGTTTAATGAGCCAGTTAAAAATCCACCTGAAGTCAAATGTTTCATTTTCTAGTGAAATACTTCACATTGTCTTCAAATGTATGATTTTCTTGCCTTTGTGATTGTAACAGGGATATGTGCAGGGGCAGTTGAAAGTTTATTCATCCACAGTTTGAATAACCTGCCATTGTAACTGTAGCATTTGTGACTGTTCGGTTAGCAGGAAATGATTTTATGGAACCAGAAATTAGATTCTGATAAGCAGGACTCCAGTTTAAAAGGTTTTTTGTTCCGGTTTAGAGGGTTGCACTGTATTAATTCAATGTGCCATAAACAGTTGTATTTTGTGTCCACATGTTCCAATTACTGTTTTACTTTTTAATGTTATATATGAGGAACATATTGATACATGTGATATATGTATTTTTATTTTACTGTGATATATGAGGAACATATTGATTAGTTTGTTGACAGGTGTTTCAAACCTGCTGTCACAGACATGACAGAATGATATTCTCATAATATGTTGTCTTTCAATATTTCGGAAATAAAAAAGTAAAAACAAATATACATGTTGTATGTTTCTTTTTTTATTCTGACTGTTCTTTTTTCATGTATGGACAAGCAATGAAAATATATGTAAACAACGCCCGTGAGAATGTTTTTAGCCATGAATACTACAAGCAATCTCAGTTTCGAATAATCACTTTCTTACACAAGTAGCCTGTTCGTTATATTAATTCTTTTTAGCTGACCTTCCGCATCATTTTGCATGAAAAACTGAGGATCATTACATTGGACTTGATTATTATCCTCATTGTTTAAGATGTCTTCAAAACCATCATGTTCCATGATACAAATGTTATGTAATACACATGCAGCAACAATCGTCTTGCATATTTCTTCAATAGATTCCATATTTACATATTTCAATCTCCTAAAACGCCCTTTTAGCAATCCAAACGCTCTCTCTATGACCTGGCGCTTTGATGACAATGAAATGTTGTAGCGGACCTGTTGTTGTGATAAATGCCCATTATCTCTGTAAGGCGTTAATAACCACTGCTTTAGTGGATATGCACCATCCCCTAATAAATGATATCTACCATTATCACTCTTTTGAAAGCCAGATTCCCAAAGACTTGAATTCCGTAGCACTTTAGCGTCATGTACCCTGCCGGGCCAGCACACATTAATGTCTGTAAATGTTAAATCATGCACACAAACACCTTGCAGAATCACAGAATGAAACTGTTTCCGGTTAAAATAACAATTAGAGTTTTCATGAGGGGCTTTGATTGGTATGTGACAGCCGTCTATACACCCAAGAACATTTCGAAAACTATAAGCTCCCATATCATCAAATTTTTGGGCTACATCTTGATAACAGTTTGCTTTAGGCCAGGTGACAAGCTTAGAAAATAGTTGATTGTTTACAGCATTAATGACCTGTCTTTTGCTTCGAATAAAACTATGTTCTGTTACACCAAAGTGATCGCTGAGCTCTCTTACAGTTTCTTGTGATACCAGGTACCTAATAGTCATTAAAACTTTCTTCTGGAGTGGAATAGGCTTTCTCCCACCTGGAACAACTCTTTCAGACAATTCTGGACAATCTGACAGTTTTTGACACAAATGCTCAATTGTTTCAGGAGTCACTTTAAAAAATTGCTTGAACGTGTCTGGTAGATACTGCTGGATTGTGACCTCGTAGTACTGTAGCGACTTTGTCCTGTCTTCTCTGGCACTGAAACGAAATGATAACGCATATGTATGTTAAGTAGACAAAAAAGATGATCATAGACAGAACCAAACATATCATTGGAGGCACTAAATCTGAGAAGGTCCTAATTTCGATTTTTTTACCTCAGTTCTTGCTATATATTTTAGTATAATTATGATGCCATCTTCAATTTTTTTTAATGTTACATAAATATTATCATATGCCTGTGTATTGTAATGTAAACAATGTAAACAATCAGACACAATGAGTGTATAACTGGCATTCTGGGCTCTATTAAAATATTGACATGTAAGACTCTAAGAGACTAACATTCCCGCAGTTCCTAATAACACAACCAGATCATCATCGTCATCGTCGCAAGAGAGGATTTTGTGAATTAAAGCATATGCACCAACCACCAATGCTGCCATGTTGAAATATGCCGGTTCCACTTTATTTGCTTGTAACCGGCTTACGCCGTATCACATGACCGGCCCACGCCGGTAGCTAAAACGGCGCAAGCCGAATTGGTGAATGAAGTCGCGCCAGTATTAAGGAGCTTTACAGTGCGAAAGAATGTTACCATGCTGGTGACTCACGATGGGGCTAGATATGACATCAGTGTTCCAGCATTACACATTTGTTGTATGTATGTATGTATACATCTCCAAAAGTAAAGTTATTTGTAAACTATTTGTAACTTTATCAGAACCGGTTTTACCACTGTAGGGTGGGAGAATCAAATACACCATCAAATACCATGTGGCTCTAGAAATTAAGAGAATTGAAAAAAAAACAACCTGGAAAACGATTCTTCCCAACAGTTTGAATTCCCTGGTGTGTGATTGAAATAGTTTTGGGGCTTTGAAAAAAACTTACCCCACCCACCATGATGCACTTAGATGATCCATATCTCAACACAAATTTTCGTTATAAAATGGACACTGGCATCGGAATAGAGCAACGCAATATAATCCTGAGCAGTTACCAACTGCAGACTAACAAAACCAAAATTGTACCAACATACACTAAAAGGTGTAAATGTTTTTTTGGCTTTGGCACGGAAAATGTTGTTCTGTAGGCCGAGCTGTAACTATTTTAGTTATATCTATCCGAACATTAGCCAATACCATAGAAATCGCAACCAGAAATAGACCATCGTGTTGACAATCAGCTAAATTTCTTGTAAAATTTCTTCAGCTAAACAATAACACACAACTTAATAAACTCAATCAGATATTTGGATATTGGTAACCATCTTAAATATAGGAATAATGAAACCCTTACTATTGTTTGAACTATACTCCCATGACGCTTCGCGCAACTATAAAAGGCTGAACATTAGTAGATTAGACTCACTCTGTCGAGAAGCGTTGAGTTTCCCAGTAGCACTGAATCGTGTGTTAACTCACATGTGGCTGTGCTACTAAAAAGGTTGCTAATTTGCAAATAGGGACATTAGTAGCCCAAACGCTTTAGCAACCATCTGCACCTCGTGCCATTGTTGCATGTCAATGCAGTAAACCAAACATAACACAAGAGGGTCACTAAGGCCCTAGGTAGCTCACCTGATATCTATGTATGAAGTTTCATTAAAATATATCAATAGGTTTCGAAGTTATTGAGCGGAAACTGTTTTTCTATTTTTAGTAACAGTGACCTTGACCTTGACCCCACCAACCACATATGTTAAGCAAGGTCTCGATATAAGGTATCTATGTATGAAGTTTCATTAAAATATCTCAATGCGTTCTTAAGTTATTGAGCTTAAACCGTTTTTCTACTTTTAATAACAGTGACCTTGAACCCACCCACCCCATAAGAAAACCCAAGTGAGGTCTTGATATAAGATATGTGTAATAAGTTTCATTAAAATATCGCACTGCTGTCCTTATAAAGTTATTGAGCGGACACTGCTTTTCTATTTTCAGTAAAGTGACCTTGACCCAACCCTCCCAATATGCAATCCCAAGCAATGTGTTGATATAAGGTACTTATGTATTAAGTTTCATTAAAATATCTCAATGCGTTCTCAAAATATTTAGCGGAAACCATTTTTCTATATTTAATAACGGTGACCTTGACCTTGACCCTTCCCATCCCATATGCAATCCCATGCGAGGTGTCAATATAAGGTATCTATGTATTAAGTTTCATTAAAATATCTCAATGCGTTCTAAAGTTATTCGGCGGAAACTGTTTTTCTATTTTTAGTAACAGTGACCTTGACCTTGACCCCACCCATCCCATATGCAATCCCAATCGATGTCTCGATATAATGTTTTAACCAAATATGAAACCTCTGGGCCTTGTGGTTTCAGAGAATAATTTTTAAATCATTTTGCCATTTACGTCTATATAAACCATGTGAGCCCTGGGGTGTGCCCAGCTTTGACATCTGTGGCATCATTTGAACAATCTTTATAGAGGACCACTATACAATGTTACATACCAAATATAAAACCTCTAGGCCTTGAACTTTCAGAAGAGAAATCTTTTAAAGTCATTTTGCTATTTAAGTCTATATGTACCATGTGACCCCCGGGGTGTGGCCAGTTTTGATCCCAGGGGCATCACTTGAACAATCTTTGTAGAGGACCACTATACAATGTTACATACCAAATATGAAACCTCTGGGCCTTACGGTTTCAGAGAAGATTTTAAAAGTCATTTTGCCATTCAAGTCTATAAAAACCATGTGACCCCCGGGATGTGGCCAGTTTTTACCCCAGGGGCATCATTTGAACAATCTTTGTAGAGGACCACTATACAATGTCACATACCAAATATGAAACCTCTAGGCCTTGCAATTTCGGAGAAGTCATTTTGCTATTTAAGTCTATATAAACCATGTGAGCCACGGGGTGTGGCCAGTTTTGACCCCAGGGTTATCATTTGAACAATCTTTATAGAGGACCACTATACAATGTTACATACCAACTATGAGACCTCTGGGCCTTGCAGTTTCAGAGGAGAAGATTTTTAAAGTCATTTTGCTTTTCTAGTCTATATAAACCATGTGACCCCCAGGGTGTGGCCAGTTTTCACCCAAGGGGCATCATTTGAACAATCTTTGTAGAGGACCACTATACAATGTTACATACCAAATATGAAACCTCTGGGCCTTGCTGTTTCATTTTGCCATTCAAGTCTATATAAACCATGTGACCCCGGGGTGTGGCCAGTTTTGACCCCAGGGGCATCATTTGAACAATCTTTGTAGAGCACCACTATACAATATTACATACCAAATATGAAACCTCTGGGCATTGCAGTTTCAGAGGAGAAGATTTTTAAAGTCATTTTGCTATTTAAGTCTATATAAACCATGTGTGCCCCAGGGTGTGGCCAGTTTTGACCCTAGGGGCATCATTTGAACAGTCTTTGTAGAGGACCACTAAAAAAAGTTACATACCAAATATGAAACCTCTGGGCCTTGCGGTTTCAGAGGAGAACATTTTGCTATTAGTCTATAAAAACCATGTGATCCCGGGTGTGGCCAGTTTTGACCCCAGGGGCATCATTTGAACAATCTTTGTAGAGCACCACTATACAATATTACATACCAAATATGAAACCTCTGGGCATTGCGGTTGCAGAGACGATTTTTAAAGTCATTTGCTATTCCAGTCTATGTAAACCATGTGACCCCCGGGGTGTGGCCAGTTTTGACCCCAGTGGCATCATTTGAACAATCTTTGTAGAGGACCACTATACAATGTTACATACCAAATATGAAACCTCTGGGCCTTGCAGTTTCAGAAGATTTTTAGGAGTCATTTTGCTATACAAATCTATATAAACCATGTGACCGCCGGGGCGTGGCCAGTTTTGAGCCCAGGGGCATAATTAGAACAATCTTTGTAGAGGACCACTAGAGGATGTCAGATATAAATATGACAGCTCCAAGCCTTGTGGTTTCAGAGAAGAAGATTTTGAAAGTTTTCAGTTTTAAAATCTATTTTTAGCTCTGGTGACCTACATATGCAGTGTACCGAAACGATTTGAACAACTTTGAAAGAGGGTCACCCAAGGATCATTCCTGTGAAGTTTGGTGAAAATCTGCCAAGCGGTTTAGGAAAAGATGTCAATTGTATGAAATGCTGATGCACGACGCTTGATGGACAAAAGGCGTTCACAAAAGCTCACCATGAGCACGTTGTGCTCAGGTGAGCTAAAACAATAGCCATTTGCACCAGTAGTGCATAACATAATTTTGTGATTATATCTGTGTTGATTCTTGTTCACCACACCAATTATTATATTAATCATTTGTACTTAATTCATTTTGGCAAGGTAGCCACGAGAAAAACTATTATTTTTAAGGTGAAGTCATTTCCTTTATGCCCATTTTGTAGTGTCCAACGCCGGGCACACTACAGTTCAATTCATGTCGCATTTCCAGGCCCACCTCACCATTATGGACATTTCCAACGAGAGTCCAAAGGCCACTGCGGCTTTACAATTGCAGTTGACAGGCCCAGCCACAGTTTGGTTTTCATCCATGACATCAAGTGAAAAGTGTTGTTCTTCCAGTGCGAACAAACTTTTCTTAAATGAATACTGTAGTACTGACAGTCCCAGTTTTATTGCAAAGCAGGCCATGTTTAATTCATTAACTACCCAACTATCCAACATATCGTGGAGTAATTTTCCAATATGGTTTCGAAAGGAACCAGACTCCAAAAAAGCGACCCAGAGATGCTCAACCGTTTTGTAACCGCTTTGCCCAGTCGACATTTTTGTCAGAGCATTGCGAGCAACAACAGTCAAAACTTAGAGAGGCACACAATTACAGTGAGGCTGGGGTACTGCCAACCAAACAACCGCTGCAAAACTAGCACAACCCTCTACACGACCAACTGAAAAATCCTGCTACAAGTGTGGTGGCAATAACCACCTTTAATATAAATGCAACTGGAGAGGCCAGGTGGAAAAATGCCGAAACACTATTTGTCAACTGTGTGATCTGTGTGGGAACACAGCGTTAAACTGCACAAAGAACCCAAATAATTCCAAAACAGTGGATGTCAAGTGCCAATCTGTCCCAGAAACCATTCTGCAAAGAACTGCGAACAGTTAAAGGGCCAGGCTTGGTAGCAACGCGCTCCTCTCAAACCGAGGAAAAGAGCAGAGAACCAGCTACTTCTATGGAAGTCGGCCCTAACCCAGACATACTGTTGGCAACTCTGGAGTCAACAAAGGGAAGCAACTCTAGCTCCAATACGACAAGCCCTGGAATCTGGACACTCACTTTTCAGCCTAGTCTATAGCTAGCACCATTGGGGCTTTCAAGTCCCAGCCGTTAGCCGCTCCACCAAGTCACCCCGCTCCACCAACATACCAGTGGGATTCATTTGTCCCAAGAATCCAGACAGCAGGGATAACGCCAACACCATTAACTGGGGCTTATTCACTGCTCCAAATGGGAAAAGAAGCGGGACTAACACACTTCAAGACAGATACTACTGGGTCGTATCGTCCCAAATTCACTTCAACTTCAACCTCCACTCTTGACCGGGCAGAGACAAGTTGGGTGTTTCGTCTCCACCTCCATCAAGAGAGCTCCTGAGAAGATTACTGGGGCTTATAGTCCCAATTCAAGTTTCTCATCTGGACATGGCCAACAAAAAGCAACAGAAATAAAGGCTCAAGTGGGACGTACCCTCCCAAAGTAAGTCAAGACTCCAGTGGGGCGTACCGTCCCAAAAGTAGTCAAGACCCAACAAGTACCAAGACAAGTGGGGCGTATCGCTCCAAACTTCATCACAAGAAGCAACAGCACCTGGGGCGTACCATCCCAAACAGGCTGTATCTCAAACAAAAGAAACCTCAGGACGACAGCATGTGGGGGTTGAGAAATCCATCACTGCGTATCTCAAACTTCCAGTACCAGTGAACCAGCGTCAGAGAGCGACAGTTCAGTGGGTACTCCACTGAAACGGAAGATTCCTCTTAAAGTATTTGAATAACATTCAGATCCAGATAAGGTGCAACCTCCTCGCAAGGTTCAGAAGGGAGATAAACACGTGCTGTCCAGAAGTCAACGGAGGGGCAAAAGAGAATGCATCATTCCCCATTGCGCTGCTTCTATGGGGTACAAGAAAAAGCATGCCTTCGTTGATCACATCCCAGGCATTTTTGATGAAATAGTTCCAGATGGGGATGAAGTCATCAGAAGCCATATTAAGGCCTTAGAACAAGTCACCAGCTGGTTAATGGGGCGTCTGTGCACTCTGGAAGAACTGCTGGAATTTGTTCATATGCAAAAGCTTCTGGGAGAGAGTGACAACAGTCAAATCTCTCCCAGACAGGAAGAGGCAATGCACCAGTTTTGCAAGTACCTGGGTGTGTCAGCTCCTGAGGATTTCAAGCTCGAGCCAGCGAACTCAGTGGCAATACTTCTCCACTGGAAAGTGCTTCTCGTCATAAGTGCTCACCTTCACCAGGACGAACATGACTTCTGGAGACAGACCTAGTGTCCCAGAAGGTTACCAAGTCGAAGAGGAGGGCGGCGTTTTATACACAGAAAAGCGGAAGACAGCCATTTCCATCCGGATAGGCTTGCACGCAAGGAATCCGTACCTGCGGACAGTAACATCATCCACCTGATGAATGCAGGGCCAGTGGAGTCCACAAACAGAGTGCGACTAGAAGGGTCTGTTGCGGTATTTTGCGACCCTCAAACGTACCCTAGTTCAAACCTGATGCACGCGTTCCCCAGCACCATTGGAGTAGCATTGGGCGTCCATCCACGACATGCGAGTCGGTCAGACCGCCTCCTCAAGGAGAGGGTGGATCGTTTAAGAAGATTGCTGAGGTCAGAGCCTGTGGTGGCGGTATGCATAATCGGGCTGGATCACACAGAACCAGCTCAAAACTGGCGCCTGCAGATGGAACTGCTTAAACAAATCCTTCCACTAGTGAGGAGCCATCACGTACTCGCATTACATTGCAGAGGGATGAAAGATGATTGCGGTACTGAAGCTTACCTGCTCCTTTTAAGCATCCTGAAACGTCTTCACCGGACATAGAAGATTCACCTACTTTGTTTTACGGTGAATCCATACGTGGTTGCACGCTGGCGCGAACAGTTCCCGGAGACCTGGTTTGGATTTACCAGCAGACCTAAATATTTTGTAAATATCATGTATTTAAATGTTTTCATATACAATTTACTAATTACAGGTCTATTAGACTCTGGTAGTTCCATCAATGTCATTTCTAATTGGAAATGTGTCCACAACAGTTCTCGTTGCCAAACCCAAACTTGATATGAACATTGCTAGGGAACAGTCTTACATCTTATAGATTTTGTGTAGACTTCAGGTACCTAAATACACAAACCCTGGACTTCAGGTACAATATACCTGACCTGCAAGTCATTAGCAGAATATACCCCTTTGTTTATGTCATTTTGGATAGGAGTTCTGGATTTTTTAAAGACTTTCATCAGATTTCTGCTAAGTATACCGCCTTTAAAACATGCTTTGGTAGATACACATTTTTGAGATTAAGGAATAGGGTATAGGTTATGTAAATGTGATACCAAATACATGAAAACAGTGATAAAAGAGTTGTTCGTTTTGGATCAAAAGGACTGTCGAAACAGCAAGATGGACCAACAAAACTTCTTGGTGTAATTACTTGTGTTGTTGACTGTGCTCCTTATGTTAGAGGTAGCCATTTTGTGATTGAATGGTTTGAAACCATTATTTCCAAAACAGCTTTAAGGTGATCTATGAAAGGTGGTTAGCCATTTTGCAACAGTTTGACTGTGACATTCAGTGGAAATCTGCAAGTGAAATGACTGTTGCAGACAGTGTATCGCGTACAACAAACAGGTGTCAACAAACAGTTATTGAATGCATGACATTTTAAGTTTTTATATTTTGCCGCATAAATTCTGACTATTAAATGCTATGGTCTACAAAGGCTGGATTTCCATGTACCGCAACAGTGTGACATACAGAACAATGCCGTCCACTAGTTTAGTTCAGGTAAATTCGACAGAGAATTGAAACTAAGTGTATGACAGTAAGTCGGAGACACAGACAAAGAATTAACAAAAAGTACAGAATCAAATGGCAAGAAAGTGAAGAATCAAGAAACAACAACACTGCAAAAAACATATAGGCTGCAATTTTACAGATCTATATAGACATAGATTAGTGTTACCATCATCATCGCCATCATTATCACCATCACCACAACCACCATCTACATGTATTTATTTATGTATCATCATCACCATCATCATCATTATTATTGTAGATATTTTATTTTAAATGCTAAAATGCTAAAACTATGCATATGAATAAATGTCATTTTTAGCTGTTTGTTGTTCTAGAATGAGGAACTGAACTGAACAAAGTCCTTCAGAGAGAATACTATAGTACAACTATTGAAAGAGACATGGACATGTTATATCCAAGAATGACGGCTCTCAAAAACCAGACCATCAAATTGTTAATTGGTGTGCATTAAAAAAAAAACATGTTTTTATGACTATTTTCATCATAATTGTTATATAAATCAGACAAATATATAAAAAAAAGCTAACATAATTCAAACAACGAAAATCATTGAAACACTGCACACTAGCCTGTGTTTCCATGGCTTACAAAAATCCTAAATTAATCTTTATTAATCAAAACTTGATGCTGATTAATCCACCTAAATGTTGGACACTTAACAACACTAGACAATGGAGAATCACAGTGGTTTATCCATTTCTGACCATGGAACTAAACTTTTAGACACTGATCCACAACATCAGATGATGGAGAATCACCACATCCAGGAAGCAGTTCTGACAATGGATGAGTGTGTCAGAGGCCTATCCTAGCCACAGCACTCGAGTCCCCATGGCACACTGTGATAGTGCAGCACGGAGACGATTGTAATGTAATGTTTGAATTATAAATATGTTATAAATATTTATCAATAATGAAGAAAACAATAATTATCTTCTTCACTGGTACATGATACATGATGGTGTTAGCAAGACCGAGGTCTTGAAGGTCCAGCCGCTACCAGAAAGAGCCTATACAACATAATGGATTCTGATTGACTTTATCGTTAAAGACCGTCAATTACTCTTTCAAAAGAAGTACAGCTTCAGGAGTGATGAAGCATAAGTTACGGTAGGAAAGAACAATGGAGTGCAGGGATTTTATGAAGCAGACGCCCACTTGCCTGTGCCAGTTTAAATCGGCGCAGGCAAATGATTTTCCAAAGGAGATAGCCCACCGGGCAACCCATCAAACAAACAGACATCAGATAAGAAAGATCAAGACACTGTGTTCGATAAACATACATGCCCCTAGTTAGACCTGGATTTGAATTATTCTAAGTTGAAATTAGATCAAGGTCAAAGTATGGTTGGGTGATATTGGTGGATTGGGAACGGTCATAAGTAACAACTGTGTAAATATCCAAGTGTTGTAGTAAGCGGTGTTGGTGCTAGACGAAACAGTAAAATCTAATTAACCACCAAATGGCACTTTTGAATTATTATAAGTCCAAATTAGGTCAAGGCGAGGTTGGGTGATATGGGTGGATAGGGAATGGTCATAAGCAACAACTGTGTAAGCATCCAAGTGTTGTAGCAAGCGGTGTTGGTGCTAGATGAAACGGTAAAATTTAGTTAACCAAGAAACAGCTCATTAGAATTATTCTAAGTGCAAATTAGGTCAAGGTAAGAGTGAGGTTGGGTGGTATGGGTGGAAAGGGAATGGTCATAAGTAACAACTATATAAATATCAAAGTGTTGTAGTAAGAGGTGTTGGTGCTAGACAAAATGGTAAAATCTAGTTAACAAAGGAATGGCACTTATTATTATAAGTTCAAATTAGGTCAAGGTCAAGGTCAAAGTGAGGTTGGGTGATATGGGTAGGTTGGGGATGGTCATAAGCAACAACTGTGTAAGTATCCAAGTGGTGTAGTAAGTGGTGTTGGTGCTTGACGAAACGGTAAAATCTACTTTTATCCCATCATCAGGCCTTGTTGAATACAGCAAACACGCGCATTACAATGACGTCATATTGTTTCTTTTCGTGATGTCATTTGATGTTTTTCGTGTTATTTAGTGATTTTCTATAATTTATTTTCAAAATAAAGACAGAAAATGATGGGATAAATAGAATACCAGGTAAGTGTTGAATACAGATGCGTTTATTTGCTCGGCACGAGCCTTGCTAAATAAACTTATCTGTATTCAACACTAACCTAGTATTCTCTATAACCTTGTCACGGACGGAAGGATGGACTGGACAATCACTATATGCCTCCCGCATTAAGATGCCGGGGGCATAAAAAAGTCATTTAGTTTGATACATGTTTGCGGAAATACATCTAATAATACATGACTATGCTTTAAAAATCAACAAACATCGTTAGCCAATCGCTTACAAGCGTAGAGCAACGTTCAAGTCAAACAGACCTTTTATATTTGTGTTTGGAATAGAGTATTTCCAAATATATCTGCTTGGAAAACAACACTTTTTCAGATTGCAAAGCTATAGAAGCTATCTTAAAACCAGAAGCGAATCAGCTGTTAAGTCTAGTAAGATGGCGACTGAGGCTTGTCAGGTATGTTTTCTAAGTACAGTAAAACCCAGGAAAAGAAAATCTGTCACATTACAGTACATGTCCCAACATCCTCACAGAGTTCCAATCAAGCATTGCCGAAAAATATGTCATGTTCATCCGCAAAACTCTGTTCCGAAGTCCATGCAATTGCATGAAATTGCTGTTGCTGAGGCAATGAGGAATTGTTGCAACATGTTATACAGGCACTCCAAACAAACAAGTAGTGCAATATGAGCTGTCAGAAAAACAACAAGTATAACTGTTTCTCACGCCTCACAGATGAACTGACAGTTACACAAGTTGACAGTCATAGTATTTTATGAGGTACCAGACTGGTCATACCAAAATCTTACCAACAACGCATGGTAGATTAAGAATATAAAGGACATCATGGTATTGTCAAATGCAAGAAACTACTTCGAGGAAAAATATGGTTTCCTAAAATTGATGATTTAGTTGAGAACACAATCAAAGGGTGCATTCCATGCTTGGCAGTCAACCCAATTAACTGATAAATGGTATCATTTTAAACTTAACACCAAATTACACATCCTGGGAATGTTTTTTTAAGTTGTGTGGCATTGATCAGATTTGAATACTTGGAACACACAGAAAAATAATATTTGTTATAATAAAATAATATAAGCATAACAACACTTATTTTTCTTCAATAAATTAAATCGTAAAACAGCGCATGTTAAGATGCCGAAGGCTGCACGGAAAAGAAAACATCAGAAACAGTAGCTAAGTCAGGTATTATTTCGGGCAATGTTATTGATTTTTCGCCAAATTACTGACGAGTGGAACATACTTCCAAAAGCCAAAATGTATGGTAAGGTGGTGCTTGTGCAAATGATAACCCTAGTCAACAATTATTTTTTTATCTTAGTGACAATGACATTGCTTTTCATGTCCCACAGAACATCAAAAACCATCGAAAAATGGACCAATGCTTTCATTATTTTTTGCTCGATTTATCTGGCCAAATTCCCATCAAAGTTGCAGGAGTTGCAGTACATGGTTAGCATCAGGGATGGTGCAGCCAACAAAGGTGGGTATGCTTGGAGAGCATATGACGGACAGTTTCGTCTGAGACAAGCCGTGCACCCTACTTCTTGGGCGCATATAAATCATGACTTGTGGCGTTGCTGCACTCAGGTTAAGGACCCAGTTGCTATGACAAAGCCTGCATTATCTGCGTCCATGTGTCCTTGTAATGATTTTAACAACGGTCTTTGCAGGTGGCCAAATTTCTGCTTTAGTCACATGTGCTCAGACTGTGGGGGGTCTCAACAGCAACTACATTGCACAAATAATGACAGTCACACCAACAAGCCTACAACTAGTATTTTCTTTAGGCCAGACGGGGAACATTTAAATGATACCAAAAGAAAACGTGTAAACCGCATAGGTCGTGCTCTTGTTGTGGCAGAGGATCATGTGGCTTGTGACATTCAAACCGTAGACAATTCTTTGGGCCAGATGAGGTACATTTAAATGAAGTGGGCCTCGAGTTTTACCTGGACTATTTGAAGGAGGCCATAATTAAACATCTTTAGAATCATTAATTGTTTGATGGTAACTCTTTTGGGAAGCCTGTTTAGAATTAGTTCAATTATATCTCGTTAAGTCATCAGTTACGGTGCCTTAAGTTACCCGGGAAATCACTCATCAGGCACTCTCCTAGGGTCATATAAATAAATTGGATATTGTTGGAATTTTTGGGGGGAACTTAGTTTCTGTGGCGGGAAAAATTCGATCAGTTAAAATTTAATTTGAGCATTTTAAAAAATGGTGGTGATTTTCAACCATATGTTTTAATGTTTGTGGCCAACTTGCAGCTGATGTTGAAGCTAAGCTTCACACCCTTCAGTGAATATGTGGTTACAGACAACTTTGCTAAAATCTTAATTTATGATAGCTAAATGCAATGTACAGGGTTATACGAGGATTTATATATTTGACACAAGTCGAGGTTGTTGCCCTTTGTGTCATGGTAACACCTCATGTTGTGTGTACCTACAAGTTAATCTAAATTTATAGTTTACACAAGTCGAGGTTGTTGCCCTTTGTGTCATGGTAACACCTCATGTTGCGTGTACTTACAAGTTAATATATATTTGTAGTTTACACAAGTCGAGGTTGTCGCCCTTTGTGTCATGATAACACCTCATGTTGTGTGTACCTACAAGTTAATCTAGATTTCTAGTTTACACATGTCGAGGTTGTCGACCTTTGTGTCATGGTAACACCTCATGTTGTGTGTACCTACAAGTTAATCTAGATTTATAGTTTACACATGTCGAGGTTGTTGACCTTTGTGTCATGGTAACACCTCATGTGTGTACCTACAAGTTAATCTAGATTTATAGTTTACACATGTCGAGGTTGTTGACCTTTGTGTCATGGCAACACCTCATGTTGTGTGTACCTACAAGTTAATCTAGATTTATAGTTTACACATGTCGAGATTGTCGACCTTTGTGTCATGGTAACACCTCATGTGTGTACCTACAAGTTAATCTAGATTTATAGTTTACACATGTCGAGATTGTCGACCTTTGTGTCATGGTAACACCTCATAATGCGTGTACATGCAAAATGTTTGCGTGTTGCATTCAATCATATAGTCTTCCTGGACTCAGTTTGCAAATATGGCTAAAATACTTGTGTTGCATATAAATTGCAGGTTTTTGCGTCCAGTCACATAATAATTGTCTCATGCCTCACGTTTCAAACAAGGGATTTGCATGTATTGCATCCTAATTGCAGGTTGTTGCGGGAAAATTTGCGTTTTTGCACTTGTGGTACTTTAAAGACAACAGTAGTAAACTATACCTTTCTCTCGGTTGGTTGGATTTTACTGACAAAATTGTAGTCATAAGCTTACCCAGTTATGTCTTTTTTCCAATTCCACATTATTTCCATTAACATCAGCGATTAAGGAATGCAATGGAACAATTAGTTATTGTGTGTACCACTTAAGCAAACAATTCTGCATATCTGAATAAGGTCAACTTTGGTGGGGATAGTTGGTAACCTGAAAATAAAGTATATTTTGCCTGTTACGATTGGTAGAGGCAATAAATGCTCTAACTGTTGTTTGTCTGTTTATTATGTAATATCCTTATAAAACAACAATGACTTTTAAAAGGACATTCATTTATGACAATTTATATGTATTCTAAATGCAAGTTTAATAATATACGCAGGAATGTGAAAATATCAAAATTGTTCACTTGTCCAAGGACAAGTTCATTGCAAAAATCTACTTGTCCGCAAGCAAAAGTCACTTGTCCAAACACAAATATAGTTTTTATTCTAAGCTTTCCTAATATATTTTGTCATTAAATAACAAAAATAACACAACTTGTTATTCAAATATACAAGAATATAATAATATAATAATGAACTTCCAAATGTTACATCATTTTCACACCCTGAAATTGTACTTGTCCGTGGACAACTAGCCAGGTAAAGTTAACTTGTCCGACAGTTAAATTACCCGCGTCGGACAAGTCGAGCATAGGATTTCCACACCCCTGATAAACGCATTAAAATTATGATCCTGTGTCAGTCTAAAGGAGAATGTAGTGTCCTGTTATCACCCATGCTGCTATCATGTTACACTGCTTAGATGTACACATTGTTGTATGTAGTGAGTTTGTTTGCGTATCTAAGAGTATTAAAATGTATAAGCTGTAATAGTGTTTGTATTCGTATTAAGCAACGTAACAGTGACATACATGGAAGTTAAACAGCAGCTCAGATCAAATCTGAATGAAGAACTAATCTACCCACAACGTTGAATCATCTGTACAAATAAAAAGGACAGTTACAGGGTTCGAATTTAGCGAAGTGGCTTTTGAGCTTTCTCGCAAAATGAGAAATTAACTCGCACAAAATATTTATTGTTGTATCAATTAAACATCACATATCATAAATCATTAATTATTTTAGTTATATATTTAAACAAATTTGTTTCGTTCATAAATAATTCATTTATATTTTTATTATTAACAAAACAAAGCATTCTACTGTAATTACCTTGCAGTAATATTTCCAATTAGAACAAAAAATAAAATCCAGTAAAAATCCAGTTCTTTTATATTAACACCTTTTAACACTGAGAAGACTGACAGCGTGATGTCAACAACCAGCAATTAAGGCTTCCTAATCGGCAATCTGTACTACAGCCATAGCAACGGTGTCAGTTTGACTTCAAAGGTCTTTGATGTCTCCGTCGAAATGGGGTCATTGTCGAGCAGTTTGTAGCAGTATGCGCTTAACACATTTAGCACATGTGCAGTGTCATAAATCATCAATCAATACTACTGAACATGTACAATGCAAGCACTGCCGATAGAGCATTAATGAATTAGCGTTCTAGGTGAAATCTCGAGGGTGTCAAAAAATCAGACTGCTGTTTTGATGCATTGGATAAATTGGAGATTTAATTAAATACCATTTAAATGGGGGTGACATGTCTTTGAATTAAAATGGAGAATGTTTGAGAAGAAAACTTACTGAATATTAACATGACTATTTACATTCAATGTGGATTGTTATGTGTTTTTAAAGGTAAGCGTATTTGAAATTTACTTTGTTTTATGAACGTTAATTCAGTGCAATATTACATAAACACAACGACAAATATGAAGAAAAATCGGAATACAAAATCAGCAAGCATTGACAAAACAATACTGCACATTTTTCTATGTTTTTTCTCTAAAATTTTGCTTCAAAAATTGGTTCCGTGTTATACACATTTGTTACGTTACTCGCAAAATTTTGCGAGGTTGGGGAAAACGTACTCGCAATTTCCGAAACTAACTCGCATTTTGCGAGTATGCGAGCCTAAATTGGAACCCTGAGTTATGTATTTGATTCTAGACAGGTTAATGTCATTATTTTGTGAAAAAGCTAATTCTATTCAGTGCATTCTGAATATTACTTCAAAATGTTAATGTCGAGCCCTACATCAGTACATCAGTAATTTTTGGGCACCTAAACATTGTTGGGTATATTATTGAATGAAATGCAAATTTAACTGCCATTATCAGGAAAATGGTCAAGGGAGAAAGAACCCTTATTTGTAAGCTAACAGAGAGAGTCCCCATTAGATCTATAGGAAAAAGAAAACATGGGTAACCATTCAAATCATTCATTTTCAAGATATGACTACTCATTCGTAAGCAATAGTGATGAATTTTCCAGTATTTTCTCTTTTTTGATTTCCAAAATACCTTCTTTTGTCACATGTAATAAGTTTTATATGGCAACCTTGGCACAGTCTGTCTGTTTGGTTTCCGTATTTGCGACCCACTCATCACCTCTGCAGGTAGTTGGCTGGTTCTGGCTGCTTTTCAGGCACAACCAGTCTGTTCGCATTCCGTAATCGCCGAAGGGCAGCTACTCCTTCACCGCAGGCTACCATCAAAACAACGCTTCCAACTACAACAAAATATTTGAAATCATATCTAAATATATCCAGATATCAAGACTCACTGTCATTTACCAAAATTGCCCATTGTTACACATTTTATGATTTTACTGAATAAAAAATTTTGTTTAGTGAGAACTTTTTCAACATAAATCTCTACAAAATACAATATACACATGTATTATTAAATAACTTGTAGACTTTCAACATGGCCAGGTTAACTTAGCTTAAACATTTTTGACAGGGTGAGCCATATATACTAAGAACATTGTTATTAAAATAGATTACTGACAGAAGCCAACAATTGATATACAATGCCTGCAAACATAAAAAGAGGCCAAATAAAGATAGACTTTGCATTGAGAGGAAATAAAAAAATTGTAACTAAAGATCTAGAGCTATAATAAATTTCGTTTTATTTTTAGCTCTCATCACATCTCACAGCCCCAAGATTGCAATCGATCATGCGACAACCATGTTATTGGTTTGATATTCATACTAACTATAATATTAGTTTATTGTGTTAATGGAAGATTTTTAAATGCATTGTTAACACACTTTGTTTATTTCTTTATTGTGGGAACCGTGGTTTCTAACAAAAATTATTTGAGGCAGGTTGTGGAAAAACCATGCTTAATGCATTTGCGTAGTGTCGTCCCTGGTCAGCCTGTGCAATCGACACTTTCAGCTTTTATGGTATTTTCTGTTTCAAAGAAGTCTCTTCTAAACATAAATCCACTGTAGGCAGAAAATGTCGTCCCAGATTAGCTGTGTGGACTGCACAGGCTGATCCGGGACGACACTTTATGCACATGCATTAAGCCCGGTTTTCCCACGACTCGCCTCATTTGCTATTTTGTCCCAGAACATCCATCTTACCGAAGCATACCCACCATGACCAGTTAGTTGGGACGTCCAGCATCACTGAAATAAACAACAACCAATATATGATATACATTACATACTTTAATTAGCTATTTCCAGCCTTTCTGATTATTTTAAAACAAGAGGGCCATGATGGCCCTAGGTCACTCACCTGAGTGTAAAGCATCATAATGGCTTTTAAGAAGAAGATTGTTTGAGATTTTAATAAAGCCATATGAGGAAAACTGTCCCGCCCCCTGGCAGCCATGTTTTTTAACAAATCGCGAAAAGAGGCTAGTGTATATGTACATGAATGGTCTGGAAAGTTATATTGCGACCTGGCTATATCACGATCGCGATCCATGGACCCCTCTTATTGCAATATAACGATTTGCAGTGTACCAAAGAAAATACTGTCACGGTATCTTTAAACTTGTGAAACACGTGCACGGACTAAAATGAGTGTAAACACAGAATACAGTTTGAGCGCCTACTTTGTGCTAATACAGGTGACGAGTATTAGGTTAATGTTTGTGAGCTATACTAGTCTTTGTGCCCAATGCTATGCAAGTCTATATTCTAAAACAAGTCAACAAGCCTATCCATATCTATTTTTACAATGAAATGGGCTAGCTGGACCTGGATTATATGGTCACACCCCATACACTGTAACTCAGTTTGTACTCAAGTTATTAAACAGACAGCATTTTTTTTTTTTTAGTAATGGTGCCCTTGACCACAACCACCCCAGATGCAACCTCAAGCGAGGCATCTATGTATGAAGTTTTATTACAATAGCAATTATATTCTCAAGTTATTGTTCAGAAACCAAAAGTTGGTGCTGCTGTCAAGTCCATCACCCCACATGCCCACCGACATACCCCGATCTAATAACCACATTCATTTAGTTAAAAAATGGCTATCTTAGATACTTGTTATAACTTCATCTGTAAAGTAATCAAATAATAATGCAAAATTTGGACGACTTGATGCCATAACTACTGCAATTTGACTTTTTTCTATGATTTTTTTAATCCACTGAAGTCCAACAAATTAAAGTTTTAGCATAACACCTGCTTAATATGTGCTATTTTCAACACTTTCCTGATGCAAAAACCAACAACCATTAATTAAAATGCAATAGCTTACCATTGCCCTCTATAACCACACAAAGTGGAAATAAACGTAGCTTTTGTATTTATTGAGTTATTGCAGGACCCACATTTTATTGCACTGACAGACACAGTGTTCATTCTGGGCTGCGCCTCTGCTGGATTCCCGGCAAAAAATAATAAATGGGCGCAACAAAAATACTGTCAGTGGGCCATTGGGGCGCATCGAAAATTCCATTTGCAGGAGATTTTTGTTTGCATGAAAATGATCGAAAATCGTATTGCGAATTGTAAACATCGCATAGCCGGATTGTTAGTGGAAATAAACCATTGCTAGGCTACCGCGCGCCCACTGTTTTATAACTAGTGATTTTATTGTCCGATAAACGTCACGCGCCATTTGACCTCGCTTACATCATCACAATTGCTAACAGTGCTGTCTGAAATGTACATGCGGTTTAAGTTGATTTTAATATATAAAAAAACGATGTTGAAGCAAAAAGCAAATAAAGAGAGCATTGAGGGACAAAATCTTTTGAATTTTCCACCAAAATTCCTAGGCAAAATGAGAACACTGGAAAATGAGGGCGAGAAAACATTCATTGCTCTGGCCGTACCCATAGTGCCATACTTCGTCTGGAAGTTTGGGAGAACAAACTGATAAACCTTCCACAAACGTTGACGGTCACAAATTGTAGAAAGGTCTGTTAGTGAAATGTTCGTGGTTATCCTGCAATGATAAGAGTAATTTTATGTTTTTGACAATTGTAAAAAAAACATAATAAAAGTAACATGAAAAATAGGATATAGTATGTCGCCCCCCCCCCCTTCCCTCAAGAAACTTCTTAAATGGCGCACTGATTTGTGGCCCACCTGCAACTCGGTCCAGAATGAACACTGCAGACATACAGACAGAAACATAGATGGAGGGTGTCCCATCTGATCATGCAACCAGTAGTGGACAATTAACTTTCAAAACAAACTCTTTATTAATGTCAGTGACATCTAAATATTAAATTTCTAGGCACATGACTAACTTGTGAAAAACTGAAAATATTTCTCTGAAACAGAACCTTTCCAACAAAGAACCCAGTTTATATTACACATTGGAAGAATCATGTGCAAATATTCCCTTGTTATTGATAGTGCAGTTTACTGAATTGTCTAGGGAGCTGCTTAACCACAGGCCAAGTTCATTGGGCCACGAGGATAAATAGGTCAGTAGGAGAAAGTTATACAATTCCTGACATAACATGTATATAGGATAGGAGGTCAAATGAGATTCAAGTAAACAGTTGCTCTGGTTTTTGTGTTCCTCCCTGATGTGATTTTCTGGAGATTATCATAATTACCAGAAGTATTGGGAATATTTAATTTGAATATTCAAATATAATTCTAATATTGGGTTGTTGTTTATGTTCATGCCTCATCACCACTACATCATCATCATCGTGGTTCATCATCATCATCATCCTCAAAACCACCAAAATCACAGTATCATAAGCATCATAGCCTTTAACATTTTAATATATAGTATAATCATCTTCAAAAATAAGCAACATCAACAACAGCTTTAGCAATTTAAACTGAGGTCTTAAAGGCTACATTTATAAACATTTACCTGACCTACCCTAAAAATGCCCAGACCCATAGAACAGGTTTATTAAGTTTGTCAGATATGTTGTTGTTTTATTTTTTTTTCAATAATTAAATTGTTTTTTGGTTAATTAAGTGTTTTGTTTTGATAGCATCCACTATACAAGGAATTTGGTCACCAAAGGAACAATTTTGTAAAATTAGTTTGAAGTTTACAATATAACCATATAAGGAAAACGGCCCCGCCCCCTGGCAGCCATGTTTTTTAACAAATCAAAATGATTTGAAGGAATTTGGTAGAGGGTCACCCAAGGAACTTATCTGTGAAATTATTTTAAATCCAGCCAGTGGTTTCAGACTAGTAGAAGGTTTTTAAAGTTTTCAATATAGTTATATAAGTAAAACTGCCGTGCCCCCCTGGCGGCCATGTTTTTTAACGAATCAAAATGATTTGAAGGAATTTGGTAGAGGGTCACCAAAGGAGAATTTCTGTGAAAACTATTTTCAAATCCAGCCAGTGGTTTCTGACAAGAAGATTTTTTAAGTTTTCCAGTTTTTAAGCTTTTGGTTGCCATGGCAACCAGAGTTTTTAATATATTTTAATAAATTGAAGGAATTTGGTAAAGGACCACCCCAGGAACCTTCCATGCCAAGTTAGGTTAAAATAAACCCAATGGTTTCAGAGAAGAAGTTGTTTAAAGCAAAATGTTGACGACGGACGACATACAACGGATGCTGGACACAGACTGACCACAATAGCTCACCCTTGAGCACTTAGTGCTCATGTGAGCTAAAAGAGTCCCCAAACTACTTCTTATATATACCATACAAGCAGCAAGTAGCATGGTGCACTCTAAATAGTGTAAAAATATTTCTCAATTAAGGAGAAAATGTAAAACAGTGTGGAAGTATTTTTCAATTAAGGAGAAATAATAAATCAGCTTCAAAAATCATGTAAGATAATTACTTGAGTTTCCAAAATCCCAATTCAAATGTAAAAGTCAGTCCAAAAGTTATCCGATTAAATGATACTGAATAAGTTACTAACTAAACAGTCCAAAAACTACAGAAAATAATTAACCCTTTCAGGCACTAGATCACATGATCTAAAGCCTATATTCTGATTGCTTGTTTACAACATGAATTCTAGCTATTGATTATTGTTTAAATCTTTTTCCTGACTGGATGCCAAGACAGACAGTGGAACATTTTATTGCTGCACACACAGCCAAAATATATGTCAGAAGCAGGCTACCAATGGTTACTATGTGTAATGATGCTGATCTCAAATAGAAGTATAATGTTGACTCAGAGTGATGTATTGATTTTACTGATAAGCAGACTCCACTATCTGGGTTATATCTGTGAATAACCTACAAAGGGAAATAACACATTTATGACACTTATCTTCCTGATACTGCATTTACCTCCCTTTACCAGGTGAGTTATTCAGGAATAGATGTATTTGGGGCAATAACTCTGGTGTTCCTGGTCCGATAGAGCCCATTATCGACACAATATCGACATTATATACACAAACTGTGCAATTTTGGTCAAGATTGAATAAAAAATGTAGTCTTTATCACGATAACGGGCCAAACTGTTGACAGCATAAGGATGACGGCCGCCGCCGGAGAGGTCCCCTGTACCAATAGCTCACCAAGCACTTCGTGCTCAGGTGAGCTAATAAAGACACTAAAGTTAACAACTTCAAAATCAGATCCCAAATTCACTAATTTAGATTCTTAGATTTAGATGTAAGAATATAGAAACTCTTAAAAGTGTTCTATTCCAAAAACTCTGTTAATTTGAATCTTACTTCATATTCACAAACACAAATTTTAGCATTCTTTATTTAGAATTATTCATTAATGACATAAGGGACATTGGTACTCAACATATTTGCAAATGCATAAGTATTTTTTCTTGAGTCTAAGTCTCTTCTTTAATCTTAAGTCTAAGAATGGGTTTGTGATTACAGAGTCCTGTTTCTGTTCAGCTCTACTATATATTACATGGACAGTTGGCACATGTTATTATAAACAAAGAATAAAGTATATGAACATTATTATGAAACAAAACACTCTTTTTGATAAACACACATGCCCCCAGTTAGTGCAGGACAGCTCATTTGAATTATTTTAAGTCCAAATAAGGACAAGCTCAAAGTGAGGTTGGGTGGTATGGGTGGATTGGGAATGGTCATAAGCAACAACTGTGTAAGTATCCAAGTGCTGTAGTAAGCGGTGCTGGTGCTAGACAAAATGGTAAAATCTAGTTAACCAAGAAAAAGCCCATTTGAATTATTCTAAGTCCAAATTACCGTAGGTCATGGTCAAGGTCAAAGTTAAGTTGGGTGATATGGGTGGATTGGGAACGGTCATAAGTAACAACTGTTTAAATATCCAAGTGTTATAGTAAGTGGTGTTGGTGCTAGACGAAACGGTAAAATCTAGTTAACCAAGAAATGGCACTTTTAAATTAACCCGTATTGTAAGTCCCAATTAGGTCAAGATCAAGGTCAAAGTGAGATTGGGTGATATGGGTGGATTGGGGATGGTTATAAGCAACAACTGTGTAAGTACCCAAGTGTTGCAGCAAGCGGCGTTAGTGCTAGACGAAACGGTAAAATCTAGTTAACCAAGAAACAGCCTGTTTGAATTATACTAAGTGCAAATTAAACCAAGGTCAAAGTGAGGTTGGGTGATATGGGTGGATAGGGAATTGTCATAAGAAACAATTGTGTAAGTTTCCAAGTGTTGTAGTAAGCGGTGTTGGTGCTAGACGAAACGGTAAAATCTACATAACCTTGTCACAGACAGACGGTAGGACGGACAGCACAATCATTTTATGCCTCCTGCATCAAGATGCCGGGGGAATAATAAAAATAAATAACTGTTCAAGAATTTATCCTTGTCAAAATCTTCAATTTTCAATAATTGCCACATACCATAAATGTCCTTATTGACGCCCATGCCCTAATAGACGTGAATGGGACCACAAAAATTCATTACGATATTATGAATATTTATTATACGAACATGTAATAACAGTTTGCTCACGCAAAGCAAGTTTCATGCTTCCCACGTTGAGGTTTCAACAACAAGCGCTGTCAAAAGCAGTCAACCAGAATGTTGTGAACAGTGCCATTATTATACATGTACCATTAGCGCACATGTATTAGCGTTCTAGATGTAAAGCGTTATGATTGACAACCAAACAAGAAATACTGTTTAAATGTATTCTGATAAACATGTATTCATAACAACCGCATATTATCTAATGAGACTAAAATGAAGAACATTATAGCATGAAGTAAAATAGTGTTATGTTATGCTTTTCAACTACTTTCCATGTGCGTCTGCAGTGTCACATTTCATCACGTCGATCATGTTAATAATTTAGACTGTACCATTGTGCATTACGTCGTGCGAGTGAGCTTGTCGTGTCGATCGACGATATTAATTTAGACAGTACCATCGTGAATTTTTTCATGCAGACAAAGCCCATGGGCCATATTTAGACTGCACTAATGTGTATTATGTCATTGGAAAGTGCGCATACATGAAAACTTGATTTCTGGATAATGGCAGAATTAACAAAAAGTGGCTCCATTTAAACGCGCAGGGATCCTAAAATGACACGCGCCCTGTGCGTCAAAAAAGGACATTTACGGTAAGCTTTTAAACTTGTATAAATTTCTACTTAACGACATACCTGAAGTAGCGGACGTGTTGTAATTAATCAAATTTTAACACAAGTATCCACAATAAAAGTGAATAATGTCAGCAAATCCTCACAATTTGACAGGAAGTACTTACCCAGACAAGAAATCACAACATGAAGAAAGGCAACAGTGATGGCGAAGTCCCACACTCTGGCTGGTAGAAACATACCCAGTACGGTGCCTGTGATTGGATACGTAACCACCATGGAGATAGCGTTCACTGCAAGGGAAGGAGTTGAAACCGTACAGTGCACAACAGCTTCGTACCAAACAGATGACAATGAAAACAAGAGGAAACATTCAGGATGTCTTGGGTGACAAAATCAATAGTCGACAACGCGGTTGTCCCAGAGCATGTGTGGTTAAATGACATGATGCCAGACAATTTAAGAACAGCAATAACAAGTGCCAAGCAGCGTATGTGAAAACAGAACATGTAGGGCAATATGAGAGCAAACCATTCCCCAGAGGTCAAAATTAGCACAAACCCTTAAGGCGTAAAAAAAATAAGTTTGTTTCAGGTTACATACCCAAAAAATTTATGGTAGGTAGGCAGGGATTTTTTTTGTGTATTTTTTTTATTTGGTAAATGGTCAACTTTAAGATTCTAAAACAAAATGAATATTCCAAACATATTGGTAATATCCTTAAACATTGCTTTGAAGTGGATGCTATCAAAACAAAACACTTATTTATTGGAAAAAGGTAAATATAACAAAAAAAAAATCTGACAAACTCATTAAAATGTTTGTGGGCCGGGGCATTTTTTTAGGGTAGGTCGGGTAACCTGAAAGAAACATTTATTTTTTTACGCCTAAGCCATGGACTGGTAAATTTTGAAGCAGGCTTGCTCAGATTCTCAGTTTTATATAGGTGGGCTTGAAACTTGTTCTCGCACTCTATCTCAATTAAGGCACATATCAATATATGGGGGGGGGGTCTAAAGTCCCGTATATGCCTGCGGCTCACCCCCCTGGGGGAAAACATTGATAGGCGCATTTTAGGTATGTTGGAATTCCGCCTTGCTTAGCCAAACTGCTATTTTCAATGACTGATTGCCTTGACATTAGAAGTTTTATGATTGTTCATAATTTGCACAGAAAAAAGTAACAGGACTCTTTTGTAACTTTTACCAAAAAATGTTCTATACCAAAGGATAAGTACCAGTAATTGAATGTGACAGTCAGTTTCCAAGCATCTTCCACCGTAGACAATAACAGTACCCAGTAACAGCACATGTATTAATTTTGTAGTACATGTACTTACTTCAACTTGTCATGTTATTCAGAATTTCATACTTTTATTACCAGCAAATCATATTTATCATTTTTGTTAGAATGAACTATGTGCTTACCCATTGCACTGGTCAAGTAATTGCAGCATTTTTCAAAATGAATCCAAGATTTGAAGTTGAAAGGTATTGTCCCATCAAAGTTGTCCTGACTGAAATTGCAACAGATAATTAATAAGGCCAAAATTAACTTTGCCATTGCCTACCTACCTGACGAAAAGGTCCCTACTCTATAAAGTTTTTTTCTTTGTTAAATAAAACCAGTTGTTTTTTTGTTTTTTCCCAAATATTCTATTTTTGCTTTGGTTCAAATAAAAGCTCGCTTTTCTTGCATTTCGGTCGTTTTCCATTGGGTTAATAAATTAACTGTATCAGCTTAACCCTTATTATATCAAAATGCAATTCTAATCATGTTTTATCAAACTTGTGAAAACAATGGGCAGTTTGTCAGCATTTATTGTCTAATTAAGATGATTGCTAGCAAGCTCTCGTTATATCAACAGACACTTGATTATTTTATTAAAAGCTATGTCCGTGTTATATATTTTGACGCTAAATGGGTCATTCATAAAAAATGCCTACCTACCTACCCGTTACCAGTAACCTTGGGTAGGCAATGGCAAACAAACAATTTTTTAAGGTTGGCCTAAATGTATAATTCATCTGGTAAATTCACTTCCCTGTCTATTTAACTTACTGGCATATATAAGACCAAGCTATCAAAAACCAAGTCACACCCATGCACTATGCACTTAGAAAATGAAATGTCCTCAGAGAAGTATACTAAATATTTTCACAAAAGGGCAAACAACTATGGTCTTACTAGAGTGGTCCGATCTGGACCGTTTTAAATATTATGCTTACAAATGACCAATTTTTAGCACAGAAGGGGTCAAAACACTTGGGCAAACTTACTGAGCCTGCCACTTCTTGCATCATTTAGAGAGCTTGTGTTCTTTTGAGAACGGATGGGCATACACAAATTGTAAAAATAAACTTTATATTACAAAGTTTGGTTAAGACTGGTAGACAGATTAAAGAACATGCATGTTTTTCACATAAAAGGGGCATAACTGTGAAGTGGTAGTTATGGTTTTGTCTCTTCCATTATTAAACTGATTTGGATGAAAATGAATTTGTTATCTGTAACTATGGTCAAAACTGTTGATGGCAGAATTTTTATTATCAGGGACAACAGCAGAGGATGCAGGAGAGGTACTCTATACCAAACAGTTTTCAGAACTTTATTGGCAATTAACTGAACTTTAGTCTGAAACATTCAACAATCAATTTGAGATGTTTATCCAGTCATTTTACTATGTTATTTTCCGATTTACCGTTAGCTGACTTGATATAAACGAACATGGTCTGAACATGATACTGATGACAGTTTATGATGTGCTTGTGCCAAAACAATTTAATAGCATAATTGAAATATATCAGCAGAAGGAGCTAAAACTACATGCATACCAGTAAGAGGTCTATAACAGTGATCAGTGTTCTGGCGAGGCCGCGAAATTGCGATTTTATCGCATATTTTTTACAATTGTCACCCAAAAATATGTCTAGTAGCGATTTTTGTCACATACAAAATTCCATGGGACGAATCGTCAAATATGCGAAACAATTTGGGGATGAATATCAAATCTCTCAAAGTGTACCGAGTACGAATCAAACATCCGATTGAGGTCTTCTTGTTGATTGGTTTAATTAAATATTACGCTACAATCTAAGCCAATCGATAACATAATACGTTCGAAGTTTAACTCCGTATCGAATAGTATTCATTTTGTTTTCCAAGATAGAGTCGTCTGCTGCGTCGCCGAAGAAAAAATACCTCGAACATTACTGAGTAATTTCTCCTCGCAAAACATCAAAACATAAGTGTTTGTTGGCAAATGATATGAGTCTGGCCGTTGCTTCGCATCCTGCCTGCAACCCTCTTAATAAAGTGCCAATGTCAGGAATTTGACCATGTTGACTTAAAAACCTGAACGAAAATTCCAAAATTTTTGGTTAAAATAAATTTTATCACATGTTCACTTTGCATTATATCTAAGCACAAAAAAATAACGTTTTTCCATCGGAAATCACTGATTTTAAGTTAATTAGTTATAGCAGTTATCTGGGTTGAACAGTTTATAAAAAATAACATTAACTGTGTTTCTAATGTTAACTACTGCTGGCTAAAGTCATACCAACCACTGAAACAACTAGTCAAGGTAAATAAATATTGCTATTGATTTTATCATTTGTAGGAAATTGTAGGTGTATTTTGTTTGTGTCTTCTGTTTGTAAAACAGTTATGCCCCCCTCTAGGTTAAAAGACTAAAAAGGCTAATTTTTAATAATCAAGGGCCATAACTCTATAGTTACTAGGACGATTTGGTTGATTATCGATTTTTTTTCTAACTTTACCGCGATAATACGCCCACAAAGATTTTCACCAAGTTTTGTGACGATCGGCTATGAACTGTTGGATTTTATGAATGGAAATGGCTCAAAAGGCCAATTGTAGATAATTCAAGGGCCATAACTCTACAGTTCTTGGGGGGTATTTCATTGGCTGCTTATCAAACTTGGCCAAGACATTTTGCCCACAAACATGTTCATGAAGTTTGGTGAATTTTGGATGAACATGGTAAGACTTTGAGAGCGGAACCTGCTAAAAGGCCAATTTCAGATAATTAACAGGCAATAACTCCACAATTCCTGGGGCAATATGACTGGTTATCAAACTAGGCCAATATTATTACAAACATTTTCATGAAGTTTGGTTAAGATCAGATGAAAACTGTTTGACTTAGAGAGCGGAAACGCTAAAACGGCCATTTTTAGATAATTCAAGGACCATAACTCCACCATTCCTGGGGCAATTTGGCTGATTATGGAACTCGACCTAGATAGTATGCCCACAAACATTTAATTTCATGAAGTTTGGTGAAGATATGATGAAAACAGATGAACTTAAGACAGCGGAAACGAAAGTGGTCTATCGACCGATGTTAGCAAACCAATATACCCCGCCATTTTCAATGGGGGGCATAATTATAATGAAACAAGAGGGCCATAATGGCCCAAAGCGCTCACCTGAGAACTGGTACAGATGAAGACCATACTGTTTTGACTGGTTTGAAAATTAAGGTACCTGAACAATTCGCAGACGGGGACAGGATCAATTTTGATTTAAAACATCGGTTAGTGCAATGGGCTAACTAAAGTATGAGCTGGGTAGTGGATGTGCGTTTTGTTGCTAATGGTTCTCAAATCATTTTTCTCAATTCCTACCAGACCCTTTTTCATTTAGTCATTGACATTTCTGGAAAATGCACATCGGCCGGAGCAATATTTTAATATGGAAATTTTTACAGATTAACTGATTTGAAAACTAACTCAACCCAAACAAACTCGAGTCTAATTGTCGTTTGGTAAAAACGTCATGTAATCTTTGTAATCTTTGCAGCAAATGAAACTCCTATAATTTTAACTTTGATTATTTTTTAACATAAAAAACCATAGCTCAGAATCTACCGATAACGTTTAAAATTTGGACTAGGCTGCGGTATACATGTAACATTGCAGCTACACACGTGTCATTTCCACGAGTTTTTCATGATTTCGCCGGGGTTAATAAATAGTTCGCACTAGCCCAGCACGATTTTATAACGGAGATATGAAACTAATATAATTCAATATGCAACACATATTTTTTTGTAAAGTAATTTGCAGTCCCGCTTTATGTTTTATTAATTAAATGTATTCATAAAGACCAAAAATGGAAATACACTACAACTCCATTATATCGCGATTCGCAATCGCGATATAACTTGTCAGGTCATTCATGTCCATATACATGTAAACACAAGACTATTTTCGCTATCTCAAAAAGTTAATGTAATTAAATCACCGTTTCATTGTTGTTAACATCCATAATGTGTTATTTCCATATGTCAAATATTCTATTTGTATATAAAAATATTATATAGTTCCTTGTTATTAATTTTAAATCAGTTATCACAACATATATACTATATCGAAATGCGAAACACCTATCCGAATTTTACTGTTCACACGTCATAAACACAAATTTTATTTACAGTTAAAATACACATGTACTTCATGAAAAGCCTTTGTTAGAAAAGCGCGCGAAAAATTATGCTGACATGTACAACGTCCCGTCATCCCAATGGAAAGCGTGGGTGTATTAATGGCCATATAAAAACTTTGTAACGCAGAGAACTGTGAGATCTTTACTTTGAAAAAAGTTTTGTAGCGCATACCAACCAGATGTTTTTATCGCCATGGATGTGCAGTTAACATTTCCTCTTAAACAAAATCAAAACGCTGACAGCGTAGAAAGACTGTTGGCGAGAAAAGAAACAAAGAGCAAATGAAACATTATAGTATTTTTTATCATAAGGAACATTTATTGAAGTAAGTCACCTGTATGTTATATCATTTTTACAAAAAATCTCGAAACTCATAACTATAAACTCCACATAAAATAAATTGGTATAAGCTGGTATTTGACCTAATTGAAGATGGAGATCCAGGCCATTGTTTTTTTGCAAATTAAAACTTATATCGCGCGCGTGTAATTCAATGCTTTTATCTACTACATTCTCATCATTATTTTTAGTAATTCGTGGGAGGCAAAATATTTTTGTGCAAACTATTTAAAAAGCAAACAGAGTTATATGCAAACACGTCAATCTCCAACGGGTAAAAACAGTCGATGAACCATATACGTTCGAATCAATATTCAGTGCTTTTTATCTCAAGCGATATGTTCAGTAAATACCAATTTAAATAAAAATAAGATGATTTTGTAAAATACATTCAAAACTCTCTTAAGAAGTACAATGCTTTTCTATAATTCTTATGCATACGTCAAAAACAATAGCAATCGTCAATCGAGTAGTTACGATCGCTCCGCTATATGCACAGACTCAATACACTGTTGTTGAACTTACTCAATATGATGTAATACGCAGTTAACCAGTCAACAGCACAAACAGATACGCTATCATACCTATGTGAATAGACATAACATGAATTCACTTGTAGATGTGGACTACATGGATTATTATTATTGTTTGTTAGTGTTTTAAGTCAGATCTATTTCTTGTCATCTATTCATAGAAAGAAGCATTGATAACAGGAAGCCTCACTGCTCAGCGCGCGAAGCGCAGTAATTTATCGATTTACTGACTCGTAGCCTGCAAAGTAAAGAAGCAGTTCCTTCAAGACCGATTTCAAAATACACCTACTAAATCCTGTTGGCTTGCGCCAACAGTCTAAAAATACTTTTGCCTTATCGCTGATGTAACTTGCGGTCACCCATCCAGGCAGTAACCATAGCTGACGTAGCTTAACTTCACAACACAGTCAGTACACTTTAACCGCATCACTGAAAAGCTAGCTCAACAGCAAGGCTGTTGGAAGTGACCATATTCCCCGCGTGAGTTCATATCTCATCCTCGTCACCAATGAAGTAATACTATGTAATACTCGAAGTCTTTAGATGGTTAAAACACTTATTTATTGCGTCAAAATACAGCTAAAATTCAGAGCTCTTTTCTCGATCGGCCGGTCGTCACCTGAATGTCAAGTTGTGTGTCCCGCCGAATGATGTCACCTCCGGACTTTGCCTAAACCCCATACATCGTCCGGTTTGGCTAAATCCCGACTCACAGCACTCGTCCCAACTTCATTTTTGAAGGACTTAGGCTAGGGTCGGGAGAGGCTGGAGAATGGAACATGTCATTTGACTGCAACATAAAGCACAACAAGCATTTGACAATGGGACAGTAAGCCCCAATATAGTTTGTCAAATCTGGTCATGTATAACTGGGACGGTACACCCCAAATTATCAGTCTTTATTGGACAGAGAAGCCCCAAAACGCAAGACAAACTTGATTCTTTAAAGTTAACTTTATAGGACAGAAAAGCCCCAGTACATCAAGTTAACCTTAACTGGACAAGCTACCAACATTATTTAAACTAAATTCGGTGGGACAGAGAAGCCCCAATATGTATCGTTTTCATGCAGCGCATCGGTACTTGTCAATGGAATACCAGGATACCACTCGTCACAGTAGTCACTACTTTCGATAGGCTATACCAGTAGAACTTCACTTCAAATTTGCTTTCATTCTAGCTACGCCCTGATGAACAGAAGAAGGGATGAAGATCCGATTACCGCTTTTCTGAGACTTGGCGTTATACCCAGTAACAGGCCACTTGTACCCTCATTCCCCATAAACAGGACACTGTCAACTGATATGAACCCAGCACAGGCCACTTGTATCTTCTTTTTTCTTGAACAGGGCACTATCAACTAGTCTGAGACTTGATAACAGGCCACTTGTACCGTACTTCCTCTTTAACAGGACACTGTCGCCTGCCCACAATAAACTTCATACTGAGACATAATAACAGGCCACTTGTATCTTCCTTCCTCTTTAAATGGACACTGTCACCAGCCCAGAATATACTTCATACTGAGACATAATAACAGGCCACTTGTATCTTCCTCCAACTTTAACAGGACACTGTCACCAGCCCAGAATACACTTCATACTGACATCTTCTTGCGCCTTGGTCAGCTCTTGAAAAGTGAATCCCCAATATTTTGGTTGATCTGAAGGACTACTATCGGGTACAATCAAAGTACAGGCACAGTTTCTTTGCACACTAATGCTACTGGAATTATCCTCTTTATGTGGTCCTTCTACACTTACAGAATATAGATTGCCAGAACAAGACTCTCTGGGACATGGAAGCCCCGATGACGTGCAGTCTGTTCTGGTTTCGGGATATAAAAACCCTGGTTGGTCATCTGTTCTGTTCCCTCCTGGATCCCAAATGGCTCTAAATGGTTCGCCCCCTTGATCTGTGCATCTTTTCTGAACTTCCATGCATTTGTTCTGTTCATCTGCACCTGGCATCTGGTCAGGGGCTGCCACATTCACCTGATCCACTTCATTTGCATCTTCCCATGTAGACTGCAAACATCCATTGGCGGCAGTTACTTCAGTTTCCGGCCTGACAGTCCAACCACCAGTTGTTAAAGGGACTGCTTCATCTACTTCTTCAATAAACTGGCCCCACTGTTGATCTGCCATGGTGCAAAATGCACATCCTCCACAAGGTAAGTCGTTAGGCTTAATACCAGATATATAAGAAGGACAGGGTGACAAATCCGTCTGGAACACGTGAGAGTGAATCCGCATTTCCATGTTTGGCACCGCCCTATGCTGTACCACCATGTGATACTGCGACAACTCCTCCATCCATCTGGCAATCTGTCCTTGTGGATCCCTAAAACGCAGCAACCAGGTAAGACTCGAATGGTCCGTTCTTGCTGTAAATACTCTTCCTAACAAATAGTATTTGAACTGTCGTGTAAATCGGACTATCGCCAATAGTTCCTTGCGAGTGGTACAATACTTCTTCTGTTCAGGCGTTAGGGTAAAACTGCTGTAAGCAATCACTTTTTCCTTTCCCCGTTGCACCTGACTGAGTACACCCCCCAAGGCCTATATTTGACGCATCTGTGTCCAATGCAGATGATGACCCTTCATGGACTACACAAATGGTCTCTTTTCCATTAGTAATTGTGGGACTAAGTAAAGCCCCAATTGATTAAGATGGACTGTAAGATGAAGCCCCAGTTGACAGCGATACACTTCCTGGTGTGGGACTAGGTAAAGCCCCAACTGATGAAGATGGACCGTCTGTCTTGGGACATGTTGAAGCCCCAGTTGACAGTGATGGTCTTCCTGGCTTGGGACTATGTAAAGCCCCAATCGACTGCTTTGAACTGCATGATGACGGACTTGATAAAGCCCCAATTTCTGTATTCCGCAAATTCTCTGCTTCTCTGTTGGGACAAACAGAAGCTCCATTTTTTGTTGATGGATTAAGTGAGCCCCATTCTACTTCTGGCAGGCTGGTTGGCTCTGTGCCTCCTGGAGTTTAAAGTCTCTGCTTCATTGTTTCCGTTCGGTTCTCTACGCCTAGTATTCCGCAACCAGTTTCGATACTTTTGGCATCTTTCTTCATATGCCCCATCTGCTGGCAAAAGAAGCAGGTGCCATTAAATGTCTGGCCTTCAGGCGTTCTTTGTTCTGAAGTCGGTGTCTTCACTAGCTTTTCTATCTGCGAAGATAAATTATTCAGCATCCTTTCCAGTTTTGTAAGTTTGTCATCTGAATTTTTAGTCACGGCATTTACTGAGATCTGTGCCCTGCCCCAGGGTGTCTTGCTGCCCTCAACTGCTTGTGTGATGTACTGGTGGTGACGTACCAGATCAAACGCTTGTTGCTCTGGTAACTCCTTTGCACCAAAACGACTTTCAAGTTTTTTCATTATGTCTCTACAAGATAACCACTCACCCATGTGTGTTTCAATGGTGAAGTAATCTAATGCTTTACCGTCCAAGCACCAATTCAAATAGTCTCTGCACTCACTGTTTGACCATTTATTCACAGAGCAGTAGCTGCGGAATTTTTGTTTAAATTATAACCAATTGGTGGACCCATCATATCGGAGGTTCTTTGGAAGCGTCTTTGGATCCCCTCTTCTTGACGGAGAACAGTCATACACACGGTCTGAATCTGCATAGTAATACCCGTTTTCATTATCATGTCTTGAAGACTGCTTCCTCTGACTTCCTTCGTAAGAAGGAGATCGATGTCTCATCTGGTGTCTTTCATACGAAGGAGACCTAGAACCTCGATAGCATGATCGGTACCTCGTAGTGAGTGGTACAGGCTGTTGATAAACTTTTTCAACATCAGGATAGTTGAAACTCCATTGGCGTGGCAGTTGGCTCTGCGAAAAACTTTGGGACGGTACGCCCCACTGTGTAAGTTGCCTCTTTGAAGGAGGAATCAGCTCTTTGTATGGTCCTTCCTGCTCTGGACAACTTTGGGATGGTACGCCCCACTGTGGACAACTTTGGAACGATACGCCCCACTGTGGACAACTTTGGGACGGTACGCCCCACTGTGGAAGTTGCTTCTGTGTAGGAGGAATCAACTCTCGGTATGGTGCTTCCTGCTTGGGACAACTTTGGGACGGTACGCCCCACTGTGGAAGTTGCACTAAACGGTTTGTAAAGCCAAAATGTTCTCTATTGCGACCTCTCGACCGATCGTAGTACTCAAATTTTTCTGATTGGAACGATTCTGATTTAATGTCTGTATACCTTCCAAAACGCACTCTTTCTAGTCTGTCATATGGTGGAGATGGGTTTCGGTACTGTTTTTGACGTTTTTCTGTTCTGCATATTCATTATATCTGTAATCACGATGAGCTTTGGGACTGGATGTTCTATACTTGTATCTGGATGGATTGTCATAACCACGATATATTTTAGGGGAATTAATTGGATTGTCATGTTCAACATTGAATTTCAATTTTGTTACTGGAGTGGGAACCGTCTTTCTTGGGATATTATCAGTTTCTTGTACTGTAGGCTTGACGGTTTTTGCTTCTTGCCTGCCTGGTGGAATTTTGTTAAAGGGCAATTTAGGGTTCACATCTGTGTATATCTTTTCTGTTAGGCGTGTGATTTCCTGATTTAACTCTTGCTGTCTGTGATCTAACTGAGATATCCAGGCACTCAAATCCCGGTCAGTTCTGTTCGATGTTGTTCAGAGAGATGTAAAGGCAGACTCAATTCCCATGTCATCAGGCAGCCCAAGGTATTGCAGTGGGGTGCATGTGCTTCTACTACCTTCTCCTTTATTCCCATTATCTGAAGTGAAATCTACCCGACCAATTAAATTTTTGGAAAGATTGTCCAATACTTGAGAAAGCAAAAGCATATTTAAACCCCCATGTTGTTGTCTTAGATTAATTATTTGTACAGTGGCAAAATTTACTTGAACAGCCATGACAAATAAATTTTAAATTCAAAAATCTATGTCAAAGAATTCAAAAATAATTAAGTGTCAAATAATAAATATTAACACTATATGAATTGAACACTATTACAGATTTACACCTTAACTGTACATAAAAATTACTTATTCTTTAATACATATACTTGTTATTCACCAACTATCATTAATATGTATAAATAAAAAACGAGTCACTTTATGACAATAACTGCCCACCGTAGAAAGTGCAGTGTATAAACCCTTTTTAGAAATAATTCTACTGTAACTCAAATCCTTATTTTTGACAATTTATTACGACTGCACAAATTTAATCAAACCCTATCAGCACATTATGACTTAATGGCACACCATAGTTTTCCCAAATGGTAATGTACAAGAATACTACAATGTATATATCAATTGGAAAATAATGGCCCACCATAGATTTCCAAAATGGTAATGTGGAAAAGTACTATCAATTTTGACCTAATGGTGCACCATAGATTTCCAAAATGGTACTGTATAAGAATACTTGTATCAATATGACTAATGGCCCACCATACAATTCACCCTTTACTTTCTGAAAATGTTCGCAAATCAGCACATGCAAATAATTTGACAATATTAGCCCACCGTAGAACAAATAAGCCTTAGTTGCAAATCCTTAAGAAATGAAATCTATAGCCGCATTAAAACACTATCAATTTATGTACACAAATAAAATGTACAGGCAAATATGAAATGATAATTGTATATTAAAAAATAATTCAGAATAAACACTGTTCAACAACGAAGAAACTAAAAAATTAACTATTTACTAAAGACAAGAGTATTTATATATACAACAAGTAAATATGTTTTAATGTCACGTTTTGTCTGTCAATATTCAATAAATAAACAACAGCCTATTCTACATGGAAAATAAGACAATATCACAGAATGAATGAACCAAAAAATTATTTACAATTATTTGTACAATTTATCTACAACAAAATGTGCGAACACTTCAATTGGGTCTACAAAAACTCAAAATAAGTTACATTTAGGTCAAGTAATGATGAAAATAAATTGTTTATCAGTTTCCGTCTAGCCCGTAGCTGACAAGTACAGGTGTCTTTGTCCAATAATTAATTCAAAATTATGTAAACAAATTATTGAAACAATTATTAAATTAAGCACAAGTAAAGGATTATTTAATAAACTCTTTAGATCTATACGAATAAACAGTTTATTGGAAAATTATTTAATCAGACAGACCCTCGAGTATTTTCAACTTTGCAAGACGAATATTTAATATATTCAATTACTAATGAACTGAACTGGCTGAAGCAAAATATGACCTACTGGTCTGCTTACTTGTACTTTGGTGAATTAGATTAATGACTACCAGATGGTAAACATGTAAAAAAAATACATTAAAATTAACATTTCAATCGGGAAATTAAAGTTGGATAATTTTATCACTGTAAATGATACCAAATGTCTAACCGCGCTCTTTACCAACTGGTAATCAAATACTAGCAAAAATTACCCAATTGGTACTAATGCATAACTATTATACTAAATAACCCCCCCCCCCAACTGGTAATAAACCTAAAATTCACCCTTTTCCCCAATTTTGCTTGAAATTACTAGAACAATTTACTTATAAACAGCACATTGAGCACATTTCAGGTTATACCTTAGTGATTACTGCCTCGACTGGAATTGGGACGATACGCCCCACTTAGTCGACTGAATAAGTGTAGACAAGTACCGGACACAGAAGCCCTGGTTGTTGTCTTCACTGGATGGCTTACATCGAAGATCTTGGCGGACAGTGAAGCCCAGAATGAGTCATCGATGTTTTCACTGGTCAACAGTCGAGACGATTTTCGTTTTCAAATTGACTGGGACTAAAAAGCCCTCAATCTTTTCAGTTTACAGTTCGTTTTTTGCCTCGTTGCCATTAAAGCAATACTATGTACTACTCGAAGTCTTTAATACATTCTACAACACTGGTTTATTCAGGTTCAAATACTGATAAAATTCAGAGCTCTGCTCTCGATCGACCGGTCGTCTCCTGAATGTCTAGTTGTGTGTCCCGCCGAATGACGTCACCTCCGGTCTTTGCCTAAACCCCGTACATCGTCCGGTTTGGCTAAATCCCGACTCACAACATCGATACCGTTACTGTTATTCAGATAGGTCAGTATGATTTATGACATACAGGTACTGTGTACACCCTTCACGTGAACAGCGTGCTAATTAAAGCGACAGCAGTGAAAGGACGTTGTCATGGGTGGCACGCGCGATATAAGCTGATTACATCAAACTGTTTCAAGGATCAGTTTATTGTTTATCGTTCATAACATGTGTCAATGAAATATTAGCGATGTAGAGATCTAGACCAAAACGGCTATACTCATGATGCGGACGATTATTGGCATCTTAACTAGGTTTTCTGTTATTTTTTTTGTTTTGTTTTTTAAGGGGAAAAAAACATACTTTTAAGGTGGGGGAATGGGGCCGATATTCGGCGGCAAAAATGGTTGATTGTAGGCCCTGACGACAGACGACGTCGGAGAGGTCCCCTATACCAATAGCTCACTGAGCACTTCATGCTCAGGTGAGCTAAAAACAGAATGAATAAATACTGAATTGAATGATATTGATAATTAGGCCTATGTCTGTAACTTACTTACAGTGTAATTAAGTATGATAAAAAAGATTCAACCACCCGGTTGCAGCTAATAAACCATTAAAGGACAAACCTATAGATTGCAAAAACAGTGCTTCCTGAACAGAAATATATACACAGATGAGCTAATTGTCCCATAAATATATAAATAATTATATTTTTTGTCGAAATCAAATTGTTCATCTTGCATGCAAAATATACACTTTGCTCCCTTGAATACTCTTCACTACTTCAGGCTCTTATTATGTTTCATCAATCATAAAATCTTATCTTCCTTTAAAAAAACTTTATTCTAACAGTTGGTGTTTATTTCAAATTGTGGTTGCTGAACGTAAAATAATAAGTAATTCTTCTTTGGACTACGAAATACGAGGCAGCTTTTACCCCTCATCATTAAAAACTTTTCCAGCCACAGATGACTTCAATCTCCCGCCTTTTTTCCAAAATATTCCTGAGCGCTAATAAAACTATTTGCGGTATATCTTTAAATAGAAATAATAAATATTTCACCAATAAAGCAAATTTTTTTCGTCAAATGTGATTTCGGTTTCATGGTGGGATTGTGTGACAACACCACCAAATAAACATGACACAATTTAGGAACTATTTTGTGCGGCTGTGAATCGGTTTTGTAAAATGGTGTCTGACTCGGAAAAAATATTGGCGGAATAATGGTGAAAACAAGGCATACTCATGATCTCGAGGAAGAGTGCGTTGAAGCATTTGACTCTATAGAATCCAGATCATCGGCTAGAATAAAAAAAGATGCACTTAAGGTCTGCTTTGTAATAAATCGGAATAATTTCTTTGTTCATTTAGACAAATGTCGTTCTTCAACTTCTTGTTTAGTTGTTGTGGTTAGTGGGTGGGGAAGTCTGTTAGTGACTATTGAACATCAAAGTTGGTCAGTGATTGGGTCTGTCGTTTGTTTCATTGCATAATCAATATATAAATAGATGAAATGTAAAATAAGAAGTCAGCACTTATTTAAACTACATAGTCACAACGAATGCATAACGACTCGCCCCCTTAACGGTTCACCCCTTAACGACTCGCCCCTTATTTATAACGACTCGCCCCTTATTTCATAACGATTCGCCCCCCTCACTTTTATTAGAGTCAAAGTATGTAAATAATTTAAAAGAACGCCAAATTTATATTTTTAACAATATATTTTTTTTAATTTAATTTACACAAAATTGACACATAAAATTATATACATATTTTACAAATATATACATATCAATACTCGCCCATTTTTTCATAACGACTCGCCCCTTGTTTAATAACGACTCACCCCAGCGAACATTTTATTAGTAATCTGTTGTACATATTTTAATTAATTGTTATCTGAGCGCGCTAGTGTAATAAGTTATTGGTTTGTATGTTCATGACTGGGTTTTTTGAAAATTGAATTGTGATCGAGAGTAATGTATGACCTTTCATGTGAAAGCATTTTAATTGAAATTAATAATGTTTTTCACACCATTTTTAACTTTAACGAGGTCACTCGTTTGCGGTCCTTTTAACTTGAAGGTGTGACCAATTAGCATGCAAGGTTGCAAAAGCTTCGATTTTTAGCTATGAAAACAATCTTTATCGGTACTTTAATTAAGCTATACATATGTATATATTGTTTTTCAAGTGAGTCGATATTAAATAAAGGGTTAATTCAATTAAATACAAAATAAAATAAAAATCTTAGTAACAATATAAATGTCGGTGTTCTTTTACATTATTTACGTATTTGAACACTAATAAAAGTGAGGGGGCGAATCGTTATGAAATAAGGGGCGAGTCGTTATGAAATTAGGGGCGAGTCATTATAAATAAGGGGCGAGTCGTTAAGGGGCGAACCGTTAAGGGGGCGAGTCGTTACAGTACCGTCACAACCAACCTGAAACATGTAATGATGGTAACTGGTCAACTCGTACCCGTTTGGGTCAACTGTTTACTCTTACATTCTATAGTCAAGTCGCACCCTTTTTGGTTAACTCGCACTCTTATGTTTAGCTTTTACCCATGCCCAACAGTCATCACATGGAAAAGCTTATAATTCATCAAGATGCATGCATAATATTATTGCATGTAATGTATAGTCTAATTATGAGACATGCTGCTAATTTGAGTGTAGTACAAATGCCCCTTGCCCAAAAGCCCCTTGGTCTAAAAATGCCAACATGGACATAAGCCCCTCGGTATATTTGACCGAGTGAACATAAGCCCCTTGGTAGAATTAACAGGGTTGACAAAATCCCCTTGATGATTATGAAGTAGTGGACAAAAGCCTTTCTGATATTGTATATTATGCATGCAGTTCAATAGAAAATTCCATCCATAAATGGGAAACTTTTCATGAATAGCAATCAACTGTTGACAAACTGATAATTTCATTAATTGCATTTAAGTCCATCTATACTTCAAACAACAAAAACAGTTTGCACATAAGAAAGAACAATAAAAACATGCAACTGTAATTGCAGTTCAATTGAAACGCAACATTAAAATCATCAAGAGGCTTTTGTCCACTCTGTGATATCTACCATGGGGCTTATGTCCACCCTGTTTTATATATACCAAGGGGCTTATGACCACTCTCTAAAATATTTCAAGGGGCTTATGTCCATGTGTGCATTTTTAGACCAAGGGGCTTTTGTCCGGATACCGCAAATTGAGTGTTACTTTTTACATAGGGCTAAATTCTCTGGAACGTTTCATCGCTTAAAGACCATTTATGTGGTGGAAACCTAAAAGTTTAAATTTTCATAAATTTCCATTATTTGCAACCATAGTGGTATCAATGTATTTTACTTAAACAACACCTAAACTGATTAACATGAGCCGAAATTTACCTTCCGATTTAAACTTGTGTATAAATCTATCACATGTATGTAGAAATTCCCTGACCTATATAATGACGTAACACTTCTACAGCGTAGCAGATTATAGATTAAAATTTATGTGTAAGTTTAAATGGATCAGGCATGTTAAATAAAAGTGTTTTCATACAAATATTTATGGAACATCAATTAGGATTGGTTTATCGGTCCAGGTATGTAACTTTTATTGCAATCCGTGTACAATAACCATCTTATTTCGGGACATGAAAGTAGCGATCAAAATCCTGTCTGAACAATATAGACAAAGAAGAAAAACTTTCCACCACTGAAATGGTCGTTCCCCGGGAAGCCCGTCAGCAAACATTGTCCACAGGACTTTTCTTTGACCCGAGCTCCCGGGTTTTGACGCGTGGACATTTCAAAATACGCTTGTTTGACTCGTGAGGTAATTACATCATGCGTCACCTTTGACCCGGGGCAATTTCCGGACTTGCGTCATACAGTATAACTCGGCTGGCTGATTATCCCAATCAGTCCAACAGCGATGTCAAAGTTGATAAAACCCCGGCGATTATTAGTTGGAGGCGGAGTCAACTTTAAATAGACGTTGTCCATCAGCTGTCAAGTTACCGTATAGCTCCGTCCATTAGGCGGAGTTTTGTCGCTCAGAAAAATCTATATTGACCAACTAAAATGCACAATAGACCGATCCGGGTTTGTCACGAATAGTTGAAACTCCTCCCCAATTATTGTTTAAGGATTAATTTCCATTCATCGAAAATCACAAACATTATCACGTGCTCATTTGAATATCACAAACATTTGAAACATGCTCTTTTGTATGAAATTGTTTAACAGCTAAACACATGATATCCAAGTGCAATGATAGGATAATATTGCAGATTAATTTGAATATGATTGACATTTGTGGAAGCGTCTTTTATATACGCTTCCAATGACGTGAACAATTGACCTATTGGCGTAATAAACATGTATCCACACTAAGGTTAATGTACATGAGTTCGTTGGGTATGTTTATTCCCGACCATTAAACGTTTAAAACACAATTTACTCACCGCTTCCGTTGTTGATAATATCCACATTTAGTTTAGTTCTTAATATAAAGGCATTGTTTTAAATTACTTTGCTTTACATCTCGGGTAAAATTATTAGATTTTCTAATATATTTTCAAAATTTGAAAATTATTTCAGCGAAATATCTGACTGACGTAACATTTCTAATATCCGAAATATGTAACATGCAATTTTAGTGTTCGAGTGTCATCAATACATTTTGTTTGTGTATTTCATGTAAATCCTTTGTTTTCTAGAAAAGCGCGCGAAAGTTATGCTGACACAAACGACGTCACGTTTCACGCATAGAAAGCGTGCATGTATCGACCAAATATATACATGTCATCTGGGAATAAAAACTTCGTAGTGCAAGAACTTTAAAATCTTTTTTTTTTATATAAAACTTTCGTAGTGCAAAAACGTTGCGATCTTTAGCATTTGAATAATTATTTTATTGCAGTTTACTAATATACTTTGTAAAAGTAAAACAATTTTTGCGGACCGTAACTACGTATATTTTTTAGGAAGGAAAGCCTGTTTTATTGTTGTACATCATATGCGATTTCGTAAAAAAAAAAATTCAGTGGTATTTTTAGTATGTAAAGAATGTTTTAAAATCGTCTTAATAATAATAATAATAAATATTACAAATAGATCTAATAATAATAATAATAATAGATATGATAATGATAATATTATTAAAAATATAACAATAATAATAAGAAGAAAATAAATTAAATAAATGAAAAATAAAATAATAAGTTAATAAAAAAATTAATAAATTAAAATAATATTATTAAACTATAAAATAAAAATAATTAAAACAAATAATAATAAAAAGATAGAAAACGAATGGAAACTACCCATAAAGCATCGACTCTTGAAGGTTTATATCTGACTCTTGGGGAATTTGATTTTGACTCGTGAAAATTAGACCCCAAGAGTCATTGACTCTTGAAATTCAAAGTATAAGGAAAGCCATGGCCCATATAAAAGGTAGCTCAATGTTTGCATAGGGCTTACAAGTACAGCTATGTATAGTCTATGTGCAATATATATTGTACAGCCAAGGGTGTGGAACGCTTGTCTTTCCAAGTAAGCTTCAGGCAACATTTAAATAATTATCAAATTTGTACAATTTAATATAAAATGATGTACAATCAGTCTCCGCAAAAGACCGTCGGACCTCGGACATTTCCGATAAAAATCCGTGAGGTCTGAATACTGGTCCTAGTGTCGGGTGAAAATTTAGGTCAAAAATATTTGAGACATCGATTGCTGCACGTTATGTTTAGAAATTTACGTCACCCTTGGAATCTCCTTTATATTTCATTTTTAGTTCGACTGGTTCCGTCTTGCGTTTTTATTGGTTGAAGTTAAACATGTTTATGTTTCAAAAAGATGATGTCATAAGTCTCGCGAAAGAATTGGTTCCCAACTACATGGTTGACGTGACAGTGTAATGACTGTGTAACATGAAACCTATCAATGTTGTTGTCTTTATATTTCCAGTTGAAGTTTAACATTAAGTGTAAAAAAATTTGTGTAAAATATTGTTGAAGACGTTGAAGGGACTTTGACAAATCCAATTGAATTAATATATATCTTGCACAATTAACATGCTGATAATAGTAGCTTTGGTTCATAAAGCACTCTCAAGTGTACATTGTTTTAGTTTTGTTCAAAGATATTGTTCTTATCATTTTAAATGTTTCTTGCAAAAATATAAGTGGCCAGTAATAGTTTGTCCGGGCCAGTAATATTTGGGGCATTACCAGTCCTCGTGGCCAGTAATAAATTCACTACTTTCGTGGAGACTGTACAATGTGTTTTATAATCCAAATGATAACCAATCATTTATCACATTATGCTTATCATTCTGAAAGTGTATACTGCTACAGCTGTTATCAGAACAAGCCAATCTAAACCAAAACCATCTTTTTAAAATGAGTAACATTGATAAATCCCCATTTCGCATCATTTCTACATTTTTGTGGACATTCTTGATTCATTTTTAGCTCGACTTTTCTAAGAAAAGGCAAGCTATTCTACTCGCATCGACGTCCAAGCTAGGTTGAAGTTTTTCAGTAAGCTTGTTTCTCAGGAATAGCTTGGGGGATCTGTCAAACTTAAAACATTTATTCCCCACAGTAAAATGAACCTATAGGCCATGTTTGGTAACTCGAGTTTGAAATTTGTCAAAATGATGGGCCTTTTTACACTTACAAATTTATTATAAGCTATATGGACAGGTTAAGGTTTTTTGGTAAGCTAGTTTCTCTACTTTTCGTTTCCGCTCTCTAACTCAAGAACGGATAAGGCTGTTCTGTAATGAAACTTAAATCATAGATACGTTTTACTAAAATTTAGCGATACCTCACTTGGGATTGCATATAGGGTGGGTGGGGTCAAGGTCACTGTTACTAAAAATAGAATTTTAATGAAACTTTATACATACATACCTTATATCAAGACCTCACTTATAATTGCATATGGGGTGGGTGGAGTCAAGGTCACTGTAATGAAAAACGGTTTCCGCTGCATAACTTGAGAATGCATTGAGATATTTTTATCAAAGTTAATACATAGATACCTCATATCGAGGCCTTGCATTAGATTGCATATGGGGTAAGAGGGGTCAAGGTTACTGTTACTAAAAATAGAAAAACGGTTTCTGCTCAATAACTTGAGAATGCATTGAGATATTTGAATGAAACTTAAAAGATACCTTATATCGAGACCTCGCTTGGGATTGCATATAGGGTGGGTGGCGTCGAGGTCACCGTTACTAAAAATAAAAATGGTTTTCGCTCAATAGCTTGAGAACACATTGAGATATTTTAATGAAACTTCATACCAGGGATGGAAATTAACCTATTTTGTCTGGTTGCCAGAGTGGGCCCGTAGCTTTCTAGATTTAGGAGCCCATCCAAATTTTTAGGGACCCACCAAATTAAAATTTTGAAAACGGATGTTGAACATTACTGTGATATTCAGTATACGGAAATAGCTTGTTGAAAACTACATTTAATTTAATTTCTTTAATAAATCATTACATGAGAATTCATAATAATCGCTAAGACAAAGTATTAAAACATGTCAGTTTGGAACAAAAGATATTTGTATATTTGATTATTTATTGATGTTTTCAAAGGCATATTTAATGCATCAGCGTTTTTCCTTTATATAAAGTCGGTACCGGAAAACGGTACCATTCCCAATCCGATTTTCTGACCATTCTTCCCAATTTGAAGTTCCCAAAAATTCTCAAATGTAAGAACAAATCCAAAAAGGCCATGAAAGGATCGAAGATATTCCTGTATTTTACTTTTGTTTTACCCAAGCGTAAACCTGCACTCACAGCTGCAGAGCCTTCCTCAGGCCGTTTTAGCACCCCGGTGCCTGGGCGCTTAAATTTTAACTTGAACATATCATGGGCGCCTAAAATTAGTGCTGCACTTATAAACATCGCCCGAGGCACGTGTGTTTTATCAATTAATTAGCTGGGTTGACTGCAGCAGACCGACAATTCCTGCTGTGAAAGCTAATCTCTTACGTCGCAATGGCCGTTTTTCACTTGAGAAACATTTATACCCACTCTATAAAGTCAATGAATGATCAAAGCAAGTGTCACTTCGCCAAAAATTTTAAAAATTTACAGTTATTCCTTAGCCGCAATCAATCACCGTGAAGCACCCCCCTCTAGGCGGAGTTTCAACATGCAGTAAATTGGGTATGAGCCAATAGAAACGCTCAGTTTATCTTCGCTTTGGAATGACGTTATTACTGACGAATCGGCACAGTTGGCATGTATCCACACACAAGTAACCTCATACGCGTCAAGCGTATTATTGGCCTTAAAAGTAAACAAGCTTTCGAATTTTATAATATGCACACTTATTCATTTAATAAATTTTATAATTTAAAAAAATAAACTGCGAACAATCAGTGTGAATTACGCTAATATAAAATCGTAATCGGAAAAGCCTTTCCAGTGTTGCTGCTCAGGCTGGAATTTGGGACTGGATTTGGGAAAAAAATGATAATTTTTGCCATTGGGAATATGACCCAGTAACAGCTATAAAATCAGTCAAAAAATCCCTGTAATACCAATAGCAATATTTTAAAATACATCAGAGTTTTTCCTTACCACTTTGGGAATGGTACCAGTGCTGGTCAGATTGGGAAAATTTGCTTCGTTTTCAGCCAAATTGGGATTTTTAAATACCACTTTCATTAAAAACCGTCAAAAAGGATGTAAAAACAGTAAGTTACAATAAATAAGCCCTAAAACAACTTGTTCCATTTATTCTTTTAATTGCATTCAAGTCAGGCTGGTTTTAAATGCCGTGCTGGTGGGTATCAACTTGCCCCAGAAACACAAGTTTGCACTCAGACTCGACACTGACAGTATCTTTGTCAATAGTTAACGGAACATAAACAAAATTACTAGTATCTTCCGCCATTAAGGACGGTTGTGAATCTATAGTTTCTGCTTTGCCATAAAAGCCATAGCTAGATAAAGGATTGCATCCCTGAATGTTTTTTTTTTGTAGTATTTAGTGTTATGAATTGCCATGTCTCATCAATCGCGAAAACGTGTTACAGTTCAGCTGGTTCCCATTCTCGCATGCAAGGTATATAACCAATAACAGTAACCAATAGATACAGCGCCACCAAACCTTGCAGCAGTTACTTTTGGGTAAAACAAAAGTAAATACAGGAACATAGTCGATCTTTTCAGCGTCTTTTGGGATTTTTTCTTTAATTTGGGCATTTTTTAACTTCAAACTGAGAAAAATGGTCAGAAAATCGGATTGGAAAGGTACCGTTTCCGGTACCGACTTTATATAGAGGAAAATCGCTGTACATGTATCACTATTTGATACATTTGAAGAGAGTAATCAAAAACCTTGTACTAATACTTAATAAAATTATCGAGTATTTATCATTTAGCATTTTCTTGATTTAGGAAAATGAAGACAGTGATGACAGTGGGGTGATCAATTTCAACAAGAAAGGGGCCAGTAAAGCCGAAAATAAAGTTCCAATTAAAAGAGAATCCAGATCAACAGCAAAACGGTAAAAACTTCATTGCATTGTCTTTGGTTACATGCTGTTTAAGCTGAGACTTTCGTAATCAAGTAGAAGAATCGTCACTTTCAGTCTTCGAAATTAGCAGTCAGTTTGGCTAAGTTGGCCAGTATTCATATTTTATTACTGGAGAGCAAGAAAATGTTTTCTGCATGCCTATAAAACTGAGATATGTGCAGAATTTTTTCCTTATTGTATTTGGTGGTTTTACTTTAAAGTATTTATTTGCATCACAATCATGTTGCCAACTGTAGTTAATGAGATTTATTTATCCAAACAACATGTATCTGTATATTGTTTTATTTTCAGCGTAACATATGTGGAGGATTATTTAGATGGTACGTTACGTAAGTTAATTGTCTTGCTCTGACTGTGATACCAATCAGTTATCTCATTACCCAGGAACCATTAATCCGGCCGGGAAAACCCTTGCTGAAAATAAGCTTTTCTTAATTATTAAAATAATGTTCATCTTCCTTTTTAAAAAAAGGGCCTCGATCATTTCCTTACAGAAAAATCATTATTTTTGCTCCCATTGGCTAATTTTGCCCTAAGTGATATTAACTTGTAAAATCAGTATTAGCAGACAGAATAGAAAAATAAAAACGGGTTGCAAAATCTTGCATATTCATAACAAAAATGCAGTTTCTTGTAAATTTAATACAAGTGAATTCCATATGAATTCTTCCATTTCCTGTTTAGACAGTGATAGTGAAATAGAAATCAAACCAACTCGGAGGCGAGGTAAGCCTGCAAAAGGGATCCATGACGACGGAGAGAATGATGTTCACATCGACGCAGAACCAACCAGCGGGGAAGAAGATACTACCCCTGGTTATTCAACTCGTAAAAAAAGGGCTGGTGGCATGCATTTGCCGAGAAGCAAAGGCCGTGGTCAACCATTTTCTGCGTCCCCAAAGGGCCGTGGACGTTCAAGGCATGCACGGGATGATGAGGATGATGATGAGAAGAGGGTTGGTTTGCACGGGAGAACAAGACGAAGCACTGATTATGATGCTTCTGATCATAAATCAAAGCAAATGAAGGTAAAGCATCAGCAGAAAATAAAAGCATCAATGTAAAATTATGTGTGTCCAATGTGACCGAGTTATAAATGTTACGTCCAATGTCTATGTCCGAAATATTTATTAAATGTGTGAATATGAACGCTTACTTATTACATCCCTATGGAGAGGACACACAGAGCAATGTCCATCATATGTTGTATTGTTTTTCCAACATTCCTGTCATGTAGGTTTTCTGTTTGTTTTCATTTTCATTTTAACTTGTAATCCTGTATTTTGTTATACAAACTAGGTCATACCTGCTTTAAAGGATGTGATTGCATAGCTTATTTGTTGTTATTTAAAGCTCTGAAAAATCTCTTTCACGTGCTCTAAATCTCTGAAAACTCTCTCTTTTTCACGTGCTCTAAAATTCATTAATACTATAAGTTCTTCTTTGTGTGAAAATACACAGAAAGAAATGCTATCAGAGATGGATGAGGGAGGTATGAGGCGCAGCTCTAGAACACGTAAGACTCTATATGGCACCTACCACCAGGATGACATCATTAATGGATACGGGATTGATGATCAGCCACCAAGGAAGAGGGCACAGAGGGACGTACACCTAGAAGAGAAGGAAGAAGGTTCTAATGTAAGCTGCATTTCTATAAAGTCACAACCCCGTTGAGTTGTTCTCATGCAGACTCCGCGAAACCTGTAAATCAGCTGTCTCACACAATGATTTGTGAAGTATACAACTTATCATTCAAACAACATCTGCTCCTAAACCACTTGGCAGATTTTCACCAAACTTCACAGGAATGATCATTGGGTGACCCTCTTTCAAAGTTGTTCAAATTGTTACCGTCCGCTGCATATGTAGGTCACCAGAGCTAAAATTAGATTTGGTATGTAACATCCTATAGTGGTCCTCTACAAAGATTTTTCAAATTATTCCCCTGGGGGGCAAAACAGGCCACGCCCTGGGGGTCCCATGGTTTATGTAGAATATATAGCAAAATGACTGTACAAATCTTCTCCTCTGAAACCACAATGCCCAGATGTATCGTATTTGGTAAGTAACATCCTATAGTGGTTCTCTACAAAGATTGTTGAAATGATGCCCTTGGGGGTCAGAACTGAACGCGCCCCGGGGGTCACATGGTTTGTATAGAATATAAAAACTCGTCTCTAAAACTGCAAGGCCCAGAAGTTTCATATTTGGTATGTAACATCCTTTAGTGGTCCTTTACAAAGTTTGTTCAAATTATATCCCTTCCGTCAAAACGGCCCATACCCCGGGGGTCACATGATTTGTATAGAATATATAGCAAAATGACTTTCAAAATCTTCTGCTCTGAAACCATAAGGCCCAGAGGTTTCATATTTGGTATGTAACATCCTATAGTGGTCTCTACAAAGATTGTTCAAATTATGCCCCTGGGGTCAAAACTGGCCACGCCCTGGGGGTCACATGGTTTAGGAAAACTTAAATAGCAAAATGTCTTTAAAAATCTTCTTCTCTGAAACCACAAGGCCCAGGTTTCATATTTGGTATGTAACATCCATAGTTTTCCTCTACAAATATTGTTTAATTTATGCCCCTGGGGTCAAAACTGGCAACGCCCAAGGGGTCACATGCTTTATATAGACTTAAATAGCAAAATGACTTTAAAAATCTCCTTAGAAACCGCATAGCCCAGAGATTTCATATTTGGTTTGTAACATCGTATAGTGGTCCTCAACAAAGATTGTTCAAATTATGCCCCTGGGGTCAAAACTGGCACGTCCTGAGAGTCACATGGTTTATATAAACTTAAATAGCAAAATGTCTTTAAAAATTTTCTCCTCGCAAACCGAAAGGGCCAGAGGTTTTATATTTAGTATGTAACATCCTATAGTGGTTCTCTACAAATATTGTTCAAATTATGCCCCATGGGTGAAAAATGACCACACCCCAGGGGTCACATGGTTTGTATAGACTTAAATAGCAAAATGACTTTAAAATTCTTCTCTGAAACCGCAAGGCCTAGAGGTTTCATATTTGGTATGTAACATCGTATAGTGTTCCTCTACAAATATTGTTCAAATTATGCCCCTGGGGTCAAAACTGTCATGCTCCGGGGGTCACATGGTTTATATAGACTTAAATAGCAAAATGACTTTAGAAATCTTCTCCTCTAAAACGACAAGGCCCACAGCTGTCCTGTATTTGGTACATAACATTTCATAGTGGTCCTCTCCAAAGATTGTTCAAATTATACCCCTGGGGTCAAATCTGGCCACACCTCAAGGGGTCACATGGTTTATATAGACTTATTTAGCAAAATGACTTTAAAAATATTTACCTGAAACCGCAAGGCACAGTGGTTTGTTCAAGATTGTTCATATTATGCCCCTAGGATAAAAATAAGATGAGTGATCTCCCTTGTGTGCACAACACGGAAAAAGTTGTTTATCTTAAAAAATAATTTTAAATGTGAAAACGGTGACTTAGTAACTTTTTGAAAGGGTACGTGGATAACAAAGTAACCGGTAACAAAGATTATGATACTTTCAAATCAAGATATCAAACTTATCAGAAGTTAAACAATAACAATGTTCTTCAGTTTGTAGTTGTATTATTGTGTGGGCGACGCCATTTTCCCTATGTAGAAATCAGTGAAGCTAATCGATACGAGCACGAGGAAGGATGTTTATATACAAGTATTAACTGTATAACTGTATACACACCTATTATCACTAGTTTTTTAGAAGTATACTGTGCAAATAAAATATGGCAACCGCTTTAGAAATAGCTTGTGAACTAAACATTAGTGCGGAGGAAAAAGAAGAAATATATAAGAAGAGAAAAGCAGTGAGTGTAAGCAGCGTAAGTGAGGCTGACACGAGTTTAGGGCAACAGAAAGAAAAAAAGAAACAAAAACAACGCAAAAAGAAGTCAAAATTAGTTTCAGATCAGGACATTATCGAGAGAGGTGAACAGAGTGATGCTGAAGATGAAAGTGAGTATGTATCGATAAGAACAGAATTGAAGGAGATAAACAATAAACTAAGCAATATGCTTACAAAGAATGATAGTGGGCTAAAAAGTATGATGAGAGAACTAGTCAACGAGATGAAAGATGATCTATTACAATCGGTGATACATAAAATCGAGAAGCTTGAAAGCAGTATCTTTGAGAAACAGATAGAAAATGACAAGTTAATAGGAGAAGTTAAACGATTAGAAGAAAAACTGAAAGATGTAAAAGATGAGAAACAGCAATTAAAAGCGGACATGATGAAACAGCAATTAGTTAATGAAGAGAAATTAAATGAACTGGAGCAATATAGCAGACGCAACAATATAAGACTGTCTGGATGCGAAGATAAGGAGAAAGAAACAGCCGAAGAATCCGTGAATATTGTGTTGAAAACTCTGAATGAGAAAATGCCGAGCATTAAACTAGTGAAAGACGATATCGATATTGCACACAGAATAGGAAAGTTCGAGAAAAACAAATCCAGGCAAATAATAAGAAAACTGCAATCCCGAATGAAGAAGAATCAAATAATGCATGAAAAGAAAAACCTGAAAGGTGAGAAGCTGTATGTTAACGAAGACCTTACTAGACTTAATCAAGAAGTGTTCCGATGTGTACGGCTGAAGAAGAAAGACGTTGTATCATCGGCCTGGACCCACGAAGGCAGCATCAAATACAGAGATTGTCAAGACCATATACATACCCTTCATTTCTCAAACTACAAATTCTGGATGGACCTACCATGGCCCAAAAATTAAAAAAAAAAAAAGTTTAACATGGATCCTTTATTGTTAAGCTTTTTAAAAAAAATGTACAATTTAATCAAACTAATTCTATTGATTATATCTCTTTTTTGTGAACTTTTTTGCGCAGTATAGTTATGACAGGCAGTTAGAACGTTAAAATCGATAGCGATAATTACGATCCTCCTCTATCGTATGTATAGACACTTTGTCTAAGTAAACATGAATGAATGTTGTTGTTGTTTTTTTTTTGTAAACCATAAAATCAACAGAAGATGTACATGCTCTATGGACCTTTTTACAAACAAATAAGCATATTTATAATTACGAGCAGCACTATTACAAGGGTTTTAACAAAAAAAAATTTTAAACATAAGATAGCATATATAGCGTAGTTTCAACTGCATAAGCTAATATTTTAATAAAAACCTTAGCTCTTGAAAAAAATTAATAAATTCTTAATAGTCATCTAATTTTTTTTTATTTATTTTTTTTTCAATTGTCGTGACAAATATAACTTCGATAGTATTTGTAAATTAGTTATATTTTTGAGAAGTAAATGTTACTATTAACACTTTGAAGTAAACCTTAGTTTGTTTAGTATACTGGTAATAATACGCGATAATTATTATCCTTCTCTATCGTTTGTTAGTATTGACACTGATGTAAACCAAAGTTTGTTTAGTTTATTGGTAATAATTTGCATTAAATAAATTTGTAAATTCTAAATAGCCATCTAAATTTGTTTATAATTGTTGTGACAAATATAACTTCGATAATGTAAAATAGAAAAATATTTAAAAGTAAATGTTATTATTAACATTTTGATGTAAATCATAGTTTGTCTAGTTTTATTGGTAATAGAAAGATATGTTATGGATTATATTCTTGATGCACTGCCATTCTTGTATACGATATGGGGGAGTTTTTTTTTTCTTTTTTTTAATATCTTCATTGATAAATTATAATTTTTTTAAAATATATTATTAGGGGAAGATGCAAAATTTAATCAAAATTGTGTCAGTATTAAAAAGTGATAAGTCATATTAAATTATGTGTCTAAAGGTTATTATAAAATACAATACGGAAAGGTAACAATAATTTTTATATAATTAACAGTTATACCTCAACCAAAGGTTATGCTCACATGTTTTTGTTGCTTTCGATGTGAGAACAACCTCTTTTGGTTAACAAACATAATTATGCTTGTTTGTTGTATTAATGATACATGTATTACCAAGGGACTAATTACACAAAGATTTAATAGAATATATGATAATATAAATATATTATAGATGTAATTAAACACATCCCTTAGAGGTTATCAAAAACAGAATATGGATAACAAATGTAACTCACCAACTGTTATGCTCACATGCTTTTGTTTTTCGATGTGAGATTGACAATGTTTTGGTGTAAAACACAAATTCCAATAGTTTCCTTTTCTTTTTCCTTTTTTTCTCCTTGTTTTTTAGACAAGAATATTTGGCTATATAAGAGTAAATCGTATATAAAAAAAAAAATCAAACATAAACATCTAGAGATTAATCAAATATGGCAATTAAATATGGTTTTTTGTATATGATAGTTTCTAGTAACCAACAATAGTTTGTTGTTGTTGTTTTTTTTTTTTTTTTTTTTTGTTTAAAAAAAAAGAAAAGAAAAGATGTATCTAGATTAACTATATGATCCGCTCTATTGTGAACATTCATCCATGTCAACAACACCCTTTTTTTAAAATGTTATACCTACACTTGATGCGGTCATTTACCAAATTTGTTTTAAATGAAAACAGATAGACGATACTAAAATTACATATACAGTTGTTAATAATTTGAATATATATGGCGATTACGCAATACTACTCTTAAAATCATTTTTCACACAAGACTCTGAAATAGAGAGATCTTCATTCTATTGCAGGTGTTTGATACCAATCATAAATATAAATCTATTAACATATACATAACTTCTCATGTCAACACCACTTTTATAAAATTAATACATATACATTTATTTAGTTGAAATTATTATATTTTTTTTTGAGTACTCTTGTGCTTTATATAACACATTCATCTTTGTAGAAATGCATAGAATATTGTTTATTAATTGTGATAGAAAATTTGTCGCTCACATCTAAATATACAATTAGACATGATAAACAAGGACAACTTTAAATCATTTAATAACGTATTGTTATTTTTTCCAAATGAATGGATTTTTAAAAAAAACTTCTTATATGAGAGAATGTCTGACTGTCTCTTTGAAAAATCGTCTAATGTTAAATGGAAACAATAATATTCTCATTAAATGTTAAAGGTTTAGGTGATAAGAAAAAGCGACTTCAAGTATTCGAATGGTTGAAAATTAAAGATTTTTCATTCTATATACTGCAAGAAACACATTCAACCAATGACACCACAAAATCATGGACGCACGAATGGAACGGCCAATCCTATTTTAGTGGTACGAAATCAAACAAAGAAGGGGTAGCAATACTTATAAACCCCAAATATAAAATGAATATTTTAAAATATGATGATATCATACCAGGACGCTTGCAAGCTTTGAAATTGGAAATTAATGAAAATATTGTTACACTCATTAATCTTTATGGACCCAATAATGATGATACGGACCTGTTTACAACTCTGTGTAAATATTTAGCAAATATAGAGGATTATGTTATCATTGGAGGCGATTTTAATACAGTTTTAAACACTAACATGGACAAGAAAAATGGCCGAACTGATACACATAAAAATTGTAGAGAAAGCATAAATAACATAATAAACGAATATAATGTTATCGATATATGGAGAATGCATAATCCTAATAAACGTCAATATACATGGCACTCTAATGGTAAGCCACCAATTTTCAGTAGGCTTGACTTTTTTCTAATTACGGACTCATTATGTAATATGACAATAAATTGCGCAATACAAACAGGATATAAAACAGACCATTCTAGTGTTATACTTAAGATAGATTTTATTTCACAGAAAAGGGGACCAGGATACTTTAAAATAAACAACAGTCTACTTTTAAATACAGAATATCAATTATTAATAAGAAATTCAATTAATGAAATGTTAGCTCATAACAAGAATGCAAACCCAAATATTAAATGGGAATTAGTAAAAGGCAACATAAGAAATGTAACAATAGAATTTGCTAGCCAGAAGAAAAAGGACGATAATCAGCAAGAAATAAAATTAATTAAAGAAATCGAAAATCTTGAGCAAGAAATAGTAAATAATTATAAAATAGAAAAGTTAGAGGAAATATCATGCAAAAAACAGTTGTTGGAAAATATACGGGACAAAAAAATTAATGGAATAATATTAAGATCCAAAGCTATTTATGTTGAAAGTAACGAAAAAAATAGTGCCTTTTTTGCAAACTTAGAAAAAAGACATGCTGAAAAGAAAATAATTAAACGCTTAAAAGTCAATGATACTTATGTAACAAACCAAAATGAAATTCTACAGGAAGAAGTAAATTTCTTTACATCAATTTATCAAAAACAAAACAATAAAACATCAAACATTGATTTTTTTAACGTACCAATAAATAATCTCAATGATAACGACAAAACCATCTGCGAAGGGCTTTTATCAGCAGAAGAATGCCATAATGCCTTAAAACAGATGAACAATAGTAAAAGTCCGGGCTCAGATGGATTAACAGCAGAGTTCTACAAAATATTCTGGGAAGACATAAAACAAACATTTATAGCTGCAATTAACTATTCGTTCACCACTGGAAATTTAACTGATCTACAAAAACAAAGTATCATATCCTTAATTCCTAAGCAAGATAAAGACACTTCTGTTTTAACAAACTGGCGACCAATATCACTTCTTAATGTAGACTATAAGATAGCTACAAAGACCATTGCAAACAGAATAAAAAAAGTTATACCGTTAATAATAGCTCCAACACAAACAGGTTTTATAAAGGGGCGCTATATTGGAGAGAATGTAAGGTTAATTTTTGAAATATTAGAATATCTCGAAAACAAAAAAATGCCCGGTCTCTTATTTTTCTCTGACTTTGAAAAAGCATATGATACTTTGAATCATGATTTTATGTTTAAATGTTTAAAACACTTCAACTTCGGTGATGACCTTATTCGGTGGGTTAGACTTTTCTATCATGATATAAATAGTGTTATAATGAACAATGGGCATATGTCCGAAAGTTTTAAAATAAAAAATGGCGTCCGACAGGGTTGTCCACTCTCGTCATCCTTATTTGTAATATGTATCGAATTACTTTCCAATTATATTGAAAAAGAACGAACAATCACAGGTATTAACATAAACGGGGTAGAATTAAAACAATCACTATTCGCAGACGACGCTACATTTTTTAACAACGGTTCGCAAGCCTCCTTTGAAAACCTCATAAATACAATAACACAATTCGGTCATACCTCTGGATTAAACCTTAACATTTTCAAATCAACCATACTAAGGGCAGGGATTTTAAAAAATACAGCTATAACGTTTTGTCAGAATTACAAATTTAATTGGACATCTGAATCTGCGAAAACATTAGGATTGAATTTTTATAATTGTAAAACAAAAAATGTAACCCTAAACTTAGAACCTAAATTAAATGCATTTAGCGATTGTCTCAAACAATGGCAACATAGGAAACTGACCCTATTTGGAAAAATTACAGTAATTAAAACCTTTGCACTACCAAAATTAGTATATCCTTTTACTGTCTTACCAAATCCCTCAAAACATATTATTAAAAACGTAACAAAACAGATTTTTAATTTCGTATGGGATGGTAAACCAGATAAAATTAAACGCACTAAAATCATTATGAATTATAAACATGGAGGTTTAAAGTTAACAGACATCGAAATGTTTTTAAATTCTATTAAGGGTTGTTGGGTTAAGCGGCTTCTTGCACAAAATAACAGCTCATGGAAGTGCATATACGATACTATTGTTAAAAAATACGGAGGGGAATTGCTTTTTGAGTCAAATTTACGACCACTAGACATTAAACGTATTTGTAAAAATAATGTATTTTTTGAAAATATACTTAACGGTTGGAACGCGAGTGTAAAAATTGCTATCAACATGATTTTAGTAAACATATTATATGGAATAATAGTGAGATAAAGATTGAAAACAAAACTCTGTATTGGAAAGAATGGCATGATAAAGGTATAAAATTTATTGATCAGTTAATTGACTTCCAGATGAATAAATTTTATAGTTTTGCAGATTTTAAATATATTTACAATGCATCTAACGGCGATTTCTTAAAGTACAATAGTCTAATAAATAATATACCAAAACATTTATTGGAAATTGTAGACGAACGTTTCTTAACAGGACATAGAAATAAAACATTATTGGATATAATTAAGACATCAAGCCAACCAAATAGAGTTTTGTACAACCTTCAGTTATCAAAAGTATCTAATACAAGTGCAACATCAGAAAATAAATGGCAAGACATTTTGCAAAATAAAGAATTAAATTGGACTAAAATATATACATTAGTACACCAAACATGTACTGACACAAGTCTTGGATGCTTTCAATATAAATTTATTATGCGCTTAACCCCAACAAATACATATCTCTATCGATGCAAATTGATACATTCTAACATGTGTGATTTGTGCAATGAATACTATGAGGATATTGAACACTTGTTTTGGAAATGTCGTGTTTCGCAACACTTATGGAGCAAACTCTCTGATTATTTATACGATAAAGGCATTTTAGTATATTTTAACTACGAACTAGTATGTTTCGGTCAGTTAGACAACAATAAAAACGCAACAACGATCAATTTTATTATCTACCTTATGAAATATTTTATATTCACAATGAAATTTCGGGATCGTAATCCCGACTTCAAAAGTTTTATTTCGATCTTGACATCACGTCTTGATATTGAACACGAAATAGCCCTAAAAAATGATACACTTGAAAGATTTTATACAAAATATCGATTTTTAATCGACAGTCAGACATGAACCTCACTTTTTATTTCTTTTTTCCTTTTTTTGTCAGCATATATTCTCTACCTTTTAAAGCACCTCTCTTTTATAGCAAGATTAACTAGTTAGCTTTTTTTTTTTTTAAGATAAAAAGAAAACACATCCGGTAAAACACGTCATTATACGTGCATAAACTGTTGCTATTTTTTCTCCGTTTAAATTTTGGGAAATACTTTACTTGCATATGCATGCTTTAAGTGTTTTTGAACTCATTTCTCATGTGTATTCTCAGTGTAAACTGCATGTATATACATGTGTATGTATAATGTATGTTTTATTGATATTTAATAAAAAAAAAAAAAAAAAAAATAAGCCACGCCTCGAGGTTGCAAATTCCAGTTGGGTTACAAGGTCTCAGGTGAGCGTCCTAGGGCCATCAGGGCCCTCTTGTTTGTCAGACATGTCTGACTGTCTGACTGGTTTCGCATTGTCTGCTCATGGTTTTGACTTTCTGCTTTGAGCTGATTTCCTTTTCAATGGCACATTTAATATACCAGTGCTTAGTAACACACAGTGCTGATAAATGTTAGGGAAAGATCTAGAGCGAAATAGCAGGGTGCTGCAGCCTGCTCCTTTTTGGTTTCTCCCTGCTGCCCATACATGCCATAATTTTTTCAGGCCAAAACGAGACATTGACAAAAAATCGGTGGGAGATTTGACATTTCAGCGGGACAGCTTAATATTGTTATTTTGTCGCATGATCCATGGATTTCAATGTTCGTATTAAAATGTTGATATCATTCGTGTACATAATACATGTATAAATTAATTAAGGCTAACGCGTTTTCATTTTTTTAATACGTTTAAACAAAATAAAATAAACGAAACATCACCGTTTATACGGTTTACCATAGCCTTTTAAAAGCAAAAGTGTCATTGTTGTTGTGAAACTGAAAGTAATAATTCTTTCCTGTTGTTTATATCCAGTGCGCATCTGATTCGCGCAATGACGTCACATTCAAACCCACTTTTCTCGTTGTTCTCGAATCATAAGGTTATAATCAATCTAGTTACGGGGCCTTTTTATTCCATAAATAATGTTCTTACGAGCATTTGTTTAGTGCTTCAACTGTTTTTAATCGTTACCACTGTTGAACTTATAGTACTGATTGGATAATTAATGAAGTATAAACATCTTGATATACAAACATGTATATTATATATGCTTTGTTCTTGCAAAAACAGTGGGAAAATTTCCACGACGTCATGCCAACCTGCGTCAAATGTTAAAATGCTCATTATACATTGTGCACTTTGTGTAAATCTTTTGTTCTGCAAGAAAATGTACAACGTCACGTCATCTGCATGGAAAGCATGGGTGTATTAGTTGCCATATAAAACTGTGAGATCTTTACTTTTGAATGAAAGTTTCGTAGCGCATAACATCAAAATTAGGTATCTGTATGGCGAACATATGCAGTTAACATTTCCTCTTTACCAATGAAAAACAAAACAGCCGAATGGATAACGTAATTGTCGTTCAGATAGGTCCGTATTGATCTAGGACGTACAGTTACTGTATACACCCTCCCCGTGATGACTAACAGCAATTAGCGACCGCGGATTATCTGGCCACCGTCCCGCGAAAGCGTGACAAAGGATAATAAACCACTGTTTGGGTTATCATAAGTGCTCCTCATCGACACGCGGCTAGCGGGTATTATTGTCATAGGGACCAATTAAGGATTTAACGATAAGAAGTAAATTGTTGGCCCAATGCAACTTTTATTGCACAATGACATCGATTATTGTGATTCACTGGGACAAAATGCATCTGAGCGGGACGCCAGGACAAACCTCGCGAAAACGGGACAATCCCGGCGAGACGGGGACGTATGGCATGTATGCTGCTGCCCCTCTGGGGTGGTCAAGACAGAAATGTTGAATATCTTTAAAAAATTAATATAATTTTGCAAATATTTTAGTGACAAATGAATAAACAATGCTTAAAAACCTTAATTACATGCATTATACCTATAGATTACACAGCAATAAGAAAATTACCGTAAATGTCCTTATTGACGCCCATGCCCTAATAGAGGCGCATGGGGTATTTTTTGGTCCCGAAATATTTTGTGTCGATCTTTCGAACATTAACGAAAAACTAAAGTTAATTTCGATAGAAACGATTAAATAGACCACCATATTTATGTATCCGTAATTGCCTGCATATAAATAAACCTATGCTCCACTATACGGGTTACACGCAACCATATATGACGCAAGTGAATGGGACCACATAAATTCATTACGATATTATGAATATTTATGATAAGAACATGTAATAACAGTTTGCGCATGCAAAGCAAATTTCATGCTTCCCACGTGGAGGTTTCAACAACAAGCGCTGTCAAAAGCAGTCAACCAGAATGTTGTGAACAGTGCCATTATTATACATGTACCATTAGCGTACATGTATTAGCGTTCTAGGTGTTAATAATTTAGACAGTACCAATGTGCATAACGTGCGAGTGAGCTCGTCATGTCGATATTAATTTAGACAGTACCATCGTGAATTTTCTCATGCGGACCAAGCCCATCTGCCGTATTTAGACTGTACCAATGTGTATTACATCATTGCAAAGTGCACATACATGAAAACTTGATTTCTGGATGACGGCAGAATTAACAAAAAGTGGCTCCATTTAAACGCGCAGGGGTCTTAAAATGACACGCGCCCTGCGCGTCAAAAAGGACATTTACGGTATTAGAAAATATCAACAGACTGGCAGTCTTCACGAAACTTTGAGGTCCTCAGTCAGACATTTGGTCTTACTGACGAGATAAATCTGTCAGACCTGCTGCACATTTGTCAGACCAAACACAGTCAAACACACTTTGGAATTATTTAAATGTTTTTACAGGTTTACATCATTTATTCATATTGCATTTTATTTGCAATTAATTTTGTACATTTTAAATCAAAATAATTTACAGTTATATGTATGCAATATTTACCACTCATATTCATTCTCTGATAATCTTCATAACTTGTTATATTTCACACAGTTAAATTTATAAAATATGTTTTAATTTAAGTCTAATTAACACATATGTAGATCTATTTCACTTTATACAGTTTCTATTTAAAATCCTATTATTATTTTTATATAATGTCTTGTATATATTTTTACATATTTTATACAATGTAATATTTTAATAGTCCAAAAACAAAATGTAGTTTATAGTGGTTCAAAATGTAAAGGAAATAAATGAACATTAAATAGCAAAAGCTACATGTAGCGTCCAAGTAATCTTCACCCCACCCACTCTTTTAATCACAGAACTACAAATACAATGCTTTGTGTCCAAAATCTTAACATTTGTTGATTACGGGTAATGAAACAATTTAAAAGGACTGTATTTATTTAAAAAATACTCTAGCAAACTTTCAAATGTCATGAATGTTGCCTCAGCCAAAGTTGTTGCATATAATTTGTGTACATGGATGATTTGGAATAATACTTGTATTAGTGAACACTATCTAAATATAAATTTGTTTAACAAATGACGACGTACTTTTGACGCGATCGGCGTATGCAATCAACTTCATATTAATTCTCATAATTAGAATAATGTTCATTTCGCAAAAGTAATAATTACATTGCCTTCTTTTAATCTATAGTAATTAACTTATTAAATACGTGCGTGTTTAAAGCACATCACAAAACGCTTACCTAACGGGATGGTGTAACAAATCACTTGCCCCTTTACTGAAGGCGTGATAAACTTTCTGTCGACGACGCTCATTTGCATATTGGAAAATTTACGCGTTCTCATTGGCTGACTGGTTTGGCTGTACTAAAACTGACTCCTCCTGCGTCTTGAATATAATTGATACACTGGTGCAGAAGGGGAGTGTGTTAAATGCCGAGTAGGCGTTCTTTGTCTTTGATAAACATGCGTGTGCAAACGGAAATGGTTGCATCCTAGAATCAAACACTGAATCTTATGGCGTCCTCACTGTATCAAGACGAGGTCATCGGTGTTTTTAAATTGCAATCGAAATGCGCATCGTGTAATTCCGTTGAATTTAAAAATAGATGTTGTTATGATCGTGTGCTGTTTAACTTTCGATTTTATAGAAAATATTTTAGTCAAACATTGTGGGTCGACGAACTTGAAATCTCTTTCGGACCTTGACAAATTTAGTCAGTCAGGTCCGTAGGTCCGACGGAGTTTCGTGAAGACTGGACTGGTCCAGATTTCCACCCTGCTCCTTTTTAGCAGCACCCTGTACTTTTTGTGATCCTAGATCTTTCCCTAGTAAATATTCTGGATGTCATTGGTTAAAGGTGATGAGTTATGGTTGTATCTTTCGGGGATTAGTGGAATTTCCTCTCCTGAAGAGTTTTTATCAATTAGGTTTACAGGCAAGTTTGATGAGGTTTTGTTTTTTTAGAAAATTAAAGTTAAGAGGTTTGCATTTCAGGATACACACAGCCATTTAGCTAATTGTTTTCATGTTTGGGCTAAACAAATTATGGTTAGTGATATTGGAATAAAGAACATTTTTAGTCGGGATTAACCCTGAATTCTAAGTTTATTTTGAAGGAATGCATGTATAAACGTTTTTTTAAACATATTGGAAAGTTTTTGGTTTGTGTCCAAACCGGAGTACAATTTCAAATGTGTATGTTAATGTACTTGGAACTCTAGGACTACACGGATATATACAGCCGAGTGAAGCGTCAGAGGAAGCAGGTGAAGAGGGACATGTATGGGATGCCAATTGAAACTGACAATGACGAAAACGAGGACGATGGTAACTCACTGATGACTGGCTGTAGATCTAGTTTATTCAACATTTGTGGCGCGTCGTGAGAAAACCGGTCTTAATGCATGTGCGTAAAGTGTCGTCCCGGATTAGCCTGTGCAGTCCGCACAGGCTAATCCAGGACGGCACTTTCCGCTTTTATGGTATTTTCTGTTTCAAGGAAGTCTCTTCTAAACATAAACCCCCTGTAGGCAGAAAGTGTAGTCCTGCATTAGCCCAACCGGACTGCACAGGCTTATTTGGGACGCCACTTTACGCACATGCATTAAGACTAGTTTTCCCACGACGCCCCTCATTTCATTTAACACATGGTTTCAATATTCACTGACACTAAATTTCATCGATCTTAACTTGGATGTTCATTATAGTTATATAGCATATTATAAGAAAGTTTATTAATGTAATATTTCTTTTGTGAGTTTCTAAACCAGTCAATTACATGGCAGTTTACTTGACGTAATTAATCTGTTTTGGTTTTAAGATTACCAGGTTTTGATATTTTTAGAGATTTTAGTGTGTATAAATAGTTCATTGACTAAATGACATCTTGTTGAATTTTGTGTGTGTGTGTTTTTCCGAAGTTAATAGCATGTACATGTATACATAAGTTATATCTGGATCAAAAATGTTTTGATGAAAGGTGACAATGAGGAGGAAGAAGATGATGATGAAAACGCAGACAGTGATGGTGATGATGATGAAGATAACGATGATGATGATAACGATGATGATGAAGACCAAACGTCTGCCCAGAAGAGATCCTACAACCTAAGAGAGAACAAACCCAGGACACAGCTGTACATTGCTCCTGTCGAGGGTAACTGTCCGCTTGTATTATTATGCCCCCCTTCAAAGAAGTGGGGGTATCTTGCTTTCCACCTGTCCGTCCGTCAGTCGGTCGGTCGGTAGGTCTGTCCGTAGACCATTTCGTTTCCGCACAATATCTTGAGAACGCTTTGACCTACGATCACACATAACAATAACACATTGAGATATTTTAATGAAACTTTATACATAGATACCTTACATCAAGACCTCGCTTGGGATTGCATATGGGGTGGGGTCAAGGTCACTGTTACTAAAAAAAAGAAAAAAACAGACCATTTCATTCGCATATATCTTGAGAACGCTTTGACCTACGATCATAAAAGATGGTACGCTGGTTACTTGGGAGGAAGGGAAGAACCCTATAAATTTTGAGGTCAACAGGTCAAAGGTCAAGGTCACCGTTGCTAAAAATAGAAATACGGTTTCCCCTCAATAACTTGAGAACGCATTGAGATATTTTAATGAAACTTTATACATAGATAACCTTACATTGAGACCTCGCTTGCGAATGCATATGTGGTGGGGGTGGTCAAGGTCACCGTTGCTAAAAATAGAAAAATGGTTTCTGCTCACTAACTTGAGAACGCATTGAGATATTTTAATGAAACTTCATACATAGATACCTTATATTGAGACCTCGCTTGGGATTGCATATGGGGTGGGTGGGGTCAAGGTCACCGTTACTAAAACTAGAAAAACAGTTTCCGCTCAATAACTTGAGAATACATCGAGATATTTTAATGAAACTTTATACATAGATACCTTACATCGAGACCTCGCTTGGGATGACATATGGGGTGGGTGGAGTCAAGGTCACCATTACTAAAATTGGAAAAACAGTTTCCGCTCAATAACTTAAGAACGCATCGAGATATTTTAATGAAACTACATGCATAGATACCTTATATTGAGACCTAGCTTGGGATTGCATATGGGGTAGGTGGAGTAAAGGTCAAGGTCACCATTACTAACAATAGAAAAACGGTCTCAACTCAATAACTTGAGAATGCATTGAGGTATTTTAATGAAAGTTCATACATAGATACCTTATATTCAGACCTCGCTTGGGATTGTATATGGGGTGGGTGGGGTCAAGGTCACCGTTACTAAAAATAGATAAAACGGTTTCAGCACAATAACGCATCCAGATATTTTAATGAAACCTTATACATATATACCGTATATCGAGACCTTGCATGGGATTGCATATGGGATGGGTGGGGTCAAGGTCACCGTTGCTTAAAAATAGAAAAATGGTTTTCGCTCAATAACTTGAGAACGCATCGAGGCATTTTAATGAAACTTCATACATAGATACCTTATATTGAGACCTCTCTTGGGATTTCATATGGGATGGGTGGGGTCAAGGTCACCTTTTCTAAAAATAGAAAAACGGTTTCCGCTCAATAACTTGAGAACGCATCGAGATATTTTAATGAAACATCATACATAGATACCGTATATCAAGACCTCGCTTGGGCTTGCATATTAAAAAAAAATCTTAACAATTGCACATATTCACAACTTGGCTGCATACATGTTTTACAAACATCTTTTGTTGATTTTGTATTTCTTCCATTACTCAAAATATTGAGTGGAAGTATTTGCTTTCATTAACATTCATGCATAATCAGTAAGGGAACTAGATTGGTGCTAAGAAATATGAAATAGTTGCCAAAAATTCTGATTTTGCAATGATACGTGTTAGTTATCATATTTTCCTTAAAGCGTTTGAAACTTTTGCTTCTTTTTCGAATATTTTCAACAATTTTAGTAGCCATTGAGAAATGTTAGTAGCCAAATGGCTATTTTAGCTACCAGTAGTTCTAACATGGTGTAAGATTATGAGTGTAGCAGTTGCCTATTTGTCGGTTGCTCTCGCTGTTCCTATGGGAAGATTATACCTAATCATGATAACTTTGTATAAACTACAACTTTTGCTTCAAAAGTAATAAAAGAAGCAATGTTTATATTTTAATAGTATTCTATGTCGGCATTCTTAATATTCCTGATACATGTAAAATGCTTTGACAAAAATAAATAATTAAATGCTTCACAGTTAAGGATTAAAAGAAAATGACTCAATTTTTCGAATAATTTGTGATTGTGAAATAATTTCTGCAGATTTTATATTGATTTTTGTCATGTTCAAATCAGTATCATTAAAATTTAGAGAGAAAAAAAGGCATATACAAACTTTTGTTCATAGAATTACGTTTCTGTGCATACAGTGTCTTTTGACTAAAATTTAAATTAATTGTTTATCATTTAAAGTATTTACAGTAAAAGGCTTGAAGTCATTAAATGGGGGTTCGTTTTGATCCTTTTGGGTTGGGGTAGGTTATGGTATAATTCAGCTATTATCACTAGGAAACAACTGCCCTGTTTTCTTTTCATGATCGCATCTGTTTTACAGAGAAAAGAAGGCGTAACAACAACCGATTCCTGGTTGACGAAATCACAGCTGCGCGATCACCTGCACGCAGAAGACGGGTGGAGAAGCTGGGTTACCTCTCACCTGCCCGCAAACACAATCTAGGCAGGGGGTTAGTAAGCTGTGTATCCTTTGCAGTACATGTTCATATAAGAAAACTTTTGATAAACATGTGTATGATATTAAATTGTTATTTTATGAAATTATGACATATTATAATATTAATTGTGCATTTTTTATGTAATAAAATATAATAAAAGACGATAGGGTAATTATAATTAACCAGCAAGTAACAGAAGGAAATTATTTAAAAATAAAAAAATCAAATGTTTTTGTTAGGATGGTTTCTGAATGCATAACAATAACACTGATGGTCATAAAATTGTGAAGAATAAAATTGCTAATCAGATTAAAAACAGAGTTTCTTCTGTGGTGGGTAGTATAAATGTCAAAGTATGAATTTAAATACAGTAACTCAAAACTGTGTTTCTTGTGTTGGTAACCAATCCAATTGATTGTAAGTGGATAAATATCAAAAATGTTTTTGTCAGTATGGTAAAAAAAGAAACACACAATTTAGTTCAAAAACAAAATTATTGAACATTGCTGCGCAACATTTCAGACACAAACGTAGGGCGTTCCATGGCTCGAGTTCTACGTCCTCATCCAGTGACTCCAGCAGCGATGAAGAGAAATTCCAGAGACGCAAGGCCAAGAGCATGATGAAGGCCAGGCAAAAGTAGGTCAACTTTCGGTTTCTAGAAGAGCCATAGATACTTGTAGATGATGTTATTCCTTTGGTCAACTTTTAATTTCATAGCCTCAGGAATTTAAGTATCCATGGTATTATGGACTAACCGGGTGTGTTCCTCGTAATCGCGTGTTTAAAATTTTAGATTTCAATTAATGCTAAAAGCCAAGCAAAATGTCTGTAAATGTCAGATTCTGATTTCATAGCCTCTCGGACGTGCTAGTGATTATTCTATGAATAATTAAGTCAACAAAGTCTGTTTAGGCCACTCTTTAGACTTTCAGTCCCATTATTGACAACAGAGGTAAAATGTATTAACTACTAACACATCATTTCAGGAGGCGTTATGTTTTGTTGTTTTCAGCCCTTAAGAAAAGCAGTATTGAATTGCTGCCTCAACATACCGCATTTGTCTTTTATCATAATTAAGAAATTGTATTTAATTTTTAATTCTGGCATCTTGATGTGGGAGGCATATAGTGATTGTCCTGTCTGTCCTTCCGTCCGGTACGAGGTTAAGTAGATTTTACCGTTTCATCTAGCACCAACACTGCTGACTACAACACTTGGATACTTACACAGTTGTTGCTTATGACCATCCCCATATCACCCAACCTCACTTTGACCTTGACCTAATTTGGACTTATAATAATTCAAAAGTGCCATTTCTTGGTTAACTAGATTTTACCTTTCGTCTAGCACCAACGCCGCTGACTACAACACTTGGATATTTACACAGTTGTCACTTATGACCGTTCCCAATCCACCCATATCGCCCAACCTCACCTTGACCTAATTTGGACTCAGAATAATTCAAATGGTCTATTTCTTTGTTAACTAGATTTTACTGTTTCGTCTATCACCAGCACTGCTTACTACAGCACTTGGATACTTACACAGTTGTAGCTTATGACAATTCCCAATCCACCCATATCACCCAACCATACTTTGACCTTGACCTAGTTTGGACTTAGAATAATTCAAACGGGCTGTCCAGCACTAACTGGGGGCATGTGTGTTAATCGAACACAGTGTCTTGTTTAAAAAAATAGCTTTTTGGTGTTTTCATAGTTTGCTGCCAATGAACTTTGAGCCTGATGATATCATGAAGTCCTCTCTGTTACGGGACAGACAGAAGATTGGCTCAAGTTTGGCTGATGTGGACCCTATGACCATCGACAAAACTGTAAGCAAACATTCTTTGTTGTAGTCTTATACAATGTATACAACAATACACATTTTGTGACTTATGAAATAGATGATTTGCATGTTCTTACTTTTAGAATTTCTACTTCAGTAAGTTCACTGCATTTCTTAACAAATATAGCTAGTGTACAGTATAGCGGTACATATACATTTAACTGTTCAAACGGTACTTGTTAATGAGTTGGATATGAATGTTTTTCCTCATGGTTTAAAAAACTTATATTATTACTGATACCACTACATATTCCCATATTACTGTAGTATCATCTCAGGTCATTTAAAAGAGTACAAGTATTGAGACCACTATCATTCCAGTGTTTGACTTTAAGATTTTAAAATTAGCGGCCATATTTTGTAATTGTGCAGTAGTACCTATCATTTTGAAATATTTCCCACAGAATGTGCAAACACATACCTCATTTTCAAATAATTTCAGAAATTTAAGTAGACATTGGCTATTTTTGCTTCTTGTAATTAATGCAGGGATGGTGAAATCAATTGTCCATATTGTCCAGCCTGTCCCAGAGCATGTATGGACAGTTGAAATAGTGCTAAATTTTCAGCATAATGATCATATAGACAAGTAAGGCAATATGACATTTCACCACCCCTGTAACGGTACCAAATAATTTTCGCCATTTTTCAGGTAACGTTTGACAGTGTAGGGGGCCTGGGTAAGCATGTGCGTGCCCTGAAAGAGATGGTCGTGTTCCCTCTCATGTACCCGGAGATCTTTGAGAGGTTCAAAATCACTCCACCTAGGGGCGTCCTCTTCTATGGACCACCTGGTAAATACCTGGCAGATAAAACATGACAATTTTTGTCTGGTTTGAATATTTTAAGAAAAACGGGTGTTCATCATTTGGAGTTTCTTTTATACACTTGCCTATTTTATATTTGTTTGTATTACATTCTTGGGAAATTTGGACTCCTGATGTGGTCTTTTAAATGATTGCAAGAAAGACGTGCATTGAGAATTAGTGAACTTTGTATGTGTCACGTTAAGTTAAGCCATGGGCACTTGGCGACTGATATTCACAGATATTTTTGCATTAAAAAATTCAAGCAATCTCATTAATGTCAAATAAATGCTGATTTTGATCTCGAGCTAAAGCTGCATTGTTTTCATACACGATACTTGATGTAGTCAAATATTGCAGAATGCACACTATGGTTAAATATCTTATTTACTGTTAGAACTTGACAATTTGTACAGGCACTGGGAAGACACTGGTAGCAAGGGCCCTTGCCAATGAATGCAGCACTGACGGCCGGAGGGTGGCGTTCTACATGAGGAAAGGGGCCGACTGCCTCAGCAAGTGGGTGGGGGAGTCGGAAAGACAACTGAGGCTGCTCTTTGATCAGGTATGCAGTGAATAAAATTAGCAGTTTGGTCAAGCAAGCCTGAATTCTTGTATTAATACTTAAAAACAAGAGACGATGTTGACACGCCTACCGTTATAAAACTAAGAATCTGAGCAAGCCTAGTTCAGAATTAACCAGTTCAGGGCTTACGGGTTTGTGCTAAAATCAACCACTGTAGAGCGGGTGCGGGTATTACCAAACGTGCATGTTTTTCCGAACAATTTCTATTTATAAATGTATCACTTATTAGTATCATATTAACCTTGATATGATGTCATTTGTATTATGTTATGTCTTTATCCAACCAAATTGGCATTTTCATGGTTCATTATTTTGAGTATTTAACATTTTGTGACAATATGAATAAGACACCGCCAAAGTTCAATCCATCCTTCAGCATTTTTGAATTTAGAACTGCTGACGTCATAAGGTTGTAAGATCATGTCATACTAATTTTCTTAATTTATCTTGTTATTTATGGAAAGTAAATACGAGGGGCGTTGTGAGATAACCGGTCTTAATGCATGGGCATAAAGTGTCGTCCCGGATCAGCCTGTGCAGTCTGCACAGGCTAATTCGGGACAGCACTTTCCGCTTTATGGTATTTTCTGTTTGAAGGAAGTCTCTAACCATAAATTCACTTTAGGCGGAAAGTGCCGTCCTGGATCAGCCTGTGTGGACTGCACAGGCTGATCCGGGACGACACTTCACGCAAATGCATTAAGCCCGGTTTTCCCACGACGCTGTACATATGCTCTTCATTATAAGAGACATCGCACTACTTATTTTTAACAAGCATGTAAAACATGTTCAGGGGTGTTTGGTAATACAGCAGGTGTTAGGAGGTATGCATGTTTTACCAAACACTTTAATATTTGTATACTGAAATTTAAGTTTAAACAACAATAAGTTAAGAAATCAGCCAAAAACAAGTAGTCAGTAAACCAACTCTTAATAAAATATAAACATATCAATTATTAAAGAAATTTAATACAGGAATATCTATTCTAAAAGATATGATATATAGTTTCTGCCTATAGAAAGCTTATGTTGAAGCGGTGTGCTAAGAAGGAAGAAGAATTTGCTTAACTTCTTTGAAACAAGAAAGAATACAGAAATGAAATTATTAAGAGGAAGAAAATAGTCTTAAAACAAACAACAACAAAGGATGCTAAATAGATCAAGTGAATTAAAGAGTGGAAATAGAGAGGTAATAAATTCAGGCAAGAATGCATTGTGTCCCAGGCAGAATCCTCTTTTGAGTGTGATGGGGAGGTGCACATTGAAATTTTGAACAACTACTTGTCTGAAAGGCGTCTTTAATTGACTTTGTACATTGGAATCCGGTCTTGGCAGATTCAATATTAGCTGTGTGCCAGATAAATATATATCAGCATCGGATGGTTGTTGTTTGAAAGCACAATAACTGTTGAAAGTGTATACAAATTACAATAATTAATATATCATTAATAGAACACACGCATGTTTATTACATTTTTTTCTTGTTAAATACATCCCATACTTATATGTCAATGGAAGTGTAATTAAATATATTAGTATGCATACTCATTAATGTGTTTCACAGCAACTTTTTTTCAGAATCCTTTGTTTATTTTAATTAATGGTGACGTGTTTGGCAATACATGCACAGCAGGGCCTTCCCCAGAATTTTTTCAGGCGCCACGGTCCCGAGAAGGGTGGGTTAGGGAGGGGTGTGCCTTTCCCAACATGGAATTTTTTTTCGCGGCATGTGTCAAATGACGTTATCTGGTGCGTTTTAGCAGACAGCTTTTCATTTTTAGAAAACGTTTAAACGAAATAAAATTTACGAAACATCACCGTTAAAACGGTATACCTCGAGCCTTTTAGAAAGCATTGGGCGTCAATTTTGTTGCGAAACTGAAAGTAGCTAGTAATTTTTTCCTGATTTTTTTGTCCAGTGCGCATCCCTTTCGCACAGTGACGTCATGTTCAAACCAACTATTCTCGTCGTTCTCAAATATTTAGGTTACACTCGATCTACTAGTACTTACGAAGCCTTTTTTGTTCGATTAATTATGTTCATATGGGCATGCATTTAGTGTTTTAACACTGTTTTAATCGTTACAACTTTTGAAAATAGTACTAATTGGATAATTGGTAAATTGTACAGATGTTGATTAAAATTATGCATTTATATAATATATGCTTTGTTCGTGCAAAAATGGCGGGAAAATTTTCTCGTGCACGTCATGCCTACGCACGTTAAATGTTAGTAAAGCACATGGTCTGTACACGCACGCTTTCCATGCGTGGAACGTGACGTCGTTGTTTTCAGCAACATTTTGCGCTCTTTTGTAGAAAACACGGGTTTTATATGGCATGCATGTAAAACAAGACAACTTATTTTACGAAACTACAACAGTAACACTGCATAGGCTTTTCCGATTACTATGTCATATTAGCGTATTATAGACTGATTTTCGCAGTGTATTTTTTTATTGTAGTTATTAAATTTAGCAAATAGATAAGTGTGGATATTATAAAATATGAAAGGGCGAGGGTTTGTTTTGACGCGAATATGAAGTTACTCGATTGTGGATACATGCCGATTGCGCCGATTCGTTAATGATAACGTCGTTCCATAGCGAAGACAACCTGAGCGTTTCTATTGGCTTATATTGATTTTACTGCGTAATGAAACTCCGTTTACAGGGGCTGGGCTTCAAGGTGATTGATTGAGGCTTAGGAATAACTGCAAATTGTTAACATTTTCTGCGAAGTGTCACTCGCTGCGATCATTAGCCGACTTGGTTTATAAGCGCAGCACTAATTTATGGCGCCCCGGGAATGTTCAAGTTAAAATTCAAACGCCCTGGGACGGGGGCGCTAAAACGGCCTGGGGAAGTCCCTGACAGGTGTTGGGAATTAGATGCATGTGTTCGGTAATACAAGCAGGGGGGTTTTGATTTCTGAATGACGTATCTCGCTATAAAATGCGCATCTATATGCTTCTATAGCATTTGACTGTTATATAATGATAAAATTACATGTCAAGTTGTGCAGATAGAGAAACAAGCTTGTATTACCAAACAGTATGGTTTTACACCTTAAGTGTTGAGTAATACGCGCACCCGCTTTATGTGTAATGTAAAATAAATGTTAAATATTTGCAGTCAGTTGTGAACAAACACAATTGTTAAAAATATTTTTTGGCAAAAGAGAATTTATGTTAAAGCATAGTTGTTTTATTGTATTTGAATTACAGGAATGAAACCTAGAAGTCTTTTCATATGAATATGGTGTACACCTACTATTTTGTTGTTATTGACACTAATTATAATTTTCTAACCGTTAATAAGAAACCATTACATGCAATCATGTATCTAGTGCACACCCACTATCAAATTGACAGCATTGAGGTAAATAAATGTAGCTATCTTTGGCTTTTCTTCTGAACTCCACTGTTCTTTTCACAGGCCTATCAGACTAGACCGTCCATCATCTTCTTTGACGAGATAGACGGCCTTGCCCCTGTTCGTTCAAGTCGCCAGGACCAGATCCACAGTTCAATCGTCTCAACTCTACTAGCACTAATGGATGGACTGGACAGCAGGGGAGAGATAGTGGTTATTGGTGCTACTAACCGCCTTGATTCTATTGATCCAGCTCTGAGACGGCCTGGTAGATTTGATAGGGAGTTCCTTTTCCCTCTGCCTTCTATACAGGTTGGTTGATTTTGTATATGTGACTATTTTTGTACATACCAGAGCTCCAGGTAACTTTCTAGGGCAATTTTTATTTTACTCCCTAATTTAAAACTGATTTCTTAAATACGATTGATTAAATCATTTTTTACTATTGAATATGACACATCAATACTTAATTCTAAATCAGACACTTAACCAATTCTAAATCAGACACTTAACCACCCTGTTTGTTGCCATGACATGTGAAGATTTCATACATTGTGCAGATAACACTATTTGCCCTACCTATGCAGGTACAGTTAATAAGTAACTCAATACATCAGAAATAAACGGACGCCATATCTTGACTGACCACAATAGTTGACCGTCGAGTACTCTGCTCAGGTCATCTAAAATGGTTCTAACGATTGCTCATCATCTGCAGTGACACCAAAAGTTTATATTATTTTAATCTGAGACTTCAAACATTTAGAAAACTTCTTTTTTGCTGTTAAAAAGTGCATGTTTCAAATGTTTTGCTGACAGTACCACAATGCTTTATAGCAGCTTTTGATTCACCATATCTTTTATATTGGGTAGAACATTGTTTTTATTACTTATTTCTTGTGGTTATGATTATAAAAAGAAAGCACTAGCATAGTTTTCTGGCCACTAACTGGCTTTTGAAACCTTTCACGCTTCGATGAACTTGTGTTCTCCACCATTTTGATTTTTTTTACCAATTGCACAGAACAGTCCACTTCATTTCGGCTCTGGACAAGATGGTCGTACTGCATGGCCGAAGTATAATTTATCAGCCTAATAAAACGTTCTTTTATTAAACTTTCTATCTTTCCCATTGTATAATAAATGTATTAGAAGTATTATACTACTATGATATTAACACGCATCACAGTCAGCGAACAGCGAACAAGTGATTATCAACTGTCTACACTATTGCCCGTTTTGAATTTGGGCTCTTGTTCCAAATAGAAAGCGCTTAAGTGACGTTATGAATCACAGTGAATTTTGCTATACATCTTGTATTGAGCGCCTGATGTTTCAGTCCTCGTGAGTTTCCGACACTGCCGAAACTGGTTAACTTACATGTTACGGGCGTTCACGAATTTCGAATTCTTGTTTTCATTTTTTCAATGCGTAACTTTACGCACAGATTTTAAATCTAAATCGTTTTTTGTTAATTTTAATGCGTATTAACGCCTTTACGCACGGTATTTGGACCTCTGACATACTGTGGAATTAGTAGTATTGATACAATCAGGTACCAGGGGTAGTGATTTTATTTAAATACTTACCTGGTCTTCTTGCATTCATTGATTGCTACTGAAACAACTTACAACTGGACTTTTTTTTAGCCCTTGCGTAATTTATAACAGCATTTATTTTCATATATAATGTGTTGTAAAGTTACCAGTCACCACTCATTTCTGCACTTTAGTATCTTGTTATTAGTCGTAATGCATTGTTTTTACTGCACTTACGAAACAGAATAGGTTCTGACCATTATAATCCATGTTTTTCCTATTCATTTTAGTCACAGGTTGCCTTAGCTTCTTTTCCTGTATATTCGGCCACTTAAGAGCTAAACTGCTTTTATACCCTTAATGAATACAATTTCAACACCACGAAGATTTTTATCAAAAAAGTTCAGGTCTCTCCTACTAAATAAAGGCTAGATAATGTAAAGATCAGCCATTCACTTAGTTACTGACCAATTCTAGCGAGGCACCATAGCAACCATGAATTTGTCAGATGTTTCCTATCATTTGGTTCAGTCTTCATTTTGATAAGAAAACACTAAAATTTTGTTACAATTTTGATATAATTAATTAGAAGCATTCTTTGTTAGATTAATACACAGTAGCATACTGTTTTAAAATGAATGTTTACAATATTCTTGGCTTATGCACAAAGTGTGTAGCAATTTTGGGGAATTTCTTTTTAACATCTTAATTTTCTTAGACAAAATCTATAATTCGCCATTTTTAAAACCAAAAACAATATGTATGTGATAGAATTGTCTAAATACAGATAACTAACACAAGTTTTATAAGAAATAGTAGTTGATTTCTATTATCTTGGGGTGGCCGAATCTATAGGAATGGCTGAATCTATAGGAAAGAAGGATATATGGCTCTTTTTTTTTTTTAAACATATTGATTCCTGTGTTGCCTAGGAACTGTAGAATAATTGTACCCAATTCATGGTCGACCAACTAATATCGGTGGTCGTGCGCGTTCGGTTGACAATGCTTTGGGTTGACCTGAACCATATTGGTGGTCGTGAGCGTTCGTTCTACCGTTGTTTTGGTCGTTCGACCTTGTTCTGGGTCGACCGAAAGCTCATCGTATATAAAGGGACGATTTTTTGGTCAGAATCAGTCTGTAACATTGTCATCTTAAGAGCAACTCTTTAAGAGCGACTCCTTCGTATTTCGAAGTACATAAATGTAATACCGTAATTTACCATGTATTACACGCACCCATGTATAACGTGCACCCGCTTTTTGAAGCAAACTTATGGGGAAAAAAACTGGAAAACAATTTGCAGCTGTTGTTTGTTAATATCCGCTGCTGTTATTTTACCAACTTTTGTCAATGTTTTTTTGTTGTTGTTGTTCTGGAATAGTTTCCTCAATTGACTTTCATATAAGACATAATCATTATTAATTTCATAAAAGCTTTCATAATTACCTTGTGCATGAAACACCTATAAATCAAAATTGAACATAAATATTCATGTTAATGTTCAATAAAACTTAATATTCAATAAGTTTTATGCCGTAACTCAATCTCCATTTTAATTCCAATACATGTATTTTCTTTCACTCCCTTTTAAATCTCCAAACTATCCAATGCATTAACAAACAATCGTCTAATTATACCCCCCTTCGAAGAAGTGGGGGTATCTTGCTTTGTACCTGTCTAACGGTCGGTCGGTATGTCGGTCGGTCAGATGGTTCGTTTACGCACGATATCTAGATAACGCTTTGACCTACGATCATGAAAGTCGGTATGCTTGTATGCTGGTTACTTGGGAGGAAAGGAAGACGCCTATACATTTTGAGGTCAGCAGGTCAAAGGTCAAGGTCATCATTGCTAAAAATAGAAAAATGGCTTCAGCTCAATAACTTGAGAACGCATCGAGATATTTTAATGAAACTCTGTACATAGATACCTTATATGGAGACCTCGCTTGGAATTGCATATGGGGTGGGTGGGGTCAAGGTCACCATTACTAAAAATAGAAAAACGGTTTCCGCTCAATAACTTGAGAACGCATAGAGATATTTTAATGAAACTTCATACATAGATACCTTATATTGAGACCTCGCTTGGGATTGCATATGGGGTGGGTGTGGTCAAGGTCCCCGTTACTAAAAATAGAAATACGGTCTCCGCTCAATAACTTGAGAACGTATCGAGATATTTTAATAAAACTTTGTACATAGATACCTTATACTGAGACCTCGCTTGGGATTGCATATGGGGTGGGTGGGGTGAAGGTCACAATTTCTAAAAATAGGAAAAAAGGGTTTCCGCTCAATAACTTGAGAACGCATTGAGATATTTTAATTAAACTTCATACATATATACCTTATATCGAGACCTCGCTTGGGATTGCATATGGGGTGGGTGGGGTCAAGGTCACCGTTACTAAAAATAGAAAAACGGTTTCTGCTCAATAACTTTAGAATCCATAAAGATATTTTAATGAACCTTCATACGTAGATACCATATATCGAGACCTCACTTGAGATTGCATATGGGGTGGGTGGGTCAACAGGTCAAAGGTCAATGATGACACAGGCTTGTAACATGAAAACTGTGTCCTCAGTAGACCATTTTGATTCCGCATGATATGTAGAGTACGCTTTGACCTACAATCATCCAAGTTGGTATGCTTTTTACTCGGGAGGAAAGGAAGACCGATATCAATTTTGAGGTCAAAGGTCAAGGTCACAGGGGCTTGTAACATGAAAACTGTTTTCTCCGCAGACCATTTTGTTTCTGCTGGATATTTAGATATGTTTTGGCCTATTTGATGTTTAAATCGAACAGAAAACAGCTAGGTATCCTTATATAATAGACTGTAAAAATAAATCCATATTTATACTCTATCTTTCTTTCAGCTTTATATTTTATTTCTAATTCATCAACTTTAATTTCCTCCCCATGTGTTAATGTGCACATACAATATTTAAAAAAATCTCTTAACAATTGCACATATTGACGACTTGGCTGCAAGTCGGGGGGCATACATGTTTTACAAACATCTCTTGTTTTAATGACAACCTTAAAATTTCCCCTAGAATGCTAATTCATAAATGCTCTATCGACAGTGCTTACATTGTTCAGGTACAATAGTATTGATTGATGTTTTTTCACTGACCACATGCTAATCGTGTTACACACGTAACTGCTTTAAAGCGCTAGAGCTGGCCAAAGTTCGGCTTTCACATCAAAGACTTTTTGAAGTTTGATTGACAGCGTTGCTATGCTGTTTATAACAGCTAGCAGATTTAGAGGCCTGGCTAATTGATGATGTCGCGCTTTCACTCGTTTTGTTAATAAAAATATTATGAATTAAATATGAAATAAAAATAACGAAAAATTAAACTAAATTAAAAAAAACATAGCTGAAAATGACTGTTACCGTGTATAACGCGCACCAAATTATCATAGCCTAATTGTAGGGTAAAAAGATGCGCGTACTACATGGTAAATTACTGTACGTTTAAAGTAACAAAACTTAACTTATACAGTATAAAATAACATTAATTATAAGAAGTATTTATTGTGTTTAAGATAGAATAATACTTTATAAGGTGACTCGCAGTGTGTTTATTTAATAACTTAACTTATTTTGCAGTTTACGACATTGTATTTCAAAAACTGTTTCGCTGCATTGTGCCGTTATTGTAAGAACTAGTAAGTCTTTGAAGGTTGACAATTTGTTTCATTGTAACTCATTTGGCATTTATTGAACGTTGTATTTGAATAAATCTACAAACATTGGAAAATCGTCTGTTTATTGCTGTAGGCTACACTCCACCAAACTAGTAGTAAAAACAGTGGCTGGAATTACAGCTCAGAAGGCAACAGTATGGCTTGTCTTAGATTAAATGTCTCCCCACAAAAAAGTTTCCCCTTAGGATTGTTGCAAGTTAGTTTCTATATATTTCATTTACATAATTGATCTGAACATGTTTGTCAAATTCTGTAAATAAAATTACCACTTACCATGATAATTTATGAGGATCATGCAAGGTTGTCATTATTAACCGATGGCCGATCAAATTCATCATTTAAAATCGTGAGAAAATCGTGTGTTTTTTTCAGGAACTTAAACATTGTGATCGGTAATATCACAAAAGGGGCCCCTTAGACCCCTGGCAAAATCGGTTACATTTGGATAAAAATCGCTTGATTCATTCAATAATGACAACCCTGATCATGCATTGTCATTGTCTTGCATGACTTAAGTATTTAGTTTATTGTAACTAAACATGAAACATTTCTTAAATCACTGTAAAAAATTCATTGTTGCAAATACTTAACAAATGCTGTGGGTTGCACTGGAGTAAAGACAACTAGGAACTTCAGTTTGTTAAACGTTGAAGAAAGTTTATGTTCAACATGTGGTTTCTTGGGTTCATTTTCAAAGATGGTATCATATGTGTTACACATTGTCCATCCCAATTTCTCATTGTCCATTCCCAATTTCTCATTGTCCATTCCCTATTTCTCATTGTCCATTCCCTATTTTTCATTGTCCATTCCCTATTTCTCATTGTCCATTCCCTATTTCACATTGTCTATTCCCTATTTCTCAGGCAAGAAAGCAGATACTGAAGATTCACACAAAGGAATGGAATCCCAAGCTGTGTGACAAGTTTGTTATGGAAGTAGCAGAGAAGTGCACAGGTAAAATATGGTTCTTATTCATAAAGTAATTAAGTCACCGCAATCTCATCAATTTATAATAAAATATTTTAACATACGAGATGTGTCGTGGGAAACCCGGGCTTAATGCATGCGCGTAAAATGTTGTCACAGATTTGCTGCACAGGCTAATCGGGGAATACAGTTTCCACCATAAATCCACTGTAGGTGGGAAGTGTCATCCCAGATTAACCTGTGTGGACTGCACAGGCTTATCCGGGACAACACTTTACGCACATGCATTAATCCCAGGTTTCCCACGATACGCCTCATATAAATTTGTCATAAATAAGATTCTGGGGTGTGTTTCTTTCTACTTTTATCTTATTTCTTCCTTTTGAATGCCACCATTTGCTGGATCTGTTTAGAAATGATGTTCAAAACTGACTGTGTACATTTACTTTATTATAATAATTTAATGAAATTTTTTTAACCTTTTTGCTAAGTTTGTCCCCAATCCAAAGTTATCATTACCCACAAAACCATTTACATACTTGTGATTCTGCAAGTCAGTAGTGGCAAAATCTTATACTTCTTACTCATCCCTTAATGTCAAAAGCTATTTGCCACTTGTCCCACTTGTCCGTACAGGAATTATACAGTAAATCCAGGCAAATTCCCCTTGTCCATAAAGCTCTGACAAGCTGGACAATAAGGACAATTGATTTTCTGTACTCGTACAAGTTTGTCTGTATAGATACATTAAGAAATACGATCTCACCCTACTTGCAGGCTACTGTGGTGCGGACATGAAGGCTCTATGCACGGAGGTTGCCCTGCTAGCCCTGCGGCGCCGCTATCCCCAGATCTACACCTCGTCAGAAAAGCTCCAGATTGACGTCCAGTCCGTGAACGTCAACGCCAAAGACTTCCACAATGCCATGCAGCTGATTGTTCCTGCGTCTCAGAGATCAGTTACGTCCCCTGCCCGATCGCTGTCCCCAATGGTGGCGCCACTGTTACTTGGGTTACTTAGCGAGGCACTGAAAATGCTCAACAATCTGTTTCCCTCAGTGTTGATGCAGTTACAGAACCTGGATGCTCCAGGTAAGCCTAGATTTGCACGAAGTTAAACACAATTTTCTCTTAATAATTTTATGTTTGTTCTTGTTTAAAGTCAAACCGGTACTAGTTATTTACAGTTACAAAGTCACGAGCTATTTATTGATGACAAGGTATAGATGCTTGAAAATATTGGCAGATTATATACAAGATTATAGATACAGTTATTAAATATGTGATATTGCAAAGGTATACAGTTAAAAAGTATCATGTGTAAATTTAATGTGTTGTAAATTTCATATATATATATATTAGAATGGTGAACCAATGAGCAGCAGATGAGAAGAAGGGTAATGAATATGTAGCTGTATGCTGTATCCAAAGCATTCACCATCCTAGTTATGGTTTTAATTAATATTTCAGCGACAGAAGCCAGTGCTGGTAATGGTGAAGGTGACAGCTCTTCCTTGATGATTGCAGAGCTTGACAGCGACGATGATGAGAGGAACGCAAGCATATTTGAGCAGAAGGTTGACAAACGGCGCAAACAATCCAACATTCTTGAACTGCCAGAGACTTTCTTGAATTTTGCAAGGTACCTAGCCTACTCATTTTATGGTCCTACCTACTCATTTTATGGTCCTAACTACTTATTTTATGCTTATGCAGATACATATAATTTAAATTATTTTACAACTCCTCCAGTTCCGAACAAAACAGGAAGTGGAATATATAACGGGTGTTGGGTTAAGTGTTACTGTTAAGAAAACCAACTAAAAACATATTCTCCTGTGATCTTAGTTAATAAAATTAAGCTTGGGAAAAACAAAGATTTAAAAGAAAATCATATTAAACTTTACCTTGAACCTTTGTTGTATAAAATCTTAATGACCCATCCTGTATTCACACAGCTATGCTGACCGCCACCCCAGCACTCACAGACCCCGCTTCCTGTTGGCCGGTACCAGCGACCAGGGCCAGACGAGCCACCTGGGGCCGGCAATACTGCACCACCTGGAGCAACTTCCTGTCCACAAGCTGGACCTGTCAGCGCTGTATGCCATCGGTACCAGGACTCCAGAGGAATCGTGTGCACATGTCAGTACGCTTAAGTAATAATGTTTGAATTATTGTTGTTTATCTGCGAGTATACAACGATTCGGAGTTGTGTAAGAATCAAACCACTAGGTCGTAAGCTTGTGTTCTTTAATATACTTGCATCAGAAGGACAAAGTGTTGTTTATCTCCCCTTTAGAACGCACGTCACCGCTTTTACAATTCATTGTGATGTGATTTTCATTAATAAAAACTGAACAAATGATGTCAGTGTCGGAACTACTATTTTGCGTTGTTTATTTGATGTTTAACAATGGTAATTGTGTTCTTTATCTTTAGAAAATCTGCAAGTGTCGTGTTAGAATAGAAAATATAAACTGTGATGATGATTTTTAGTCCAATCTTTCTATAGTTTATAAGTTTCATAGAAGATGTATTAGAGGAAGGATTAGAAAGTTATCGTTTTAAACTAATCTGCAGGTGTTTACTCAGTTCATTTATAATGGGAATTTCAATCTGTGTATCATTTTTGTAGTTGTTTTGTTGTGTTGTTTTCTGTGTTTTGCAAATGGTGAGACTTAAAAAGGCCGCAGGATGACAGCTTAATCAGAAATGCCTAAAACCTAAGAAGCCGATTCTTTCCTTGTTTAGCCAATGCATGTGAGATGCTAGTAGTGTATAAACCGTTATTTATGTTTCAGATATTCGTTGAAGCCCGTAGGACAGCCCCTAGTATCGTGTACCTGCCCCACGTCAACCAGTGGTGGGACGTTGTCGGGGAGACGGTGAGGTCAACCATCGTGACCTTAATTCACGACCTCGAACCCACCAGCCCTGTGCTGCTGCTGGCCACCAGTGAAGAGAAATATGACGGTCTGGATTTCAATGTAAGAAAGAAATCGATTTATATAAACTAGAATTCAGGAATCTGTAGCTCGAGAGGGAAGCTTATTACTGTGTGAATGCACAACAGTATTTAGCAATTTTAGCTTACCTGAGCACAAAGTGCTCATGGTGAGCTTTTATGGTTGTCCGTCGTCCGTGCGTGCGTCCGTTGTCCGTCGTCAACTTTTCATGCAAACGACATCTCCTCCTAAACCACTTGGCAGATTTTTACCAAACTTCATAAGAATGATCATTGGGTGACCCTCTTTCAAAGTTGTTCAAATCGTTACGGTCTGCTGCATATGTAGGTCACCAGAGCTAAAAATAGCTTTTACAAGTGTAAACTTAAAAAATCTTCTCTGAAACCCCAAGGCCCAGAGGTTTCATATTTGGTTTGTAACATCCTATAGTGGTCCTCTACAAAGATTGTTCGAATTATGCCCCTGGGGTCAAAACTGGCCACGCCCTGGGGGTCTCATGGTTTATATAGACTTAAATAGCAAAATAACATTAAATATCATCTCCTCTGAAACGGCAAGGCCCACAGCTTTCCTATATTTGTTACGTAACATTTCATAGTGGTCCTCTCCAAAGATTGTTCAAATTATGCTCCTGGGGTCAAATCTGGCCACCCCCAAGGGGTCACATGGTTTATATAGACTTAATTAGCAAAATGACTTTAAAAATCTCCTCTGAAACCGCAAGGCCCAGAGGTTTCATTATTTGGGTTGTAACATCCTTTAGTGGTCATTTACAAAGTTTGTTCAAATTATGCCCCTGGGGTCACAACGGGCCACACCCGGGGTCACATGGTTTATATAGAATATATAGCAATATGACCTTAAAAATCTCCTCTGAAACCACAAGGCCCAGAGGTTTCATATTTGGTATGTAAAATCCTATAGTGGTCCTCTACAAAGATTGTTCAAATAATGCCCCTGGGGTCAAAACTGGCCACGCCCCGGGGGTCACATGGTTTATATAGACGTAAATAGCGAAATGTCTTTAAAAATCTTCTATGAAACCGCAAGGCCAAGAGGTTTCATATTTGGTTTGTAACATCCTTTAGTGGTCCTCTACAAATATTATTCAATTTATGCCCCTAGGGTCCAAACTGCCCACGCCCCAGAGGTCACATGATTTATATATACTTAAATAGCAAAATGACTTTAAAAATCCTCTCCTCAGAAACCGCAAGGCCCACAGCTTTCCTATATGTAGTATGTAACATTGCATAGTGGTCCTCTCCAAATATTGTTCAAATTATGCCCCTGGGGTCAAATATGGCCACCCCCCAAGGGGTCACATGGTTTATATAGACTTACATAGCAGAATGACTTGAAAAAGCTTTACCTGAAACCGCAAGGCCCAGAGGTTTGTTAAGATTGTTCATATTATGCCCCTGGGATTACAAGGTCTCTGGTGAGCGTCCTAGGGCCCTCAGGGCCCTCTTGTATATATATTTTTTGTTAAAATCAGCGAAATTTGAATGAAACATCAATGTTAGATATATTTTAAAAGGGAATAAATCATAATAAATAACAAAATATAATAAAAATGTGCATATGAAGCTTTTATTTATTCAAAACATGTATACATGTACTTGAAACACTTCAGGAAAGATTCAGTGCAGAACAGCTGGGTGTTGCATCCTGTTCCCAAATAGATGTTCTTGTGCTAAATATGTAATGTATATTTACAAATATCTTGGCAAATGAAAATATCATGTTTAGAAACAGAAATTTGAATTATACAAATGATCTCAACCTTGGAATTGTCGTGTTACTAGCTTGTGTCAAGGGTGACAAAATCTTAAATTGCCTTACTTTTCTGTTTTTGGCAATGCTACTTAACTAAAAAGTCAACCAAAATTATCCATGTGAAAAAATATATTTTATAACTGAACAATTGTAAAATAACATAGATTCTTTACCAGAATAATATACTCAAAACTAAATATACTTTAAATGAAACAGTCACATATTTCAGGAATTTTATGATTTTAAGAAATCAACTTAAGTTTTTACTTCGGAGCTTTGTGGATGTGGGTCTTGTATTTATGTGTGTGTGTGTCTGTGTTGCCACCTGCAGGATCTGTTTGACCAGATCTGTCGAGAGCAGTTTCTGCTAGAGCCTTTCAGACCTCGGACAAAGCCGGTAAAACTGTACGAGGTCCTGGATAAAATGACCGAACCAATAGCCCTTATGGCTGATGAAAAATTCTGGTTAAGTACCTATTTGCAAGCTACATGTTTTAGAGTAGCCAAAAAATGGAGTTCTGGCCAGTAATAATAAAGAGATTGCCAGACCTTGTGGTCAGTAGTAGATTTGGGACTTTTGCGGAGACTGGGAGAGGTACTAATATACTTGCTGTAGTTCTTGGTAATATTTCTGATATGTGTGTCTCTGTTACCAGCTACAGGATCTGTTTGACTAGTTCACTGTGTTCTATGTTACCAGCTACAGGACGTGTTTGACCAGTTCACTGTGTTCTATGTTACCAGCTACAGGATCTGTTTGACCAGTTATGTGTGTTCTACGTTACCAGCTGCAGGATCTCGGTTTAGCCAGTTCCGTGTGTTCTATGTTACGAGCTGCAGGACCTGTTTGACCAGTTCTGTGTGTTCTATGTTACCAGCTACAGGACCTGTTTGACCAGTTCCGTGTGTTCTATGTTACCAGCTACATGGTCAATTTGACCAGTTCCGTGTGTTCTATGTTACCAGCTACAGGATCTATTTGACCAGTTATGTGTGTTCTATGTTACCAGCTACAGGATCTGTTTGACCAGTTATGTGTGTTCTATGTTACCAGCTACAGGATCTGTTTTACCAGTTCTGTGTGTTCCATGTTACAAGCTACAGGATCTGTTTCACCAGTTCTGTGTGTTCTATGTTACCAGCTACATGATCTGTTTTACCAGTTCACTTTTTTCTATGTTACCAGCTACAGGATCTGTTTGACCAGTTCTTTGTGTTCTATGTTACCAGCTACAGGATCTATTTGACTAGTTCTGTGTGGTCTATGTTACCAGTACAGGACCTGTTTGACCAGTTCTGTGTTTTCTATGTTACCAGCTACATGATCTGTTTGCCCAGTTCTTTGTGTTCTATGTTACCAGCTATAGGATCTGTTTGACCAGTTCTGTGTGTTCTATGTTACCAGCTGCAGAACCTGTTTGACCAGTTCTGTGTGTTCTATGTTACCAGCTACAGGATCTGTTTGACCAGTTCTGTGTGGTCTATGTTGCCAGCTGCAGGATCTATTTGACCAGTTCTGTGTGGTCTATGTTACCAGTGCAGGACCTGTTTGACCAGTTCTTTGTGTTCTATGTTACCAGCTACATGATCTGTTTGACCAGTTCCGTGTGTTCTATGTTCCCAGCTGCAGGACATGTTTGACCAGTTCTTTGTGTTCTATGTTACCAGCTACAGGATCTGTTTGACCTGTTCTGTGTGGTCTATGTTACCAGCTACAGGATCTATTTGACCAGTTCTGTGTGGTCTATGTTACCAGTGCAGGACCTGTTTGACCAGTTCTTTGTGTTCTATGTTACCAGCTACAGGATCTGTTTGACCAGTTCTGTGTGGTCTATGTTACCAGCTACAGGATCTATTTGACCAGTTCTGTGTGGTCTATGTTACCAGTGCAGGACCTGTTTGACCAGTTCTTTGTGTTCTATGTTACCAGCTACAGGACCTGTTTGACCACTTCCGTGTGTTCTATGTTACCAGTGCAGGACCTGTTTGACCAGTTCTTTGTGTTCTATGTTACCAGCTACAGGACGTGTTTGACCAGTTCTTTGTGTTCTATGTTACCAGCTGCAGGACGTGTTTTACCAGTTCTGTGTGTTCTATGTTACCAGCTACAGGATCTGTTTAACCAGTTCCGTGTGTTGTATGTTACCAGCTAAAGGATCTGTTTAACCAGTTCTATGTTACCAGCTGCAGGATCTCGGTTTGGCCAGTTCCGTGTGTTCTATGTTACCAGCTGCAGGACCTGTTTGACCAGTTCTGTGTGTTCTATGTTACCAGCTGCAGGACCTGTTTGACCAGTTCCGTGTGTTCTATGTTACGAGCTACAGGATCTATTTGACCAGTTCTGTGTGTTCTATGTTACCAGCTACAGAATCTCGGTTTGACCAGTTCCGTGTGTTCTATGTTGCGAGCTGCAGGATCTGTTTTACCAGTTCTGTGTGTTCTATGTTACGAGCTGCAGGATGTGTTTGACCAGTTCCGTGTGTTCTATGTTACCAGCTGCAGGACCAGTTTGACCAGTTCACTGTGTTATATGTTACCAGCTACAAGATCTGTTTGGCCAGTTCCGTGTGTTCTATGGTATCAGCTACATGACCTGTTTGACCAGTTCTGTGTGTTCTATGTTACCAGCTACAGGATCTGTTTAACCAGTTCCGTGTGTTGTATGTTACCAGCTAAAGGATCTGTTTAACCAGTTCTTTGTGTTCTATGTTACCAGCTGCAGGATCTCGGTTTGGCCAGTTCCGTGTGTTCTATGTTACCAGCTGCAGGACCTGTTTGACCAGTTCTGTGTGTTCTATGTTACCAGCTGCAGGACCTGTTTGACCAGTTCGTCACCTTAGAGCAAGAACTGATTAAGTGCAAATTTTCACATTTTCACTTTATTGCAGAAAATGGTCCACAATGATGTGACACATGTATAAAAAAAGTATTAGAAATAAAGTCTGCCGTAAAAGAGATTTTTGGTATTGAAAATCAAAACTAAATATCTGCAATGATATAAATGTTTGGTAGAAAAAGTGAATAATGGCACTTATTGACTTTTTACCCCAACATATTTTGTACATTCTAAAAATATATTGGTGCAAAAAGTGAATATTGGCAGATATTTACTTATTGCTCCAAAACATGTTCAGCTTTTTTTAGATATTTGAGTGTAAGATGTCAAAATTAAACTCATTATGACAAAATATATGACATCATCATGATGTAAAACTATCTATTTTTAACTGGAATATGCAGAAAATTCTTGGAACTCAAGATCAACTTCAAGATCTTGGTTATTCATATTTTGGGCAAGTAATTGTATCACAATATAATAATCTTAAATACCCAGTAATATTTTGTCAATAAATAAGGCTATACAGTTTTTGATAAATAAATAAATAATTAAATAAATAAAAATAAATAAATAAATATTATGACAATAAGAAAGAAAGAATTTTGTATAAAAAAAAAGAAGGTATTTCATGAATGTATTTTATAACTGTGGAAAAAGTATTTAATATGAAAAGTTCCTTTTGAATTCCATACTTAGTCTTATCAGTAACAAGAACTGTTATGTTTCTTTTCCTTATTTCATTTTATCTATATGTCAATATTTTTGGATGTTGACAATGGCTTACATTGTTCGTTTGAATGCTAAAGCAATCCAAATAAGCAGGCAACGCTTGGGAAATGCTGACATTCATGTTCTTGCAAATCCCTTTGTAGGTAAAAGTGATGCACGTCAGTTCACAAGTTCACACCAAGGAAATTCAAAATTCCAGTCAAATGGCAGAAGCTGCATGGCAAATTCAGTTGCTGCAATTATTGAGTCAATGATAACCCATATTCACATATGGTCAGGAGATACATTGGACCAGATTCTTTAAAGGGGGTATGAACTTTATAAGCACAGAATCATACCGCTCATAATTAGTTTATGTTAGAAGATTCTAAACAGGAGTGCGATGGTTTTTATTATTCTCTTTTTTGGTGGGATGTTTTGATGGGAAGGACTAGAAGCTGCACAAGAAGCTCTCAGCATGAATAATCTGTTTGTGCAGCTTGCTTTGATTTGCAGAAATTTATGACGCTCCCCAAATCGTTTGTGGCCTGTAGTAAAGTAGGAAATTAAATAATTACAACTTGTCTATATATTGTCTAGGTACAAATGAGGCATATTGTAATGTATGGAATGAGACAGTTGCAAGCCGGGCATCATGTGAGGTAGCCTCATGTATTTAATTTCCTAAAGACTGGCGGGAAAAATAATAAGTCCTGTTACTACATTTTCAGATAATTGTTCTGGCCAAAATCTCAGTAGATTTTTTTTGACAATGCTCTGGTAGCTCTGGTACAGTATTAAAGCGCTGAATTATTATTACTTGTGCCATCAGTACCTTGAACGTGGACACACACAGAATTAAAATGATTTAGTTCATTTTACTTTTGATGTTGTTGTTTTTTTCCGCCATTTTAACAGTATTTCAGTCATACCACGGCGGTCAGTTAACCTACTGACACTTTTCCTGGGCAAGCTTAGCCGATCTATTGGTTTACCAATACTAAGTGCACATACCTATGCCAGTAACTGACAACTGCCCTACTTAAATCAGAGGTAGGGGGAGAATGGCCGCAGAAATAATTTCATGACCAATCCCCACACAAGTTATGTGGTCAGGCAGGGGTTCGAACTCACGATCCCCAGATTAACAGTCTAGAGCTCTACTAACTGAGCTAGCCGGGCCCAGCGTTCTACTGTAGAAAGGGCTTCTAAAAATATATCCATTTACAGCACTTCCCAATGGGTAACATGTATACATATGGCTAGACGCTCCAAACCATACTTTGTAACTTAAATAGATGATGCTACGTTTTATGACTTCAAAGATCTCCGTTAAGCCTCAGTCACACATTCCCGATTTTTCCTGCCGTTCTTGAGCCGACAGCGTCCCGAATCAAATATGTCAAAAGTATGGACCATATTCTGATATTCGGGGCTCGAAATTCAATTTTTGTATCAAAAGAACAAATATGTCCCGACAGCGTCTCGACAGAGTCCCGCTTCTCCCAAATGCGATCCGACAGTGTCCCGACAGCGTCCAAACAGCATCCCGACATTCCCGACTTTTTTATTATTAGCGCTGTCGGGAGGCTGTCACGAGCCATAATCGGGAAGCATTCATGGTGGACCAAACAAAGTTCTGTCCATTAATGACAAGCACAAACAAACACGCACAAAACACACGCTATACACCATATTTGATATATGTATATATAATTGTTTATTTAATATCATTCATGTTCCACAGGATATTGTCCTGACACCATCCCGACATCCTGTTCCACCGGATATTGTCCTGACACCATCCAGACACCGTACCGAATTTGATCCGATACAGCCGAATCTATCCCGACAGAGTCCCGACTATACAAATTTTGGCTGAGTCTCCCAAATGTTAAGGGACAACTTTAACTATCGGGAGTGCTTGGCCGATCACGCAGAGTGTGTCCCGATGATTCCCGATTCTAAGGACAATGTCCCGAAAGCATCCAGACATCTCCTGACAGCGTTCCGATATTCCCAATTTTTGTACTTTTTGTATCGTAGCGCTGTTGGGACACTGTCGGGAGCCATAATCGGGAATGTGTGACTGAGGCATTACAAAGTATGCAACCTAGATACTGACAGTCAATGGTTAAAAATAAAATGGTTAGAAATTAAGACAGTTTCATATAGCAGTGTGTCTCCAGACACAGTAGCTATTCAATATGACAAGATGGTCCGTTAATATGCTTTAATGTTCAGCCTAGCCTGAGAAACAATGACAAAACATTGCCAACGCTCAAAACTCTCTTTAGAAATTGAAACCAGCCCAAAATTTCCATATCTAAATATGAGAATCTCAAAAAGTTGTGTGACAAGGACATTATTCCCAAAGCATATAACTCGTTCTACAAGACTTTGCCAGTTGATATGTACATGCAGAAACCCCAGAAATGATGGATTATGATTGATACTTACATATTAACATGTAATATAAGTTACGGTTCATTCATTGTTAATGTAGTTTGAAGAACATGTCTGTCTTTAATACTTTTAAAACTTGTAAAATATGTTTTTCAATATAAATTATTGTTGAAATTGCAAAAGTTTTAAAGAGTTTGTCTAATGTGAAATGAAATTGCAAAAAATAATTAAAAGGCAACAGTTTAGATTTTCAAAAGGCTTTGCTGTGATGAAATTTAAAAAAATCAAAAGGAGGCTTAAATTGTCTTAACTAATAAAAACTTTCCTGATGTTTTCTTTCCGATCATACATACTATAAGATTTAAAATGGTGTGAACATCCATATAAGGCCCAAAAAAAAATAAAATGGTTGGTTTCCGCTTACATCTCCAAAAAAATCTATGGGGTGGAGGGTAAATTATAACTTTTTTTCTTTAACTTTTTTTTCTTCGCCGCATATTCACCACACAGTTTAAGTATATTGGACTGCATGTAAAATGTTGAAATGCCTCCCAACAAAAAAACTGTACCTAAACTATATATAAGGTCATACAGAAAGATATTTCTGGCAAGAAACTTATACTATCAGCGAAAACTGCACTTTTTTCCCCGAAAATCAGAAAAAGTTAATGATTTATAGGCAAAAAACATTTAGGGTCGGCGGAAAAAATTAGGGGGGATCGGGTTAGCGGAAACAACTTTTTTAACGCCTAAATAACACTGTAGATCAACATTAATTTTATGATGCCTTAATATTGTTGAATAGACTAAACTTTGGAAACATATAATATTATTATATACTACATAATTATTGCATTATATTGTATTTTAGCAAATATTGTATAAAATTATTTAATATTATAATAATTTGTGTTAGTTTTTGTTCCAAATTTGTTAAATAAAACTAGTATTTTATGACTTGCCATTCACTTATTGTTCATTTGCAGTGAATTTATTATTGAAATACAATCAATTTATGTTAGTAGTTTACACTAAATGTATATATATATTACATAGAACTAAGTTAATTAATGTTACTATTGGAGAACTTAGTAAACAAAATAAAATTTATGTCATTTTTATGGAAGATTACCAGTCTTATCACAATATATTTAGAGGAATTTCTATTAATTTGACAGCTATACATGTATATTGGTAACAGTGTTCTTTAAAAAGAGTAACCTAAATCATATTGTACCATTTTTGATGATCTGTTATTTCACAATAATAATTTAACAAATTAAATGCATATAATAATTGTTTATTTATTAGAAATAATGAATATAACTGGTTCTTGCACCAAAAATACTTATTGCAAAAACATGATAAGAGCACTTATGCAGTTTTTACACCAAAAATTTTCAGCCTCAAAAACTGGTAAGTACTATTTATCAAAATATCTCTTTCCTTTGTTGCATTTAATAAAATTTAATATTTAAGAATGCATACATTAATGGTTTGATTTAATAAAATTTAATGTATACGGAAAATAGTAAATTGTTGAAAACAATATTCAGTTTTTGGCATCTCCTGTAAAATTAGAAAATTGCAGATAATCAGTTCTTGCTCTAAGGTGACGAGTTCCGTGTGTTCTATATTACGAGCTACAGGATGTATTTGACCAGTTCTGTGTGTTCTATGTTACCAGCTACATAATCTCGGTTTGACCAGTTCCGTGTGTTCTATGTTACGAGCTGCAGGATCTGTTTGACCAGTTCCGTGTGTTCTATGTTACCAGCTGCAGGACCAGTTTGACCAGTTCACTGTGTTATATGTTACCAGCTACAGGACCTGTTTGGCCAGTTCTGTGTGTTCTATGTTACCAGCTGCGGGATCTATTTGACCAGGTCTGTGTGTTCTATGTTACCAGCTACAGGATCTATTTGACCAGTTCTGTGTGTTCTATGTTACCAGTACAGGACCTGTTTGACCAGTTCTGTGTGTTCTATGTTACCAGCTACAGGACCTGTTTGACCAGTTCTGTGTGTTCTATGTTACCAGCTACAAGATCTGTTTGACCAGTTCCGTGTGTTCTATGGTATCAGCTACATGACCTGTTTGACCAGTTCTGTGTGTTCTATGTTACCAGCTACAGGACCTGTTTGACCAGTTCTGTGGGGAGGTGCTGGAGATGAGGAACCCTAAGCGGGAGGAGAGATGGGAGTTCTTCAAGGACCTGCTTCTCAACCAGGCTACACGGCCTCCAACACAGAGGAAGGTTGCAGGTAACCCAGTGTTTTTTTAGGGCCATTTTGGGGCAGAAATTTGTCCCCATTCCCCTGCTTAAAAAGTATATATTTTAAAATTCCCCTCAGAATTTCTCATCAAACCAAGTTAGTGTAGAAGCTAAGTTATCATTTGCAGCAAAACAATTCATTAATGTTTTATTACAAAGTATAATATAAACATATAATCATGCTTTTCTAACAAAAAAAATTCCCCGTTTGCCGTAAAATCTGAAGGGCCCCGCCACCTTTCCCCCAAAGGGGAAAAAAAACACTGTAACCCTTACTGAGATGTGCAGAAATATTTGAGAAATAACTTAATCACTACTTCTGCATACTCTAACGGATGAGATTCCCTGTGGCAGATTTTATATACAAATAACTTGGCTTACATTTGCTGGATCTATTTAGAAATACATGTAAGGAGTGTTTGTGATCTCTTTAAAAAAAACGAGCTATGCTGTTTTGGTGGGATTTCTCATTCAGTTTTACTCTAAACTGATGATGTTAAGATTTTGGGGTAATATACAGAAGGTAGATGGATGTACGGTGTTTTAAAGGCAAGCAAACATTTCATTTTTCATTCTTTGGAACAATATTACGCAAAATATGCCTATTTGCATACATGTTGCTGATAAAAGGTTAGTAAAGAAAGGACATGTTTGCAGTGTTCTGTGTATACATGCAGGAATTAAAGGCTGATTTTATATCTGTGGATGTTTGACACTTATGTTTGCAGTGTTCTGTGTATACATGCAGGAATTAAAGGCTGATTTTATATCTGTGGATGTTTGACACTTATGTTTGCAGTGTTCTGTGTATACATGCAGGAATTAAAGGCTGATTGTATATCTGTGGATGTTTGACACTTATGTTTGCAGTGTTCTGTGTATACATGCAGGAATTAAGGGCTGATTGTATATCTGTGGATGTTTGACACTTATGTTTGCAGTGTTCTGTGTATACATGCAGGAATTAAAGGCTGATGTTATATCTGTGGATGTTTGACACTTATGTTTGCAGTGTTCTGTGTATACATGCAGGAATTAAAGGCTGATTGTATATCTGTGGATGTTTGACACTTATGTTTGCAGTGTTCTGTGTATACATGCAGGAATTAAAGGCTGATTGTATATCTGTGGATGTTTGACACTTATGTTTGCAGTGTTCTGTGTATACATGCAGGAATTAAAGGCTGATTGTATATCTGTGGATGTTTGACACTTCCATTAAAAGCTAAAGCATACAAACATGTTCATTTGCACTAGAAAAAATAAACACACACAAAATATGCTTGCAGCAAACAGAATACTAGAAGTACTACCAAAAGCCCCACCACCTGAGCCCCGAAAATTGACGGAGGCTGAATTGAAAAAGCTTCATGAACACGAGGAGGCAACTCTCACTGAATTGCGACTCTTTCTCAGGGATGTGCTCAACAAACTCGGCAGGGATAGAAAATTCTTCATATTCACCAAGCCAGTAGACATTGACGATGTAAGCAGTGCTCTCTAACCTCATGGGTGTTATTGATTTTGTAGCTTTTTCACTTATGCTCATATTTGTATTGTGTAAATGAGATTTTGAATGTCGTAATGTTTTACACTTAATGGTCTATGGGTGTATGTGTATACATGTCTGCAGTTGTTGGTAATGAAAATCTCCTTGTGTTGAAGATTATTGCTGACATCTTTTTCATACAGTTTTCCACACACACAAAATTTGCTAAATTACTTCATTATTAATTATTAATAAAAGTGTTATTGTTGTTATGATTATTTATATCCATATAATGGTTAGAAATTATCCATATTATTTATAATTCCTGTTGTAAAAATAGTTTAATAGTCAACATAATGTGTAGTTACCCCAAATGCTATCATCTCAATAACCATTATATGATACTATACTTCAACCCAGGTTCCTGACTACTGCGAAATCATCAAGAAGCCGATGGACCTGTCAACGATGATGTCCAAGATAGACCTGCACCAGTATGAGTCTGTACAGGACTTCCTGGAGGATATCAACCTCATCTGTCTCAACGCCTTGGAGTATAACCCCGACAAGGACCCGCAAAGTAAGACCTTAGGGTTTGTAGTTATGTGCAAGAACATTGATTGATGTAGATTAAGCTACCAGTAAGTTACAGGAAAAAAATAATTGTATTGTATTATGAAAAAAAACATGCCAAAATTGCAGCTTTGTATAAGAAATATGTTTTCCATGTACAATATAGTATTATTCTTGTTTACAGTTTGGGTGTTTGAATTACATTTTATCATTTATTTTGCTCATTTGTGAATTTTGCCTCGCCTTTAAGGTTTTCATCTTGCATTATGCAACTGCATTCCCCACCGGGCTAGAAAAGGCCTGGGAACTTTAAGCTAGCATAGTGCTTTGTAATTTGCTGATACTGAATGAATGGTGATATGTCTTTGAACAGGTCGTGTGATCAGACACCGAGCCTGCATAGTGCTTTGTAGTTTGCTGATACTCAATGAATGGTGATATGTCTTTGAACAGGTCGTGTGATCAGACACCGAGCCTGTGCTTTAAAGGACACAACTAACGCTATTATCAAAGCCGAACTTGACCCTGAGTTCGAAAAGATTTGCATTGGCATTATGGAGTCCAGAAAACAACGAGGTTCGTTCATTTAGTTTTGAAGTCAGATTTACTTAAGCAAATGTTTGTTCATTACCAGTATCCTGCCCAGAGTGTTTGCTCATTACCAGTATCCTGCCCAGAGTGTTTGCTCATTACCAGTATCCTGCCCAGAGTGTTTGTTCATTACCAGTATCTGCCCAGAGTGTTTGTTCATTACCAGTATCCTGCCCAGAGTGTTTGTTCATTACCGGTATCTGCCCAGAGTGTTTGTTCATTACCGGTATCTGCCCAGAGTGTTTGTTTATTACCAGTATCCTGCCCAGAGTGTTTGTTTATTACCAGTATCTGCCCAGAGTGTTTGTTCATTACCAGTATCTGCCCAGAGTGTTTGCTCATTACCAGTATCTGCCCAGAGTGTTTGCTCATTACCAGTATCCTGCCCAGAGTGTTTGTTCATTACCAGTATCCTGCCCAGAGTGTTTGCTCATTACCAGTATCCTGCCCAGAGTGTTTGCTCATTACCAGTATCCTGCCCAGAGTGTTTGTTCATTACCAGTATACTGCCCAGAGTGTTTGTTCATTACCAGTATCCTGCCCAGAGTGTTTGTTCATTACCAGTATCCTGCCCAGAGTGATTGTTCATTACCAGTATCCTGCCCAGAGTGTTTGTTCATTACCAGTATCCTGCCCAGAGTGTTTGCTCATTACCAGTATCCTGCCCAGAGTGTTTGTTCATTACCAGTACCCTGCCCAGAGTGTTTGCTCATTACCAGTATCCTGCCCAGAGTGTTTGTTCATTACCAGTATCCTGCTCAGAGTGTTTTCAGACCTGTGGAATGGTAAAATTACTCCTGGACAAAAGTTTATGAGATTCTTTGTTCTTTTTTGACACAAGGCTCACCCTAGCTTAAAAATGTCTTTAGTGCGATATGTCTGACTTTGCTGAAATCATGCATATTTTCCACAAATTTATGAAGAGACAGTTGTGTCCAGTTGGAATTTAACCAACAAAGTTGTAGACATTGGCTAATTATGTGAATACAAAAATGTAGCAGCAAGAGCTCTATACATTTTCAGGAGAAAATAGAACTCTTTATGATTGTATTATCAATGGTTGAGTGTGAAACTACTATATCTGCTTAACATTTCTATATAAGATACAATAGTTTCACACTCAACCCGGGAATTGTTTGCCTTGTTTCAGGAGAGGAAGGCAAGGCCTTGGTACCTGCATTTTACCGCACGTGGCCTCTGGATCAGGGCCAGATGCATTCAGATGCCAGCGCTAGACAATCTACCTCACAGAATATGTCTGTCAAGGATTCCAACCTGCGCAGTAGTCGTAGACATAAGGTTTTCACAGAGCTCAGAGCTTTGTTTCCATATATGTGTACTGATACCTTACGTAGGTGTCTTACCCATGCAAATGTTCCTTAAATTCTTCCAAAATTGTACAGTCTTCATTGCAGGATTTATGGCTCCTGTTGATCACAATAAATATGTACTGATACCTTACGTAGGTGTCTTACCCATGCAAATGTTCCTTAAAATCATGCAATTCTTCCAAAATTGTACAGTCTTCATTGCAGGATTTATGGCTCCTGTTGATCACAATAAATATGTAGCAATTACTTGCTTATCTTTTTCTCACAATTCTTGGGTGTGGGCTCTTTCCACAGGTTATGAAAAAAAAGATCTGACGTTATTTTTGTAGTGTATACATGATAAAAAGTAGTTTAAATATGAATTTACTTTATTTAAGTAATAAAATGTGTATTTAAATATTAACATAGACCTTTTTAACTCACCTGAGGACAACGTGAGCTTTTAGGATCGCCTTTTGTCCATCGTCCGCCATGCGTCCTGTGTCAACATTTTCATTCAAACATCTCCTCCTAAACCACTGGGCAGATTTTCACCAAACATCACAGGAATGATCCTTGGGTGACCCTCTTTCAAAATTGTTCAAATCGTTCCGGTTCGCTGCATATGTAGGTCAACAGAGCTAAAAATAGATTTTAAAAACTGAACTTTAAAAATCTTTTCTGAAACCACAAGGCTTGGAGCTTTCATATTTGATATGTGACATCCTCTAGTGGTCCTCTACAAAGATTGTTCAAATGATGCCCCTGGGGTCAAAACTTGCCACGCCCCGGGTTCACATGCTTTATATAGACCTGTATAGCAAAATGACTTCAAATATCTTTCTTGAAACCGCAAGGCCTTCAGATTTCATATTTGGTATGTAACATTGTATAGTGGTCCTCTACAAAGATTGTTCAAATGATGCCCCTTGGGTCAAAACTGGCTACACCCGGGGGGCCACATGGTTTATATAGACTTAAAATAAAAAAATGTCTTTAAAAATCTTCTCTGAAACCGCAAGGCCCAGAGGTTTCATATTTGGTATGTAACATTGTATAGTGGTCCTCTACAAAGATTGTTCTAATGATGCCCCTGGGGTCAAAACTGGCCACTATCCATGGGTCGCAATGTTGATATAGACTTAAATAGCAAAATGACTTTAAAAATCTTCTCCTCTGAAACTTCAAAACCTAGAGGTTTTATAGTTGGTATGTAACATTGTGTAGTGGTCCTCTACAAAGATTGTTCAAATGATGCCCCTGGGGTCAAAACTGGGCACACCCCGGGGGGTCACATGGTTTATATAGACTTGAATTGCAAAATGACTTTAAAAATCTTCTCTGAAACCTCAAGGCCCAGAGGTTTCATAATTGGTATGTAACATTGTATAGTGGTCCTCTACGAAGATTGTTCAAATGATGCCCCTAGGGTCAAAACTGGGCACACCCCGGGGGTCACATGGTTTATATAGACTTAAATAGCAAAATGACTTTAAAAATCTCCTCTGAAACCTCTAGGCCCAGAGGTTTCATATTTGGTATGTAACATTGTATAGTGGTCCTCTACAAAGACTGTTCAAATGATGCCCCTGTGGTCAAAACTGGGCACACCCCAGGGGTTACAATGTTTATATAGACTTAAATAGCAAAATGACTTTAAAAAATCTTCTTTCCTGAAATAAGGCCGGGAGGTTTCATATTTGGTATGTAATGTTGTATAGTGGTCCTCTACAGGATTTTTCAAATGATGCCCATGGGCTTAAAACTGGCCACACCCTGGGGCTTACATGGTTTATATAGACGTAAATGGCAAAATGATTTAAAAATTCTTCTCTGAAACCACAAGGCCCAGAGGTTTCATATTTGGTTAAAACATTATGTCAAGACCTCGATTGGGATTGCATATGGGGTGGGTGGGGTCAAGGTCACTGTTACTAAAAATAGAAAAAACGGTTTCCGTTCAATGACTTGAGAACGCATTGAGATATTTTAATGAAACTTAATACATTGATACCTTATATCACCACCTCGCATGGGAGTGCATATGGGTTAGGAGGAGTCAAGATCAAGGTCACTGTTACTAAAAATATCTTGAAAAAGCATTGAGCTATTTTAATGAAACTTAATACACAAGTACCTTATATCGAGACAGTTTCCGCTCTATAACTTCAGAACGCATTGCGATATTTTAATGAAACTTAATACACATATCGAGGGTTGAGCGTGAAACTGTTGTATCTGCTTAACATTTCTATATCATATACAATAGTTTCATGCTCAACCCTCGATATCTTATATCGAGACCTCACTTGGGTTTGCTTATGGGGTGGTTGGGTGAAGGTCACTGTTATTAAAAGTAGAAAAACGGTTTACGCTCAATAACTTAAGAACACATTGAGATATTTTAATGAAACTTCATACGTAGATACCTTATATCGAGACCTTATATTGAGCTGAAACTGTTTTTCTATTTTTAGCAACAGTGACCTTGACCCTACCCACCACACACCTAGTGTGGTGGGTAGGGTCAAGGTCACTGTTGCGAAAAATAGAAAAACAGTTTCAGCTCAATAGCTTAAGAACGTATTGAGATATTTTAATGAAACTTCATACATAGATATCAGGTGGGCGACCTAGGGCCATCGTGGCCCTCTTGTTCTTTGTTACTGGAACATCAACAGCATGCCATATTTACATGTGCACTTGAAGAGTTGTTCATTTGGTGGTTTTGTAATGCTGGAGTTGTGAAACTGTGTATATCCAGCGCATTATTACAAAAAAATGTACTTTTTCCATTTCTCAAAACATAGGACCTATCATCACAGGGTGCTATTCTAGATGACCTGCCTTCATTAGAGGAGGTGGAGCGCAATGCTCGTGCTCATCGCAGTCTACTGAGGCAACAAAATTCTCCAAAGAAGGTTGAATCCGACCAATCAACACCACGGGATCAGCTCAAGAAAAACCCTACGGGTTCTCGTGATACCTCAGGGAATATTCGATCTCTTAGTTCACAGAGCTCAGGGAATAAATCCTCACCAAGTAAGACGCCATCGTCTTCCACAAAGAAACCAGTAAAGAAGGACATCTGGGGATCAAAAAGTTACAAAAGTCGAAAAAGACGCTTTAAACGTAGACGAATTGATAGTGATAACGAAATTGATAATGCGGATGAAGATCTGGTTGAGTTGCCTAACGATGTTGGTGATGATAACGACAATGATGGTGAAGATGGTGGTTCTGATAAATACGAGGATAATAATGTAGAAATGGAAGTAGAAAGTGAAACTATTGGTAATATATCTCCAGAGCATGGGCACAAAAGACAAGAAACCAAGGATAACAAATCTGTTGATAAAGTCAGTGGTACTAGTTTACTCAGCATTGATGTTCAGGACACACACACGAAAGATCACAAATCACCTCAGCATTCACCAAGGGCTAGTCAAAGATCTCCGAGATCGGACAGCCAAAGATCACCAAGGTCTCGTTTACAGGCGTCTGCGTCCTCATCTGGGGCAGAGTCTAAACGACGGGTGTCTTCTGACTCCAGATCAAAGTCTCCGAGAGGGGCTGATCAGCCATCCAATCAAGATAACCAGTCACAAGAACCTGTTGGGGCAGTGAGGACGTCTCTTGACCTGAAGTCAAGTAAACAAAGCTCAGTGGAGAGTGGTGACAGCGGTGGTCAATCAGAAGTAAACTCATCTCAGGGAAAACCTTTGGCTCAAAATCACTTATTGAACGGTTTTGTAGATAGTGGAATCGGTACCTCGGACAGTAGCAATGATAGCGTAGGAAAAATTGGTGCTGATGGGACCAGCATAGCTGAAGAGCCTGCAAAGAGCTTGGTAATTCAAATGGGCCTTTTGAGACCGAACAATTTAAATATAATCTTCCTCATTTTGTCATTAACATCAAGGGTAAATTTCATTTATTTTTAAATTTACCCAGATCTCAATAAGATCGGTTAAAAAGAATATTTTGAAGAGACACAAGTATTTTGGCATGTTATGTTTAAAACATACCTGATGTTTTACAATGTAATTATATCAAGAAAAATAAAGTGTATATCTTGTTAGGTATACTATTCAAAGCACATGTTTAACATGTGCAACTTAATTTAAAAGTCAGCTGATACTCAGAAAAACTTGCACTTTGAATTGAGAAAATAGAATTGATCATTGTGTAGTAGACATGAAGTGTTCTCTGTTGCTTTACAGGACGTTGTAACAGAACCGATGGAGGACTCAAGCACCGAAACTCAAACTCCGGCCAATGGTTGGTATAATGCACCTTTCAATATTTTCCCCCAGGGGGGTAGCGACGGGCATATACAGGACTTAGGACTGAAAGCAATTCCCGACAGGCGGGAATTTGACGATCCGAATGATTCCAAGTCCCGGGAAATAGACTGTTCGGATTTAAACAAAAAGGCTTGGCTCTAGGGTGGGAAATTAAATCCCCCCAAAAATCCAACCCCACCCCCACCCCCGATTTCAGTATTTTATTAAAGTTTTTTTCCAACACAATAGTACAAACTATGAGATCATTATTTTGAAAATCAGATTTGAGTGTTTTCAAAATTCTGTACTTTCACCTATGTATACATACACACTCATGGTCCAGCGTTTTCCCTCTTCCTTAAATAAAAGGCTACCTTTTAGTCTAAACTAAATGTGTACCGGCATTGGAAAAACAAAGTAGAATAACTAGAATAGCTAATGTATTGTAATTTATGCCTCATAATGCCCTTAAGGATCATTAATGGATAATGTGTTTTGAAAATACTGATTGCTGCAGAAAATGGGTATCTGAGAAGAGTTTTAATGGTTCTGTAAAACTCTTTACGACACCCCGATTTTATTTACACCGTGCTAAACCGGACACTATTGTTTTACTATGTATGTCGATGGTTCCAAACACTGATTATACGACACGCTGCTTTTCCAATTGTCAACCAGTAATCTAAGACTGCAAATATGAAATAATACTCAAAATGACCCATTATTCGGACCAATGTCATTTGGTTGTTGACACTTTAGTAAAGTTTACATCATCAATTAAAAGCATAGGTCTTGAAGCTAATGATCATTCTAGAAACAGTTACATGTACATTAATAAACCAACTAGAAATAATTACAAAAACACTTCATTTTTAGCTCCGTCTTCGCCTGTATTCCATTTAACTCGGTCGCGAGTGCAGACCAAGGCCCAGGAGCAGACTGCGACAGTTGTCAACGAGCTTCAGGAGCCGTTGATCATCGATCGTGAGCGTCTTGTGCGCCTGCTTGACAGAAGTGTGGAGGTGACAGAGGATTACACCGTCCCCATGCTGGAGAAGCTGTACAGTCTATTTGGCCAGTGCATCTTTCGTCACCGACTGGAGTATAACAAAACACAGCTGTTGGAGGTAATAATTATTGTCTGCAATTGCAGTGCCAGGCTTATGACCGTCCAATTCAACTGTATAGGAAGCAGTAAATTAAAAGCTAAGTATATCAAACTGGGTCTATCATTTATTTGAATATTAATGCAAAAATGCAAAAAAAACATGGTCGAAACTTTCAAAAATGACATCAAACTTGTAATCAAAGTGTTCATAATGAAGCGTCGTAATATGACTGTTTCGCACAATAAGTTTGTTGAATGAAAAATACGACATTCATTCAACTTTGGTATTTCAGGACATGGAGCGGAAGCTTAAACAGTTCACCACAGGAATGTCACAGAGACTGAAACTGCACAAATCCAGAGCATTATCATGAAATCATGGACCTTCCAATGGGTTTCAGGGACTTTATTTATATACATATTTATAGAGGCCTTACCTTTTGGGGTCTTTTCTACGTTATTATTATGATCATGTCACGACTCATTTCTTCGCTATTGTTTTTCATTTGCTGTGAATGGTTGCTGTGATTGTTGTTTATTTACGAGTGAAAGTTTAAGAAATAGAATTTAATTCCATTTTACTGAATTAATTATTAAGCCTGCCTGGTCAGATACTTATACATGTATAATCTAATGAGTAAGTTTCTTGTTTTGCAATGTTGTCACCATAGTTTTGTTTTTGCAAGCAAACATAACCATTGTGTTGCATGACTTCATTAAATGTTGGCAGCAGGAAATAAATTGTAAATATGTTGGTTTATATTATCAGTTGAAAAAACAAAAAAAAATTATTAAAGCCCGTTCATTGTATATTTTGTTAAGTTAACTTTGGCTATTTTTTCCAAAAATAATAATAATAGTTTAGCCCTTTAAAATAGATATTTTTTAGAATTCATGTATTCTAAATTTACTATTGTGTCCTTCATTAATGTTTCTTCATTTTATAAGTCCAACTGTAGTCGAGATCAATTTTTCAATTTTTTTCTGCATTCTTGCCAGAGATTGAATTAATTTCCAGTATGTTTGAATTCTGTTTTCTTACCTGACATACCGTGCTTGTGTTGACATGTGCATACATTTTATTTTTTTAGCTCACCTGAGCACAAAGTGCTCATGGTGAGCTTTTGTGATCGCCCGTTGTCCGTCGTGCGTGTGTGCGTGCGTGTTTCGTAAACTTTTCATTCAAACAACATCTCCTAAACCGCTTGGCAGATTTTCACCAAACTTGACAGGAATGATCCTTGGGTGGACCGCTTTCAAAGTTGTTCAAATCTTTCCGGTCCGCTGAATATGTAGGTCACCAGAGCTAAAAATAGATTTAAAAAGTGAAAACTTTTAAAATCTTTTTCTATGAAACTGCAAGGCTCAGACCTTTCATATTTGATATGTGACATCCTCTAGAGGTCCTCTACAAAGATCGTTCAAATTATGCCCCTGGGGTCAAAACGGGCCACGCCCCAGGGATCACATGGTTTATATAGAATATATAGCAAAATGACTTTAAAAATCTTCTCCTCTAAAACCACAAGGCTCAGAGGTTTCATATTTGGTATGTAACAACCTATAGTGGTCCTCTACAAAGATTGTTCAAATTATGCCCCTGGGGTCAAAACTGGCCACGGCCCGGGGGTCTCATGGTTTATATAGAATATATAGCAAATGACTTTAAAAATCTTATCGTCTGAAACCACAAGGCCTAGAGGTTTCATATTTAGTATGTAACATCCTTTAGTGGTCCTTTACAAAGTTTGTTAAAATGATGCCCCTGGAGTCAAAACGGGCCACGCCCTGGGGGTCTCATGGTTTATACAGAATATATAGCAAAATGACTTTAAAAATCTTCTACTCTGAAACCACAAGGCCCAGAGGTTTCATATTAGGTATGTAACATCCTATAGTAGTCCTCTACAAAGATTGTTCAAATTATGCCCCTGTGGTCAAAACTGGCCACGCCCCGGGGGTCTCATGGTTTATATAGAATATATAGCAAATGACTTAAAAAATCTTATCCTCTGAAACCACAAGGCCTAGAGGTTTCATATTTAGTATGTAACATCCTATAGTGGTCCTTTACAAAGTTTGTTAAAATGATGCCCCTGGAGTCAAAACGGGCCACGCCCTGGGGGTCTCATGGTTTATACAGAATATATAGCAAAATGACTTGAAAACTCTTCTCCTCTGAAACCACAAGGCCCAGAGGTTTCATATTAGGTATGTAACATCCTATAGTAGTCCTCTACAAAGATTGTTCAAATTATGCCCCTGGGGTCAAAACTGGACACGCCCCAGGGGTCTCATGGTTTATATAGAATATATAGCAAATGACTTAAATCTTCTCCTCTGAAATCGCAAGGCCCAGGCGTTTTATATTTGGTATGTAACATCCTTTAGTGGTCCTGAACAAAGTATGTTCAAATTATGCCCCTGGGGTCAAAATGGGCCACACCCTGGAGGTCACATGGTTTATATAGAATATATAGCAAAATGACTTTTAAAATCTCCTCTGAAACCACAAGGCCCAGAGGTTTCATATTTGGTATGTATTATCCTATAGTGGTCCTCTACAAAGATTGTTGAAATTCCGCCCCTGGGGTCAAAACTGGCCACGCCCAGGGGGTCACATGGTTTATGTAAACTTATATAGCAAAATGTCTTAAAATCTTCTCCGAAACCGCAAGGCCCAGAGGTTTTGTATTTGGTATTTAACATCCTATAGCGGTACTCTACAAATATTGTTCAAATTATGCCCCATTGGTCAAAACAGACCACACCCGATTGGTCACATGGTTAATATAGACTTAAATAGCAAAATGACTTTAAAATTCTTCTTCTCTGAAACCGCAAGGCCTAGAGGTTTCATATTTGGTATGTAACAATGTATAGTGGTCCTTTACAAAGATTGTTCGAATTATGCCCCTGGGGTCAAAACTGGCCACGCCCCGGGGGTCTCATGGTTTATAAAGATTTAAATAGCAAAATGACTTTAAAAATCATCTCCTCTGAAACGGCAAGGCCCACAGCTTTCCTATATTTGTTACGTAACATTGCATAGTGGTCCTCTCCAAAGATTGTTCAAATTATGCCCCTGGGGTCAAATCTGGCCACCCCCAAGGGGTCACATGGTTTATATAGACTTAAATAGCAAAATGACTTAAACAATCTTTACCTGAAACGGCAAGGCCCACAGCTTTCCTATATTTGGTACGTAACATTGCATAGTGGTCCTCTCCAAAGATTGTTCAAATGATGTCCCTGGCGTCAAATCTGGCCACCCCCCGAGGGGTCACATGGTTTATATAGACTTAAATAGCAAAATGACTTAACAATTCTTAACCTGAAACCGCAAGGCCCAGAGGTTTGTTCAAGGTTGTTCAACTTATGCCCCTGGGATAAAAATAAGCCACGCCTCTGGGATGCAAATTCCAATTGGGTTACAAGGTCTCAGGTGAGCGTCCTAGGGCCCTCAGGGCCCTCTTGTTTCTTTGGACTTCTGTTGGTGTATTTGATGTATAAATGAATTGTAGGCATTTTGGCCAATCTCATAATTCATAAACTGTCTGTAATATTCTCAGGGTTATTTACGTCTGATTCCAAACTATATTGTCAGAAATTACATCTTAAGAGTGGAAAATATTTTCAGAAAATACCTCTTAAATTTGGAGCATCAAATGTTGGTCGGTGACTTTGTATTACAACAAAACTTCAAAACTGGTCATATGATAACTATATTTTTATGGTAGTAATATAAATATGTTGTACATTTTAATATTTTTCGTGTGATATAACAGATAATGTTTGCATGTGTATAAAGTGAAAATTATGGTTATTTGTTTCTGGAAGGACATTCTGTAGATCTATTTACAGTTGGCTGTAGCAGGCATGACTGTATAAAGCATTATCAGGCTTGCCAGCAGACTTTAAAAGTCAGTGAATTGTCAGGAAATTTTGAAAAAAAAAGTCAGTGAAATATCAAATTCCATAAAAGTCTGTGAAAAGTCAGGGAAAAACATGCCTGAAGGTAAAACAATAATTTATACAAATTAGCAGATTATGGCTATAGCAGTCTTAATGTGTTTTGAATTACTAAAATGTATGTATAAATACATAATATGCTGATTTTTAGTCCAAATATATATCAACAGTTTTTGTAAATGTCCTAGTGTTAACTTAAGTATGATTTGTTCATGGACTTCCCTTCCTGAAGATTTGGACGGCTATAAGGGGAGGAGGAGGCCGTTTAAAATGGGTGGTTTTGGTCAGTGAAAAACTGGATTTGCTCAGGGAAATGTCGGGGAATGTTTTTTTGCCCCAGCTTCTGGCAACCCTGATTATATTTAGACTAAGTTGAGGTATAATGGTCTTTACCTGTAAGTTAGTGAAGGGAAATTTTCTCTACTGCTCTTAAATGGAACCATTTGTAAACTTTTTGTACTCCAGTGTGTGTATTGACACCCTTCTGTGGTCACAGTGTGGCAACCTTTATCAGCTGAGATAACTACACAGCTGCAATTGAAACAGTGCACTCAGCCAGCTGAGAGAAAATATTGCAGATAATGATAAGAGATAAAATGGTGGACCCAAACACAGAGTGGAATGCCCCATGGAGAGGCCAGACATTCCTTAAACTAGGACTTTAATGAACTAATTTTATACATAACATGTAGATTATTTTATTTGCTGCAGACAAAGATCAATATTTCTTGATGCTTTTATTTATATATTCCTAAAATGGTAACATGCAATCAAATATTTTGTTTATTTATTATACAATTTATACATTAAATTTTTACCCTTCCAGTTTTAAGTATGCAATTGTTCATTTCAGTATCTATAGACGGTCCGCTATTTATTTGGGTATTTAATATATTTTCTGTATAAATGTATGTGTAAGTGTGAGAATTTATGGTGTCTTTCCCAATACATTATTATGAACCAATGAAGTTTTTGTTTTTGCATGCATAAAATAAATAAAAAGCAAAACAATACAACAAACACATAACAAACACGTACTTTTAAAGTTTGAATTTCTCTCGGTAGCAGTTACAACTGTTTTAACGGCAGTGATAAGTAATATTGTAATTCTGTAAGCTACATTTTTGTATACATGTTAATATAGACTCAAATTAAGTTACACAACATCAAAATACAGAATGCAACATCATTTGATGGGGCGAATCGTTATACATATGGGGCGAGTCGTTACAATAACATTTAGACTTAGTGACCTGCAAACAAAGATTGTCTTAGTCTTATTATGCACGCGGCACAATTGTGTAAACTTATGGGCCAATACCGTTCAAATTCTGTGGCGATTAAGGTTTGCTCACGTATTTTCGCAATTACCAGTTCTTTCATTTAAATTTCGAGAGTAGGCCTATAAAGACGTACTTTCTCCAAAACTATGCCAATAATGTGTAAAGAGTTTCTTGTGTTGAGCTAAATAACGTTAACACTTCAATACGCATCATTAAATATCTGCTTCTTTACACCTGACTTAGGGTATGCGGATCGTGGACGATACGCACCCGATTTTCAGAGTATACTGGCCGCATTGTCGGTCCATACAGACAATGTCTTTAAAAAAAAAAAGCGGTTAGTTTTTGTTCTGTCAGTATCAGTTCATATATTCTTAGTAATTATCACAGTAACGATTTAATGCATAATAATTTAGAAAACTGACTCAACATTTATAAATATAGTTCTTGCAATGTGGAATAAAGCTTAATAAATGCATTTAGTTATATGAATGTAAACCATTTTAAATTAAGAATTTGATGTTTGTTTCTGAAAATGAAAAGACGAATAAATGCATACCTGTGGTATTATTCACGAAGCATCTTACGATAAATTTTACCCTTATCCTTAAATCTGGACTTTTACTGAACTGTTTAACTCGGTTTAAAAGCAGTGCAGAACAAAATAACAGTTTTAAATAACATCAGTTCTAAAATGTTAATTGTCAATTATCAACAACATAAAATTAGTGTATTTAGTTAACAAATACAATATATATTTTTACACATAAGTGAACATGTTTAAACAAAATACTTAAGATGCTTTGTGAATACCGCCTCTGGAAACAAGTCTACTCTTAGACACTAGTCGGGCTCATTTAGTAATTACGAATTGCCGGTATCATAAATGACTAGAGACTCCGTGGGTATTATTCATCACTGCATCGACATTAGGATGACTAGAGTCTATGGGTATTCTTCGCTATTGCATCGATCTTAGGATGACTAGAGTCCGTGGGTATTATTCACCATTGCATCGACCTTAAGATGACTACAGTCCGTGGGTATTCTTCACTATTGCATCGACCTTAGGATGACTAGAGTCTGTGGGTATTATTCACTATTGAATCGACCTTAGGATGACTAGAGTCTGTGGGTATTCTTCGCCATTGCATCGATCATAGGATGACTACAGTCCGTTGGTATTATTCACTATTGAATCGACCTAAGGATGACTAGAGTCCGTGGGTATTCTTCACCATTGCATCGACCTTAGGATGACTAGAGTCTGTGGGTATTCTTCGCTATTGCATCGATCTTAGGATGACTAGAGTCCGTGGGTATTATTCACCATTGCATCGACCTTAGGATGACTAGAGTCCGCAGGTATTCGTCACCATTGCATCGACCTTAGTCTGACTAGAGTCCGTGGGTATTCTAGCCATTGCATCGACCTTAGGATGACTAGAGTCCGTGGGTATTCTTCACCATTGCATCGACCTTAGGATGACAAGAGTCCGTGGGTATTATTCACCACTGCATCGACCTCCAGTCTTTCTCTTAGACACTAGTCAGGCTCTTTTAGTAATTACGAATTGCCGGTATCATAAATGACTAGAGACAGCGTGGGTATTCTTCATCACTGCATCGATATTAGGATGACTAGAGCCCGGGGGTATTATTCACTATTGAATCGACCTTAGGATGACTAGAGTCCGTGGGTATTCTTCGCTATTGCATCGATCTTAGGATGACTAGAGTCCGTGGGTATTATTCACCATTGCATCGACCTTAAGATGACAAGAGTCCGTGGGTATTCTTCGCCATTGCATCGGTCTTATGATGACTAGAGTCAGTGAGTATTATTCACCATTGCATCGATCTTAGGATGACTAGAGTCCGTGGGTATTCTTCACCATTGCATCGACATTAGGATGACTAAAGTCCATGGGTATTATTCACTATTGAATCGACCTTAGGATGACTGGAGTCCATGGGTATTCTTCACCATTGCATCGACCTTAGGATGACTAGAGTCTGTGGGTATTCTTCGCCATTGCATCGATCTTAGGATGACTTAGAGTCTGTGGGTATTCTTCGCCATTTAATCGATCTTAGGATGACTTAGAGTCTGGGTATTCTTCACCATTGCATCGACCTTAAGATGACTTAGAGTCTGTGGGTATTCTTCGCCATTGCATCGACATTAGGATGACTAGAGTCCATGGGTATTATTCACTATTGAATCGCCCTTAGGAGGACTAGAGTCCATGGGTATTCTTCACCATTGCATCGACCTTAGGATGACTGGAGTCTGTGGGTATTCTTCGCCATTGCATCGATCTTAGGATGACTCGAGTCCGTGGATATTCTTAACCATTGCATCGACATTAGGATGACTAGAGTCCGTGGGTATTCTTCACCATTGCATCGACCTTAGGATGACTAGAGTCCGTGGGTATTCTTTACCATTGCATCTCGACCTTGGTGTGTGCATGGATATTTTGGCGACAGCAAATGCCTTTCAGTGGCGTGAACTTTGATGTGAGTGAGCAAAAAAACGGAACTAGTGTTATACTGGTATAAATCAACATTGACGTTCAGTTATTTCCGCTTCTGGTAACTGAGATCAGAACAGTAAATCGTACAATGGTTGTACTAAATGCAAGTTATTGCGAGCGTTGAAAACAACACCAGTCGTGTGGCCACTGGATGTCTACCTCAAGTGTAACCCATATAAATACAAATTGTTAACAAGTGTAGTTTATTTTGCTACAAAAGCTATCATTCTGAACGCGTGGATGTATATGCGTTTGTATAACGCTCAGACGTGTTTGGCGAGTGGTCACAATATCGGTCTGGTGGTTTATCTCGCAGCACAAGACTACACCAACAGTTCTACAACAAGAGTATTACATGCGATTTTGTCAGAAAACCAGTTAAATAGTATCCTTTACTTTAAAATCATCATTTGTCAATAACGTTTAATTCCAAGTTTATATGACGATGTGCTTATTGTTTTGTAATTACCAGCTACATAGTATTAACTGGTGTACTTGTATCTTTAAATGCAAATGGATTGACAAAATAATATGAGGCTTGTCGTGGGAAACCCGGGCTTCCGTGTCCGCACAGGCTAATCCAGGACGACACTTTTCGCTTTTATGGCATTTTGCGTTTCAAGAAAGTCTCTTCTAAACATAAATCCATTGTAGGCGGAAAGTGTCGTCATGGATTAGCCAGCGCGGACTGCACAGGCTAATCCAGGACGACACTTTACGCAGATGCATTAAGCCAGGGTTTCCCACGACACGCCTCAAATATGTAGTTGTAGAAATATGGAATTACAGAAATTTGAACTGAAGGAAAATATGTTTCCAAAAACTGAAGATGCTCTTTGAAAACACCCACGGAAAATTGCAGCTATCCCCCACTTCAGTGTGTCTACGGAGTAATATGTTCTGTTCAATAGAATCATTTTCCGATACGCATGTACAAACCTTCAAATAAATGAGTCTCTTTGAGGGTGAACGAAACTTCAAGGAATACATAGGAATATTGTCTTAACGACAAAATAACATCGCAGAGTTTGCCACAGCACGTAGCACTGAATACTCGTATGTCTACACGAAGTAAAAAGTACATTATATGCTCGTAAACTCTTTCTATAATTTGTTTTAAAATACTAAAACAACGTTCAGATGTTAATAAGTCAAGCGTTTATTTTTTTTAATTGTCCATTCGATAATGTTTAAGGGACATATCGACGGTATTTATCAGAAATACGCACAACTATAGTATATCAAATCAAATATAGGTCTATTGATCACGTAGCGATCGCGTTGCGCATGAAAGTAGTGGTGCATGAATTAAATACATATTTCATTGATATTGATCAGAACTGTAATTGTTGAGAACTGTAATTGTTGAGAACTGTAATTATATGTAAATCAACGACTTTTTAGTGTTCTGTGCGACCCTCTTTAAACGGCTTGCACATAATTTGAAATCCTCACATAATGCTGTCTTAGGCGCGGAAAGACTAACAAGCTTGAATCAACATTGCACATAGTCTTACTGCTGATGCATCCTGTGCTTTTCTCGTACTTATATTTACACAAATTCCGTTGTATACTAGATTATGTAATATCAAACTTGTGCGACTTTTTGGTAAAACATTAATCGCAAAGTACGTCTGCACTACAATAATCATACTGTCTCATTAAGCAAGGTGTTTTTGTGTAACCTCGTTCGTTGATTTATAACTATTTCATTGGATTGGAAGATATATAAAGTTCGTTTGATAAAATGAAGTAATTGATACTTTAACAGTAACGAATATGCTACTGCTACATAATGGAGATGCACTGTAATATATGGCAAACTTGAGACTGCAGCCGATAACGACTGTCAATATTCGATAAGAAATCGTTTGGCATGCGCGGGAGATGGTCACGTGGTACATTATTGCAGACAGACTAATTTAACCAGCCGAAGAAAGTTGAAAATATGACTGAAGAAGCACATGTTAACGTTTAATTCCCCATATTCACATTACAAATTAATGACTTCGACTTAGTCTAGGTTAAAAATTTCCTCACATATACTTTCAACATGTCGCTTGTGAAAATCGGTGATACGGCACATGTTTTCGTGACCCACTTGGAATTTGTAGGTACTGAATGCCACGCATTTTGTCAAGTTGGTAATGTTGGAAACTTGGCAGACACATTAGCAGAGAGAATCGCAGAAGTAGTGGAAAATGGCACGGCAGGTTCTGTCTCGAGGTGCAATGTGGGTGACATTTGCCTGGCCTTGTTCCATGAGGACAAGAGCTGGTACAGAGGTCGGGTGGTGAAAATATCTGGTTCTAGTGTTGTTGTATTTTTCATAGACTATGGTAATACTGAAACAGTAGCAATACCCAATGTGAGGGAAGCACCAGAGTATGTTCTTTCCATACCAGCTCTTTCGACCAACTGCATTGTCGATGATTGTACGCCTCTCAGTGGCGATTCATGGAGTCCGGAAGAGAAGAAAAAAATAAAAACATTACTACACAGTGCTGAATTTAATTGTGAAGTCATAGACAAGACAGGTCACGATGTAAACAATGAAATTTATAAAGTGAAGCTATACAACTTGGAGGATCCAAATACTCCAATTTTTGTGCGACCTGCGTCAGGTGGAAGCCAGTCATTGAAGTATGCTACTTTGAGCAATAGTTCTGAAAACAAAGTCTTCATTTCCTTTGTAGAATCTTCTAAAAAGTTCTATGTGCAATTAACAAGCCAGGAAGATGAACTGAACTCGCTAATGAATGACGTTGGTGCATGTTTCGCAGAAGACCTTCCATCCACTGGTGATATTGTGAACCCTGTCAACGGTCAAGTTTGTGCTGCTTGTTTCAGTGAAGATGGTGCATTTTACCGTGCTATTGTCAGAGATATACAAGGTGACTCTTGCACTGTGCTCTTTGTTGATTATGGGAACAGTGAGAAAAAATCAACAAAAGAACTGTTCACGCTTCCGCAAGCACTGTGCAAACTTCCAGCTCAAGCTGTGCTATGTTTATACAAGAGTGGAAGTGGCAACGTTGAAGATGAACTTCATGAATTGACAACTGCAGATAAGCCTTCAGTCCTCCGAGTTCATTCAGGAAATCAGAACAGTGGTTATGTTGTGACAATAGATAAGATAGAAGAAAAACAGGGGCGCAAGGGAAATCAAAGTGCCAGTGCTAGTAATTCTGATATACAGCCCAAGACGGGAACCAAACTGTGGCAAAGCTACTCATCAGTTGTGATGCTAGTTGATAGTATATATGATGTCTGCATTTCACATATTGACCACCCGGGCCAGTTCTACGTGCAGTTGCTTGGAAATGCAAAGACCCTTGACACCATTATGCAAGCAATCGATGAAGTTGCACACAATTATGATAGACTTACAAACCTGTATACAGGTTACGCATGCCTAGCAAAATTTAGTGATGAAAGCTGGTACAGAGGTGAGGTCATTGAAGTTGAAGGCAGTAACATTACTGTAGCAGCTGTAGATTTTGGATTTATAGAGAAACTTCCTACATCTCGACTTCGCAACACCGATCCAAATGTCAAGGTACAGCCTGCTCAGGCTGTGCGGTGTTCACTCGACCTCAATAAGCTAAATGCTGCAAACTGGACATCAGGTGAAATAAGTACATTCAGAGCCATGTGTGAAAAAAATGGTCTTGTTGCAAAAGTAACTGCAAAACAGGGATGTAGTCATGTTTTAGATCTATACGACAGCAACAGTGAAACGAGCATCAATTCTGAGATTACGCTATCAAAACCTGGTCAAACTGCTGTAAACAATAGTATTTCTAAAAACACTTTGAGCCAACCGGCTGCTCAGCCAGTAGTAAAAGTGCCATTGCCGGAAGTTGCCGTAGGAGCAAAATGTACCCTCTGCTGCACTGCTGTAAAACCACCTTACATGTATGGGCAAGTTACGCACACGCCTGTTGAGAAAGTGGCCAATCTGCAAAAGGACCTACACAATTACTTTTCAATGAACCCAGGGGATCCTCTAACAAATACAGCTATTGGCAGTTTGTGTTGTACCAAATATGTAGATGGTGGGTGGTACAGGGCTGTGATTACATCTCTCAGTGGAGGAAAAGCAGCTGTAGGATTTGTTGACTTTGGTGACAGTGTTGATAAGCAAGTGCATGAGCTGAAGGCTTTACCGTTGAGCCTGTCCTCATTGCCTCAGCAATGTTTGCTTTGCAGAATGGACAACGTATCTACAACAGTGCCAAAGGACAAACTGGAGAGCGTACTTGTTAACAACAGAGTTGATGTAAAACTTATTGGAAAAGAGGGTATGTAGTAATGCCATGTATTTAATTTTGAGTTAATAGTTATTTTGAGTTAATAGTGTTTCTTTGTGGAGTAGTCTTATTATTGCAAACATTCATTAAATTGACAAATCGGTATCCTTCCATATTTGTTGAACTTCTTCAGTTAAGTATAATCATTGTTAAACTGTATAAATTTGGGACTGCACTTCGGTAAGAATTTTGTGCTCATGAGGTAATGAACAATTTTCCCTCAGATGGTGTATACCCGACATACGGAGTGGAGATACTGGACAGCAAGATTCTGGAGCAGCTACAGGAGAGGCCTGCATTCAAGGGAGCATCCTCTCAAACCATGGGGAAACAACCCAGAGAGGACAGGTCCAGGTGAGGGAACTATTGTAAGGAAAGATTGAGAGCAAAATATTGGAGTGGTTGAATCGCCACCTCAGCATATTTGCAGTCATTGAAATATTATAATTGGGCTGTTTGGCCAAGCAAGCCCAAATTCTTGTATCATTAATTAAGGAGCAAGAACATTTTATAAGTCTGCCTGTATAAAACTGAGAATCTGAGCAAGCCCTGTTCCAAATTTAGGCTTGTGCTAATTTTTGCCTCTGCTACTACAATTGAAAAAGCAACTTGAGTAACAATTATTAAGTCCAATTGAGATAAATTTTGTATTGGTCTGGAATAATATTATAAAGTTATAGCATAAAACGTCCATATTCAGTCTGTTATAGGGATGTGTTAACAAGAAGTTTGTCACCGAAAAAGGTGTATTATTCGGTAGTCATGTGCCAGTAAAGACCGGCTTTTACGATACTAATGCGTGAACCGACCCTCCTTGTTACTATTATCCTTTATGAAATGCTTGCAAAACAGCATGTGATTTATGTAAATTGCAGATCCCCAGCAAGTCCATTCATCCAGCAACAGGTACCCACTGGATCCACACAGGAGGTCATGGTCACATACGTGAAAGACCCGCATTCGTTCCATGTAAGTTGCTTCTTACAAGCTCAGAGCTGTTTTACAATATTTCATATATATCTTTTATAAAAAAATGTATGTTCATTTTATCGTTTGTGCTTTAGCACTAGGATGTTTTGCTTGAATTATATATGTCTTTTACTAATGTATACCAGGTCTGTACTTGACACAAGTTTTTAATATGAACTAGCATTTCATGAAATCAAGAAATTCATTCATAATTGATGCTGGACAACTGCGGATACAGGTGGCATATAGTGACCTGCGTAATCTTTTTTAATTTGGTCGCATAAGCTACCCTGGTGTCTAGTTGGCTATATGTACAGTTATGTAGGTTCATTGTACTAGTGTTCCTTTACAAATATAGAGCCGATCATTTCAAAGCTTTTTTACATGAAAAAGGAAAATACTTGCAGGTAGTCCTTGAGAACCAGTCCAGCCAGCTGGATGATCTAATGGACCAGCTTCATGCATACTATGACAAGCTGCCACCTACAGCCGACATGCTCCAGAATGCCAAGCTGGGGGACCCCTGTATTGTCCAGTTCACAGAAGATAAGGGCTGGTATAGAGCTGTTGTCACAGGTGTGTTAGTTGTTAAATTGGTAGCAACTGTACTTTTGGTTGTAGTGCTAATTGAAAGAAAGGGCTATACCAGTATTTTGTGATTCATCAAAATGAAAAACATGGTTATGTATTATGCATTGGGCTGTTCATTTTTACAGTATGGCAAATTAAGTGTACTAATGGTGTTACATGGGTTTATGCCTAGTTACTAGTTGAAAAAAAAGCTTCAAGGAAATATTCTTTGTATATTTAAAGTTTAAAGAAGGCAACACAGATACCGTAGATACTGTAACGCACTGTATTGTATCATACACTTGAACATAACATGTAATGTGAAGATCTTTTTGTGTAACATGAGATTTAATTGTAAATTGCTTATTACAAAATACAGTAACTAAAGTTAATACAAGTAAATACATTAGTTGCTGAACTGACCTTATGACCAGATTTGACTCACAGTATGTTTAGTTATTATGATTCGGAAAGCTAGGAATTGTTTGGTGGAGATCTTGTAAAAAACAGTGTTTGTTAAAGTTTGACCTGAATAAGCATGGTTATAAATCCCTATGCGCACCGTTCATTGTTTCCAGGCTTGAAGACTACCGGACAGGCAGAGGTGTTCTATGTCGACTACGGCAACAACGAGTACACTCAGCAGGAGGAACTGAAAGTGATCAAGCCAGACTACCTGAAGTTGCCTGCCCAAGCCATACATTGCCGTCTCTCTGGTAGGTGTGCTGGTTAGAAATGTAGGTACAAGGCGCTCGGTTAGTCACATATTCCACCTAGTAAGCAAGGTTGTCATTATCAATGGAAAACAAGTGATTTTTATCTTAATCTAAGCGATTTGGCCAGGGGTCTATGGGCCCATTTGTGATGTTACCTTTTGCAATTTTTAAGTTCCTGAAAAAAACAACCGACTTTTTCATGATTTTAAACGACGAATTTGATCGACAATCGGTTAATAATGACAACCCTGCAGTAAGTGTTTATTTTATATATATACCATAAATTTGTAATAGATGTCTTATTAGAAATTGATGTTTGGTCCAATACAACAGAAATTGTATTTCCTTGTCTTTTATGGCAAATATAGTTTGTCTTTCTTACTGGTATCTTTATTTTAACCAGCTTAAAGACGTTCGCAACAAAAAGAAAATAATTGGGTTAATTTCTCCTGTTGCTTCATTTTTTCTTTATTGTATATAGGTCACAATATGCTAATTTCATCTCGAATGTCCATTCAAAATAAATTATTTTAATAGTAAAAGTTCATAAAGCATATATAATAATCAAAAACACACTTATGCAATGAATTTCCAAACAAATTAGTTCAGAGATTATCCATTAAATATCTCCATTCTATTGATACGTTGTTTATGTATGTTAAAACGAAACAGGAAAAAAGGCTACATGTACACAGGTACCCTATATGAAATCCAATATTTCCCAAACAAGTTTGGCGAGCCATTCATTTTATTAATGTTTTGGTGTAAGTATACATTGATGCATGTATGTGCGAAATTTTAAGAAAATCTGTGGTTTGGAACAAAATATGCATTTGATAAAAATGAAGTTTCAGAAAGCATTATTAGTTCCCATTTGACACAATTAAATGTCCAGTCAAATTCATTATTTTAGCAGTAAATGTAGGTAAAGTGTTTTTATTGTCAACATACACTTGCATATTGGCAAACAATATCAGGTGAAAGAACCATAAACTTTTGTGAAACAAAACTATCCTATATATGTAAAACAATGATAAAAATCCAAACTGAAAAAGGGGCTTCGACGGGTACTGTATTCAAAACCCAATATTTCCGGAACAAGGCCGGTGACCCCTATCTTTTAAGTCTGTTTTAGTTTCAGTATACAATGACACATGTATGTGGGATCTTTTAACAAAATCTGTCGTTTGGAACAAAAGATATTCGTATATGGGGTTAAATTATTGGTGTTTTCACAGTCATATTTAATGCACAATTTACCTCGTTAAGTGTCCATTACAAGTCATTTGTTAAATGATAACTCACTGTAGATAATGCGCGTTTTATCATTAAACTGCACTTGTATATTGCCAAACGAAACATTAAAAAAAGATGCATTTAAAAATCTCCATCTTTGTTTGAATATAAACGCTTTATATTATTCAGCATTCTAAGTAACACAAACTGAAAAAAGGCTTCGACAGCAGGGGTTCCGCTGGCTCAAAAAAAGCTGTCGCCACTAAAATTCGCCACTTTTAAAAAGTTTGAGCCAATTTTATTTGTCAATCACATATTGACATGATTCAGAATCTAATTAACAGTAACTGTCACTATAAAATAGCATTAGTAACTACATTATTATAATTAAAACTTAGCAATATAATCGTTAATTGTAGGAAATTAAGATTTTTACAACACTTTATTTGAACAGATTTAATAATGTTGATCGTTTTGTTAGGGTCGCGAAAATATAGGACAATATCAAAATAACACTTTACTTGCAGATTGGTAAATCCTCCTTCTAATTAAGATCTTCATTTGTTCATATAACAACTGTCAGTCCATAATTCATGTTAAAATTCATCATGACTGTGGACAAACAGTTTGTTAATGTTCAGAAATAAATCCCGACACAGAACTGTTTTTCTTTGTTTTAGGCTGTATTTAGGTCAGCCTCGTTTTGGAATAAATGTTAATTAGTGATCTGATAACAAACAATGCCCTAAGGCCATGTTTGGAGGCTCTGTGGTAACTTAATATGCCCCAGTTTTGTTGCAATTGAGATTTCACATACCGGATTTAGCACTGGCTAAAAAATACGTTGTCACCAATAAAATTCGCCACTTTAACAAAACTGTCGCCACTTTTGCAAATATGTTGCATTTGGCGACAGTGGCGATCGACAGAGGAACCCCTGGACAGGTACCGTGTTCAAAATTCAATATTTCCGGAAAAAGGCCGGTGACCCCTATTTTTTAAGACTGTTTTAGTTTTAGGATAAATTAATGCATATTTGTGGAAATTTTTTAAGAAAATCTGTCGTTGGAAAGAAATTGAAGGAAATTGTTGCGAATGTCTTTAAGGACAGTCATCGCCAGAGATGAATATTTTCTGCTCTTGAACAACCCGTAACCACGGAGTTTGCATTTCACAGGCCTACAACCAAAGAAATCTCAACTAATACATTGTTCATAACGATGTGAAACTCATGTCGACCAGTGTAGCCACCATCACATGCTTACACCTAAACAAAAATCGCAAATTACCCATACAATTTGTAATTTCAGTCCATAGAGGTGTTAGCCCCAAGCCAGGGCTTCTGGAGCCAATTCCTGCAACCTTAAAACATGGGAATTTCCTTCATAGGCATACTGTCAACTAAAGAATTCTAGACTGAAAATGTTCATTACAAGTTTAATATCTGTCCATACAGGTGTAGCTCCGAGTCAGGGTTTCTGGAGTCCAGAGCACACTGTACAGTTCACAGAGATGGTTGAAGAGCAGTCGTTCATGGCCACATTCAAGTCTAAGCAGGACCAAACTTATGAGGTGGATCTAGTGGACACAAAGGGAACCAATATTGGAAAGAAGTTTGGCTCTATGACAAGCACCTTGGGTGGAGCCAGAAGTGTTACTGCCCCAAAGTCATTTGGTGGAAACATGTCAGTAACTGTAAGTGGGCTTTGAAGTGATTTGTTAATAATAAACTTGAATGTTTCTTTTATTAAAGAACAACAATATTTACTGTTCTTGAGCAATGACATGGTTACGATAGTGCTGAAGTGCAAACATCAAATGCATGCATAAAGTCCTTCTTCAAAGGTTCACAGAAGTGCTTGTTCTAAGTTTATACAGGTACATGCTCAAAACCTTTTTGCCATTATATGCATATTGTTATTGCCAAAGTTAAAATCTGCAACAATCTCGTGGCCATCTAATTTATTCAAAGGTGAACTCAGATTGGGATGATTCCAGCAGCAACATTAAGCCAACTGGTTTCAGTGGCAAGCCAAGTTCCTTTGGCAGTAGTCATCGGCCGTTAGGAGGTAGTGGCTTTGGGTCAGGACGACCAAGCGGAGGCGGATTCAGCTCTGGGCAACAGAATGGAATGGTGGGAGATAACTCGGGCTGGGACGACAGAGGTGGGTCTTCAGGTAATGGTTAGAAGTTTTTTGTCTTGATTGTCTCAATGGCATAGCTATTAAGCTTTTAATTAAAACAAAATGCTTCAACACAGTGCAAATTTTGCATTTGATAATGGTTAAATAATGCATCAAGTCATTGTGATATTTCTTACTTCCATGAAAGTTTGAAGATACATGTAGGTGCACAGTTAGTTCACTAATTGTTGAACTGAGATCAGTATGGTTTCAACAGTTTCATTAATCAGATATTGGTAAAGTTAGATATTTTATTAAAAGTTTTCCTTGGTTTTCATCAACAGGAGCTGTAGGTGGCAAAAAGTCTTTCGGTGGAAGTGGATTTGGATCAGGTGGGGATTCTGGTGGATTTGCAGGCAAAAAATCAGGTGGATTTGGTGGATCAGGAGGTAGCAGTGTATTTGGTGGATCAGGAGGTAGCAGTGGATTTGGTGGATCAGGAGGTAGCAGTCCATTTGGTGGATCACAGAGAAGCAGTCCATTTGGTGGATCAGAAGGGAGCAGTGGATTTGGAAGCAACTCTGGGCCACGTGGTTTCGGAAGCAGTGCTGGTATTTACTGTTTGTATTAGCCCGACTATTCTCCGAATAGTCCGAGCTATACTACTCATCCTTTTGTAGGGGGCAAATAGTAATAGCATCGTCCACCTCTCCGTCACTCTTCTTGTGCGGAGCATAACTCCATTAGTATTGAAGGGATTCAAATGAAACTTCATATAATGATCGAGGACAATGAGAGGAAGTGCAGATCACAAGGACCACAACTTTTTCTTCAAAATTTATTGAGTTGTTGCCCTTTGTTTATTTCCTTATATGAAGCATTAATTTTCTTGTGCGGAGCGTAAATGCATTCGTATTGAAGGGATTCAAATGAAACTTCATATTCTTCAATATTTACGGAGTTATTGCCATTTGTTTAATTTTCTTGTACAGAGCATAACTCCATTAGTATTGAAGGGTTCAAATGAAACTTCATATAATGATAGAGGACAATGAGAGGAAGTGCAGAGCACAAGGACCATAACTCTTCAGTATTTATGGAGTTATTGCCCATTGTTTCATTTTCTTGTGCAGAGCATAACTCCATTTGTATTGAAAGGATTCAAATGAAACTTTATATAATGATAGGAGACGATGAAAGGAAGTGCAGAGCACAAATACCACACTTCCTTCTTTCTACGGGGTTATTGTCCTTTGTTTCCTTTTGTGCAGATAATTACTACCTTAGTATTGAAGGAATTTAAAATAACACCACATATTGACAGAAGACATTGAGAGGAAGAGCAGAGTACAAGGACCATAACTCTTCCATATTTATTGAGATATTGCCCTTCAATTAATTTTCTTGTGCAGAGCATAACTATTAGTATTCAAGTGATTTAAAATGGGGTTAAGGTTTGTGTGTAACAACTTCATATATCTATATCTACTACAGATAATCAATTAAAACTTCACACAAGTCTTTAGGGTCATTATATATTAGGTCACTGACTACCAAGGCCCATAACTCTTGACAAAGCGGTATGAATAGTTGAGTGCGCTGTCCTGAGACAGCTCTTGTTCTTCAAATAATTGTCTAGTGAGAATAAGCCTACTTTCAGTTCTTAGTTGGAAGGCATTAATTTTCTAATTTTAACGACCAATCTAAATAATTTATTGTGAAACCTGACATTATAATAAACAAAATACTGGTTGTGCTCCCTATTTAAGTGGAATTTGAAAGTACATGTGTTAATGCATCACTAAATCTTCCAAATTTTTTTGACTGATTTGTTTCTTTAAACAAAGCTCTAATGAAAAGGTATATTACAGGTGGCAGTGGTGGAAGCAAAGACTGCTTCAAGTGTGGAGAATCTGGTCATTTTTCTCGTGAATGTCCAAATGCACCAAAAGGTTGGTGGATACTACACATTTGCAACTTAAATTTATGTTTTTGTTAAAGGAATGCAACTACTTCAGGACCTGGGCCCTTGTTCACAAAGCTCCTTAGCTTGGGGAAAACTGAAGTAAAACTAGTAAATATTGCTTAGACTTATTTAGTATTTTACCCCTTGTAAACAGAACTCGTTGGATTTTATGCAGAATTTTTTGTTGTGAAATTTTCACTTAAGTTATGATTTTCATTCGGAGTTTGGGAATACCAGCCCTGATTATGAATTCAATTGGACTTCCTGAATGTTATATTAAAAGTTGAATGTAATGGGAAATGTAGTTTTCCCACAGTTTCTTGGTATATGAGCCACTCCCAAATTGCAGGAAAATTAGAATTTATCTCTGTTTATGTGGCAGGTTTGAGTATATTTATCCAGCTGTACAGTGTGTTTTATTTGTTCTGTGCAGGTGGTGCCATTTCCAAATTGCAGGATAATGGGAATTTATCTCTGTGCAGGTGGCAGGTTTGAGTGTATTTATCCAGTTGTACAGTGTGTTCATTTGTTCTGTGCAGGTGGTGCCACTCTCAAATTGCAGAAAAATGGGAATTTAACTGCATGTGGCAGGTTTGAGTGTATTTATCCAGTTGTAGTGTGTTTATTTGTTCTGTGCAGGTGGTGTCATTTCCAAATTGCAGGAAAATGGGAAATTATATTTGTGCAGGTGGCAGGTTTGAGTGTATTTATCCAGTTGTACAGTGTGTTCATTTATTTTGTGCAGGTGGTGCCACTCCCAAATTGCAGAAAAATGGGAATGTAACTCTGTGCAGGTGGCAGATTTGAGTGTATTTATCCAGTTTTAAAGTGTGTTCATTGTTCGGTGCAGGTGGTGCCACTCCCAAATTGCAGAAAAATGGGAATTTAACTATGTGCAGGTGGTGGGTTTGAGTGTATTTATCCAGTGTTATACAGTGTGTTAATTTGTTCTGTGCTGGTGGTGCCACTCCCAAATTGCAGAAAAATGTGAATTTAACTCTGTGCTGGTGGTGGGTTTGAGTGTATTTATCCAGTGTTATACAGTGTGTTCATTTGTTCTGTGCAGGTGGTGGTGGGAGCAGGGACTGTTTCAAGTGTGGAGAAAGTGGACACATGGCAAGGGACTGTACCAATCCACCAAAACGTAAGGCTAAAATCATTGTTACTTTACTTGTGTGCATGACCTTCTGACCTATAGATCATACATGTTGACCTGTGTTTTAAATGTAGCATTAGCCAGCAGTATTGTTCAATCATTTAAACATTTTAATAGTTAACAAAATTATGGACAACAATTTTGTTTTCTGTAAATTGAGGTATATCGTGAGTCGACTTTCATGTTTAAAGTTTCATTACATATACCGCAACAGGGTTGTCATTGAGATTTTTTCAAGAAGGCTCAATTACCAATTGAGGAGGCCAGAGCTTTAAACGTGGAAGGTGTGAGTGATTTAGCTTGGGATCCGGGTAAGCTCCCCCCCCCCTTATTGACTTCTTAAATTTATAACACATTTTAAGTGTTCTTTACAGATTGAACAACCTGTAGATTAATAGTCTAACACTTTTTGGGGAATTCGAAAATGTTAATTATATATTCATTATATGTTGTTAATTATTAATTCATAAAGTTTGTTTTTATAAATAAAACACTGTGATAAAATTACCTTGTAATAAGTTTTCCAATTTGAAGAACAATAAAATCCATTGAAAACATGAGTGATTAATAGTAACACCTGTATAAAATAAGAGTGACCACGCGACGTCATCAATTGGGCTTCTAAAGGGGCCGTTTGTAGCTATTAAGGATGTAACATGCTCAGCACATGGTCGGTGTGAAAAAGCATCAATCAATACTACTGTACCTGTACAACGCAAGCACTGTCGATAGAGCATTGATGAATTAGCTTTCTAAGAGAATCAAAACTCTGACAGCATCGAAAGACTGTTGGCGACAAAAGTATACAAAATCACAATTATAAAATTAATTTGTAAAGTAACGAACAAATATTTTTCGAGCTTATTATGGTATGCAAACGGAAATATATACACGCCAGTCAACAAGTCAATCTGTAACGGACCAGAATAACCCATGAAGCATAGTAAGGGGAACAGATTGTTAGTGCTTCTAACCCTCCTGGGTCAAAAGTAGGTCATACGTGGCAAGCTCTTGATTTTCTATACTACAGTTTATAGTTAATAAATTGCAGTAATCAATTGTCATCATATTCAGAATTAGCATCGGTAACAAGAAAAATCGCAACAAGTAAAATATAACCGATGTAGTGCATTAATTTGGTGGTCTTATTCCAGGACACTATTTCGGTCACATACAAGTAAATAGCAAAAGTAATGATATCATTAGTTTTAAGTTACATTTGTATTAAAGTGACTTGTTTAGAAACTGTAATTGTACTAAATAACATGATACACATGTTATAATATATATTACATACATTATCTGAAATAATTAAAAGGTAAGAAAACGGGTGTGAAATTTTGCTGTTTTCTTAAGAAGGACCCTTTCTGGTGTCGAATTACTGACTAATAGCCTGCAATGAAAAGAAGTAGGTCCCAGCAATACCTGTTTTGGTAATTCCCCTCTCAAAAAATTGTTGGCTTCTGCCAACAGTCGAAAAATTAAGGGTGTCGAAAAATCAGAACGTTGTTTTGTTGCATTTGATAAGTTGCAGATTTACATGGGTTGGCGAAATATACGTCTTGGAATTGAAATTGTGTTACGAGGGAAAACTTATTGCATATTAACATATTTACATTCAATATGGATTCGTGTGTGTTGAGGTTAAAGACTAGTTGGTTTTCCGAACAAGGTACAAAATAATTTATTTGTATTTCTTTGAAAATTTGAGCCGGCCCATATCTCGTTTGAAACGGTCAATTTGGCCGGTTGCCGGCTCTTAATGACAACCCTGCCGCAAAGTTTTTCAACATCTCAATATCACTTCACTTTGACTTGTGTCATAAACTCAGTAATTATGCCTCCATTATCTGTAAACTAGCTGGTGGCGGCGGAGGTGGCAGGGAGTGTTACAAGTGCGGGGAAGGAGGCCACATGGCACGGGACTGCACTAACCCACCGAAAGGTAACAGCATTGATTCATCACTGTATCCAGGCAGAAAGCGGTCTTCACAATTTATTGGAAGGACTTAAGGCGGGCATAATCTATACATTTTCTCACTGTAGGGAAGAAATATATAAGTTTTCCGCCAGTAAAGTGATTTTTAGCTCGACAAGTATTATACTTGCCTTGACGTCGGTGTCCAGTCTAGGTTAAAGTTTTTCTGTAAGCTAGAATGGCTTGAGGGATTTCATTCAAACTTATAACATTATTCCCCATATTAAAATGAACATAAAGGCCAAGTTTGGTAAGTCATGTTTGAAATTTGTCAAAATTATGGGCCTTTTTACACATTGAAATTTTACACATGAGCTATTTGGATAGATTAAAGTTTTTTGGTAAGCTAGTTTCTCAGGAATGGCTTGAGGGATTTCATTCAAAATTAAAACACTCATTCCTTATATTGAAATGAGCTCATAGGCCAATTTTGATAAGTCTAGTTTGAAATTTGTCAAAATTATGGGCCTTTTTACACTTAGAAATTTAGAAATTTTACATATAAGCTATTTGGATAGGTTAAAGTTTTTCAGTAAGTTAGTCAGCCAGGAATGGCTTGAGGGATTTCATTCAAACTGAAAACACTTTTTCAATATATTAAAATGAACCAGAATCCAATTTTGACACAGTGAATTTATTATTATTCTTGGGGCACTAATTTTTGTGGGTCAAGGAAACCACGAATTAAAGTGCATACGAAAATATAACCCATCGAATATTACCTAAAAAACGATTTTTTTCAGATACTAGTATGTGTATGAAGGAACTTTTAAGTCGTAATCTTACCGCAAACACACAACACATTTATATATTTATATAAAGTAACAGTAATACATTTTGAAAAGAACGCTTATGCACTATATATGTTTTGACGCAAGTGCAGGTAGTAATCCGTTAATTGTCAACATCGCCACGTGCTCAGTGTGAATCACGCTCTTAAAGACGTTTTGTTTTGACAGCCAACAATCGGCTAAAGATCAAACGGTGTCGCTGTAAAGTACTACACTTACAATTACAATGCACAAGTATTTCTTGTAAATCCTTTGTTCTGCTAGAAAAGCGTGCGAAAAATATGCTGTCGTGTACAGCGGCACGTCATCTGCATGGAAAGCGTGGGCGTAGTGATTGCCAAATAAAAACTTTTGATTTAATGCAAAGTAGTGAAATATAGAAAAATATCAGTGAGATATATCCCTATATCACTCTCAGTGATGGACTACTTTTTAAAATTGTATTTGATTTGAACAATATTTAATTGTAGGTGTAGCCACCATTTATCATACAGAATGACAAAAAAAGAAAAGTAGTGAAGATTAATAACACCAAATGTTAAGAATGCCTCTCTTGATATATTGAAGTGTCAGTCCTCTTATTTTCTTTTTTATTTTCCTTAGTTGTTTTGAGCCAAGGAGACTAGAACAGACGATGCCTTGCGGGTTCAAGTTTTACCCACAAGGCATTGGAACTCATCATCTTGGTCCAAATTTAATTTTAGCATTCAAAGTATTTATTTTATCCTTTGCACTTTATTCATCCCTGCATATTACACTTGCACTTGTTGTTTACTGTTGCTATGAAAAGTAGTCTCCCTTTGTTTACATAATTGTATTGCCCGTTCTCCAATTCCAAAATATGACAAGAATGTAGTGTACCCTTAAGTAATAACTTGTGTTCATTAAGCACATAATTATATTGTTTTGTGTGTATTCAGTGTTTATAACCAGTAACCACTCTTAAGTATTTAAGTATCCAATGTGTGTTCTTGTAACAATGTAAGTAGTGTTCAGCGTTTAATTCTCCGCCATCTTGTTTTCTTCAAATTCTTGACCGACTTTTAATCCAATTGTGTTGTTAAGTCCGAATAAGTAATATAGACTACACTTTATACGTATAAGTATTCAATTTCAGAACACTCCTAACAGTACATCTTTTGTTGTTTTACATTTTAACGCGCATCTACGAGTTTGATCAGCTTAAATTGCTTGCGAAAACACGTGCGTTTCAATTTCGTGACTGTGTTAACTATTGTTTACATAATAGCACACGCTATTTTTAGAAAACTGAATTTCGGAGAACTGAACGGCCTTTCACTTTCAATATGTACTTTTATCATAAATATATTTAAAGCTAGCAGTGTGTGTTAACTTCTTGATTTAAAAGCTGACCATTATTCAACGACTACGTGTATCCAATTGTATTTAAAATTAAATAAATTTAGAAACACGGATTCTGTGTTGTCTATGAATATACAGTGTAGCATAGTAGACTGTCGTACTGTAAACACACTGCCATGATAATGCCTGGAGTCAAAAAAAAAATTGCGATTTAAGTTGGCTTAACTGGACCTAATCCTCGGCACATTTGATCGTAATCCAAAATGGCGCTGGAATGTTTATTACTACTCCCGATTACTACGCATGATAGAGACAATAGTGCCGACGTTATATTGTAAATATCGTGTTGAAAATCCCATAAATAAAAATCAAAGAATATTTTAGATAGCATTTGAATAAAAATAAAATGTGTTTGTTTTCAGTGTCATAACGCGTGATATCGTCATCGGAAAGAGAGACACTATACATATTTTCTCCCTTTCCGGTGAGGATATCACGCGTTATCACACGGAAAACAAAAAAATATCCTCTGTGTAGCGCAGAGGACATTGAGATCTTGACTCAAGTATTAAAGTTCTGTAACGCATAACAACAAAAATAGGCATCTATATCGCGAATGATGTGCAGCTAACATTTCCTCTTAAACAAAAAAGAAACTGTTATGACGTATCTTTGACGTTATTGTCGTTAGATAGGTCAGTATTGATCTATGACCTACAGTTACTCTACTCATGTTGACTCAAAAGTTAACATTGATTTATTTGTTGCTCACCTGAGCACACAGTGCTCATGGTGAGCTATTGTGATCGCCCGTTATCCGTCGTGCGGGCGTCGTCAACTTTTCGTTCAAACAACATCTCCTAAACCACTTGGCAGATTTTCACCAAACTTCACAGGAATGATCATTAGGTTACCCTCTTTCAAAGTTGTTCAAATCGTTACGGTCCGCTGCATATGTAGGTCACCAGAGCTAAAAATAGATTTAAAAAGTGTAAACTTGAAAAATCGATTAAACCGCAGGGCCCAGAGGTTTCATATTTGATATGTAAAAAAAAATATCCTATAGTGGTCCTCTACAAATGTTGTTCAAACTATGCCCCTTGGGTCAAAACAGGCCACGTCCCGGGGGTCACATGATTTATATAGAATATATAGCAAAATGACTTGAAAAGTCTTCTCTTCTGAAACCACAAGGCACAGAGGCTTCATATTTGGTATGTAACATCCTATAGTAGTCCTCTACAAGATTGTTCAAATGATGCCCCTGGGGTTAAAACTGGCCACGCCCGGTGGTCATATAGTTTATTTTGAGTATAAAACAAAATGACTTTAAAAATCTTCTCTGAAACTGCAAGGCCCATAGGTTTCATATCTGGAATGTAACATCCTTTAGTGGTCCTTTACAAAGTTTGTTCAAATTATGCCCATGGGGCAAACACAGGGCCATGGGGGGGGGGTCACATGGTTTATATTAAATATATAGCAAAATAACTTTTAAAACCTTCTCTGAAACCGCAAGGCCCAGAGGTTTCATATTTGGTATGTAACATTGTATAGTGGTCCTCTACAAAGATTGTTCAAATGATGCCCCTGGGGTGAAAACTGGCCACACCCCGTGGCTCACATGGTTTATATAGACTTAAATAGCAAAATGATTTTAAACATCTTCTCTGAAATTGCAAGGCCTAGAGGTTTCATATTTGGTATGTAACTTGGTATAGTGGTCTTCTACAAAGATTGTTCAAGTGATGCCCCTTGGGTCAAAACTGGTCACACCCCGGGGGTCACAGCGCTTATATAGACATAAATAGCAAAATGATTTTCAAAAAATTTGTCCTCTGAACGTTCAAGGCCTAGAGGTTTTGTATTTAGTATGTAACATTGTGTAGTGGTCCTCTGTAAAGATTGTTCAAATGATGCCCCTGGGGTGACAAATGGCCACACCCCGGGGGTCACATGGTTTATATAGACGTAAATGGCAAAATGATTTAACAATTCTTCTCTGAAACCACAAGGCCCAGAGGTTTCATATTTGGTTAAAACACTATACTGAGACCTCGATTGGGATTGCATATGGGATGGGTGGGGTCAAGGTCACTGTTACTAAAAATAGAAAAACGGTTTCCACTCAATAACTTTAGAACGCATTGAGATATTTTAATGAAACTTAATACATAAATACATTATTTTGAGACCTCGATCAGGATTGCATGTGATGGGTGGGGTCAAGGTCACTTACTACAAATAGAAAAACGGTTTCCGCTCAATAACTTGAGAACACATCGAGATATTTTAATGAAACTTAATACATAGATACCTTATATTGACACCTCGCATGGGATTGCACATGGGGTGGGAGGGGTCAAGGTCACCGTTACCGAAAATAGAAAAACGGTTTCCGTTCAATATCTTGAGAACACATTGAGATATTTTAATGAAATTTAATACATAAATACATTATTGTGAGACCTCAATTGGGATTGCATATGGGGTGGATTGGGTCAAGGTCACCGTTGTTAAATATAGAAAAATGGTTTCAACTAAATATCTGAGGACGCATTGAGCTATTTGAATGCAACTTGATACATAAGTACCTTATATCGAGACATTGCTTGGAATTGTGGGTGGGGTCAAGATCACTGTTACTGAAAATAGAAAAAGTTTCCACTCAATAACTTAAGAAAGCATTGTGATATTTTAATGAAACTAAATACACATCTTTTATTGAGACCTCGCTTGGGTTTGCTTATGGGGTGGGTGGGGTCAAGGTCACTGTTATTAAAAGTAGAAAAACGGTTTACACTCAATAACTTGAGGACCCATTGAGATATTTTAAAGAAACTTCATACGTAGATACCTGATTATAGTGATATCAAGACCTTGCTTTACGTATGTAATGGGTGGTGACAAGGTCACTGTTACTAAAAATAGAAAAACAGTTTTCGCTCAATAGCTTGAAAACCTATTGAGATATTTAAATGAAACTTCATACATAGACATCAAGTGAGCGGCCTTGGGCAAGCGTGGCCCTCTTGTATCAACTTTAATTGCAAAATGTCTTTAAAAATCTTCTCTGAAAACGCAAGGCCCAGAGTTTCGTATTTGGTATGTTACATCCTCAAGTGGTCCTCTACAAAGATTGTTCAAATTATGCCCCATGGGTCAAAACTGACCACACCCCAGGGGTCACATGGTTTATATAGACTTAAATAGCAAAATGACTTTAAAAATCTTGTCCTCTGAAGCCGCAAGGTCCTCTACAAATATTGTTCAAATTATGCCCCTGGGGTCAAATCTGGTCACGCCCCGGGGTCACATGGTTTACATAGACTTAAGTAGCAAAATGACTTTAAAAATCTCTGAAACAGCAAGGCCCACAGCTTTCCTATATTTGTTACGTAACATTGCATAGTGGTCCTCTCCAAAGATTGTTCAAATTATGCCCCTGGGGTCAAATCTGGTGGCACCCCGAGGCGTCGCATGCTTTATATAGACTTAAATAGCGAAGTTACTTTAAAAGTCTTTACCTGAAACCGCAAGGCCCAGAGGTTTGTTCAAGATTGTTCATATTATGCCCCTGGGATAAAAATAGGCCACGCCTCGGTGATGCAAATTCCAATTGGGTTACAAGGTCTCAGGTGAGCGTCCTAGGGCCCTCTTGTTGCTTGTAGTACTAGTATTATGGAAACGTGACTGCTTAATGCAAACCTCGAAGTGAAGCATGAGTGCCCGATTTGAAGCACATGTTCACACTTCAATAATTGCCAATATAACCATACAAAAGATTTTAATTTACATTATTAATTGGTAGGCACCACAGCTATTACAACTCTAATTACACCTCTTTTTGACCATAATTAAGTAATCTGGGCTCATTGATGGACTAGAGCGTTTAAGGAGTAATGATGTGAAACTGTGAATGTGCCCCCCAAATATCTGCGGGTGGGCCATCGTTAATCCTGATTACGTAATAGCTGGCATAGACTTGACAGCTGGATAGGTGGTTATAAGTGAAAATACAATTGTAAATTGACCATTTCTTGATATGCAAAAATGTTATTTTCTCCAAAAATACCAATTCCACGAATTTAAGTTTCGACGAAATTGTCATTGTCGGGAAATCCACGAAATGTTGTGCCAAGGAAAATAAATGATTGCACAGTAACTCTAGTTTGAAATTTGTAAAATTATGGGCCTTTTTACACATAGAAATTTTACATTCCTGCTGGTGGGGTGGGGCGTCAACTTTTTATTTCCACTGTCTAACTCGAGAATGAATCTTCATACACAGATACCCTACAGTAATACTTTCCTTGGGATTGCATTTGGGGTGGGGTGGGTGTGGTCAAAGTCACTTATACTAAAAATAGAAAAAAACAGTTTCTGCATAATTACTCGAGAACAAATAGAAATATTGTTAAGAATTGAAAAAAACGCCAGTAACTTTGACAAGCACAAGAAAAATTAAGAGAGCTGTCCTCCGACAGCTCTTGTTGATTCATTGAAATATTTGTGTTAAAAATTTATGTATTGATGACATACTATGTGATTTATAACCAGACCTACTTTGGTCAAATTCTGACAAACACAGTTCACAGCCTACAAATGTTTTTACAAGACATCTCCGTCAAACAATTGAATATTTGGTTTCTGAATGGCAGAAGAAAGGGTCAGTCAAATCTTGTTTTTTGGTCAATGGTCATGGTGTCAAACAAGCAGCCTAAAGCAAATAAGAGTTGTTCATACTATTGGAGTAGACGACATATTTCTTGCAGCAGTCAGTTTATGTTCAAGGATTGAATCCTTTGCATAATCAATGTTTATCTAGGATTGTTATAGCATGCATGCTAAAATTAATTACAAGTTATTGCTGCATGCATTTCTCTATGAGTGTGACTTGTTAAAATGTAAAAATATATTGCATTGGAATTTGCTTATTATCTTTCACAGCTGGAGGTGGGGGCGGTGGAGGTAGAGACTGTTACAAATGTGGGGAGAGTGGACACATGGCCAGGGACTGCACAAACCCACAGAAAGGTAAATAACTAGTGTTTTTGTTTGGTATTGGCCATACAAAATATAATCTGAAGTGTTACGTGTTGTTAAAACTTGAGGTTTTGTAAGAAAAATCATTTGTATGCAGCATGTTTGACTTAGGCTGTCATGATTGTGATATTTCACAAACAGTATCCTATATTTTCTTAAGTCATAATTCATTAGGTATTGCTTTTGCCAAAGCATGAAGTTCTAGCACGAATAATGAATTGCAGTTACTTTGTTACGATTTCCAGTAACTCCATAATTTCTACTTAAAAGAAGCACTTAATTACATTTGGTACATAGATTTGTGTAGAGCATCAGCAGTGGATCCTGGATTACATCTGAGAAGAAGAGGACTTTCTGTTTGTAAATGTTAGATATATTTGCCTGTTTTGCTGCTACACTTAATTTCAGAAGGAGCTGGTCCAAGACGTGGAGGGGGAGGATATGGTGGTGGTGGTGACCGATTGAGTGGATTCGGCAGCGGTGGTAACCGACCGAGTGGATTCGGCAGCGGTGACAAGAGCGGCAGAGGTGGAGGGTTTGGTGCCGGAAGAAGTGGAGGTGGATTTGGAGCTAAACCAGCTAGTGAGCATGCCAGTGGGTTTGGATCTAGTTCAGGGGACGACTGGGGCGGTAGTGGAGGAAACAGCAATGCAGGGTTTGGTGAGAAACCATCTGGGGTATTTCAGAAGAAAGGCGGCGGTGATGGTGGTTTTAGTAGCAAAGGTGGTGGCTTTGGAGCTAAGCAAAGTCAAGGATTTGGTGGAACAGCTGCAAGCTCAGCTGGCGGGGACGAAGAATGGGATGCTGGGCCTGTACCCACAACTAATGCAGTCCTGGCATCACCCTCTGGGGATGCCTCTTCAAAGGGCGGTAAACCTGATGCATTTTCTCCAGTAACATTAGAAGTTGGTGAACAAGTAGACATCTATGCAGTATTCATAACCAATCCTGATCAGTTTAGGTGTCAGGTAATAAAAAACACGCAAAGTTTAGAGCAATTAATGGAGGACATGAACACTTGCTATAACAATGTACCTGATGATGAAATGGTTCTTTCAAACCCAACTGTTGGGGCACCTTGTGCAGCTAAATTTGCTGAAGATAATATGTGGTATAGAGCAGAAATAGTTACACCAGGCAATTCTAAAACTGTTGTTCATTTTGTTGATTATGGTAATTCCGAATCAGTTCCAACAAATCAGTTGAAACAGCTGAAGCAGCAGTTCATGGCTCTTAAAACACAGGGAATCCGCTGTGCTTTGGATGGGGTGATGGCAACAAACAAGTCATGGTCAGAACAAGCTGTAGCAGATTTTGAAGACATGATGATGGAAAAGCATCTTGTTGCTAAGGTTACGGGAAAGAGTGGCGGATTGTGTTACATGTTGAACATTGAAAATACTGATGACCAAGTTAATGTTGGTGAATCTATGTGTTCTAAAGGTCATTGCTCATTTGCTGCAGTAAAGGCAAACCCAGTGGAAGATTTGGTTGTGAAAAACCCATTTACTGAACTTGATCTGGAAATTGGAAGCGAGATTGATGCATACGTGTCATGGATTGAGAGTCCAGATCAGTTCTGGATTCAACCAGTGAGTCTTGAAGATGCCTTGGTAGAGTTTGTGGAAGAAATACAAGCAGCTTATACTTATGGACCTGCGAAGGACTTGATGCTGGAGTCCACTAATCCAGGTACTGCAGTTATGGCCCCTTTCTCTGAGGATGGAGCTTGGTATAGGGGTTTTGTGGAAAAGATTATGGGCTTCCAATGTAAAGTGCGGTTTGTTGATTATGGTAATGCTGATATAGTTGATAAAGACCTGCTAAGACTTGCAACTGATGATATCTTAAACAAAAAGGCACAGGCAGCCATGTGCAAATTAGTTGGAATAAAACCTCTTCAAAGTAGCGGATACACATCAGATGCTAAAGATATATTCGATGGTCTAGTGAAAGAAGCAGTTGTCAAATGCAAGGTGATTGAAGTGAAGGGTGGGCTTTTCTCTGTGGATATCAGTGTCGATGGAACAAATGTCAAAAAAGAGTTAGTGAAAGCTGCTGTTGTGAAAGAGGAAAAGGAGCCCGTGGTAAGTAAAGGTCCTGTCAAATCACGCCTTGGTAATGTTGAAACATTGCAGTACCCTCCAACTATAGAATTGATGCCAGGCACCACAGAGAGAGTTTTCATTTCAAACACAGATTCTGTTGCCTGCTTCTGGTGCCAGTTGCTGAAATACGAAGCCCAGCTGGATGACATCATGGCAAAGCTAGAAGAACAGTGTCAGTCAGATACAGTAGTTAAAAGCTTCCCTGTTGATATGGCTTGCGCAGCTAAATTCAGTGTTGATGGTAGTTGGTACAGGGCCAAAGTTACAGCAGCATACCCAGACAGTGTGGAAGTTTTCTTCGTTGATTATGGGAATTCCGAGAAAGTAAGCATGACCGACATTTGCCTGCTGAGTGAAGACCTTGTCGCCCTACCGCCACAAGCCATACAGTGTGAGCTAGAGAATGCCAGCAAGGCAAGTAATCGTCTTACAGCAAAGTTCACAGAGTTGCTGGAGGACAAAGAGATCACTGCTAGCATTATTGAAGCTCAGGACGGTATTACAGTTGTGAGTCTTACTCTTTCCACTGGAGAAAATGTTGGTGAACTTCTTGATCTTGCAAAGAATGAACCTCGGGTCCAGCCAGAAGCGAAAGTCATATGTGAATCAACTCCTGATACAAGTTTGAAAGTTTCCCAGGAGTATACAATTCCAAAATTACCAAATACTTGTTCAGTATTTCTGTCAAACATAATTTCCCCAGGGGAGTTTTTTGTTCAACAAGCGAGTGAAGAAGAGCAGTTGACTGAATTAATGGAGAAAGTAACCAGCCATTGTGAAAGTGCACCTGGCGTCGGAGCAATGTCTGTTGGAATGACCTGCTGTGCAAAATACTCTGAAGATGAAGCCTGGTACAGAGCTAGAGTTGTGAAAGTTGATGGCAAGATGGCGACTGTTGAGTTTGTAGATTACGGAAACTCGGAAGAGACCGGCTCGGATAATCTGAGAGCTGTTTCAGATGAACTTCTCAAACTACCTGTATTTGCCTTGTCTTGTAAGCTGCATGGGTTGAAGCCAGTGGATGGGGACTGGTCAAAGGAGGCCATAGAGAAATTTGAGGAATTGACCTTGGAAAAAGAGCTGGTGTGTGAACTAGTTGAAAATGAAAATGAAGTAAGATTAATAGCTGACGATGTTCATGTGTCTGCTCAGTTGTTGGAAACAGGATTGGCTGTAGACTGTGTTACTGTTGATAAATTGACTGATGTACTGGGAGAGATAGAATTAAAAACAGATACTGTTGACGGATTGAATGATGACCTGGAAAGGGTAGAATTAAAGGCAAAAGTGTACAATACAAAGCTTCCTAATCAGGTTGTTCCGTCAGACCCTGTCGTTGGTTACATATCACATATTGATGAGGATGGCACATTTTACATACAGCTTTCAGAACAGGAGGAAGACCTTAACACACTTGTTGAAGAAGTCCAGAGCGCTGCTAGTGCCACACCACTGGAATTGGCAACTTTGAAAGTAGATGACAAAGTCATTGCAAGATATTCTGAAGACCACATTTGGTGCAGGGCTTCAGTTTTACAAGTAGAAACCGACAAAGTAACTGTGAGATTTGTTGACTATGGCAACTGCGATGAAATTACGTCCACTGAAGATCTGAGAGTGTTGTCTGAACAGAATTGCCAGATACCTCCTCTGGCTTTCGCATGCAAATTCAGTGGCCGGACCCTGGACAACCCCTCTAAAGTAGAACAACTTCTTGAAATTACCATGGACAAAGAACAGACTGTGACCTTTGTGACCAGATCACCCATCTTTGAAGTGAATCTGGAAGATGAAGAACAACAGAATGTAGCAGACCTGCTGGAGTTACCCACACAGGACACTGAAGGTAATTGATTTTTATGGGAACACTGGTCTTGTTTGTGGCAATAGAAAGCAATTATTTGTCACTTTGCACTGGTACAAAAGAAATCTAAATTAAGGTGTGTCTATTGTGCTTGATCATTTTTGGTTTATAAGTCAATAAAATGATACCTTAAAATGGTTTTCTACCTTAAAATGGTTTTCGATATTAAACATAAATGTATAGTGGATACATTGCACTTTCTAAGTAGAAGCAATGCAGGGCTATATCCAATCATTTACAAAATCTATGCAGTTTACAGGCTTTATTTCTTATATAATAACACAAATTGCTGTCATAAAAATGTAGTAATTTTCATTTTCAGCATGTAGTTTTAATCTCGACAACATGGTCGAGAACATTCAAGACATTGCCAAGGAGAAGGTCACCCAAGGTCAGAGGGTGAAGGTCACAGTGAGTCATGCAGAGTCCCCATCCCAGTTCTGGGTTCATCTAGAGGAGAACCAGTCAGGGCTGGATAAGCTGCTGAACACGATGTATGAGTTTTATAACTACATGAGTGACCAGAGATTAACGGTGGACAATGTGAAAGGTATCTTGTCCTGACTGAAACTATATTTGGATTTGCTTTAACAGTAATTCTGCTACCATTTATTTACTAGAAATGGTTGAAAATCGTTTAGACTTAAAATTATTAGCTTTCCGTCTGTTCATTTGCTGCTTTGGTTTCCAACTGCTGAACAGTTAACTAAATTTGATTGACTTGTAGTGAGCCTTTTCTTTTTGAACTGGACTTACCAGGGCCGTGGAAATATCAAAATTGTTAACTTGTCCATGGACAAGTTCATTGCAAGAATCCGCTTGTCCACAAACAACTTGTCCAAACATAAACAGAGTTTTTATTCAGGCCTTCCTGATATATTTTTTCTTTAAATTATAAATAAAACACAATTTGTTATTCCAATGTATAAGGGTTTAATAATACGATAATTAGCTACCAACTTAAACATAATTTTTACACCCTGAAATTGTACTTGGACAAGTAGACTGGGAAAAAAAACTTGTCCGACAGTAAAATTTGCCCATGTCGGACAAGTCAGGCATAGAATTTCCTCAAACATCTATGAAATGGATTTTCAAACATTGTTATTTCGACTGTTGACAGTTTAAGCATAAAATTAATATTCACTACAAATAATATTCTGGTACAAGTATGCATGTTCCGCCCCTAATATCCCGTTCAAGTATACACAGTATCATTGTGACGCCCTCTGTACCTAAAGGTGTGTTGCATGCTTGCCGTATCCATGGTTTCAGAGGGTGACATCCTTGCAGCTCTATACAATGAGGACGAGACCTGGTATCGTGTGGAGGTCCTGAGCGTTGCCGGCCAGAAGGCCCAGGTGTTGTTTTTGGACCATGGTAATACAGAGACCGTGCCCCTGGAGTTCTTGCGTAGACTCCCTGTAGAGTTCTCCACTCTAGCGCTACAGGTATATAAGTGCTGCGTTTCATTTAAGGAAGTGTTCCGATGATTTTTTGTGTCATGGATATGATTTCAGATATTGAAAAATATTTGTTATTGTGTTTTGGCACATTTCATCAGGGTAGAATGTCATTGTTACTGTATTTCAAGTCCACCTACATTCTTGTGATATCTTACTCAATGTCTTTTTATCATGCTTAGAGAGTCACACTTTTAATATTTCACTAAACTTTCAAGCTCTTTTATACATGTATCACTGCAGTTGTTTGTGTGTGTAGGCCATTGAGGTGACTCTGGGAGGGGTACAGCCAACTGAAGAATGCTGGAGCACGGAGGCCAGAGACTTGTTTGTTGAGCTTACTCAGGACAAGTATACACATCTTTGGAACTTATGGCACTAGTTTTAAATGTGGAAATGTGTACTTCATTGTTCTTTGTAATGTTCTTTGGGGATAGTAAAATTCATTTGCCCTGTTGTTTTAGAGCACAAGTTGAAAAGGTCGCAAGTTTGTATGAATTTGATTATGTTAATAATGTTTATAAGCGTGAAAACCTTACCCAAGTAACTTTAAATTTATTAGCAACTAAATCAGTATGTTGATTCACAGGCACCTACAAGGTTTTTCGTTGCAAGTTGGTTTATTTTTTAATGATATTTATTTCAATGTTTTTCCATGCCATATTTACTGATCATTTACCATTCTTCCCCCAAAAAGTAAATGTCATCATTTGTTTTGATTTTTTTTCTCAGATTCTTGTGTCAAGCCCCAATTTTCACTTCTCCAAATTCTCGAACAACATTGGTTCCTCAATCTGATTTTAAAACCGACAACACCTGTGCTTTTCTGTTGTCAGGGTGATGCTGATGGATGTAGGGGAGACAACCCAACCTGGTGTCTGCACAGTACAGCTCCTTGACATGGGTCTGTCGTTGGGGGACATGTTAGCTGCGAGGAATGTTGGGGTCCAGCTGGCCACTCCGGTTGCCGTTAGCGACAAGGTCAAACAGGTGTTCTCACCAGATACCACCGAGTCGGTCATTGCAAGGCTGTATGAGGCGAAATCAACCGGAAAGACTGGCAAATATGGGTGAGAAATTCTACTTACCAATCAGTACATTTTCTTAGTGAATAAATGTTTTTTTGAGTACTTATTAACCAAATTTTTCTAAGAAAAATTTCGGTTATTAGATTGGGGTATGTCGTTGGGCGGGCGGGCGGCGTCAACTTTTTGTTTCCGCTCTGTAACTCGAAAACGGATTAAGATATTTTAATGAAACTTCATACATAGATACATTATATCGAGACCTCGCTTGGGATTGCATATGGGGTTGGTGGGGTCAAGGTCACCATTGCTTAAAATAGAAAAACGGTTTCCACTCAATAACTTGAGAACGCATCAAGATTTTTTAATGAAACTTCATACATAGATGCCTTATATCGAGACCTCGCTTGGGATTGCATATGGGGTGGGTGGGGTCAAGGTCACCATTACTAAAAATAGAAAAACGTGTTCGCTCAATAACTTGAAAAGGCAGAGATATTTTAATGAAACTTCATATATAGATATCTTATAATGAGACCTCGCTTGGGATTGCATATGGGGTGGGTGGGGTCAAGGTCACTGTTACTAAAAATAACAAAATGGTTTCCACTCAATAACTTGAGAACGCATTGAGATATGTTAATGAAACTTTATACATACATACTTTATATCGAGACCTTGCATATGGAGTGGGTGTGGTCAAGGTCAAGGTGACACTAAAAATAAAAAATGGTTTTCGCTTAATCACTTGAGAAAGCATCAAGATATTTTAATGAAATAGATTCATACATTGATACCTTATATTGAGACCTCTCTTGGGATTGCATATGTGGTGGGTGGGGTCAAGGTTAAGGTCACCATTACTAAAAATAGAAAAACGGATTTCGCTCAATTACTTGACAAAGCATCAAGATATTTTAATGAAACTTTATACATACATACTTTATATCGAGACCTCGCTTGGGATTGCATATGGGGTGGGTGGGGTCAAGGTCACTGTTACTTAAAATAGAAAAACGGTTTCCGCTCAATAACTTAACAATCCATAAAGATATTTTAATGAAACTTCATACATACATACCTTCTATCGAGACCTCGCTTGGGATTGCATATAGGGTGGGTGGGGTCAAGGTCTCCATTACTAAAAATAGAAAAATGGTTAACGCTCAATAACTTTAGAATTCATGAAGATATTTGAATGAAATTTCATACATAGATACCTTGTATCTAGGCCAGGCTTGGGATTGCATATGGGGTGGGAGAGATCAAGGTCAATGTTACTAAAAATACAAAAACGGTTTCTGCTCAATAATTTGAGAACATCATTGTGATATTTTAATGAAACTTCATTGATAGATACCTTATAACGAGACCTCGCTTAGGAATGCATATGGCACCCAGAACTTCCTTTAATTATTATGCTGACTTTTATGCAATTTCCACGTTTATTGTTAAACATGTGTTCCAAATTCTTTTTATGCCCCCGGCATCTTGATGCAGGAGGCATATAGTGATCGTCCTGTGACTCCTGTCCGTCCTTTCATTCGTCCGTCCGTCCTTCCGTCTGTGACAAGGTTTAGTAGATTTTACCGTTTCGTCTAGCACCAACTACAACACTTGGATACTTACACAGTTGTTGCTTATGACCATTCCCTATCCACCCATATCACCCAACCTCATTTTGACCTTGACCTTATTTGGACTTATAATAATTCAAAAGTGCCATTTCTTGGTTAATTAGATTTTACTGTTTCGTCTAGCACCAACACCGCCTACTCCGACACTGATATTTACAGTTGTTACTTATGACTGTTCCCAGTCCAACCGTATCACCCAACCTCACTTTGACCCTGACCTTATTTGCACTTAGCATAATTCAAATGGGCTGTTTCTTGGTTAACTAGATTTTACCATTTCGTCTAGCACCAACGTCGCTTGCTTCAAGACTTGGATACTTACACAGTTGTTGCTTATAACCATCCCAAATCCACCCTTATCACCCAATCTTACTTTGACCCTGACCTAATTTGGACAAAGAAATGGGCTCCCAGCACCAACCGGGCCATGTGTGTTTATCAAACACAGAATTTTGTTTTTAGCTCACCTGAGCACAAAGTGCTCATGGTGAGCTTATGTGATTGCCGTTGTCCGTCGTGCGTGCATCGTCAACTTTCATTCAAACAACATCTCCTAAACCGCTTGGCAGATTTTCACCAAACTTCACAGGAATGATCCTTGGGTGGACCTCTTTCAAAGTTGTTCAAATATTTCCGGTCCGCTGCATATGTAGGTCACCAGAGCTAAAAATAGATTTTAAAAAGTGAAAACTTTAAAAATCTTCTCCTATGAAACCGCAAGGTTCAGGGCTTTCATATTTGATGTGTGACATCCTCTAGTGGTCCTCTGCTAAGATTGTTCAAATGATGCCCTTGGGGTCAAAAGTGGGAACGCCCCAGGGGTCATATGGTTTATATAGACTTATATAGCAAAATGACTTAAAAAATCTTCTCCTCTGAAACCGCAAGGCCTAGAGGTGTCATATTTGGTATGTAACATTGTATAGTGGTCCTCTACAAAGATTGTTCAAATGATGCCCCTGTGGTCAAAACTGGCCAAACCCCAGGGGTCACATGGTTTATATAGACTTAAATAGCAAAATGGCTTTAAACATCTTCTTCTCTAAAACTGCAAGGCCCAGAGGTTTCATATTTGGTATGTAACATTGTATAGTGTACAAAGACTGCTCAAATGATGCCCCTGGGGTCGAAACTGGCCACACCCCAGGGTTCACATGGTTGATATGGACTTAAAAAGCAAGATGACTTTAAAAATCTCTGAAACTGCAAGGCCTAGAGGTTTCATATGTGGTATGTGACATTTTCTAGTGGTCATCTGCAAAGATTGTTCAAATGATGTCCCCATTGGTCAAAACTGGCCCTGCCCTGGGGGTCACATTGTTTATATAGACTTAAATAGCCAAATGACTTTAAAATCTCCTGAAATCGCAGTTTTTTCGTATGTGATATGTAACATTGTACAGTGGTCCTCTACAAAGATTTTTCAAATTATGCCCCTGGGGTAAAAAGTGGCCATGACCCGGGGCGTCACATGATTTATATAGACTTATATGGCAAGTGGGCCTTACAAATCTTCCTTGTTGAAACCGTAAGGCCCAGAGGTTTTATATTTTGCGTAAAACATTGTGGAGTGGTCATCTACAAAGATTGTTCAAATGATGTCCCTGGGGTTAAAATTGGCCACCCGCTGGGGGTCACATGGTTTATATACATTTAAATAGCAAAATAAATTGAAAAATCGCCTCTCATACCGCAAGGCCTAGTGTAATCATATTGGGTATGTAACATTGAAAAGTGGTCCACTACAAATATTGTTCAAATTATGCCCCTGGGGTACAAGGTGGCCATGCCCTGAGGGTCACATGGTTTATATAGACTAAAAAAATATCTGAAATTGCAAGGCCCAGGAGGCCGTTTTATCAACGGGTCGTAGGGCGGTCGTACGTAAGATTCGGTCATACGACAGTCGTAAGACCGGTGGACCGTTTTATCAACACAATCGCAGCTATGACGTCATAAGATTTTGGCTAAAATTTACGACTGGTAGAAGGCACTCTCAGCGGTCGTAAATAGGGCTACTTCATGTCAAATCACAGGCAAAGCATTAATAAAAAATATGCATTTAAAACGTTTTTAACATTAAAAACTAGAATTGTCACATGAGTGACGGATATACCCCCACAATATGGCATTGTCACAAAACTATGGCATCCATTCAAAAGAAATGGACAGAGAGAGAATGCTTTAATTTGTGAATGGTCAACAGTGTATTTGGAAAAATGTAATGTCAATAGGAGCCATAACTCTGTCAAAATTTAGTGGTTTATGACCAAAGTCGAACTTGACTGTATTTTATGATGCTACACATGTATACCAAGAATTAATTGAATATGTCAAGCCATTCTTGAGTTATCATCCAGAAATCATGTTTTTAGGGAATTTTAAGTCTAAAAGGGGCCATAGCTCTGTCAAAATTTACTGGTTTGTAACCAACATCGAACTTGACCTGTATTCTATGATGTTACACGTGTGTACCAAATATTATTTGAATATGTCAAGCCTTTCTTGAGTTATCATCCGGAAACCATGTTTTTAGGGAATTTTAAGTCGAAAAGGGGCCATAACTCTGTCAAAATTTAGTGGTTTGTAACCAACATCGAACTTGACCTGTATGCTGTGATGTTACACATGTGTACCAACAATTATTTGAATATGTCAAGCCTTTCTTGAGTTATCATCAGGAAACCAAAAACCAACACACCGACAGACCGACAAGCTCACTCCTATATACCCTCCCCCCTAAACTTTGTTTGGGGTGGGGGGTATAATAATTTAAAACAATCAAATAGTACCTGTGCCATCAGGAAACAGTGTTATTTTGGCTGATGAACACAGCAAGCACGGATCATATATAAGTAATAAGGGTGCATTGCTGGAATAATTTGATTCTACAGTTTACATCCACTTGAATGTTGAATGTTGGCTCGTTGCTGCTTGTCTATGATTCGGAAATCGTCTTACCTCGAAAGTTTAACATCCAAAATAATCCATCGTTCGCAACACAACAAAGATATAGATATGATAAGCGATTTTCATACATTCCACAAAAATTAATACATATAGAATTCATTTCATAAAATTGTTCGCTTCTAGTGAAAATTATAATTATTTTCATATAATTATTAAAACTCGATTTTGTCTTTATATATCTAGCTAGTTCTGCAGTAATTATTAGTAGAGTTTAATTCTACTTATTAGTTTAAACTTTAATCATTAAAACAATCTCGGAACTAGATATAATCAGATTTTAAACGTTAAAAAAATCGGGAAAAACGTCATGACTTTCAGACTGGTTTCACGTTTTTCACGTCGTAAGAGCACGAATAATCTTAGCTGCGACCGGACACTTACGATCACCTTCATAAAACGGTTGTACGCTGGTCGCCAGTTCGGATCGTAAACCCCGGACTTAAGATAAGATCAGTTTAAGATACGATCTGTTGATAAAACGGCCTCCAGATCTTTATACTCAGGAAAAGCGTTTAGTGCCATTTTTCCCTCTTGTTATTATGCCTTAAACGCAGGTGAGGGACCTAGGGCTATTATGGCCCTCTTGTTTTTTTTTAAATTCAAATTTTGATCAGGCTGTGAGCTACCAATATTGATTTAACACCAACATTAGTCCCAGAGTGCAAAAAAACACAACAAAAGCACTTGAAATTCAGAATTTTGATAAGGGATATGGGACACCAATTACAAAATGAGTTGTCAAAATTTGGCTTGTATCCTTTAATATAAGAGTTGGTTTTGAAATTTAAAAGGTTTTCTTATTCCTGATAAATGTGTATGAGGTTGTATGTGTCTTTCCGAACTGAACAATATATTATATCTGTGGCACTAGTTGACGCCAAAGTTGTGTTCTACTTATTTGATTTCTAGAAAAGGGTATTCTGATTCATTCTGCAAATATCTTAAAAGGCCCTAATTCAGAGTGGGTCCGGATGATCCATTGCTTTCAATAATCAGTGCACTTTAGGGTAGGATGCTTTATTTATTTTGTTAGAATTGACTTAAAAACATGTAAGATAGAAAAATAAAAAATAAAAAAAATATTTAGAGTCATTTTTCATGAAATATATAAAATAGCCACATTTTCTGTTATTTTTCACATGGTGTCTACTATTTTGTAAGATTCTGAGAAAGTACATAAGAAACCTCTAGTTATTTATGCCTACAATGTTGTCAATTGATGAATGGATAACATAAAGGTGAAGTAATGTTAAAAAACAAAGCAAAACAAGTATATTTCATGTTACATCTTGTCATCGGAGTTTGGATCAAATTCAAGATGGCGGATTTATGGTACTGGCAAATGCATTTTCCATTTGTTGGTCATGTTTATGTGACAAAAGTGCAAATAATGTGTTGTAGCTGATTGATAAATGATTATTCTTTTTTAAAGTTTGCTGAATATCTTTGAATTGATCAGTTTCTTATGTCATCTGAATATGGACACTCCAGGATACAACTTGTTTCATCAGTTTATGAAACCTATGTCTGGTACAACCATGTTGTATATTATCAGGTTTGAGTGCAGAGACCTCTGTATTGATGACCCCACAATCGGCAGCCATGACATTGTCATCACCGTGGTCACAAACCCTGGTAGCTTCTGGTGTCGCCTGGACGACAGCACTTACTTTTTTTACCAAGATCAGCTTCAAGAATCATATAAAGAGTCGAAGGCACAACTTCTGGATCTAAACGAAGGTACTTGTTTTACCTACATTGTCATTCGTGCCAAGTAGGGTCTTCTTTGATCATGGTATTTGTTTCACTTTCGCTAAAACATTACTGTATACGCAGCAAATTGAATGAACTTGACAATTTTTGCTCTGATTAAAATGATTTAAATATGGTATTTTCAATACTTACTTAATATATAATCTCTTATTTTGAAAAGATCACTAGATCTTATGTTAGCAACCTTTTTGGAGGTAAATAATTTAACACAACAGGTCAGTCACTTGAGGAAATGAACAGCTGCTTTAAAACCAAAACCTGTTTATTCTGTTTTCAGGTAGAAAATGTGTTGTAGATGTTGATAACGAGTTTCACCGAGCTACAATTCTCTCAAAGTCTGACCAACAAGTAACTGTAAAGCTTGTAGATGTTGGAAAAAACTGTACCTTGAACCTAACTGAAGTTTTTGAGATTAAACCACAATTTGAACGACACCCACAGCTGGCTTTCCACAGTTCTCTGCCATGTCTGAAGCCAGTGGACAGAGATACCTGGAGTGATGAAGCTGGAGAACTGCTTGAGAAAATCGTACTGGAAAACACTGACAGGGAAGCTCTGCCTGGCCCAGCCAGAGCCACTGTTGTAGCCATTGAAGATGACATAGTCATGCTAGAAGTGAAGTTTGGGAAGAAAGACCTTGCCCTGATCTTGGAAGAACAAGGTGTGGCAAAAATTGAAGACCACGATGAAACTAATGTCACTGAAGATGAAGAAGAAAAGGTCGCCAAAGATAAGCAAACATTGACTGAGGAGTTTGGAGACTTTAAGAATGTTATTCTGGATTCTGACCAGGATTATAGCGTGGTACTTATTGACTGTGAGGATATGGACAAGATTGTGTTCCATACTGAAGAAGGCAAAGCTGTGATTGATGAGATCAGGGGTGAGATTGCTGAGTGTGTGAAGGACAAAGAAGGTGGTCAGGGCATTGGTGAAGACTTCACTGAAGGCCCTTGTCTTGCACAGTGCATGGAAGATAAAATATGGTGTAGAGGAAACCTGAGACGTATAGTGCCAATCGATGATGGGACCATGGCGTACCAGGTAGGCCTTTAGTATGTATGTGTATTCTGTTGTTTTTTCCTTCTTTGGGACCGGCCGAATAACGGCCCTTTCCTCTTGGGAAATTTGTCCCCTTTGCACTATTTTTTCCCCTAAGATCCATTTCTACCACAGTCTGCCAGGTGCGTCTCGACTGGGAAATTTTATGGTCATGTTTATCAAACTCATGAAAACACAACGAGCTTTTGTCAGCATTCATTGTCTAATTAAAGATGATTGCTTGCAAGCTGGCGTAAAATCAGCAGATACAACAGTTAATTAAAGGATTATCTTCTTGATAAATGACGTGTGAAATTGTGTGTATGGAATATGTCAAATGGACTGGTTATCGGGTATGTTAACATTTCCGACAGTAAATTAAAAGTGGATTGTTCTTGAGTTGTTACTTCAAATATAATATCATATTTTACAAATTATTTGCTTTTAATACAGGTAAAACAAAACTTGGTATTATCCAGGGATCTGTGTGATGAAAAAAATGTTGTATCACTTGCTTTTGGCAAAATACACAGTGAAGGATCAATGTAAGACAAAATGAAATCATGACAATTTTTTGTTCCGAAAAAATTTCATTACAAATTTGCAGTTTAAATACCAGTTCTAACGAGTCCCAAACTTTGGTAGAGTAATTGCTGAAGTGTTTGTACCTCACTATAGCTTAGACACATTAGCCTGACACTGACCTTTAGGCATGAATATATTGCAAGTCCATTACATTGAATAGATTAGTTTCCATACTGGACTCTAGTTCAATCGATGGATGTGTATTTCACTGAAAATACACTAATGGTATCTGTAAACATGTGAAATAAATGCACGAACAAAACCAAGTATAAATATAGCAGTCTTAACTTTTTGGACTATGAGGCCGAATTCTTATTCATTACAGTAAACTGATAAATTAATATCCTACTACCCTGACTATGTAAAGTTTAAATTTATACTCGACCAAATTCAATTTCACTAGCCACGGGCTTCAGGCTAGTGGTTTAGCGTGAAGACTGGCATAGAAAATAACTAAAGCTTGTAATACACGTTTATAGAGTTCAAGAGTGTCCAGTTAATGTGTCCAAGTAGACCTGGCTGTTGTCTTGCCTACATGTGTTCTCAACCACCTGCAGGTTTTCCTGGTGGACTACGGCAGCACATTCAGTGTGGACAGGTCCAGCCTCCTTCCTATTCCAGAGGCCCTGCTGGAGAGGCCTGGACAGGCAGTCATCTGTGCCCTTTCAGAACTGGAGCCAATTGATGGAGTCTGGAGCTATGACAGCCAGACCTTCTTCCATGAGCATTGTAGGTGGATTGAATGGTTTCATAGCTCACCTTTGTGCTCAAGGGTGAGCTTTTGTGGTTCATCGTCGCCAATTACTTCAAACAACTTCTTTGCCACCCCTGGGTGGATTTTAACCAAACTTGGCAGGAATGTTCCTTGGGTGGTCCTTTTTCAGATTCCTTCAATTCAGTGAAATATATAGAAACTCTGGCTGCCATGGCAAGCAATTGCTTGAAAAACAAGAAAAACTTCTTGTCTGAAACCACTGGCTGGATTTACAAAATAATGTCACAGAAATGTTCATTGGGTGACCCTCTACCAAATTCCTTCAAATGATTTTGATTCGTTTAAAAAAAATGGCTGCCAGGGATTGGGGAAGTTCCACCATATATGGCTTTATATGCAACTTTGACAGTCTTCTCGTCAGAAACCACTTACTGGATTTCAAAATAATTTCATTTAAATGTTTCTTGGGTGACCCTCCACCAAATTCCTTCAAAGCATTTTGATTCATTAAAAAACATGGTTGCCAGGGGTTGTTGGGGAAGTTCCACCATATACGGCTGTATAGGCAACTTTGACAATCTCCTGGTTAGAAACCTCGATCCATTTTTTTCCAACATTTAACTTCAAAATCTATGTACATGCTATTTACTTTTTACAAGCCATTAATATGATGCCATAAACTCGCGTGAGCTATCCAGGGCCCTCGTGTTGTTTTTTTAAATGTGCTATCAATGTTTTGATGTACTAGACATATTTACTGGGATGTTAGATAGATAGTTCACTGTTGTTAACAAAAGGATGGCTAGTTTTCTATTTGAAATAACACTCAGTTATATATATAAATACAAATCAACCATTGAAAACTGAAATTAGAACTGTTTCTGTGTCTCTTGACCTTAGAACATGCTGATCACAGTGGAATTTACCAAAAATAAAAATTGATAAAAAATTGATGTAATGTCATAGATAGTTAGATACTTCCATAGTTTATGCCACTTAACTGGATGAATAATTTGTTGTTTGAGTGGTCATCTTAGACGAACGATATTCAAATAAAGCCAGTCTGTTTTTGCCTGGATATGTTAAACATGTCCACAAATTGTTATTTATATAGAACGCAAATGTGCATGTTTGTTGTTTTTTTTTTTGCAAGTTTCTGGGCAAGACAAGCAGTTGGGGATGTATGTGTGCAGTTACAGTGGAGGTATCCACGACGTGTTGCTGTACCCCCGTGATGACCCGGAAAAATCAGCCAATCATCTGCTGGCTGAGCTAGGGCTAGCAGTTCCTGTGGTCGGTTCGCAGCTTGAGATGTCCATGTGGGCAAACAACACAGGTATAGGCTTTATTGGGTCATAAATTAATGAGGCGTGTCGTGGGAAACTCGGGCAGTCCGCACAGGCTAATTCAGGGTGCCTACATTGGATTTATGTTTAGAAAATACTTCCTTTAACAGAAAATACCATATAAGCGGAAAGACTGCACAGGCTAATCTGGGACGACACATTACGCACATGCATTAAGCCCCGGGTTTTCCACAACATGCTTCAAATGTAAGACACGCTGTTATTTGACAACCATGTTGCATTTGTAGTACCTTTCAAAACTCCCTTAAAAATTCATGTTAATGAAGTCATGCAATCAGTGGAATTAGTTTTCTGTTTTTTTTGGAGTAAGGAGATAATATGTTTATCATTTAAGGGTTTATTTAACAAACAATTTGTTATTTATCGTTTATCGGCCAATAAAACAACGATATGGAGTTCTGATGCATAGGAATTAAACCATGAGGGCGTTAGTCCGAGTGGTTTAATATCCACGCATCAACGATAAAGAGTTGTTTATTGGTCGATAAAAAAAGATAATGCGAAAATTATTTTGATTCTAACATGACAAATATTTTTCCAATTGTAATGAGAACTACATTTTACTATGCTCTTCTCAGAATTGGGACTACTTTTTGCTTTGTTTAACAATGATAATTTTGTTCTTAGTCTTAATTTGTGCATTAAAAACTTTCTAGTTTGGTGTAAAAGTGCATTAAAAACACAAAGTTGTTATAAATGTGTTCTATATAAATGCAGCGTTTTATGACTTTAACAAACAATTATAAAATTTATCGTAATAAAAGCTTGTATTGTTTGATTTTTCTTGAGTAAACTGCAGATCCGTTATTTCGCGATATCCAATATATCGTGAATAGGCCGTGGATTCCGATTATTTTTTATGTACTTCAATACATGTATTTACTATTACTCAACGTTCATGAATAAATCCAGTTTGGTCCGGATTTATGCGCCTACATCGCTAGTCTTTCATTCACAGTCTTGTAGTGCGACAAACAATAACCCTACCTGCTCAACATCAAAGTGTAACAGTTTGACATATTCAGCTTACATAGCGCGTGCCACCTATGACAACGTCCTTTCACTGCTGTCGCTTTAATTAGTAGTCTGAATTACACGCCGTCCACTTGGAGGGTGTATACAGTAACAGTATGTCATAGATCAATACTGACCTATCTGAACGTCGCTAACGTTATTGATACGATGTAACATTTTTTTGTTTCTTTTTCGTTTAAGAGGAAATGCTAATTGCACATCCTTCGGGATATAGATAACCAATTTTGTTGTTCTGCGCTACAAAACTTTTATACAAAAGTAAAGATCTCAATGTTCTCTGCGCTTCAAAGTTTTAATAGGGCAATCAATACACCCACGCTTTCCATGCGGATGACGTAACGTTGTACATGTCAGCATAATTTTAGCACGCTTTTCTAGCATAACAAAAGGATTTACACGAAATACATGTGCAGTTTAATTATAAATAGGATTCGTGTTTATGTTATGTGAACAGTAAAATATGGATAGGCGTTTCTGATTTGGAATTTATTATGCGCAATTTGAAATTAATTACAAGGAACAATAATATATTTTTTATACACATGGAATATTTTACATTTGGATGCAGCACAAATTGTGGATGTTAATAATGAAAAAGGTTCAGTTAATTACGTTTATGTTTTGAGATCGTGAAAATAGGCTAGTGTAAACATGTATATCTGTATGTACATGAATGATTTGACAAGTTATATCGCGATCGGGCTATATCTCGATCACGATCCATGGACCCCGCGAATCGCGATATAACGGATCTGCAGTGTACTTATTTGCGTGTATTTTCAGATTTCCATGAGATTTCTATGTCTAGAATGGATTCCTATGGAGACAGCTCAGAACTGGGTAAGTACATAGGTCTGAAGTTTCAATTTAGCCTGTCACTTATAATATTTGTGACAATATTCAAGCTGATGTGTTGTTTAAAAATGGACTTGCTTCTCTGTCGGGGCTTTCTTGTAATCTTGTCAGCAACAGTTCCTCATGTATTTTCAATTACACTGTTATCACCCAAATAGGATTTTCTCTTGAATTTATGTTTTCCCGCGCTAAAATTAGTAATCATCCGAAGCGATCTCATTTCATTGAGCTTGAATGAAGGTAAATGTGTTAGGGCATATTATTTCATTGACTGTTTTACCAATTGTTACTTCTAATGCTAGATTGCTGCTTCAGATGAGACCTCCTATGATCCGGACAGTTCCTGTCCATTAGACACATCCAGGGTCACTGATGTAGATTCCTCAGTCCTTACCGATGTGGACACGTCCTGTGTAACCGATGGCAACACGTCCCACCTCCCTGAAGGCGAAACATCGTGCCTCACTGAGGGTGATATATCATACGGAGATGTCTCTGGCATTTCTGGAGCTGATACTGCAGGATTTACAGAAACTTCTTGCCTGACAGAAGGTATATAAGTGAAAGTTGTCTGTGGTGTACTCTTCAAACAACGAGTTTTATACTCGGCACTAGGGCTGCAACAATATACCGGTATATCGATATATATCGCGGTATGTGTTTGACATATTTTACCGCTTTACGATTTTCGCCATACCGATATATCGTGGTACGGTTATTGTCATCAAAATCCATCCAGTTTGTGTCAAAAAAATCCATCCTAAATAACAAAATCCAAGTAAGCACACTAATCGGTGTTCAGTAAAAAAAAAAATTACGTAAAAATAGCATTTTACAATTATAATATATAGAGTCGTGGCATCAGATGGGAGCCTTAAGTATGTGTGTTGGTACATAATAATGTTTTTTTTTTAAAAAGCATTCAGATGTATGAGATGAAAAATATGATAAATAATTAATAATTCACTGGTGAAATTATAAACAAGGACTGCAAAAAAAAACGTTCTCTGTTGTATCTTAATGACCGGCTTTTAAACGTGCTCCAAGTCTCTTTTGGGTAGTTATTTTTCTTGTCGGCAGTTTGTTGTCTTTCTTATTGTTTTTATTGAGTTCACGAAATGGCAGACGACAAGGATGCCGAATTCGATTTAATTGAAAAAGTAGACCTGCTTATATTTCTTAAGAAAAATATGCAGTAAACTATGAGCCATATTTTGTATTTGTTTTTCCAGTTTGTATTAAACACAAATGACTTGTTTAAGTTGTACTTTTATTATAACATTGTGTCGTACATGCACTATTCATGTCCCAAAAGTCGATTGTATAAACGTAATTAAGAAGTTACGAACTCAATTTTGTGAAGAAAAAGCGTTTGGTTTTAATTATTCTGTTACAAATCAACAACATATTGCAATACGGGTTTGCGGTCTGGCAATATATTGCAATACGGGTTTGCGGTCTGGCAATATATTGCAATACGGGTTTTGCCGTATTGTTGCAGCACTATTCGGCACTAGGTTGTCTTGTATACCAATTCACTAGACTGATGTGCAGTAAGTGAATAAAGGGCATTACATGGTGGAATATCACAAATGCTTTTTGCTGGAATTCTTGTAATGAAAATGACATGTGGGATTCTTGATTGCTTCACATGTATTTCAAAGGTAGTTGCAGCATATTGGATTTTTTTCTTTACCATTTGATAAACACCTGTTTGGGAACAATAAAATGATCCTAACTAAAGTAATGTCTTAACAATTCAAATACTATATTGGTAAATTTAAGCATCCTTTTGAAACAGAAAACCATTTGTTTTTCTCTAAGGTGACACATCAAACTTTACGGACGGTGATACAACTGGTGTATCTGAGGAAGATACAGACGTTGGATGTACGGAGACTGACACATCTGTGAACACTCTGGATGGCACACACTGGATCTGTGACGACTGTAGCTGTGAGAACGCAATGGATGAGTCGATGATGGAGTGTCTTCATTGCAAGAAATCTCGCACAGGTTTGTCTTTTTGGGGAAAATGTATATTCTACTCTTCTTTCATTGCTTTATATTTCTTGTGCTAATGCCTGTAGAAACAAATCTGCTTTGGTTATGAAGGTGTGTGGGGTTTATTATGTACATAAAATGTTGATACCTACATATAAATACATGGTGTCATTTGACCTGTAAGCGAAATACTGTGTACTTAATAAGCGAAGGACCTTTACTCCACTTTGGGGACTTATCACAATCCTAATTGTTATGGCCAATGGCAATGAACAATGTTTTGCCATTGAGGGAAAAACACATTTTATTGGTGTAGATTTTATTTGCAGCAAAAATTGTGGACTGAGGGTTCTTCATGAAATTCTGTATGTATAGTCATATGACAGTATGTTGTAATGATACAGCTTGATATTGAAGTGACATTTTAGAAGCTGCAAATAAGTCGTGAATTATATTATCAACATTTCATGTCTGCTTTTTCACACATGTTGAACATCGTGGTGTATGATTACATTTATGTACATTTGATTGAAATTGATTCCTTTGTAACTAGCAGAGTTGAACCAATTAGCCAATCAGCAATGCAAGGATCTAGCCATATCAGATGAGGATGACACTCCTGAGCTTGGAGCTGTAACCAGGGTTAATCAAGGACAAGAACAGCATGGTAACACAGGTCAGTTTGATGATAAACTGGGCAAGAATGATGAAAACGATGAAACAGAAATAAGTAGGAAAAGAGAAATCATAGCCAATTCTCTGGAGACCAATAATATGTCTCAGGAACTGGACAATTGTGTAAAAATAAAGGTTGAAAAGTCAGAGTCTACACCAGAGAAGCCACGAGGTAGTCTCTGTGAGTACATGTACCCCAGCGTGTCGGACACTACCTACCCCAGTTCACTGACTGACATTTCAGACTGCACGTTCAGCTCATGCGATACCAGCCGCACAGAAAGTGTGGTATGTGAAGATTGTAGGCAAGATATTTCATCATGCCTGGAGACTACTGGCTGCGATTCGGAGTTCTCGTATCATGTGTGTATGGATTGCCGACAACGTAGGGCAGGTTCTGTCGGAGATGAGGAGGTAAAGGATTACACAAATAGTGAAGAAACTAATATTAAGGAAGAGGATGCAATAGGTACAGGAGAGAGTTCCAAAATGGTTGAAGTTGCAGAAGAAGTTTTTGAAGAGGAACAGGCAAATGAACAAGACCAGGAGGAATTTCAGGCAAATGAACACGACCAGGAAGAATATCAGGCAAGTGAACAAGACCAGGAGGAATGTCAGGCAAGTAAACAAGACCAGGAGGAATACCAGGCAAGTGAACAAGACCAAGAGGAATGTCAGGCAAGTGAACAAGACCAGGAGGAATGTCAGGCAACTGAACAAGACCAGGAGGAATGTCAGGCAAATGAACAAGACCAGGAGGAATATCAGGCAAATGAACAAGATCGGGAGGAATGTCAGGCAAATGAACCAGACCAGGAGGAATGTCAGGCAAATGAACAAGACCAGGAGGAATGTCAAGCAAATGAACAATACCAGGAGGAATGTCAGGCAAATGAACAAGACCAGGAGGAATGTCAGGCAAATGAACAAGACCAGGAGGAATATCAGACAAATGAACAAGACCAGGAGGAATATCAGGCAAATGAACAAGATCGAGAGGATTGTCAGGCAAATGAACAAGACCGAGAGGAATGTCAGACAAATGAACAAGACCGAGAGGAATGTCAGACAAATGAACAAGACCAGGAGGAATGTCAGGCAAATGAACCAGACCAGGAGGAATGTCAGGCAAATGAACAAGACCAGGAGGAATGTCGAGCAAATGAACCAGACCAGGAGGAATGTCAGGCAAATGAACAAGACCAGGAGGAATGTCAAGCAAATGAACAAGACCAGGAGGAATATCAGACAAATGAACAAGAGCAGGAGGAATATCAGGCAAATAAACAAGACCTGGAGGAATATCAGGCAAGTGAACAAGACCAGGAGGAATGTCAGGCAAGTGAACAAGACCAGGAGGAATGTCGGGCAAATGAACGAGACCAGGAGGAATATCAGGCAAATGAACAAGACCAGGAGGAATGTTGGGCAAATGAACAAGACCAGGAGGAATATGAGACAAATGAACAAGACCAGGAGAAATATCAGGCAAATGAACAAAACCAGGAGGAATGTCAGGCAAACGAACAAGACCAGGAGGACTATCAGGCAAATGAACAAGACGAGGACGAATATCAGGTAAATGAACAAGACCAGGACAAATGTAATGAAGGTGAAAAGCAGAATGTTGTTGGTTCAGAAAGTGTTCTGCCTGACACTGAAAGAATAAAGACTGAACAGAGAGGTGATGATGTTGAGCGAAATAGTGATGTTGGTTCAGATGATACTGTTGAAATAGAAGAAAACTTGTCTGAAAAAACCGTTGCTGACACTTATGAAAATGAAATTGATCCTGACAATGAATATGATAAAAATCATGACGACGAATGCAGATCCACTTTGGCAGAAGAGGTTTGTGCAGTTTCACCTGTAGCAGAAGAAATTAGTGACAGTGCTGAACCAGATATGCCATCCAATGAGGTTGATGCATCTCATGGTGTTGATCACATTGCAAGTTCTGATGCCAATAACAATGCATCCCATGATGATGGAATTGTAAGTAGCAAAGGAGGCCCAAAAGCGCAACTGTCATTTAATGGAACAGATACTGATGCTGCTTTTGATGAACAGATATCGAATGTGAAGGATGAAGTTGATACGACCGAAGAAGTTGAAGCAGTACGGAAAATGTCAAACAGTGAATTAAGTGGAGATAAATACATTATTGAGAGCAGTGTTGATCCAGAGGAATTTGACAAGGAACACAATCAGGTGCCTGAAATCGACACAAGGCAAGAGTCTGATGTGTTTGAAGACATTGCAAAGCTTAGGATAAGCTCAGTCGGTTATCCAAACATTATTTTAGCCTCTCCAGTATGTACTTCCAAGGATGCTTTAAGCGGTGGCATTTCAGAAGAAATGTTGGAAACGGCTAATGATAATACTCATACTGTTAAAAAAAGCAGTGCCGGTGATAATGATATTATTTTCATTTCTGAGGATGATTCGTTCGAAGCACCGTTTTCAGGTGAACAGTGTATAAGTATTGATGAAGAAATTATAGTGGTGGAATCTGACTCTGACATAGACATTAATGATCGCTTCCAATTAATTTCTGAGAATGAAATCATAGAAATAAAATCGGATAGTGACAGCATGAAGAATGAGAGCATAGAACTGTTTTATGACTGTGATGTAGAAATAGTAGAAGAATCAAATGAAAGGGGTAATGAACATGGATTTAAAATGACAGAGGCCTGCGAAGACAACAGTGCTGCTAAAGAAGAAATATCCGTGGCTTTAGACATTGAAAGACTGGTACAAGAGCTTTGTGAAAACGCTATCAGTGTTGCTGTTGACTCGCTTGAGCATGAAAAGTTGAGTGATGATCAACATTACTTCGATGTAGATGGCGATGACAAATGCACAGACACAGTCTGTGAGGAAAATGATGCTACAATTACGGATGCACTGACATCCAACTCTGATACTGCTGTGTGTGTGAAACCCCAGCATTCAAATGATGTGGAAGTGGAGATAGCAGAAAATGATGACAATTTCACAGCACCTTTTGCAATAATAGAGAACCTGTCCGAGAAAATAGACACTGATATATCTAGGCTGACTTTCGCTGAAATCGGTGAGAACCTGTTTCACATTAAAGCCATGTTCTGTTGCAGCTAATGCGGTCACATTGCATCTTTGTTCTGCATCTTAATTTTGTTGCAGCTAATGAGCATGTTTTGCACTGCTTTATATGCTTGGCTTCTTTGTTACTTTAGTTTATTTTCCAGGAACTTTGTATAGATGTCAAACTCACTCATTGTTCTTTGGAAATATTTCATATGTCTTTCACATATTCCCAATAAGGAGTTTTATTCTGTTATTTTGCTAATGTAACAGGTGTTTTAGCAACAAGCATCTGTACAGAGTTCATTCGAAAATTTGTGATTTGAATCATGACCTCTTAATTCTACCAACTTTCTTCAACACAACATGTCTCTTGTTAATATACAATATTGAATTTATTTGAGGCGTTTCTTGGGAAAACCGGGCTTAATGCATGTGCGTAAAGTGTCGTCCCATATCATCCTGTGCAGTACGCCTATATGTGGATTTATGTTTAAAAGAACCATAAACTTGAAACAGAAAATACCATAAAAGCAAAAAGTGTTGTCCCGGATCAGCCTGTGAACTTGCATAAAGCCCAGTTTTCCCACTACATGCCTCATATCTCGTTTATTCTATTTCTTTCAAGACAAACCTTCCATATGTTGTTGGAATGTTACATTTTTAGTAGTGGTATGACTGACACAAGTATTGCAACAATACATTCACATTCATTGTCATTGTACAATGGTTTTGAACCAAAACAGTTTCTTTTAAAAATGTTGAGAGGTCATGGTTTGATAAAAGTTTGATGTTGAGAAGTTTTTTAATGTTGCCCGTTTGAATGTAACTAGTGTTTTATCGAGGCCCTTTTTGCACGGCGCGGCGCCATGCCCCTTTTTTGAAGCGCCACTGTGCCCTTTTCAAAGGCAAAAGCCGCCACTCGCCCTAATCGATAATGATCTTAATTGCCTCTTGACCACCTTTATCGGCCCTATGTCTGCGAAAAGGGCACCCACTGTTTTTGTGTCATTATCGCGCTGACTGTGCTCGATTTATTGCACACATACATTTCTAATCAAGTTGATTAAATCGATTACTGTGCTCGATTTATTGCCGACACACGTTTCTAAGCGATTTGATGTAAGCGATTACTGTACTAATGATTGTCAGCTTGATTCTTGAACCTGATTCTGAAAGCGACCAAAGTGGTGACATTTTGGTCTAATTGATGATGCGTATACAATTGACATACATAACGTCAACTCGTAGATTGGACATTCCCCCTCTCACTATCCGTGTTCGTTACGGATGGATTTTTTTAATTAATACGATTCATTGTTTCAATTGACAAATACTTTTAGCACTGCGAAAATGTAAAATTACAAATACTGACACCTAAAAATGGATTTATAGTACGTATGTGTAGAAACTAATATATATTTAGGTGATATGTTATTTTTTATTTAAATGTACTTAATTGATTGACGAAACCTTTAGTAGCTTAATTTCGGGTCAAATACCGGTAGTAGGTTCTCTGTCTAGAGACTTGAGGTATGGAAGGGAAACAAGTTGCATATTGGTATGCGTGTCAAATATGACTTGCCTGTCAACACCTTTTGGGCCCCAAATGTCAAAAAAATACTAGCCCCTACAAAATATTCCCGGACGTATCATTTAAGATGGCCCCACACAGAAGTTTAAATTACGGATTCTATTTTATTTTCAAACTTTCCTAATCAAAACCTTACATACGTAGAGCAGTTCTGATCAGTGCATTGGACATACAGTAAATTATCTTATTGTATATTGTTTTTGTACTTGTCTGTTAAATCGTCAGACAATAATTTGTGAAAAAGTCTTTTTGATTAACTTGTTGCTTATATTTGTGAAAGACGGAAAATACCGTCATGCAGACGGAGGTTGGCACAAATTCAAAAAGAGAATGTAAAAGTGGCAAAAAATACCATTAGTTTATTAAAATTTGTGCAGAGGCCAGACGGAACTGAAAGGTATTTATATATTTGCTACGAATCTTTAGGTTTGTAAATATAAAGTATCGATCTATAATTACTAAGAATATAATTATGTTTTTTCGTTAGTTTAATCCGTGTGAATATTGAATATTGCGTGTGCCAAAACATGTATTTGGCACAAGAGTGTGACAACATGCTTTTATATGTTGTTCATATACATATATATATAATTTGTATATATAAATATGATACCCATAGCCAATACACTGAATCACATGTGCCCTTTTAAAAGGACACAATGCGCTAAAATGCCCTTTTTGAATATATTGCGCCATGCCCCTCTGCCTTCCTGGATAAAACACTCATAACCTTTTCCAGGTTACATAAAAATTATAGCCTGACATTGCTTGAATATTCAGTGAACATTTTTGGTGGCAGTTGCTCTTTACATTTATTATTCTTAATGGTAGTTGAGGTATTTATCATGTGTTCTGCATGTTTTCAAATTTACTTGCATGCTTTGTTAACATTTTTACCATCAACAATTCTTCTTGCATTCTTTGTTAACATTTTTACCATCACCAATTCTTCTGTATCATATCGATGCAATTGCATTTATCATTTGTTATTTGTGTACCAAGGTTAAAGTCTTTCCATGGAAAATTCTATTTCAGGTACTATAATCTTCAACTCTTTATTATGCCCCCCTTCGAAGAAGTGGGGGTATCTTCCTTTGCACCTGTCTGTCGGTCGGATGGTCGGTCTGTCCATAGACCATTTCGTTTCCGCGCGATATCTAGAGAACGCTTTGACCTACGATCATGAAAGTTGGTATGCTGGTTACTGGGGAGGAAAGGAAGACGCCTATACATTATGAGGTCAGCAGGTCAAAGGTCAAGGTCACCGTTGCTAAAAATAGAAAAATGGTTTCCAGTCAATAACTTAAGAACGCATTGAGATATTTTAATGAAACTTTATACATAGATACCTTATATCGAGACCTCGCTTGGAATTGCATATGGGGTGGGTGGGGTCAAGGTCACCATTACTAAAAATAGAAAAACGGTTTCCGCTCAATAACTTGAGAACGCATAGAGATATTTTAATGAAACTTCATACATAGATACCTTATATTGAGACCTCGCTTGGGATTGCATATGGGGTGGGTGTGGTCAAGGACAATGTCACCGTTACTTAAAATAGAAATCCGGTCTCCGCTCAATAACTTGAGAACGCATCAAGATATTTTAATAAGACTCGTACATAGATACCTTATACTGAGACCTCACTTGATATTGCATATGGGGTGGGTGGGGTCAAGGTTAAGGTCACCGTTACTAAAAATAGAAAAAACTGTTTCCGCTCAATAACTTGAAAACGCATTGAGATATTTATGCCCCCCTTCGAAGAAGTGGGGGTTTCTTGCTTTGCACCTGTCGGTCGGTCTGTCCGTAGACCGTTTAGTTTCCGCATGATATCTAGAGAACGCTTTGACCTACGATCATGAAAGTTGGTATGCTGGTTACTTGGGAGAAAAGGAAGACGCCTGTACATTTTGAGGTCAAGGTCACCGTTGCTAAAAATAGAAAACCGTTTCTGCTCAATAACTTGAGAACGCATCGATATATTTTAATGAAACTTTATACATAGATACCTTATATGGAGACCTCGCTTGGAATTGCATATGGGGTGGGTGGGGTCAAGGTCACCATTACTAAAAATAGAAAAAAGGTTTCCGCTCAATAACTTGAGAACGCATAGAGATATTTTAATGAAACTTCATACATATATACCTTATATTGAGACCTCGCTTGGGATTGCATATGGGGTGGGTGGGGTCAAGGTCACCATTACTAAAAATAGAAAAATGGTCTCCGCTTAATAACTTTAGAACGCATCGAGGTATTTTAATGAAACTTTGTACATAGATACCTTATATCGAGACCTCGCTTGGGATTGCACATGGGGTGGGTGGGGTCAAGATCACCATTTCTAAAAATAGAAAAACGGTTTCCGGTCAATAAATTGAGAACGCATCGAGATATTTAATGAAACTTTATACATAGATACCTTATATTGAGACCTCTCTTGGGATTGCATATGGGGTGGGTGGGGTCAAGGTCACCGTTACTAAAAGTAGAAAAACTGTTTCCGCTCAATAACTTGAGAACGCATCGAGGTATTTTAATGAAACTTCATACATAGATACCATATATCGAGACCTCGCTTGGGATTGCATATTAAAAAAATTTCTTAACAATTGCACAGATTTACAACTTGGCTGCAAGTCTGGGGGCATACATGTTTTACAAACATCTCTTGTTAAAATGTGTATTTTAGGGTTGCATTTTAATATAAAACAGCAGCACTTGTTTTTATTTTACATTTGTATTATGTATTGCCACAACAAAATTAGCATCTGTGATTGTCGGTGTTCCAATATATACACTTTTCTGTGTATAATTGCTTGTAAGACAAAGCAGCGTATTATTTACAATTTTATATCGATCATGAACATGGTGGTATTCTAGCTCAAAATGGCATTTGACTTATGCACCTATCCAAAAAAAAAAAATTGGGGGGGGGGGCGGGAGAGAGAGCTACAGCACTGAAAGCGATTCCCAGCAAGCCGGAATTTGACACACCAAATTATTCCGGGTCCCAGGAAATAGACTGGTCGGAATTTACATCCCGTAATATTTGATACACCAAATAAGCATCTCCCACTGAGGGTATTTAGACAAAAATGCTTGGCTCTAGGGTGGGGAATTAGACCCAAAAACATAAAATTAGTCAAAGTCCCCTTGGTCAGCCCGCCGCTCCCCCTCCCTGGGGGAAACTATTGATAGGTTTACTTAGGAGCAGACAATTGCTTGAAAAACATGGTTTTCTGCATTGGTACATGTTTTGATACAGTGTTTGATTCTTTTGCATACAGAGCCAGAAGCAATGACAGACCAACAACATGAAGATGCAACTGATGATGTGGAGGTTGCTAAAGCTGCTGTCAATAAGGTGTGTGGTTTGTTACAGTTTATTGGATGGTTGATGATGTAAGTGTGCTGTGAGTCAGAATACTCATATTTAAATAGAGTGCATTAAGTATAAAATCAAACAGTGGCTACATATATTGCTACAATACTTCATTGGAGTATTATTTTATCAACCGTTGATATAATGTTTACAATCTATTATAACAATACGCAATAAATGATAGTTCAATGTAAATAGTTTGTGCATGATTCCTTACAAATTCTTATGCTAATTCACCAATTGCATCAATCAGTATGATTTGGAGAATTCCAAGTACATAGGAAACTGAAAGTTGTGCATTTCAACTTGTTAACTTGCATATTATTTGTGCTTGTCAATATGCATCAAATAGTTCCGGATGAAATGTTGCACAATGATGGATGGATATGCAGGGTTTAACCACAGATTATGTATTGTATCCACAGGATGACGAAACTGGTGCAGATGGCAAAGCCTCAGGCTCGGACAACGAATCAAGAATGACAATCCTGAAAAAGGACGATGAAAATACCCCGGGCTGTAGTGAACAGGATGACGTCCCTTGCGCAGACTAGGCTGAAGGACATATCATAAACCTTAAAACGGCTTTGTGTGCTTCAGTTAAACACTTTTAGGCACCTTAATAGTGTGCTCTATTTTGGGTTATTGGAAATGTACATGTCTAAGTGTACCTCAATCCTTTATGGCAGTGTTTTGGTCATGCTTTAATACATTGTCGGGCATTTCATGTTTTTCCAATGTATATTTCCAGAAGTAGGAAAATGATGTGTAACATTAGCAATTTGTTGCCTTGCATTCGCTTGGCCGTTGCTTATCATGTTCATAGTTATTTTACTGTATCATGCTTACATTGTTATTACTGTTTTACATCGTTTTCTGTTTTGTTTATAGTGAGTTGTGTTTGCCATTTATCACAAAATGTACTTGGTACAGCTAGTTCCTTACATAAACAAGCTGATCACCTTGTTTGATAAAGTATGGATGTGTTCCGTAGACAGTGGGGTATATGTCCCGTATACTAGGGGCAGTATGGTTCTGCTATTTGACTCTATCCATTCTACTATTATAATTGTTCTAGTTTAAAATCATGTTGAATCAGTAATGTACATACATGTACAAGTAATTATTTGTTAAAGTGGAGATTGTCATCTGCTCACGTTTTGAAATGTTTTAACATTTGATTTGGGTTTACATTTTCTGGCATTTAATTTGTTTGCCTTTTAGTTTGTGTTGTCGATTTGTGGTTAATAGTTCTATAAATGGGATACTTTGGTAGACTGAAAAGTGTGTCCTGTCCTTTGTTATTCACGTTCACACGCTACACTAAATATTACAGCTATATTAGGTTAGTAAACACAATTGTGTTTTATAGAAAAAACATCACTTTATACATTTTATGTTATATGAATTTAGACAAAAAAGCTAACGAGTTTTTTTTCCTTGGCCTATTAATTATCAAAAGAATCACGGATGCAATCAAAAGCAAAACAACTTGTGTTTTTAATTACACATGTGTATACGATGTGTAGCGATATGATATGTTGCTTTACAAGCTATAAATGCATTGCCGAGGTAGCTTATTTGCTACGGTGGTAGAATGAGTTACACTTGATGCAACATATGAGAACATGGTTTTATGCAGAATTGAGAAGCTGCATTCAAATTGAGATTCTGCGCTGTTCGTTTGATGTTTTTGTTTATGCACAGCTGAAGATTGGTGCTGACATTGTAATCGTAATCTCTTTGTATTTAGTCTTCCCACATATGTTTATTGGTTGGTGATATCAACATGTATTTTATTTTCTGCATTATGTAAAGTTATTACAATCAAGACAATTTGACCTTTTTAAACCGTGTTATAATTTGTGTGTATTTTGTTGTTTTTTCCTTCAGCAGTTTAATGAATGATTTATAAACACTGATGGTAAGCACATTGGTTAGTTTGTTCAGTATTTTGTTGCCTCTGTTGTAAAGTTGTGGTCTTCAATGCCTTTACTTTACGGCATACCAATACTTGATACTATTACATGTATTTGTTGAAGGGACGCGTATAAATTGTTGCTTATTTTTTCTCGAATTAATGCTCATAGTTTGCTTATGTTGTGTATAAGGCTTAAATGCCACGTTTCTATGTCCACCGTATTTAGTGCTTTGAAACCTTTAATAATACCACCATGTTACCTTAAATAAAGTGTGTTTGTTTAAGCTAGCATATTGTGTGTGTTTTATTTAGCAAAAAGAACACTCTTTGCTTCGTATGTCATTTGCAGTTTTAGTCTGACGGTTGATTATGTAATCCTCAGATCAAATAACTGACTTGTTAAATCTGATCACCGAGTTTGATCGATAGCGACAGCGGGATTGCATTGAAAGTTGAATACGAGTTGGGTTAACAGTAACAACTGAAATTCTGCTTTGAAGGTGAAAAAATACTACACGTGTATATATTGTATTTGTTTCAAATGCAAATACAATCTAAACCTTAAAATATTAAATGCAGTTTTTTAGGGAGTTTATTAAACTCTTGTAATTCTATACCGAACTGTACCACGTAAGAAATAAGCTATTTGTGTAAAACGTCGGCATCTTTTCTATTCCGGACATCGTGGGCCTCGAGCAAATGAATGGCACTAACATTTATGTAACAAATGAATGGCACTAACATGTATGTAACAAATGAATGGCACTAACATTTATGTAACAAATGAATGGCACTAACATTTATGTAACAAATGAATGGCACTAACATTTATGTAACAAATGAATGGCACTAACATTTATGTAATACTGTAGATTTAGATTTTTTTTTAAAAGATCGGTGACATGCGCGCATGGTATTCTGTATTCAAACTACTTTCTTATCGGTTCAGTACCCATGTTATACTCGCAAATCGGCTCATTGCATACGTGCCGGTTTGGTGTTCACGAGGCTCGGATCAAAATTTCCACGCAAAATTCAATGATTTTTGTTATATAAGCATCTAAACATGATTTACAGTAGTGAAGACATAATAATGTAAGAAGACGGACAGAGGCCCAGATAAGGCGCGTACACGCGTAAATTATACGCGCACACAGTTGGAAGATACGCAGTGAAAAATCGAATTTAGGTGAACATATACACATAGAAAATAAAATTTGGGTGTATATTCACGCACAATTTTCTCCATTAATTCATAACGTCACATTTTAATGACAGTAAGCTATATTGAAGATAGAAGTTTTCACAGGCCTGCACTCTCGTGGCTTGCGCTATTTCGTATCACACTCGAGGCTCCGCCTCTCGTGTGATACGTCATCACACAGCCACTCGACTAATGCATACTTCTGGAACAATTGACTAGCGTAATGTTCCGTATATATGTATCATTAGTATTGCACATAGTGTATTCATTTTACTCAAATGAAGTTACAGTAACATGACTAACATTTCGACGTATTTACGAGACTTCTTTCTGTACAGTTTACTTATATAAAGATGTTGAACATTTTAATAACTTTAATAACATCTACCGGAGAAGTTGATAGAAAGGTGCAATTATAAATTATTATACCCCCACTAACGAAGTTTACGGGGGGTAGATAGGAGTGAGCTTGTTGGTTTGTAGTTTCCGGATGATAACTCGAGAAAGGCTTGACATATTCAAATAATTTTTGGTACACATGTGTAACATCATAGAATACAGGTCAAGTTCGATATTGGTTACAAACCACTAAATGTTGACAGAGTTATGGCCCCTTTTCGACTTAAAATTCCCAGTTTTGTGACAAGGCCATATTGTGGGGGTATATCCGTCATTCATGTGACGAGTCTAGTTCTTTATAAACGCAACCACAATTCAAATATAAATTAACATGCACAGTAAGTTTATAAATATAAATTCCCCATTTATTGAAATTCTCTGGTTTAGGATTCTCCGGACGCTAATTGATGCGTGTGTACTAACACAGCTTTACCGCGCGCTATTTTTAGAATGATACACTCTCCTGCTGGAGTGTGTTGTACACGCTAGAATTAAATCACAGGCACGACAGTCAGTCACAACGTACAAACATATTGTTACACAACGATAAATAATGGGAAAGATGAGCTCCATCAAGTTTGCTAATATTTTTTTGCTTATCAGAAAAATACCATAAATTTACCACTTTATATTTGGTGCTTGTCACAAGAAACCTTTACACTATTGACAGGCAGACGTGACGCGAGCTCAACAGGCAACATTACATACGTTGTGACCGACTTGCGTGTCCGCGAATTGTAGCATTTAAGTTGCTATTTATAGAGCGCGCCGATTATGTAGGCTAAACAAAATAAATATTTCATTATGTGGATGAATATAACATTCTGACCATGACATACAATGAGTACAATTGTTCATAATTATGTTCAGTTCTAGGGTGTATGTCGGAGATATGTTTATAACTTTATTTAAACCGCTTATGTAAACAATTATGTAAATTTTAATCCCCAAAATTATGCAACAGTTATTGGTATACATTAAACCATTGTTGAAAGTTTTCATTTCCTAAAATTATAAAATTTGCCCAATTGTATTGGCATTCAATTTTCCCGCTGCATAATTATCGCACGAAATCTAGGTGAAAAGTGATCTTAGACAGCCACGCCGCAAAAATAAGACTAAAGTAATAATATTGCCAACAGACAACATTTGTTGATATGCTTTCCCAAGACATGTAACATTTCGCCAGCTGCGTTAATCGTATCATCGGAACGCCTTGCTATGTTGATCTTCGATTGCACTGTACAAACGCGCGCACAAATGCCTTTATTTGGATTGGATTTGATTTCGGGTTGACTTGATGGCAATTCACCGGCTAAAGATTAAAAACTGCCTTCGTTTAAAATACAGGTCGTTGTTGAGTGAGAAAGTCAGCGTTGTTTGTAGATCTATGTTGATTGTTCATTTGCTACGTTGGTACAAGATTTGTTGCGTCCCAAAATTGTCGAAGGCTTTAAATACCGTTAAAGAAAAAAAGTAACAAGAATCGGCGAAAATACCGTTATGTGGATTATTGCATGGAACGTATACATTGTATTTCTTGTGAATACATGTATGTGCATTGTTAACAATGAATTTAGAAAACTGTTAATTGCAAATGTTTATTTAAATAGGATGTTTTCTTTGGCATTATTTCAGCGTTTTCATTTTTTCCACTATTCTATCATCAGTATTGTATACAAAAATACTAGTTAGTATTTTTATTTTATTTTTTAGAGACGTTTTAAATTAACTTTCATTATTATAGTGATTATTTGAGTATTTTAGCCTGTAATTACTAAATATGGAAAATGTAACAGCTGTGACAATGTACATATATATACGTGAATCATTAACAATTACATACATTTTATACGTATGTATAGATACAATCTTGATGTACATATATGTACATCTAAAGGATTTGTGAAATATGAACATTTGCGTGTAATATTTCAGATATATACTCATATTGGCGAACTATGGAAATGCCTATGATCGAATATCAAGAAAGGAAATTACGAGTTCCGCCTTGAATTCAACGGTGAGGGCGTGTTCTTTTGCGTTTGTACGTGGAATACAGCTGTGGGAAAATGTTCAGAGATTAAATGGAGAAATAGCGAACGATAGACGGAATTAATCAGTGATTTGCATAATCGTGGTATTTCATCATGTTCGAGGGTACGCACACGTTGTATAGAGGATGAAAGAGAAGAATGGGTTTCCCAAACCGTTTCTCTGTACGTGCAAAACATTTAAGAATTACCTCGAGTCGTACAGTTTGCCATCATTTACATGCATAACGCATTGTTAACATTTATAGTGCGAAAACTTTGATTTTTGAATACCGGGCATCCACTTCGTTTCTTAAATAAATGTTAAGTCGGAGGTCATTTACGTGAATAGAAGTTTCAATAATCCTTAAAAGCAAAATAATTGTGTTAATTGTAAATATTGTAATATTTAATTATGTGAAATCCATATACTTCACGGAGTCCAATTTTCGCGCTCACGCCATTGCGCAAATTTAAGACCACCACGAAGACTTCGCAAAACAAATATCACAATATATACTAGTAGTTAGCAAAAAGAACAAGTAAAGCGACAGCAAAACAGCCAAGTTGACTATCGAGCATCTACAGTGATTTTCTTGTACCGCATACTTTACCTCAGACACTATTCCCATAAGTTTTCCGACGTCTCTATTGAAAAGTGACCAACCTTTGTGCAGTACCCAACAATGGCCGCATACCTTAGCTGGCCGGACAAGCAGATGAAGCTTTACGCAACACGCGCGTCCTATAAACCAGAGTTCTACCTGTACTTCGGTCGGAGCCAGCCCCTACAGCCGCAGATAGACTACGCCGACGACGACAGTGTGAGTCTGGACCGTATCCGACGGCAGCAGTATGGGAACCTCGGGAAGAAAGGCCGGCGGCTGGAACGCGGTGACAGCAGAGACACGCTGGGGCTCGCATCCTCCAGTACAGGTAACTATCCACTGGAATAGCTTGGCTTTTTTTCGGCGTAACGGTTTAACCCAACTTTTTACCTTCCTGAGTATCCAATCAAATGTGAAAATTTCCCGCCAGTTGTCCCAAATGAACAAGGCTTTGATAGTACAGGAGTCCCCTACCGATGAAAACCCCTACTAATTAAACATTGTGCAATACTGTCAAATCGTCCTTTATCTGTAGATGTACAAAGTCGTCCTTTATCTGTAGATGTACAAAGTTTCATATTCAACTCCCATTTGTCACTGCAGTATAAAGTTGTTGTTTTTTCTATTTTAGTAACACTGACCAGACATTCGAGTTACTTTTTGAGTTATTGCAGTTCTAAACTGACAGAGGGCAATCATATAGTCCATTCTGTGTACCAAGTTTCATGATCATATGTTATGTTCTTTTCGAATTATTACAGTATTAAGTTTATTTCTGTTTTAAATAACAGTCATGTGACCTTTGAATTCTGGTGAAAAATAAAGGGTCGTGTACAATCCTCACCTTGCTCTTTCTATGTATACAAAGTTTCATCGGTACTTTTTGAGTTATCCAGGTTTTGGGGACCGGACAGACAGACAAAGTGAGACCGACGGACGAACAGACAGACAGACGCACACAGACGGAGGGCAAACCAATAGTCCAATCTGTGTACCAAGTTTCATGAAGTTTCATGATCATATCTTATGCACTTTTCAAAATATTACAGTATTTAGTTTATTTCTATTTTTAGTAACAGTCACATGAACTTTGACCTCTGGTCAAAAATAAAAGGTCGTGCATAATTCTCACATTGCTGTTGCTACGTATACAAAGTTTCATCAAAGTGTCTTTAGTACTTTCCGAGTTATCAAAGGATACAGGTTTTGAGGACGGACGGACAGACACACCTATAGTTCAATCTCTGTACCAAGTTTCATGGTCATATCTTATGTCCATTTCGAATTATTACAGTATTTAGTTTATTTCTATTTTTAGTAACAGTCACGTGACCTTTGACCTCTGGTGAAAAAAAAGGTCGTGCATAATCCTCACATTGTCGTCTATATGTATACCAAGTTTTGTTTTGGGGACGGACAGACAGACGGTCGGACAAACATATAGAGAGACACACAGACGGATACGTATAGCTCAATCTTTGTACCAAGTTTCATGGTCATATCATATGTACTTTTCGAATTATAACAGTTTATTTATATTTTTAGTAACAGTCACGTGATCTTTGAAGAAAAAGGTCGTGCATAATACTCACATTGCCGTTTATATGTATACCAAGTTTCATCGAAGTATCTTCAGTACTTTTTTAGTTATCGCAGGAACAATATTTTGCGGACGGACAGACTGACGGACGGATGGACGGCAAACCTATAGTCCCCTCCGGTGAAACACCGGTAGAGGACTAATAAAAAGGTCCTGCATAATCCTCACATTGCCGTTTATATGTATACCATATGTATACCAAGTTTCATCGAAATATCTTCAGTACTTTTTTAGTAATCGCCAAACTCCTCGCAGCGGTTATCTCCCCTATCGGTTAACGGTAACCACTGCCATCTCAAGTAAAATCCTTCCAGATTTGGAAGGATTACGTGTTTGTAACTTTTACTTATTTAATGCAACTCAGTGCAATTTTCTACATAATTTGACTTTGTAAATATCGTTTGCATTCAATAATGAAAACAGAAAAAGAAAATAACTAACTAAAACTATAAATAATATCTAGAAGATTTAAATCGATCATCATCCCGTGGTTTGTTAAGACGGCAGGGATTTGATTAGAGCTATGCTCGGAACCAGTCAAATCTCTGCGCGGAGGTTGCGTTATCGCAGGATCCAGTTTGTTTTAGTTTATTTCTATTTTAAGTAACAGTCACGTGACCTTTGGTAAAAAATCAAAGGTCGTGCCTAATGCTCACATTGCCGTTTAGTTGCATACCAAGTTTCATCAAAGTATCTTCAGTTCTTTTTGAGTTATCGCAGGAACAATATTTTATGGACGGACATAGTTTATTTCTATTTTTAGTAACGGTCACGTGACCCTTGACCTCTGGTAAAAAATAAAAGGTCGTGCCTAATACTCACATTGCCGTTTATATGTATACCAAGTTTAATCGAAGTATCTTCAGTACTTTTTGAGTTAGGCCTAAATTAAAAAATATTTTGTTTGCCCTTTACCGACCCGAAATTTTAGAGGTGGGTCGGTAGGTAGGAAAACTTTTTTTTTTTATTCCGAGAATTTAATCTTTGTTATACCTAAAAATCGTCATTTAGCAATACATTATAATTGTATCTTTGTTTGAAAATCACGATAACTTTCTTCATCTTGATTGATAAAACCAAGAGTATACATGGTAAAACTGGCTTTAATAATTGATATAACATAAAATAGAATACGCAATGCTATAAAAACAATTTCTGAAGTACAGGCAAAATCGAATGTACGCCCGTGCTTGTACATGAAATATATCGGAAAATAATATTAAAGGAACTATTCACATATTGGCAAATAGAGAAATTCCAAAGCAAACAAGAAATATCTTTTAAAAAAGACAAACGGCGTAGAAATTAATATTGAGATGTCATTTGTTTGCCCTAAATATAAGACGAGAAGCCAAGCTGTTACTTCACGGACCCCATATTTTTCGTTCCCTACTAAGGAGACTTCTCGGACCCCAGATTGTTCGGTCCCTACTAAGGAGACTTCTCGGACACTAGATTTTTCGGACACTATAAGACAACGTATCGGCCCCCAAAATTAATTTGAGATTAACTCAATAATTATGAATATCTGTAGAGTGAATAAACCGATCTGAGCAGTAAATTAATGAATTTTATTGCAATTCTCGGGGTATGGCTTCTCCAGACGCCTTGATGCGTGCGTATTAACACAGCTTTACCGCGCGCTATTTTTAGAATGATTTTCCTGCTGGAGTTGTACTTGCTAGGATTAATTCACGGGGACGACAGTCGGTTACAGCGTACAATAATATTTTAACACATTGATAAACTAATTGGAAATATAAGCTCAATCAAATTTGCTAATAATTGTTTTGCTTATTTATCAGAAAAATACCAGAAAGTTACCACTATATATGTTGTGCTTGCGAGCTCAACAGGCACTGTACGTTGTGACCGACTGCCGTCCTCTTGAATTGTAGCATTGTAATCGCTATTTATAGAGCGCGCCGATTATGTAGGCTAAACAATATAGTTATTTCATTATGTGAATGAATATAACATTCTGATCATGACATACGATGAGTAAAATAGTTCATTTCTAAAGTGTATGTCGAAGATATGTTTATAACTTTAATTTAACCGCTTATGTAAACAATTATGTAAATTTTTAATCCCCAAAAGTATGCAACAGTTATTGGTATACGTTAAACCATTGTTTGAAGTTTGCATTACCTAAAATGAGAAAATTTGCCCAATTATATTGGCATTCAATTTTCCCGCCGCAAGAAATCTAGGTCAAAATTGATCTTAGACAGCCACGCCGAAAATAAACAAAAACATAAGATATAAAGGGGCGAAAATGACACAGCTGACAAAAATATATTCTATATAGTATATCACTATATGAATAAACATCAGACGAAATAGCGAAAAGTGTAAAACGTTTTTTAGACTGGTGGCGGAAGCCAAAGGTCTTTTGAGAGGGTAATATCCAGAGCAGGTATCACGGGGAAGTACTTTTTTTGCAGGCTACGAGTCAGTTAACCGAAACCTGAACGGGTCCTTTTTCCAAACAGTCGCACCTTCCTGCCTGTTTTATTATCTCTTAAGTTTTTAAGGTAATGTATGTCATATGTGTTATAATGTGTATATCATGTTATTTATAACAATTACATTTTTGTATGTCAATTTATTTAAAATGTTACTTCAAACTAATGACACCCCTACTTTCGCTATTTGCATGCTGTGTGTAACCGAAATATTCACCTTAGTGCACTGGAATAAGACCACTAAATAATGAGCTACATCTGTTATTTTTTACAACAACTACTTCGCTTTATCAGTTATTCTGCATGGCCCGTTGCAGATTGACTTGTCAACTGGCATGTATATAATTCATTGTATAACTAGCTTGAAAAAAAATATTTGTTTGTTTCTTAAAAAATATTTTTACTATGATGTCGTTTACTATTGAATAGGACGCTACATTATCAAGTTTAAAAGTGGGAAATTGAAATAATATTAAAATGATTCCATTTTATAAAAAAAATGCAATCATAAATCACATGTTTTTAGTTTCTTTTGTCGCCAACAGTCTTTCTTCGTTGTCAGCATTTTGATTAAGCAATCGAAGTTCCGTATATGCACTTTGCAAGGAACAACTTAAAATTAAAGCACTTTAAGGATCTATATGAAACCTTATCATCAATAAATATATTTAAAAAGATATTCGGCGTCTGTGATCATTTTTATCCGTCGTATATTTGACTCAATGAGTAGGTCACACGATACTAAATTTATGCTTTATTCCTCCCAACATATCATATAAATTTACGTTACCTGTGTGTTGGTTTTGCAAAAGAAAATTAAAACTAGCTCTCTCCTGTTTCCTAAAGGTACACAAAAGGTGCTGCATGATCAGTAAAGTTATTTAAATTAAATTTTGATTTGAAAGAACCTTACAATTATTCATTTGGAACGAAAACGTACAAAATCAGCATCATAAACCAAAAAAAGTTACATCAGATAATTTGTACATTAAAAATTTGAAATTCACTTTGTAATTATATCAGTAAAGTAATTTTATATGTAATTTACATGAGCAATACATTTGCCGTTTTCAACGATGAATACATTTAATTCGTTTCGAGCTAAATAGGCGGCTTTAGAGGAGGGCGGAAGCGGCGTACGACCCCTCTAAAATTGACCAAAACAAAGTTTTTAAACCGAACAATAACTGAAACATGTGCATTTCGTTACAATTACATGTTATTTTTAATCAAATTATTTCAAATATAATTTCTGTTTTGTGGTGTTTTGGTTAAAATGTTCCGTTTGGCGATATGCGTCGTTCCGATACATGTATCTTAACATGTAAGAGAGAACAGCAGTTAATTTGTTGTCAGTTATTTAATATTTCCGCCACTCTAACTCAAAATCCTGGTACCGCGCCTGATATTATATTTGATATATGGAAATATAACAGGAGGTGTTTGTTCTGTACCAGATTAAAACATTTAAGACAAGGGGAATTTTCAATCATCAAGCCACATACTGTAGTGTTCACCAAGAAGCTCTGTGAATGAGGCGTGTCGTGGGAAACCCGGGCTGAATGCATATACGTAAAGTGTCGTCTAGGATCAGCCTGTGCGGTCTTTTCTAAACATAAATCCACTGTAGGCGGAAAGTGCCATCCTGCATTAACCTGTGAGGACTGCACAGGCTGATCCGGGATGACACTTTACGCACATGCATTAAGCCCGGTTTCCCGCAACACGCTTTGAATATGGATCCAGCGTTTTTTTTTTATGCAAAATATGTGTTGGTAAAATAAAGACAAACAAGAAAGAACAAATCATTCAAACTCTATGCTAATTTAGGATTTTATTGTACTAGATACGCGGTTTTATTTGTAGTTGTTTATATTGATCGCATATACAAGATCATTAATTAGACATTGAACCTATACAGGTAGGTGACATGTCGCTTCGTCTGAAAATTGAAATACGATCACAAGATTGGCGTACCTGTTTACATTTTAACCACAAAATGAAATGGCAAAGCGTTGTGTAAACCCCCTACAGGAGTACGCCTGTATACACAACTGCATATTAATTAATACAGCATAGATACATACTGTCTGACAAGAAAACATGTGCATTATTATCAATGGCTGAACTGACTAGACAGTTCCAATCATATTAATACGGTACAAATATATTCTGGTTGACTAGAAACATGTCAAATCATTGAATTGAAAATTAAAAATAATTTGATTAAAATGTAACAAATATGAAAATCAGAAATGTTGTTAACTCGGATGTCTCTGTCCTCTCAAATATAAACTGTGTTTTTGTTAATGACAATTTAACAAAGAACACTTACTAGTACTGATAGAAGAATATTTCTTAACGAAGCCAGTATTGATATCCACTTTTTTGTTAACACAAGGTAAAACGTTTCTGCACTGCCACTTGTTGATTTGCTAATTGAAATCGAAACTTTGTTGGTAATTTTATTGTTCTCGTCTACCACGCGCAATATATTATACAATACATCCCTATTTTTACTTGTTTCAACTTTTATGAATTTCGTATTTATTTATTGCTATCAACAAACACGCTGAATGTTAGAAACAGGTAAAACAAATCTCCACAGGGTCCCATTGTAAAACAGCAAAATCTCCTGGCATCGCCACTTTTCTTCGATTCAGATATTGCGAGTCTGATCTCTTTGGAAAGATGGTTCTCTCTGCTTTTCAATATTTAAAATAAACAAGAGCTGTTAGATGACACCGCGCTTCACTATTCGAAGTATTTCAGTTGGTACATATTTTGGATAGTGGAAGGGGCATACATTTGTTAAAATGCAAAACTTGTAAGTGAAGCCTTTATACATTTTTAGAACAAAAACTTTAACCACAAAATGTATGTAAAAAGTGTGCATAACTAAGTCAAAATACAAAACATAGTTATGGGTAATGTTGCCCCTGATACTAGAGTTGATGACAAATGTTAGTTCCAAGTTTCAGGTGAATAACTTATGTAGTTTTGAAGTTATAAAACTTTTGAATATAAACTTCAGCCAAAAAATCTATGTGAAAAAGTGGCATAACTCTGTCAAAAACAAAACAGAGTTATGGGTAATTTTGCCCCTGATACTAGAGTTGATGACAAAGGTTAGTTCCAAGTTTTAGGTGAATAACTTATGTAGTTTTGAAGTTACAAAACTTTTGAATATAACTTTAACCAGAAAATCTATGTGCAAAGGGGCATAACTCTGCCAAAATACAAAAAAGAGTTATGGGGATTGTTGCCCCTGATACTGAGATTGATGACACAGGTTGGTTCCAAGTTTCAAGTGAATAACGTATGTAGTTTTGAAGTTACAACACTTTTGAATATAAACTCCAACCAGAACATTTAAGTGAAAAATGGGCATAACTCTGTCAGAATACAAAACAGAGTAATGTGGGAGGGGAATGTTGCCTCTGATAATGGAGTTGATGACAAAGATATATTCCAAGTTTCAAGTGAATAACTTATGTAGTTTTGAAGTTACAATACTTTTGAATAAAAACTTCAACCAATTCAGACGCCGACGCCGACGCCAGGGGTAGTAGGATAGCTCACCTAGTCGCCCGTAAGAAACACTCACAATTTCGACAAAAGCACATGTTGGAATTACTATTTTATATACTGACAACTTTCAAGAAATCACCCTTAAGGCTACTATTTACTGGTATCTTACCTTAAAACAAAACGTAAGTATATACACAGATGATGACGTCATACGTCGACCGGTGGGTACACGACAAAACGTGAAATACACCATGTTTACTAATATCCGGTGAATAGGCGCTTGTTTTCACTCTTTTGTTCAAGCGCCTCAATGATCAAAATTGTAGCTTATGAAAGTTGTGAGCGAAACAAAAATACGAAATTTAAAGAAAAAAAATAAATAAATAATAATTACCGCAGATTTTGTAATAATTATTTTTTGAGTCGGCGGCTTTTTTGTGGGTCGGTCGGTAAAGGGCAAACAAAATTTAGGCCTTATTGCGGGAACAATATTTTGCGGACGGACGGGCTGACGGACGGAGGGCAAACCGGTGAAACACCGGTAGGGGACTAATAAATCCTAACATTCCATGGGCTCGTTTACGATAAATTCCCACTACACTAGTCATAAATGAGTAGGTGCAACATCCCAACAATATAGCAGACGAATTCGTAACAGGCGAAGTGACGCTCGCTCGCCCGCAGCTCAGTGTAAAGTCAAACTGACAATGCACAGTTGAAAAGGCGAGATACTTTGTAAAACATCATTGTCGACATTCGTGTACTATTCTTTACACTTCAACGAGATTTATCTAGCCATAAATACTTTAACATATTTAGGCGCGTGCATGCTGCGAAAAAAAATGTACTAGTAAATTAAGTTTCTTACCGTGTATGTTCCGGCTTGTCGATGTATATATATATATATATATATATATATATATATATATATATATATATATATATATATACCTTATATGGATCATGTTCTGTGTTGCTGAATATATTGTTTTAATTTCATTAGATAATCCTTAATTTACCAAAGAGCATATATATAATGTTGCTGTTTAAAAACACACACTTATATTAAGTAACTTCTATAATAAGTTGTATATAATGGTATGTTAGGAGGCGTAAACTACTAGTACTATTTAGTATTTGGGTATTGTATGCCATTCGGATCTAGTCTTAGTTACATTGTTTTGAATATTTATGCTGGAGTTTTAACTTACATTGCTTATTTGCAAAATTATACGCCGAATATCTTTTTAGCTCAAATGAGCACAACGTGCTCATGGTGAGCTTTTGTGATCGCATTTTGTCCGTCGTGCGTCAACATTTCATATAATCGACATCTCCTCCTAAACCGCTTGACAGATTTTCACGAAACTTCACAGGAATTGGGTGACCCTTTTTCAAAGTTGTTCAAATCGTTTCGATCCACTGCATATGTAGGTCACCAGAGCTAAAAATAGATTTAAAAACTGAAAACTTTACAAATCTTTTTCTCTGAAACCACAAGGCTTGGAGCTTTCATATTTGATATATGACATCCTCTAGTGGTCCTCTACAAAGATTGTTCAAAATATGCCCCTGGGGTCGAAACTGGCCACGCCCCGGGGGTTACATGGTTTCTATAGACTTGTATAGCAAAATGACTTTTAATATATTTTTCTCTGAAACCGCAATGCCCAGAGGTTTCATATTTAGTATGTAACATTGTATAGTGGTCCTCTACAAAGATTGTTCAAATGATGCCCCTGGGGTCAAAACTGGCCACATCCCGGGGGTCACATGGTTTATATAGACTTGAATAGCAAAATGACTTTAAAAAGCTTCTCCTCTGAAACTGCAAGGCCCAGAGGTCTCATATTTGGTACGTAACATTGTATAGTGGTCCTCTACACAGATTTTTCAAATGATACCCCTGGGTTCAAAACTGGCCACACCCCGTGGCTCACATGGTTTCTATAGACTTAAATAGCAAAATGACTTTAAAAATCTTCTTCTCTGACATTGCAAGGCCTAGAGGCTTCATATTTGGTATGTGACGTTGTATTGTGGTCCTCTACAAAGATTGTTCAAATGATGCCCCTGGGGCAAAACTGGCCACACCCCGGGGGTCACATGGTTGCTATAGACTTGAATAGCAAAATGCCTTTTAAAATCTTCTTCTCTGAAACCGCAAGGCCCAGAGGGTTCATAATTGGTATGTAACATTGTATAGTGGTCCTCTACAAAGATTGTTCAAGTAATGCCCCTGTGGTCAAAACTGGCCACACCCCGGGGTCACATGGTTTATATAGACTTAAATAGCAAAATAACTTTAAACATTTTCTCCTCTGAAAGTTCAAGGCCTAGAGGTTTTATATTTTGTATGTAACATTGTGTAGTTTTCCTCTATAAAGATCATTCTAATGATGCCCCTGGGGTCAAAGCTGGGCACACCCCGGGGCTCACATGGTTTATATAGACGTAAATGGCAAAATGAATTAAACATTCTTCTCTGAAACCACAAGGCCCAGAGGTTTCATATTTGGTTAAAGCATTATATCAAGACCTCGATTGGGATTGCATATGGGATGGGTGGACTCAAGGTCAATGTCACTGTTACTAAATAGAAAAACGGGTTTCGCTCAATAACTTTAGAACGAATTGAGATATTTTAATGAAACTTAATACATAGATACCTCATATTGACACCTCGCATGGGATTGCATATGGGATGGGAGGGGTCAAGGTCAAGGTCACTGTTACTAAAAATAGAAAAACGGTTTCCGCTGAATACCTTTAGAACGCATGGAGATATTTTAATGAAACTTAATACATAAATACATTATTATGAGACCTCGGTTGGGATTGCATATGGGGTGGGTGAGGTCAAGGTCAAGGTTACCGTTATTAAATATAGAAAAATGGTTTCCGCTAAATATATTGAGAACTCATTGAGCTATTTTAATGAAACTTAATACATAAGTACCTTATATCAACACATTGCTTTGGATTGTATATGGGGTGGGAGGGGTCAATGTCACTTTACTGAAAATAGCAAAACAGTTTCCGCTCAATAACTTGAGAAAGCATTGCGATATTTTAATGAAACTTAATACACATATCTTATATCGAGACCTCACTTGGGTTTTCTTATGGGGTGGGTGGGGTCAAGGTCACTGTTATTAAAAGTAGAAAAACGGTCAAGCTCAATAACTTAAGAACGCATTGAGATATTTTAATGAAACTTCATACGTCGATACCTTATATCGAGACCTTGCTTTACGTATGTAATGGGTGGGGTCAAGGTCAAGGTCACTGTTACTAAAAATAGAAAAACAGTTTTCGCCCAATAACTTGAAAACCTATTGAGATATTTTAATGAAACTTCATACATAGATATAAGGTGAGCGACCTAGGGCCATAGTGGCCCTCTTATTTAAAGATTTTTCTTGTTTAAATTTCTAAGTTAACATAAATTGTGACACGCATCCTCCAGTACAGGTCACTATCCAATGGAGAAGCATTGTGTTGTCTGATTATGTTGATAATATTTAGTCGAAATGCGTTATGTCTTGTATTATAGTGCAGTCATTAAGTGTGGTTATGTAAATGAGTACCTTTGTGAATCTGATTGTCTGACTGGGTGAGAATGACTGATTTAGAGAGGCAGATTGTTAGTCTAATTGACTGAGTGGTTGAGTGCGTCAGAACGACACTAACCTGGTCTCAGCGAGTGAAACTGTCCTATGAAATTCTACATTCGTCGGAATGTCCCGAACAAACACACCAGCGAGCTGGGTCAAGCATGGTCAACTATCGAACTGTCTGTATGTATGTATAAGGCTGGCCGAGTGGTTAGAGTGGTTAATTGACAGACTTTTGATACCGGAGGTCATAAGTTCGAGCCCCTACAGATGCAAATTTTTTTACTTTGATATTGTTCTTTATATACCTTAATATAAGTGTAAGTTCAGACGAATAATTTTTTTGCAGATATTTAATGCCTTTTTTTATAAGTGCGAAAATCTGTGGAATGAGTCCCTTAAAAATTAAAAAACGTTGTCGAAATTATTAGGACAGATCTCAATCTCAAAATTATTTGTTCCATGTGAAGTAGCCAGCGGTTTGTCAAACTGAATGTACGCCCGACGGGGAGATCATATCTGTTTTACCCCAGAAATATGTTTATTGATCTATCGCAATTTGGATAACCGACGTACAGGGGGTGTTGTTCACGCAATAATAATGTTGTGCCTAAACTATGTGGTTGATTTAGGTAAGTGTCCAGAGTAGGTAAAGATATGTTGATACCTTAATACACATTTACAGGATACATGCATGGTTGCAAGTTCAAAATTATTTTATTTTTTGTTTTGTACCTGCTGGGCGTACTGGAGTAAGATTGCACCACGTCATAGCCCAGGCTGTGCGACATTGGGTAACGGTTCCGGTTGATTTCGTTCACATCCTGCAAAGGTTTGACCTAATAGGCAATAGGAACACCAGCATCACTAGTTGGACCTGCTAGTTACCACTATAGAAACCAACTTGAAGTAAACCAACATTCTTATGACTGCCCTCGGTTCAACGAGGCGTCTCTGTTGACGGTACAGATGTGATGGCACGCTCATTGTGCTTCTATCCGGTTAGTTTTAACAGTTCAATAGGTTTTTATGGTCATCCTCAGCGGATATTGGTAGATTTACGCGCAGTTTCGACTAAAGCTAAACATTAATTTAAGCTAACGATTATATAAAGAGTACACATGTTCATATAACTTTACCCTGATTATGGATACTATTGCTGATTCTGGATACTATTGCTGATTCTGGATACAATTGGTATTTAAAAAATGGCTTACGAGAAATTTCAAGGGGACGAAGGTAAACATTTAATTGATTCGTGTTTTGCTGTTGTGTTTATTCATCAATGGAATTATTCAGTTAACATCAAACGAAAGAATGGAATTTTCAATAATTTGCACTTAATATGTCTGTCTGTCTGTCTGTCTGTCTGTCTGTCTGTCTGTCTGTCTGTCTGTCTGTCTGTCTGTCTGTCTGTCCGTCCGTCCGTCCGTCCGTCCGTCCGTCCGTCCGTCTGTAAAGCAAAATTAAGTAAAGTAACAAGGAAAGTGAAGAGAAAAGTAAAAGACCCTTACTGCTAAGAGACCTTTTTCTGCATCATCACTCATTATCTTGATTTCTTCCACTCATTTTAGTTTTATTTCTATAATTATGATAATCTGTGCTTAAGACTGACATAATGTGTTCAATGTAATTATGTTCTGTGCGTCTTAAGTGAAATATATGAAATATACATGATATGTCAATTCACAATTACAAACTTATACTGTGGATTTTATTTACACATGGATATTTTAAGTAAGGTTTATATTTTTATTAATGATTTAAAGGAATATATTGAATCCAGTCTGAAAATTGTAATGTTTACCACTGTCTGAAAAACGATGTTATAAAATCTATTGCATATGTTTCATGGCTGTCAGAATTATTGCCTTATTGTCCAACATGGATACTCAAATGTTATTATTTGAGTGACAATTTCACACAGATATGTCAGATCAAAGGAGATAAAACAATAACGTGTATGTCATGACTAATTTGACTGCATTTCAAACAAATGTCGCTCCTCATTTAATTGATTTTCTTGACAAAACGCGTATATATTCAATGTACGGTCAACATAAGATACATTGGATACAAGTATGATATGCATGTAACGCTCGGTGTCTGTATCATATTCTTTGATATTGGTTACACAGGTTACATTATGTACATCGATGACTGTATTTGGCTTTCAAAATATTCCCCGGTTACCTAAACGCCCCAGGGTAAGGCAATTTAAAGTTCACTTCCGCGTTTTAATTTTCAATTTGTCATTAAATGTTGCGTTTGTTTAATGAGACTGTACAATATATGTTTAATAAGTAAGTGGCTGTTTAAAGGGTAAAATAGATATAGCGTATTTTGTCTGTTGAAATCACTGAAATCTCTGGATAAAATGTCACGTGAGTATCGTCGATAAATATAGAAAATAAATAATTTAGTAGAATTTGTAATAATAATAATAATAATAATAATAATATAAAAAGTACGTATCCGACTTAGAATATTTACGATTTTTCCCACTTGTGTAACCGGAATTACTATAGTCTTAGGAGTAAAATCATGGTGCATACGTGTAAACTAAATGAAGGCCAGGTTACTGTAAGCAAGACGTTTTAAAATACTCATTTTCAATGTTAAGGTTATATACTAAAATACATTGTTAAAAATATCATTGTACTGCTTGACATGCATGATTCTTCATTCAAACAGTAGTAAGGCAAGTAGTTGCAACGATCACGGCAATAGAACCAAAGTACTTGATCAAATTTGAATCGCCTTCTTTGGAGTTTTGTAGCCTTAACTAATATACATGTATCAGAGTTTTCGACTGTGCAGTAGAAAATCAGTTTAGGATTAATAACTCGCGTAATTATCATCAGATGTTGTTCATAAACTTTATGAAGATTGACTTTATATAGTGAGTTCTTTTTTATCCGCATCACTATTCACTACTTAAGAAAGAATTTTCGATTTATCGTTGTTTATCCGCCAATAAACAACTGTTTGGAGTTCTGATGCGTAGGGATTAAACCACGAGGGCGTTAGCCCGAGTTGTTTAATAGCCATGCATCAAACGTAAAAGAGTAGTTTATTGGCCGTTAAACAATTTAATGCGAAAATTATTTCGATTATAAAATGATTTGACATATATTTTTGCAATTGTAATTGGAACTACTAGTGTAAAATTGTAATAACTGCTCAGTACCTTTTACTATGGTGTATTTTACTGTAACAAATTCCTTGCGTTGGTTTCAGGACGCAACAAGATGAGTACGGGGTGTCACCAGTTCCTGAGATATGCAAACCTGCTTTTTTCGTTCATAGTATTTGTAAGTTATTAGAGTTATGTGTTATTTATTATATTTATTATATTCTGTTATTTAGAACTTGTTAAAGTGTGTATGTACGATCATACAACAGATATAGTGGCATAAATACAATTGAGAAAATAACGTTAATTAACATATATTTCTATTTAAAATAGACTAAAATATAAGAACAAACTTTGCTTTTAAACGCACAATTAACTGGTTTTTAAATCACCACTTAGTTTTCGTTTGTACCAGCGAACACTTAAATACATGTATATCCGTTAACTTTACAGCTGGTTTAGGTTGCACAACACTAATAAACGAAGAAAAAGTCGACACTAGTACTTGTTGATTTATTCCATATTGAAGCGTTTACTTCGTCATTTTAATGTTTTCTGTTTAATTTTAAGTTTTATTGTCACTTTCATCTGCTTATGTTGAAAATAATTCATATAAAAGATCTAACATACACACTTTAATGGACAAAATTAATAGCAATACGAGAAAACAATATTGACTAGCAGAAAATTTGAAAAAAGGAGCTCCACATAAGTGTCACGACAAAACTTACATATTTTCATATTTGAGCATGATCTTTATTTTAAATTTCTAATTATGTTTTTTTTTATTCAATAGTTATTGCAATCATAACCTGTACATGATATACACATATGCATATGTAATTAATTTCCTGCTAAGAGCTGTACCCTTATTTTCGCCATAAAATATGTCTTACTTATTCGCAAGTGTCTAATACATAAGAGGCTATAATATGTAGTGAAGATATTTCCAGTTTTCCTTTATGGTTATTTTTTTTTCGCAAACTAGGTTAAGAGTTAAACATGTAATCCGAGTGCAATGATTGGATAATACATAAGATTGTTAAGAGTTAAACATGTCATCCGAGTGCAATGATTGGATAATACATATGATTGTTAACAGTTAAACATGTCATCCGAGTGCAATGATTGGATAATACATAAGATTGTTAACAGTTAAACATGTCACCCGAGTGCAATGATTGGATAATACATAAGATTGTTAACAGTTAAACATGTCATCCGAGTGCAATGATTGGATAATTCATAAGATTGTTAACAGATCAACATGTCACCCGAGTGCAATGATTGGATAATACATAAGATTAAGTTGTATATGACTGACATTGCTGAAACGCCCATATACATGTACATGTATGTATACAAATACGCCCATGCTCATGTGCAGCTATTTTGCAGCTTGCGGGCGCGGGCCTCCTAGGTCTGGGTGTGTACATCCTGGGATCCGACTACGGGGCCAAGCAGGTGTCTGAAGTACTCGGAAATGAGCTGTACCTCATCGCCGCGTACGCGCTCATCGCTTCCGGCGGTGTACTGCTTCTGATCTCCATGTTTGGATGCTGCGGAGCTCTGAGGGAGAGCCGGTGGTTGCTGGGATTTGTAAGTAAACCAGAAATAGTGCATAACAAACACATATTTACTCTCAGGCTCATATAACACATCAATCTACACTCCTTCGCTCATTTCTCTCAGTCACTTCCACAGTCAGTCGGGTTTTCACTTAATCACTCTATCATTGTTTGTGCATTCAGTAAGTCAGTCAATTTTTATTCATCGCATTTGATGCATATGTTGCCGAAAATGATTTTAACTTAAGAAAAACACGTATCCAATCAATTGATAAAAATCGTAAATTTTTAAATATATTTTAAACATGTTTTATGTACAAAGTATTTTGTGTGTGTCTTTTCCAGTTCATTTTCTCGCTCTCCATTCTGGTCCTGGTTCTCGTAGCAGCGGCCATCGTCGTCTTCGTGTTCAGAGAGAAGGTAAGTGCACCTGAGGCAAATATATATGTGGCGTTTCGTGGGAAAACCTGGCCTAATGCATGTGCGTAAAGTGTCGTCTCAGCGTACTGCACAGGCTAATCTGGGTCGGCACTTTCCTCTTTTATGGTATTTTCTGTTTCAAGGAAGTCTCTTCTAAACACAAATCCACTAAAGGCGGAAAGTGCCGTCCCGGAAAGTGCAGTCCGCACAGGCTAATCCGGGACGACACTTAAAGCACATGCATTAAGCCCGGCTTTCCCACGACGAGCCTCATATAGTGAGATCTTAGAGACCTCACAAAAGCACATAATCAGTTAATACTATTTGTTTAATATTAATTGCATATAAAATGTAAATACATGCACAATCTACGTGTATAAACAATATTCTACAAGTCAACTGAAGATGATCGATAATTTTGATACAGACTGCGATCGAAGCATGGGAATAACGTAAACGAGGAACCTTGTTGTGCACAAGTCAGCTGATATGCCATGTCAATGTGCAGTATTGTGCTTCAGAGGAAACATAAAGTACAAAAACAGTTTAACATAATATTGCTTATGCATATGATACTGATGTTTTTACTAGTAATTAAAACCATTTAAATGTTAATGTGCATAGATACAACATCCTTTTGACAATGTTGATATTCATAACTGAAAAACTACATATATTCGTCGGCATAATTTTCCTGTTGTGTTTTTTTCTCCGCGAAAAAATACCACTTTCAAGTTTTGTGGACACTTAAATTATTCAGTTTCATACAAGCATTTTTACAATTATGCTCGATTTTATGTGGGTGGATCGTTCTGTCCACGAAATACACGAAAATTAGTGCCACACGAAAAATAATGGATTTGCTATTTTGTGTGTATACACTGAAATCTGATAGGTGTCTAAGGCTACGTCATCCATGTTCAGATGCAGGTGGACGTGGTTCACTCCATGGAGGACGTGCTGATCAAGAAATACGGCGTGGATCTGCTGCACCACTCTGACAACCGCGTCATCACCGACTTCTGGAACTGGCTGCAAAGAGAGGTTGGCCAGCACGGGAATCTCGTGCACCGCATGCTTATGTCTTGTTTCTTATGATTGTTGGATATAATCTTGCTATTTTTGCAAATGATTTTAAGTTAAATGTGTTCAGAATTAAATGGATACATACAATAATAGGTGCTTTCATACAAGTCATGCGGATATCCACTGAAGCCCATGCCATTGAAGTACATTGTCACACATGTGAAGTTGTAAGTTAACGTTTTGTCTGCAGCTGAAGTGTTGCGGGGTAACCGGAAACATCAACAGCACGACGTCATGGGCTATTTATAGACATTCCGCCTGGTACAAGGGGTTCGAGACGGGTACGTAGCCTATAGCTCCTGCAATAGGTTTGCCTCTGATACTGTCAACTAAGTAAAACTAATCTGAAATTAATCGAAATTATCATTGTTATAATGCATGGTCATGTAGAACCAATAGAACTCGCAAAGTCGTGCCATTAAGAAGCAGCATCAAGATATTGAAGTATAATGTGTTATTTAAATATTTGATAGAGATCTATTTTTAGATTTGATTACATCGGTAGATTCCACAAATGAAGACAGTTTCTGCAAATAATTCTAACATGATACTCGCTGATTTTTCTATAAACAAAGAACAAAATTAATGTTGTTAAACTACCCAATAAACAACGCAAAAAAGTAGTGCTGATTCTGAGCGCAGCATAGTAAAATGTAGTACTCATTACAATTGCAAAATATATTCGTCAGATCATGTTAGAATCGAAATGATTTTCGCATTATCGCTGTTTATCGGCCAATAAACAACTCTTTGTCGATCTGATGCGTGGCTCTTAAACCACTCGGGCTAAAGCCCGTGTGGTTCAACTCCTACGCATCAGAACTCCAAATCGTTGTTTATTGGCCGATAAACAATGATAAATCGATATTTTTTTCTTAACTAACCAATACTATGATATGCTACTTAGTAGTATTCTTTTTACAAATAAGAGTAGTTTTTTTTATTGCACTGTCGCTCATAATTATGACAGCCAACCCATAACCCCCCTCTCACCTCAGGCAAACCGTACGTACCCCAGAGCTGCTGCGACCCTGACGGCGACATCAACATCTGCACGGGGATCACGGACTTCAACGGTCTGCCGGCCCGCGGCCCACCCTTCACTGCCACCATGAACACCAACCCCCACCTCTACATCCGGGTATGTGCAGCTAAGGCTACAATCTACTATACTTAGGATGGGTTACACTCGCTGGACTTTATTACGATATTCAGCCGAAACTTCTTTGGTGATTCACGACTGAATTATGCCTATGTTGTGAATGGATTATAAACAGTCAATATCCAGCCTTGTTTTTAAAACTTGTAAAATCATACCAACTGACAATTTTTAATCTAAATTACGAGTAATCGTGTTATTCTATTAAAAAAGTGAAAACTTGCTTACTTAATTTATTATTTAACATATGAACAGACGTATATTCCACAAAGCGGGTATTCTATGTGCACGCGAACGTGAACGTGAACGCGAACGTGAATGGGTCCGTGTACGTGAAAAAAATCGCTTACCAAAGATACTGTTGGTCCTATTCCATGTGTCCGTTGCGTGAACGTGAATCCTATCCGTGTACGTGAAACTTCGCTCCTTGAGCGATTTTTTCACGCTCACGGACAGTTCACGCAGGACAATCATTGCGAAAACATGCCGCGGGGAAGTATTTTTACGACCGAAAAAACGGCAGAACTAATCGAATTAATTCGCCAACACCCAGAAATATATGTGACACTGCCTGACCACAAAGATGCATCAGTCACGCGAAATATATGGCGTTCAAAAAGAAACAGCCTGAATAGTGAAGGAGTTTCAGGTACATTTGTTTATACATGTGGTTAGATTTTGTTATTGCCTGTTCATTGTATGCCACAAGCTGTGAAAATGTCGACATTGAAACGACCATTTGGCATCGTTTGTCTGTCCGTCGTCCGTCCGTCTGTCAGTAGCATATCACATTCCTTTAAGAAGGTATTTGGCATAAGATTTATATTTGGAATGAATGGTGGTTTTGCTAAAAATCTCATCACAGAAAAAAATACACTTTTTCATTTCAATATGTCGCCCAAAAGGTTTATGAATATAAATTCGCAATATAACTAATCATATATTTTCATACACAAAACAATTGTTTCACAACGTCAAAATACACAGAAAATGACGTCATGACGTCAAGTATTATCACGACCTCAATAATATTAAATCACATGCTGATAATAAAGGGTGCACTTTAGGTGAAAAAAAATGCCGACGACGACCACGACGACGAGGATGATGATGATTATACAGAAGAGTATAATATTACTGCAACTTTTTTATAATAATGCTACATGTAAAATAATAATAATAATAATAATGAACACATTAAATCACTTGCTGATAAGAATGGATGTACTCAATCTCAATCAGGTCAGTGGACCAAATTTCAAGGTCACTCGCACGCGATATATCTATCCCCATAAATATCTCGGTACAACTATTCACGAAAAACTATTGATTTTAGAGAATGTTGTTTGATTACTATTATTACGCATTATTAAAATGTCACAAACCTTCTTGTTTTGATTTGCAGTTTATGACGTCAAAGCAAGGTGGCGGACCTTGCGGGATACTTATGTCAGGAAGAAAAAAGAGGTCGCTGGACAAAAGAAATCTGGAAGCAGAGCTTCCAAGCCAATCCGATGGCAATTTATGGACATAATGGGCTTTCTTGAACCATTCATTCGTGAGGCCAGGTATTCAGCGATAAAACACTTAAAACAAAATAATAGGTCGCTGGTCAATTTACATTGGCCTTCATTATTAACAATTTATTTCTGTTATTACTGTTTTGGTATAATTCGGTATAGGCATGGATTTTAGAATAAAATACAATTAAAAATCCGTCAATATATTTAATCTTACCAACATCAAAGCATGCAATGAATCGATCAAATCACATACTTTATACACATTTAAGATAGCATGCTTTACAGTGATATTGATCAATATATGATTGTTTCACAATTTTCAGTACAGAGAGTAACATGGGTCCGCCTGGTCCAGTTGATGAGCCTGTGTCGGATGACGATGCTTCAACGGCGACTATAGAAAGTCAGGAGTCATATGCACGGTACATTTCTTTTTTTACCCGAATGGCGACTGAACTCCACATATACATGGTAAACGTTCTTTGATCGTTTAAGGACCAAAACGCCCCCTACTGACGCGTGTTTCTTGCCATGGGACTGGTAGAACTTGCATAAAATAGTCTCTGAATTTATCTCTGATTTGGGCCGCATGCGTTGATCCTCGATTTCCCATCCTGTTAAGAGGACCATAACCATCCACTGCATTCTCGTTAAAGTTTTTTTCTAGAAGTTGGGCATTCTGTGCACCAGTTGTCTCCCTCTGTAGAAGGTTGTGTAAGACAACAGTAGCTTTTACGACATCTTTAGTGGTCTCAACTGCAACTCCAATGTTTGTGTAAAATATTCTCCAACGCGTGGCAAGTATCCCAAACGCATTTTCAACAACCCTTCTGGCTCTGGATAAACGATAATTGAAGATCTCTTGAGCCTCTGTAGTTCCTCGCCCTGGGTATGGGCGCATGATATGCTGTTGGAGAGGAAATGCCTCATCAGCAACTATAACATATGGCATCGGACCAAGCTGCTCTGCACCTGGTAGTTCTCTAGGTTTGGGCAGATTAAGTTGATCCGCTGCTAAAGCCCCGCCGAAATTGGAGTTTGCGAATATCCCGCCATCACTGTTGCGACCATAGGCTCCTATGTCAACCATGACAAACTGAAGGTTTGCATCAACGAGTGCTAGCAGCACTATTGAAAATGTGCCCTTGTAATTAAAGTAGAGTGACCCAGAGTTGTTCGGTGCCTTTATCATATTATGTTTTCCGTCTATGGCCCCAATGCAGTTCGGAAACTGCCATTTGTCCATAAAGTCTCTGGACAGCGACTGCCAGTCCTCAGAACTTGACGGCATCTCGAGATAAAGGGGTGCCAGTTTGTCCCAAATAATCTTGCAGACGTCCGGTATTATCTTTGATATTGTTGGCTGAGCTACTCTGTATGAATATGCCAGAGATCTATACGACTCCCCGGTTGCCAGGAAACTGAAAATAGAAAATTGTAAGAATATTACACTATGATAATTATGGCATAGTTACTAAACATACTAATGAGTATTGTTATTTTCAGAAGTGCCGCAAGCGATGATGACGAAGTCTCAACCCAGATTCCAAGTTTGGTCTTAAGTGAACAACGCTCTTCTCGGAGGGTGTCAAACTCACAGGACACCACTGCGACCAGCAGAACCACAATTGTATCACGCAAAACCAAAAGGAAGAGACCCGAACCACTATCTGAGTTTGAGTCCTCGTTTTTAGAGCTGGCCAAAGCTCAGTCAAGCAGGCTGGAAACTCAGAGCAACCAAGTTAGACAGAGAGATGCCATGGATACATTCTTTGATAGCTGCTCTCTGAGAGCCAAGCAGCTTACCAAGCCAAGACAGCGTGGCTTCAGATGCAAGTATCTATGCTCCTGTACACAGCGGAGACAGATGACACCAACGTACAGCAATATATCCAATCTGGACCTCATAATACTCAGATGACACCCATGACCTTTCCAAACACACCTGTCACATCGTCCAGGACCCTATTCAATGCAGAACCAAGTTTCCACGGTCCCACCAGATAGCAACACTTACTTGGTAATTCCAAGTTCAGACGTCCCAGTCTCTTACACGACTGATACTAGCCCTCAGTCTGGAATTGATATCTTAAGTATTGCCATGGCATCAATACAGTGAATTACTAAGGACGACAAGTCACGAAATGAAAGATATCATTTGTAACATTTAGTTTCTTTTTATATCATTTTATCTAGAGTCAAATTTCCGTGTGCATATTTGTTCAGTTGGTTGGTTTTTTGTTGTTGTCATAATGTGATATCATGGAAATTGTTCAAAACTCCGGTTGGTACGGAGAGATGCTAGTATACCTCTACGAGTATTTGACATAGTTTGCATTATTTAGTTTGTTCCATTGATATTCTATGTCGTTACATAGTTACACGAGATTGGTGATACATGTCGTGTTTTTCACTTTTTTTTCTAATTAAACTGTTGCTAGTTATTTGTATCGTATTTGTCTTCGATACAATACAAAACAAAACACTATCTGCTATTAGTAACACAATAAATCGTATCACTACATTGTAGTACGAGCGAATATACGAAAATCATTTATGTCTTATCAACTAATAAGCACATACACACATTTCATTTTACACATAATAAATACATACCGGAGGCAAATGGCCAGTCGTTGTTTGGCACATACTGCTGCTCTTGTGCGGCTCTGTCTGTAGAGAGTTTCCTCTACTAGAGCAAGCACGTGGCCAAATTGGTCTTTGTTGAGACGGAAGTAGGTCTGGAATTCTTCAGAACTCAGTTCTAATTACTGTACAAGATGATAAAAGGTACCAAACGTTTCACGATTTCTTACAATAGGTCGTATCCACCAACGGTGTACACGCCTGCGTCTTTGTCTTCGTATATACACAGCACCAAGCATGAATAAATTATTACGTATCTCTTCATCCATCGTTATCCTACGAAACCGACACGAGAAAATAATATTAACGTACTGCGAATTCGCGGACACATGGAATCACCTTTCGTGGATCACGGATCGCTGATCACGCAGACGTTCGCGTTCACGTTCACGTGCACATGGAATACGGGCTTAACAAATGATATTTGGAATAACTAAGCATTTGTGTAATATTTCGTAATTACAGTATTGTTCAACAATTGTTTACATGCAGAATACCAGAACCATCACATAATTATAATACTATGTACATCAAGTGTTAATACAACCGATTATAACATTACTATGCATGTATCATCCATGTATTGTTGAAAAAACGTGACTTAAACACCAAAAAAGACAGTTTGGAAAGCAAATCACCACCAATGTGCTGTTGTTGTTTTTGTTGGCAGGGTTGCTATGACGAGCTCGTGCACTACATCCAGTCCCACGCTGTCATCATCGGAGTGGCCGCCATTGCCGGGGTCGTCGTCATGGTGAGTCACAACTTCCGGTTTGAAGTAACAATTGGTTTCAAAATGAACGCAAAAAGGATTACTGCATATTTAGCTAAACATTTGAAAATAATCTTCATTTGTTTAGTACATGTGAGTGTTTAAAATAGCTGGAGTGTTCTATGTTGTGATTCAACATCTAAACACATATTCACGTACCCTCATCCATCGATACGTCAGTTGGCCGTTCATGGGAGACTTATAATAATAATAATAATAATGTATTATAATAGGTAACTTTAAATTTTTAAAATCAATGCTCGTAAAAGATAAACGAAAACGCATTTTAATACATCAACAACACAAAACATGAAATTTTTGAAAATTGTTTTCCAGACCAACTGTAGTGTATTAACGCATATGAACATGCATGTCACGTTGGGCATCCTGAGAAATTTGCACATTCGAAACTATTGATTAGCGTTCTGTTTATTTCTGCCAACGGTTCGTTTGTTTTCAGCTTATCGGGCTGGTTTTCTCTGTGTTGCTGTGCCGCAGAATTGCCCCAGACACGTTCTACTCAGCCTACTAAACGTCACGTGACCATGGTCGTCGGGACAGATCGGCAGTCTCCGGCAAATGTCGGAAGCCTTTATGTAGTGCCTGTTATGAGATGTGGAACTAAGTTCAACCATTCCACATGATTATATTCAAATTGATAGCACAACTCGAATCAGCAACTAGAACTTCTGATAAAATTGGTGTGCATTTTATAAAAAATCGGGTGCTCTCTTTTTGCGAACGCTCTGAATTGTTTTATTGATTTATTGTACATGTTTTGTCTTGTGATGTAGAACATATACATCCACAAGAACTTAAATGCCATTTTGCAATATCCACCAACGTTAAACTGAGTAGATACATATATTCGACGTAATAAATCAATGTACATTCCTGTCATTTCATGTGTAAATGATTGACAAGTGTAGTTTATATTGACTTGTTATGATAGAAATATTTTCACCTGTGTCTTTTTGAAATCCATTTTTTTTAATTATTGAAACTTTGACCTGTGTCTCAGAATAATCACTTACATTAAGTTATTATTATTTATTTGTACGTTGAGCCGAACTTGTTAGGCACATGCAATAAAATAAAACATAAAAACACATGAAAGACCAGTTTTAATTGCAATAAACTGCTATTAAATATTTTATTAACTTTCTCTTATTTTATGATGCAAACACAATTTTCCGTTGCTTATTTGCTAATACTAAAAGCATAGAATACGACTTAAAAAACAACAACTTAAACTATTTTAATGCGTTTCATCTTCGATTTTAAAATTGTTGTTTATTTTTATTTCTTATTTTGTGTTAAATTCATAATCCGTTATTAAAATATAGCACTACATACTTAAAAATTGATCTCGTATCTTTGACTAAATATATAAAGAGAATAAAGGTTACTTTCGAACAGAAGTATAAACAGAACAGAACATGTGTTTTTATTAATGACTTGCACAATGTACATGTACATCGTCAATATAACAATACGAACAAAATATAATAGTAAATTAAGCAATATAAAGCAATGTGACTTATTTAATATAAAAGATCCATATAGCGCGTCTAATCACGAATATATCAATCGTTAATCAATATGTTTTGAACATTTGTTTAATAGACATGTGTTCGCTGTTTTAAAAGTACTTTTTGAAATGTTAAATGTGCATCTTTCCCTTCAAACTATATTACTGCTGGGAAAATATATTTGAGGCGTGTCGTGAGAAAACCGGGCTTAATGCATGTGCGTAAAGTGTAGTCCCAGATCAGCCAGTGCAGTCCGCACAGGCTTATCCGGTACGAAACTTTCCGCCTACAGTGGATTTATGTGTAGAAGAGACTTCCTTGAAACAGAAAATATCATAAAAGCGTAAAGTGTTGTCCTGAATTAGCCTATGTGGACTGCACAGGCTAATCCGGGACGACATTTAGCGCACATGTATTTAGCCCGGTTTCCCACGACACGCCTCATTTGTAATAAGAAATACTCCATAAGTAATGTAACATATTCTTTTTAAAATAATGAATTCCATATACAGTATTTCCGTGCATATATGTGTGCATGTGTAGTTTGCATTTTACCAATATCATGTGTGTTCATTGTTTCCCGTATGTGACGGCGGTAAAACTGTCATGTTTTGTTTAATTTTAAAATAAATAATCCACACAATTACATTAAGAATTTTGCTGTTATTTTAGATGAATTTTCGCTATATTCCTCGGTGTAATGTTACTGATTTATATCAGTTCAGAATAATGACCATAGACTGTTTATTTGCTGTGGTCCGTTTTGCTAATAGACCCCGCCCCTCGTATGATGCATAGAACAACGCCATATGAGGTAATTCAGGGTACCGACAATGTTCTAATGTGGTAGTCACACATTCCCAATTATGGCTCCCGACAGCGCTAAGATACAAATAATTAAAAAGTCGGGAATGTCGGGACGCTGTCGGAACGCAGTCGGGAGCTGTCGGGACACTGTCGGATCGCATTCAGGAGAATCGGGACGCTGTCGGGACATATTCGAACTTTTGATAAAAAATAGAATTTCGAGCCCCGAATCTCATAATATTGTCCTACCGGACTTTTGACAAGTTTGATTCGGGCCGCTGTCGGCTTGAGGACGGCAGCAAAAAATCGGGAATGTGTCACTGAGGCTGAATGCCTAAAACAACGTCATTGTCCTCTAAATAAATAAGAGGTTGTTCGCACGTACTGCTACATGCCAATCCCGATACAGACTGTGACAAAATTGAGCTCTTAATAAGCTCCAGTGTTCTACAAAATCAGAAATAACTACAAACGTCCTGTTCCAGTCAGAATTTAAATCTACCGGTATTTGCAAAGGAATTTTTTTTATTGCGTGGCAAACAATGACTTGTTTAAAGCTGGGAATAAGGAAATCTCTACGTCGCCGTATGATGATTGTTATGTGTGTGCAGGGAAACAACAACATTTTAAACATACGCATTGTTCGTTCAACGCCGCTCGTTAATTCCAAGATTTCCAAAACCTTTAAATACGGGCTTCATTCGAATTCCGGTAAGTGTTAACAATCGTTACGAACCTACTTTCCAACACCATATTCCTGCACGTTGTCGTTGATCTCAATGAACGGATGATCACATTCTTTGACAATATACAAGCTTGATAAGACGAAAGGCCCGGATTTACATCAGACGGTTCGAACGCAAACGTGCATGTTAAGAATAGCGTTAAAATTGTTGCACCAATAACACTAGCGCTTCCGGCGACCCAAATCGTAAGTACCCATAACGAAGCTCGCCCAGAATGTTGTTTGCGGCGGAAGGCAGCAGTCTGTATTGTGTGTGTTACGCTGAACGTTTGTGACTCGCTATTTAATATAGGAGCAAATAGTGCAACTCGGAACTTTCAGTACAATAACACCGAGAAGTACATTTCCTGCGTAGGATACATACTACAGCGGTTGATTCTTCGTAACTCACGACCGCTCGGATATAGACACAAGTTCAACAGGATGTCAAACCCCTCCGCTGCTGCCACCAGCCGCGAAGTACTGGAAATCCCGTCACCTGGCGGCACCGGCGACCAACGGACGTCGTCGGCAGCGGACCGGAAGGTCGAGTATCGCCGGCTACAGAATGATATGCAGATCGTTGGGTTTAAAGTTCGAGCCCTAGAAGAGAAACTGGCAAACTTGTAAAAGGTAACAGGGTGTGTGTGTTCATTTTGTTTCGCACAATACGATGATAAAAAATCATTGCGCATGTTATATATAGTTTATATTGCGTATCTGTTTGTTATGTGCGCGCGCAGTACCACAAGCAGGCGTGCGCTGAGATCGTTGCCGAACCGGAAGTGATAGGCGTGGTAGCTGCAGGCGACACCGAGATAGAGCGCTCGTCGTCGTCACTTACTGTTGTGACGTCACTGGGCCAGGGTGACGCGGTGCACGTGCGGGAGATGAAGACCTGGACAGGCGACTTTTACGGCGACGGATTCACTGTCTTCACTGGAGTCCTGCTTCAGTAACAAGGACTTGCCGCGGTGATCAAGAACTGTACTTTAGTGGTTTTCCTCCCAATTAATTGGAGAAATATTCCTCTGACTCAGATGTACTAAGATGTAACATATTTTAGAACTTATTTAATCAAATTGGACAATTATAATTTCGCCATTTCAATATATTTTGTCGTTGCTTTTATTAGTGATTTTGTTGCATAATTACAAATGGTATATGCATGCTAATTCCAACGACTCTATACCAGTCTTTTAAATGTTCTTTACGTATGACGTAAATATGTGTTCAGATTTACGTTTAAATACAAATGAAATGCTGTGTTTTATTTCTCTGGTTGATAGTTCTATCCCGCGATGATCAATGTATCACACAGAACGCAATCATCAATGCCTTATGGTCTCCTAAATGCGATCACGAACACTGCTTTAAGCCTCAGTCACACATTCCCGATTATGGCTCCCGACAGCGTCTCGACATCGCCACGATAAAAAAATGATATAAAAGTCAGAAATATCAGGACGCTGTCGGGACGCTGTCGGGAGTTATCTGGACGCTTTCGGGACGCTGTCCTGATAATCGGGAATCATCGGAACACTTTCGGCATGATCGGCCAAGTACTCCCGACAGTTAAAATTGTCCCTTTACATTCGGGAGACTCAGCCGAATGTGTATAGTCGGTACTCTGTCGGGATAGATTCGGCTATATCGGATCAAATTCGGAATGGTGTCGGGACGTTGTCGGGACAATATCTGGTGGAACAAGAATGATATTGCATAAACATATATATCACGTCTGGTGTATATATCGTGTGTGTTGTGCGTGTTTGTTTGCGTTTGTCATTCATAGACACAACTTTTACCGACCACCATTAATGCTTTCCCGATTATGGCTCCTGAGAGCGTTCAGACAGCGCTACCATACAGATAATTAAAAAGTCTGGAATGCAGGGATGCTGTCGGGACTCTGTCGGGAGCTATCGGGACACTATCGGGACTCTGTCGGGACGCTGTCTGGAAAATCGGGACTCTGTCGGTAACTCTGTCCAGACGCTGTCGTGACCATATTCGATTTTTCGATCAAAAATTGAATTTCCATCACCGAATCTCAGAATATTGTCCCGACTTTTGACATATTTGATTCGGGACGCTGTCGGCTAAAGAACGGCAGGAAAAATCGGGAATGTGTGACTGAGGCTTTACTTTAACGTGTTAATTAATAACGTTCAATCAGTTTATGTTATAATGTTATATAAACGAAAAATGTTGCTTGTGGTCAAGACATTTATAAAGGTATTATATACTGTATTGTATAATCTATTGTGCGTGGTAGCCGAGAACAATAAAATTACCGACACAGTTCCGATTTCAGTTAGCAAATCAATAAGTGGCAGTGCAGAAAAGTTTCACCCTGATATTAACAATCAAAACGCTTACAGCGGAACTGTGTCGGTAATTTTATTGTTCTCGGCTACCACGCACAATAGATTAAACAATACATCCCAAGTTTTACTTGTTTCAACTGTATGAATTTTGTATATATTTATTGATTTCAACAAACACGCTGAAGGTTAGAAACAGGTAAATCAAATCTCCATATTGTCCCATTGTAAAACAACAAAATCTTCTGGCATCGTTCGTCACTTTTCTTTGATTCAGATATTGCGAGTCTGATCTCTGAACTTTCAAGGGGACCACCCTACTATTTAGTGGTATTTTACCTTGAAACAAAACGTAATTCTATGCACATATGATGACGTCATACGTCGACCGGCGTGTACACGACAAAACGTGAAACAAACCATGTTTACTAGTATCCGGTCACTAGGCGCTTGTTTTCACACTCAAACGCATTATACTCTTTTGTTCAAGCGCCTTAATGATCAAAATTGAAAGTTAAAAAAAACGAAATTTAAAGCGAGAAAAACTAACTAAATAAAAAATAATTACCGCAGATTTTGCAATAAAATCTTTTGAGTCGGCGGCTTTTTTGTGGGTCGGTCGGTAAAGGGCAAACAAACTTAATTTTAATTTAGGCCTCAACGGCATCGTTCTAACGTCGCACACGGTAGTCACAACCGTGTGCGCCTTTTAAAATTCGCACACTTGAAGTAACTACCATCATTTTGAAATATTGATGCAACATGTTTATATAGCATACTATATATAAAATAATTCAGGATAATTATAATCATTACTGCATGATTTTTCAGACATGTTTTCTGAATTCATCGTGGACATAAATGTACATGTTTGAAGAAAAAAAGCAATGTAAAATGTAAACAAAAATAATGAATATTTTTCTAATAAGCATAAACAGTGGTATTATAAACGGGTACAAGTGCTAGAAAAGTGTATAAAAATTATATATATCTTATACATTATTATATCAGATATAAATCATTTTAGTTCTAATAGAAAATATAGTTTATTATGAATATATTATATACGAATTTTCGAAATATGAAATCGTGCAGATATCAAATATAATTGTATAAATTACAGAGACGGGCATTTACGATGACTGTACGAAGATACCAGACGGCGGGGTGGCGTTTTCTGCGAGCCTCTCATCGCACATGTTCTTCCGGTCCGGGGAGACGCTTCTGTTCGACATTGTTTTGTTGAACACCGGAAGTAGTTTTAATATGAGGTCTGGGGAATTTACGGGGCCCTCCGCTGGAATCTATCTGTTTTCGGTCACGGTTCGAGCGCAGTTCCACAAATCTGTTTCCGCCGTCCTCGAGGGTAACTGTGGCATGTTGGCGCGTCTCACTTCCGGATACGGGGCGATAGAGCGGGCAACGTCGTCGATGACGTTGGCAGTTGAGTTGCAGAAAGGTGACGTCATCAGGGTGCGTCAGGCGGCGGATAAATCCGGGGAATATTACGGCAATGGCTATACAGTGTTTTGGGCGTAATGCTTGATTAAACAAACAATTTCAAGGTGTACGGACTTACATTAGAGTTTTACAAATAAAACTACTCTTTTTCTTGTTTTTATTTAGTATTTTTTAAGTGTTTTTTCATTGTTCAGTGTTGTTTCAGAACATACCTGCTCTTGGCCACGAAACTCGCACATTTAGAAACTAATATGTTGTATTATCTAATAATAAATAGGTGTTATACATGTAATTACAGATTAATAAAATACTGCAACCAGTTGACTTTCTCCTTTAAAATACCACCCTTAACCTGCAGGTACGTCGGCAATAGAGAATCTTGCAAAGTCTTTCTGGACATTAATTGCACCGGATGAACTAGAAACGGGGGTTAAGGCACATACATCAAATCCTCTTTTCTCGTCTGAAAATAAAGGTTAGAACTAAAACAGTTTGTGAGACATGACAGGTCGATACAAATATTATTCTCTTCATAAACATGCAACTAGGCGGTCGGACTACACTATTTTACAACATATCGGGCTCCACCGCTCTAACTATTCGTTGTTTGTAGTACATGTAATATCGCCACACAGTCCGATGGCGCAATTGTTGCTTTGGTTTGTAACCTGGCTCATCTCGACCCGGGTTCGTTTCAAGATCCCGTCGCACGGACGTGAATTTGGCTAGCTACCGCCATACCGATGCTTTCCCGTTATTTAGGCACGGGTCCCGTCCAAAATGGGCTATTTGAGACGCACAATGCTAAATCTGACGTCAGTTATTAACGAAACGACGTCAGCTGGTGGGCGGTATTGCAGGCGTGCTCATGTGGACCGTCATTCATTACAACACTGCACACTGATTCTACTTATGGTCCATTCCACGTTAACTTGTTGCCATTTAGCGTGTCCCTTCAGTAGCATTTTGTTAGAAAGTTATCAGCACATGTTATTTGACTGCTTACCATGAGGAAATGACCATATCTACTAAATTAGGGACTTTCAACCTTCTATGTGTTATAGTTGTCTTTCGACAACATCATATATACCACGATGTTCTGTCCCATGGGTGTGCATGTACGAGGTTTGTCCCAGAAAAGCGTATAAATGTCATCTGGCTAAAGCCTCCGTCACTCATTCCCGATTATGGCTCCCGAAAGCGTCCCGACAGCGCTACGATACAAATAATACACATGTCGGAAATATCGGGACGCTGTTGGGACGATGTCGGGCGCTGTCTGGACGCTTTCAGAACGCTGTCCTGATAATCGGGTATCATCGGGACACGTTCGGCGTGATCGGCCAAGCACTCCCGACAGTTAAGGTTTAACCTTAACATTCGGGAGACTCAGCCCAATTTGTATAGTCGGGACTCTTTCGGGATAGATTCGGCTATATCGGATCATAGTCGGGACGGTGTCGGGACGTTGTCGTGACAATACCCGCTGGAACGGGAATGATATTGCATAAACATATATATACATATATCACTGGTGAATATATCGTGCGTGTTGTGCGTGTTTGTTTGCGTTTGTCATTCATTGACAGAACTTTGACCGACCACCATTAATGCCTCCCGATTATGGCTCCTGACATTATCCACACAGCGCTACGATACGAATAATAAAAAATGTCGGGAATGCCGGGATGCTATCGGGACGCTGTTGGGAGCTATCGGGATACTGTCGGAACTCTGTCGGATCGCATTCGGGAAAATCGGGACTCTGATGGGACACTTTCGAGACCCTGTCGTGATGCTGTCGTGACCATATTTGATCTTTGGATCAAAAATTGAATTTCAAGCCTCAAATCTCACCCCTGTCGGGACTCTGTCGGATCGCATTCGGGAAAATCGGGACTCTGTCGGGACACTGTCGAGACTCTGTCGTGATGCTGTCGTGACCATATTTGATCTTTGGATCAAAAATTGAATTTCGAGCCTCGAATCTCAGAATATTGTCCCGACTTTGGACATATTTGATTCGGGACGCTTTCGGCTCGAGATCGGCAGGATAAATCGGGAATGTGTGACTCGAATCTTTATGCAATTACGTGTTTACAAAAATATTTAAAATCAGGTTTGTTTTATTTACAGCAATGCACATTACAAATCCTGTCAAAATGGTATGTGTGTACCTTCAAAAGCAATGAAGTTATAAATTTTTTCGGAACATTACATGTGCAGCGATGCGGCCCGCACAACGTTAGTATAAATCACGTCTTTACGTCATACGCTTATTAATTCTCAACATATTGTCCATAGCACGGGATGCATTTTTGTTCTGCTTGATTTCTGCGTGAGAACTCAAACAAATAAACTAATGAGTGTCCGACAGCAGTCCCTAACAGAAGGCTTGCATAATTTTTGTCACTTGTAAATAAATGCCCAATTCACTTTGTATGTGTTTCTGGTGGATTCATTTCCTGTATAGTGTGTCATTCTGCGCTCAACGTAATATTGTATTACCAATCTGTGATCCGGTGCAATAGTTTGACGTCAAGATTTCTTGCCAATGCTGAGCCAAATGTCACACAAATTCCGCCATATAAAGTGTTATAGTGACGTCATTACAATGAAACATCACTAATTGACACACCAACGTTTTGTTTACGATAACTTATTTTGAAAAACAGAATATGGTCTGTATGAATGACACAAATTGCATTTTATGTATGCTGTCATTATACTTATTAGAAAATAAACAGCGTGGGCTGCAAAGTTTTACATAACATTTGAAATTCACATATTTTTCATAGAAATACATTATGTAAGGAGCTTAGATTCAGTATGTAGAGTTAAACGATACAGTTATTGCATGTGCACATGCTCAATTAAATAGCATCATGATATTATCTTTTGTTTGTACAAATTATACGTCATTTTGGGAAAACCCTCGTACATTAAGCACTGTACTACAATACTACGCCAGCCAGTTTCACATTGTTTTCTAGATAAAAAAGATACACATATGTAGGGAAAGATCTAGAGCAAAATAGCAGGGTGCTGCACCCTGCTCCTTTTTGATTCCCCCTGCTGCCCCTCTGGGCTCGTCAACACAGAAATTTTGAATATCTTTTGAAATTTAATATATTTTTGCAAATATTCATTGACAAATGAATAGACTATGCTTAAAAACCTTAATTACAAGCATTAGACTAATAAATACCCTGGCTATAGCAAATTATTAGAAAATGGCATCAGACTGGTCCGGATTTCCACCCTGCTCCTTTTTAGCAGCACCCTGTACTTTTTGTGATCCTAGATCTTTCCCTAATGTGTATATACAATTATCTCACTTCTCGGAATAAGGCTTCATGGCATTAAAAATAAATCAACGCTGTTAATTATGTTGTCCCGAAATCTGACGTAAGATACGTTATGCAACTTTAATTGTAACCCAAATAGTAGTTAAATATTATTAGTCCTACATAAAATCGTATGTCTACTATTGCTAAAAGATAGATAAACTCCGATTTATTTTGAATATTACTGTTTTATTTTTAGAGATGAATAATAATTGACGATTGGACAAGTCAAACAAAATATCATAAGATACGTTACATCAAGTTTTGTGTTCTAGCTCTTAAGTTTTCTTTTAATCTAACAATAAAATAGCGATTTATACCATAAAATGTTAGTAAAAATTGTGTTTTTTTAATTACGTACGTTACGGCGTACTACCGACGCCGTTCGCAAACGGTTAGGGATCTAGCGAAAACACTCAGTTGAAAATAGCTTGAACAGGCCATTAAAGAAAAAACAAAGTTTACGTTGACGTAAATTACTGCGTTCCGGTAATGACGTCACCTGAGAGGTTGGATTTGCAACCACGCGCTGCCCATTTTTGGCATTACTAATAAACCATTTTTGTGTGTATTTTACAGCTTTCTTCATGTAATATACATTTGACGTTAACAGCGACGACAATTATTACGTCAAAGACGTCAGCTGAGAATCCGTAATTTTGCAGAACGCGCGTACTCGCCTTGAGCATTGGTCTTACAAGAGTGCACAATTCCGTGGTTCGAGCTCTAACTCCTGCAAAACACGAAACAAAAGCATCATAAATTACGAACGCTGTAGCGCGTTTCCGGTACCGTTCGCAAACGGTTGGAGAGATGACTCTTGGTTATTGAATGAGATCGACGGTCCACACCGGTTGGTTGACGGAAATAATTGCATCTATGACGTCACCATTGAGATTGGATTGTTCAGGCTTACGCCCCCAACTGGTCTCTTCTTTTATGGCCATCTTCGTGATTCTAGCTCATATAGTTTCCTTCATGTAACGCTCTTTTGATATTAACGTCAACGTTTTTTATTATGTCAATGACGTTACTTGTGACTATACTGTTTTCTCATTTAATAGAATTTCGGTTATCATCCCCTGTACGTCGGAAAACCAATTTGCAGATGATAAATCAAATTTCAGAGAAAACATATCGTCCGCAATTGACAGGTAGTACTTATTTTTGAATTTTTCGGCGATTTAAGTCAGTATATATACAAACTGTTTGTACACATGTATAAAGTAATGTCCAAAGCCATTATGTATTAAGTGTATAGCCAGAAATCTACGTTTTTCTAAGAAGAAATATACAAATTGTCTGGGGGAAATACAAAATATTCACAAAATGTACGTATTTATTTAATTTTTGGCATCTAAATCGGCACATTAGTGAACTAAACCGTTACAGAGAAGTGATCTAATCTATCTAAAAGGGCATTCAAACGTTTGTTAGTTGATGCCGTGGTGTTTTCTGGGTTAAAATCAATTATATATTGGAATGGTATGCTCAATTATGGATAAAGCCGAACTGTTTGAAGAAAATGTGTTAATAAAGTCCAAACTTAAACTGGTTAAAGCTCAAACTGCGCGATAAAATGATTATTTTTTGCAAAGGAAGGTTTGTTTTGTGCTAGTTTTCATTACATACTTTCATTACATATACATATTTTTATTAAATGTAATAGAAGAAAAATAAAGTTTATTCAAAAATTGTACAATGAAGCATATAAAAAAACGAATAAGACCAACATGGCCCATTATCGTCATGAATAACAATTATACAAATAGGAACAAATAATATCACGCTTTAAGAAAGAGAAATAAATTTATTTATATTTATCTGCGCGTACTATATAAAAGTAATCTGTACTGTATTATCATGCTTTACAAACATAATTTATATCTTAGTAATATATAAAAGTGATCCCTAATGTATTCTCATGCTTTACAAAAATAATTGTTATCGTAGTAATACATAACAGTGATCTGTACTGTATTCTCATGCTTTACAAAAGTACTGTATATTTAAGTAATACGTGAGAGTTATCGGTACTGTATTATCATGCTTTGCAAAAATAATGTGTATCTAAGTTAAACATTAAAGTAATATGCAATTTATTCATAAAAGTTATATGTACTGCTTGTAACTTAGCATTAAATAGCATTAATCATCATGTACTGGCAATATTTGTAATTTCAAAAGCTCTACATGCGTAAACAGCTCGTAACTTGATAGTATTTGGATTCTGTGAGGAAAATAACTCTGTGGCTTTTTAACAAGCTTGGGTGACGTATATAATATACTGATATATGTATTGTATTTTTGTCTTGTTTGTAAGTAGATGTTACATTAAAAAAATAAGATGATATTCATCTTCGAGAACAGGGCAAACTGGGCAAACACTATATTACTGATATCGTTATTATTTCACCTTACCTTCTCGATGTTAACCCATTTAAGGTAAAATTGAAGTTCAAAACAGAAGATATTTCTACAAAATAATGCCATTGAACAGCCACTTATGCGTCCTTCTACACCTTGGACAAAAGTGTCAGTAATTCTTTGCTTAAACACACAAAACACCACTGAGATCACCAACATCTTGTGCCAAGCAGACATCATAGAATTCCAATGAACTTAGAATACATTTCACTTGACTTGCCCATTTGTTTTTTATGGGGATTACTTTCAATATCGTCTAGGGCCGGCTAGCTCAGTTGGTAGAGCGATGGACTACACATCCGAGGATCGCGCGAACGATTCCCAGCCCGGCCACACAACATGTGTGGGATTGGTCATGAAATTATTTCTGCGGCCATTCTCCCCCTACCTCTGATTTAAGTAGGGCAGTTGTCAGTTACTGGCATAAGTATGTGCACTTAGTACTGGTAAACCAGCTTACCCAGGAAAAGTGTGAGTAGGTAAACTGACCGCCGTTATATGACTGAAATACTGTTGAATACGGCGAAAAATCCAAACAAACAAACAAACAAAATCAATATCGTTTAGCATAATTTTATATATCATTTTAATTAATTTATGGCCTGGAGCACAGATCACCTTAAACCAGTACTTTATTATATTCATTTTACACAATGTTAAAAAGTCAAGTATCCCTGAATCCGATAATATAAAGTCATTATGTGTGCTGATTTTGACACCTATTTGTCCTTCACCGTTTAATAACATATTTTAAATTAAAATAAGCAATTTTATTGTTGTTTTGTAGACATTACAAAGCCATTTGATTACATTGTAAGGGATATCCTTGGTACATAAGATACAGACTTGGTATTTGAGGATCACGTTTTACAGCTATAAAAGCAATGCATACTCTTGTGTACACAAAAGTAAGACATCATAATGATATCGGAACTGCGAGTGTTTTGTTCCCGATTCTATTTTCTTTGTATATCAATGGCATGGAGGATATATTGTACTCAAAAGGTGCTAGTGGTATTGATATAGTCATGTTAAAATGCTTCCTACTCAAGTATGCGGACGGTGAAGGGCAAATACGTTATCTGTTGTTCCCATTTTCGCTCGACATTCAGCTTGTGCTGCCAGCAATACATGGTACTTGCAGCTCAGATGCCTACTTTTAATCAAATGTGTGAACAATTTACCTATGACACTTAACATAGGTATCACTCTAAAATTATTTGTGTCATTTAAATCTCCTTTTTATGTATATGTACAATAAAACATTCGGTCCATTTATCTGGAAAATATCCAAGACATAGTATTTTGTTTAACAATTTAAGCAAATACGGAGGAAGTTCATCTCTGCCATTTATTATAAATTTATTTAAGATCAGATCTGGTCCCGCACTTTTTCCAGTTTTTATATTGGCAGTCCCTTTGAATAATTCTCCAGCAGTAAAGTATTACTGTGATAAGAACCTTAACAATGTCAGTGTTTTTGTCACCTTTGGGGGAAAGGTGGCGGGGCCCTTCAGATGGGGTATTTTACGGCAAAAAGGGAATGATTTTTTTTTTAGAAAAGCATTATTACATACTTTTGGTCAAAATGTTTTAAAAATAAAGCTTATATTTTTAGGGGAATTTTAAGGCAAATATAGGGAAAAAATATATACTTTTTTAGCAGGGGAATGGGGCCGAATTTTGGCCCCAAATTGGCCCTAAAAAAACACTGAATGTTAACTTTCATAAAATTGTTGCACAATGCGAAAGTGAACTTGTGTGGTCAACAATGTTAAAATCTCGCTCAAAATGGTTAAAATGCATACATTTATAGCATTTACATAAAGCACTCTTGTACAATTTTGGTTATTATCCATTCAGTTTTAAAAAATAGTTTGGACTTTATCACCTTAAAGTTAGGGCTTTATCAAATTTACATTATAGTGTCCCACGAAAATAGCAATATAACGTTTATTTGGTGCATTTAAACAACGCATGAAGCAGATATACAAAGGAGAATGGCAGATGCGTAGGGTCGTACATTAATAATTGCAAAAACATGAATTGATCAGTACTTATTTACATAAAATATTGCCAACTTTACTGATTTTTCTAAATTCTTAACCCAATTCATACTAATTTGGCCAAATAATTGCCATTAGGAATCGTTTGTAACAGCACATTATACGTACGAAATATCATTGTATCTTGTGCGATATTTTAAATGTTGAAACTTACCATAAAGATATGAGTATTTGTAAATAAATTACTGTCATAAGTAATTTGTCCGACATGTTTTCTCTGAAATTTGATTTATCATCTGCAAATTGGTTTACTGACGTACAGGGGGTGGTTATTGAAATAACGCGTCATTACTGTAATACATTAAACGATCAGGCATATTTTACTGTATTCAACAGCAAACTAAAACCCTGTTAAATATACGACATGTGTACACAATGGCGAAGATGGTAAATACCGTGCACCGCTAGTAACAATCATTTCTAATTTTCATATAGAATATAAAGTGCCCTATATTTTATTAAGTCCAAACAAAGCGCCACAAATCATGCCGTAATTAAGCTTTTAGCTGTTATCTCTCTTGCGAGCGTCTAGAGCTATCAATTAGACGATTGGCAAATGGAACGGTAGAAACTGGTGTCGTTCGTATAAATATATCGTTGTGGGCCGAAGGCGCTATTCCGAGATAATCGTAAAACAATAGCCAGCGATTGTCGACCATAAAACACAAGCGTTTTGCCGGGATGGGAGAAAAGCGGGAAACTTTTATGCGAAACTTTCCTGACATCGAAGGATTGGACAATATTGAGCAAAGTAATTGATAACAATCTGAGGCAACTGGAAACTGGACGGGGCGACAGCATCTTCTTCGGTCTTAATTAAGACGCGATGGAATTGTGGGTGCCTTGGATGTGAATACTATTACAAAATAAGCGTGATTGGAAAATGCCCACGACTGGATTTCTGTAGGGTATATACCTACTTGTTGAAGCTATTTCAGTGTATAGATTACAAAACAAAATACAAATTTGTGGATAGTATTGATACCTTTGCGTATTTTTTTTTCAGCGTTCGGACTTCGTTCATGTCTAGGTACCCATTGAAGCAAGCTCATAATTCTGTGTAGATTAAAAAGTAATAACAAATAGAATTTAAACGCTTTCAAATTATGTGTCAAACATAAATGTTTAGGTCCATAGGAAAAGGTACGCATAGATCGTGGTATAAATATCATAGATACATTTTTATGGAGCAATGGATTATTAAATACCACGGTCAGTCAGTGAAGTTTTATATATTTTGGTGGGGTGTTAAAATTCATGCACTGGTGAGCATTAGTTAAGAATGTCACACGAAATCTAAACCTCAGATGCATTCAGCGATATTTTGTGTCTGTCGTTCTAACCTAAACAAAACAGAAGATGAAGAAATATTTGTGTGAATACGGTTCGGAAATACCGGTAAATACATACATGTATTGAGTTGTTTTATAAAATAGTAGTTTTTTTCAGGTACTTAGCGGACATATTTTATAGCTGGTTTGATTTACTACGTGATCTCGATATTTGTATAGCATGTCGCAGATAAATTACAAATGCAATGTCAGTGTGATCATTATTACAACTCTGGTTATCTGCATTTATCTAGATTGAATTTTATCTCTCTCAGATCTGTCTGTGACCTGACATACATTATATAACGCTGGCACGTGCTTAGGATCTGATATGTCGATTAACTGGACTTATTTTGGTGGTAGTATTTTTTTAACGTAATGTTTAAAGTAACCCTTGTTTCGTAAAATATCGTACACTGGATTTGTCCTTCTCAAAACTTGATTTAATCAGTACATGGATACATTTGTCAAAACTCTTGAATTTGCACATGTATGCCGGTTTTAAGGCTGCAAAGACTTCGACTATGTATACGTATTATGAAGTGAATGTGTCTCTTTTAGCAATATTAAATATTGCTAATTTTAAAATGTTTAAAATCATCAAGTCCTTTCTGCTGCAATCGTCACAGTTTAGATTCATAACATTACAAAATACTTTTAAAATAACACAGCTTTATATTTACTGAAGTGTTTCAAACACACGTTTCATACCTTAGAGCTACGTATACACTATCCCTCGCAACACCATGAATAATTTACTTCGGTTAAACACCACTAGCAATAACTTGGTGACAGCTGTGTTTCTGTAACACAAGCTGTAACAGTTGTGTTACATCCAACCCGCGATCATATTCCGAATAGTTAATATTTAGCATGAATTTACGTTTTCTGTTGGATCGTGTAACACATTGGTGTGTGGATAATGCAGTAATGATTTCATTGTCAGGGCGTTATATATGATATTTGATTCAAAATGCGAAATAGCGAGTTGTCTATGTAACCAATATTTATGTTGCTTTTGTTTCGTGCTATAGACTTTAACATATTTATATTCCACCGAACACGTATAAAGATATAGGCACACCATTTGGTTTTGTATTTGATTCAATTTCAAACCATCGAACACGTCTGACATAATTTTTGTTTTCTTATTTAAAATGTAACTGTAAACATCACAAACATATATTTTTGATATTAGATGACATCATATATGTAATAGTCTCGACAAATTGCAAATTGCTAAAAATAATCACTCACGGAAAGGAAAATATCACTACATTTGTATATTTTTTATTCAGATCCGATAACGATGCGTGAAAAATGTGAAACAGTATTGAAGTTTTTGGTAACGTTAGGTTGGTCAAACATAAACAAAAAAAAACAAATAATGCAAAACAGATTATCTGCTAGGGTTCGATAACTTTAAAAACAATGTTTACCGACTGTAATTTGATAACTCGAAAATATTCGGTACTTTTCTTTCCGTAGTATAATCGCTGACATTCGGCAGCACTCGGAAATGTTTGAAATAAAACAAACCGAGTTATACACGAACAGTACCGAGTATTTCCGATGTACGGGATCAGATCAGATATCTGAATTAAGCGTTTGTCTAAAGTACTTACAAAAAGACGACTGTCGGAATGGAGGTTAACATACCCAAACACGTTTTAAAAAATTTGAAAATGAATACTCACCTATTGTCTAAATGAATAGGGGTGGTGAATAAATACAGTTGCGCAATGGACGGATTTTCTGGAAAGTGGTTTAATTACTGGGATATTACTCAATATTATACGTGTTCATCGTGAATTGTTTTGAGATTTCACAATGTGTGTAATTTTATACGCACCGTTATTAGTAACTTGTTGAATCATCGAGGTTTTTAATTAAAAAAAGCGATCATACTATGATTGCCAGACAATTCTTAGAATATACTGTTATTTTTAAGTGTTACATAAGAGAGTGTTACAAGAGAGAGTAAATAAAGTTTGGTGATGCCTAACCGTGTTGTGACTGCGACCTATGTGAACTGATTCAAAGAGGATGCGATACCTAAATACTTACTGGTATTAAATGTCATATTGGAACAGCAACAGGAACTTCATCAGCAGCAGCAACAACCGAAAATGAAGCTATTTTAAGGCAGACGCTAGTGAAAAAGGTGGATAATTTGCTGCCAGATTTCTTAATCATATAATCTACAAGAACAACAAATTTACTTAATACTAAAAATACACACAAACGGCGAGAACGACAGCAAAAGCAGCTACTAGTCTTCAACAGCAAACAAAAGGGGATACAACATTAAACAACACTAAACACGATTTGGAAGACAATCATCTCGATGTTGTGCAGAAGAAGTCAAAGTACGAAAGCGCGCATTAAATATTAATGTTTAGTTACTGATAATTCGGGACTAGCTAAATAACTTAATCACAAAGTCGTTTATCTCTCATAGTGCGTTATTTACTGGGCATCGGGCAATGTGGATGCAGGTTCTTTCTTGTACTTTACTGACAATTTGTGGATTTTATATGGGAATTTTTACCGCCATTGAAAAATCAGGGTATGATTTAAAAAATGGATCGTACATGTATATGTTCCTCTGCCATCGCTCTTCACGTGAACGGCCGAACTATTTAAGTGCCATGCACGTGCTTGTTAATTTAGTGCTGAAATGAAACCTTAAATGAAACCTTAAATGATACCTTAAATGATACCTTAAATGATACCTTAAATGAAACCTTAAATGATACCTTAAATGATACCTTAAATGAAACCTTAAATGAAATAACTTTGCTTTCGACAGTAAATCCTGTTGTTGGAAGTGCAGAGTGTGCGGATTAATCTTAATGTAAATTGAATTATTTAAAGCGTTTCCAACAGTGTTAATTTTAGTTATAACCGTTTCTGTAGTGAAGGACTAACCCTTACCAATTGGATTACCACATGGTTTGAAATATATACGCGGAAACAGAAGTACAAACAGCTGCGCATGCGCAACTCAGCTCGTCACGCTCCAGTGCGTGCAGCAAACATGGGCGCCAAAGAGGAACTCCCGGAAGATGAGATTTCTGAGATCCACCCCGAGTTCCAGGTGAGTGTGTAAGGTAGCTAACTCTGATTCAGTGACTGCGCATGCGCACATAGAAACCTATCGATTCATCTATACGTGTACAGGTTTTAAGATATTTCTGATTGGTGTTTCTTTAATTTCATTGTATGTTTCCATCTGAACAGATTCAGAAATTTGTCTACTGAACCATGCAATACTAGTGTGAATTAAGAAAGGTCGTATTAATGGGATTCTGATAAAATATGGAATACGTGTACATATGAAAAAAGTTTTAGTGCTAACATATAAATATGACGATATGTTCGGTTCGCACATCCGTGTATCAAAACTGACAATGCATTATAACGTTTGCCGGAGGACTGAGGATACTAGTATGCTACAGATAAAAGGAACACACTCTCGCCCGTTTCTTGCAAAGAGCTACTATTATCTATCCGCTGGGAATCTGGTATTCACTGTTAATTCAAACAACACTTATAGGTAGGTCATCTAGTGCCGATGGTCACGTGGGGTGCCGCCCTATTGTACTCAATATATGCATGTAGTAAATCCCCACCTAGTGACCATCCATTCGAGCATCTTCAAATGTGTTTTGCTTATAAATAGTAACCGAAGGTTAACTCTATAAGTACACATTCCAGCAATGAGCTGCCATTGCGAAATAATACATTTATATAATGCTGCACTCTGGTGATGTGTGAAATTCGTAAATTCTTTTCACGTGAACAGTGGTTTTGACGGAGCTGTCTGTGTTCGCAAAGATTGCATCAAACTCCAGTGTTAGATTGTTGGTGGTCGTTACTCAGTATCATATGTATATTGTTGGTTTTTTAATTGAAACCTATACAAGGAATTAAAATGTATCATTTCTCGCATACATGTGTGTGAAATAACACAGCTCAAACAGAAAACTTTAAATAAAAATGATACACCAACTGCTCAATGGCAAAGTGAACACAGTTCACTAACGTAGATAGCACATACCCACTAAATACCCACTAAATACCCACTAAATAGTAATCTGCTTCTCTTTGTAAGTACAAACGAAAACAGAGATTTTATTACTAAAGCATACACATGTAATATAGGAGGAAGCATAGGTACACTAGATATTTGAAACTACAATGTATATGGCATTTTCTACAGAAAAGACTAATAGAAATAGTGCACATTGGATATGGTCAAATTAAATCACAGTACGTTTCTGACCAGAACAAAACATAACATTACTCTAACACTTAACATTCACCAAGCAGCCATGCCAGAATTAGACATATTAACCTGTTTCATCCGTCCAGCATTAAACCCATGGAAGATACCGGTCATTTCCGGGCAACAGATGGTCATATGCGAGACATTAATTCCGCAACGCTCTTTTCGCCTTTATCCTAACATAAGGACATTTCAGACGTCCAAATTTGCCATTACGTCCCAGAGTTGATTACATCATAACTGTAGCAAATACCTTTCTTTGGAAGGAAATTCGATAATAAACGATAAGTCACTGAAATGCCACCTGCTTTAGCTAACACCTCTGGAAAAACTTCATAAATTATGCAACGCTTGCTTGATTGGCACAATCTGCATTACGATGATCGGTGTTAAACCGGTTATATTTGTCATTGGATTATTTATTTATGCCTAACGTAAGAAACAAGTGTCATATAAATGATATGGACTTGTCGGTATTAGGAAGAAATGTTCAGTCTTCCCTTTTCAGATATTTTAATAGAGCTCTATACAAAACCGTACACGAATGTAAAGTAAAGTAAAGTTTAAATGTATAGTGTGCTGAATCCAAAACAGCAAAAAATATTATGGTGTGGTAACACAAGTTGGCTTCCACCCCAGGGGTCGCAGGTTGGAGGACCCGCTACACCCTTACCTACTGACTCATCCTTTGCATAAACCGTTAAACCGAGGTGTAGGTACTAGGTGTTTTACACTAGGCACTAATTTGGGTTTACATACGCACATTTAGGAATTAAGAGGTCGTTGTATGATATCTCTACAACACATACGCATTTAAGAAATTAACTCAAGCCATAAACATATTTAAGATGTAATAACAAAGTTAGTAATTTTATTCTGATCAAATGATGCAGCTTTATATCTTCTGTGTAGACCGGACTGCATGACTAACACTTTGTGCTCAAAGCAGCAGCCCAGAAAGATATTAATACAAATAAAATTGCAAAAATTGTTTCTAATGGACACCTTACCGATCAAAATAAAAACAAAAACGGATTGCAATCGGTGCAGTAATAACGTTTTGGTAACTTCTATCGTATATTTTCTAAATGCTATTGCTGGTGATGCATCTGGAGTAAATCAGCATGTACATTATTTTATATACCGTTCGTACCAAGCGTGTTTGAACTGAGACAGTATAAAATGCTTTTCGTAAATGAGAAACTGTTTTCAGTCGAATAACACCATTAACGTACATAGAAACTATTGGCAAATAACGATGTATTGAATTAGATTCCATGGCCTGCGGCTTTAATTTTCACTTTTTAACGCTTCCTATTTATAGCAAGTGTTACGATTTATACCGCATGTGCGCATTTAAGCAAGCCTTATTCGATTATCTCTATTATATTCGAATATTCGGTCAAGTATTCAAAATAATCAAATATTCGATATTCGTTGACATCCCTACATATTACATTCCTCTGTCAGAATAACTAATATATGTACACTAAGTTTTATTACAGCCTAGGTGTTCCCATATTTGTCTGACTATTTTTAATAAGATATCATGAAACTAATGAAGGAACCTGCGTCTACCATCTGCGACTGACGGGGCAACTTGACGGATAGACTCGCAGAGATAGCCGCATAGTTGCTTTCTAATGCACGTATGGCCTCTGTGTCATACCATTATTGTTAGTTTTTAGGGTAAAGTAGAAAGTTAGCAGTTATTTATATGTGCATGGTTTTCCAATACAAACCAATTTAAACGAAATAGTCTGCACGATTAGTCTATTGAAACTTATTAAGGTTTCACATTTTGACCTATAGTACGTCAGTTACAATATTGTTTTACGTTATTGATCACGTGTGTTTTATTCTGATGATATAAAATTACGAATATTGCACCAGGTATACAGCGTCTGCATTGCACTGATTTGCAAAACGTGCAATATAGTTGCAGTTACCGTTTCGTGCATAATCATTACTCATTTTCAGAAATAATCCATGACACTTTCTGTCCCTAAGTATTAGACAGTCATTCAAGGCTTTCAATCAACATGCTCGATATATTACTATGATTTCATACATCTGCTCGCCTAGCTTTCCGTACACTTGTACGATCAACAGATAAACATCAACCATCTGTCTGTCTGTGTGTCCGTCCGCCTGTTTATCTGTTCGTCCGTCTATCTGTTCGCCTGTTTGTTCGTCCGCCTGATTATCTGTCCGTTTGTCCATCTGTTCGCCTGTCTGTCCGTCCGCCTGACTATAATGTCTGTCCGATCATCTGTCTGTCTGTCTGTCCGTCCGCCTATCTATCTGTATGTCCGTCTACGCGTCCGTTCGTCTCTCCTTCCATTATTCGGTCGATCAGTCGATCATGACTCCGAGAGTAGGAGTCTGGTTTCCAGCAACAGCTTCCACTTTATAGTGGAAGTACACCCCATGGTCTCTAGGGAACCATTCTAAAACAGATAGACACACAAACTATCTCCCGAACCTTGATTAAATACATGGACCCCGTCCAACGCTGGAATCGCAGTTGCTTAACGTAAACATGACATAGCTTTCCCGGTATTCGACCATTTGTAACATCTCAAATGAATTTACTTCTTTCTGTCTCAATTGTGGAAAGAGCTTTAAGGTGAAATGTGATAACAAAGTGATACATATGTAGTTCCACATTTTGTAATAAAAATCCGCGAACACTTTCTGGTTATCCGGTCTGTTTGGCGAAATAATACATATAACAGAAAGTGTTAAAAACAAGAATGGTACTTTGTTGATTTCGGCTACCAGTTTCAAAAATTACGTATAACATGTATAATTGTCTATAAATAAGTAATGTATTTGCTGTTATAGAATTTTCAATTATTAGCAACCGTTTGAAAATGACTCATGGATGGTTATACATGTATATAAATGTCTATAAATATCACATGGATTAATATATAAATTTACCTATTGCTTAAAATATCCAAGAAAAGAATATTATGGTCGATCGTCTGTTAATCCATAAGTTTTAAATTGCTTCTTTCGTCAGTATTGTAAAAGCATAACTCGTTCAAGTGTCACCGTATTTGGTATAATTTTAATTATAAATAATTGCTTATAATAAGCAAACTCTAAATACGCGTACCTTGTGTGATAAAAATAAGCAATTTGGCTTATTTTAATATACGCAAGTAAAGGCACTAAAAATTTGTTAAAAGTGAAACTAAACATTTATCAAAAGTTTAAGTTATAGTTCTAACCCACAAACACATACAATACAGCATCATTGATGAAAATCGTCTCAACATATACATTTCCACGGTACATGAATAAGTGGTATTTGAACAGTTTGATATTCAGTTTCGTGTTTATATTTTCAACATTACAAAAATTTCCGATGTTCTACGTGTTTTGTGTAGTCCGACTTGCCGAATGTCGTTGCAACGCCATTCGGAAAGTAAATAGAGCTCGTGTTTGTAAACAGTTTTACTCGGAGGATCAGTTTCTTTTCAATAAACAATATCCTGCAAACCGAGTGTTGGTGCCGAAGGTGACTTTTGTGTGGCTTTAACTGACAATTTTTATGGAAGAAGTATGGATTAAGTTTTGAAAATTGATTAAGCTAGATCTTAGCCATTTTAAAAAATTTGAAAAACAAAGTTTAATAAATACGAGTTTTAGTGTCAATTTTAAACAAAGTTTCTTCAGAACAATACATGATACAAAAAGGTGCACATGCTAGTCGTCGTGTTTTATATTGTTAGAAAGTAATAAATAATTATAAAAAAACTCTTTTCGAAACAAATCATTCTGAAATAGTTGCCACAGGGCATGCTGTCTTGCGTTCAATCGAAGATGCAAACTAAATACAGCGCGCAGACGTTAACATAGGGAGTCATAAATCATCCCATAGTGTTAAGTATTGCGTTTAGCTTGTAAACCTATACAATATTTAAATCCAATATGAGGAAAATGACAAATCATTTGCAATTTTACCTGCCGATTTAACTCCACATCTCATTCAGAACGTTAATATTTGTTCAATGTGTACTATATATAGCTTAAAGTTTCTTTCAGAATAGTAAAGAACAATATAAGTTCCATATTTGCACACTCGTTTTAATAGTATTTTCTGTGGATTTCAAGTTAGCTGGTATATTTCTTTCGTTTGTCATGTCTTGCGCATATCATGAAATAAACTTCTTGAATCCAATTACTTGTATTTAAATTGTACTATTTTCATCGTACGCAAGAAATTATACATGTTATACCGGTTTGTAGAACAGTCAGTAACGGCCCTCCAGATCGAAATATGTATTTTTGAAGTGACATGCTCAAATAAGAACCCTTAATAAATCGCTCAGTTTCCACATATCTCGGATGCCAATGGTTTGGCTCCAATAGGCAGTGATGTAAAACGTTCCTTACACGAATATAACGTGACTAACTTGCCTTGAACGGTATTCGGAGACATGCCCTCCCGTCTCTTTATGTAGGTCTAATATGATAGTAACATCTTGATGGGGTCGGCAATATAAATATATTCTACATGTATTTACGACCTTATTAAACAATGTGTCTATATATAAATATATTCTATTTACGGCCTTATAAAACAATTTGTAGTTAGCTTCAATAGTATATGTTGTTACTCACATCAATATATATTTATAGACGTTTCAATTTCGTTTTAATATAAATTTACAATGAAGTAAATCAATTACATATCGCTTATTTAATTGTTTAAATGAGCTCACAATGAAAACAAATCGGTTACTTTTGAAACATTTAATTAACACATTATCAAATCATAATGACGTTAGTGCAACAATGCAACGTCAACAGTAAAACACTTTATATATAACCACATTGGGATTTCTTTCTTTCTCTCTTTCTTTTTTGTGGTCGGAGGTTCGAATATGTAAGCAATTATCCTCATACCGTGGTGTTAATTTCCATTGGGAGCCATACATTTCATGTCATTATTGACTCAATGGGGACCATTAGTCATTGCAAATAGTATTTAAATATCCACCATCAACACCGATGCATTTATCAATCCATATTGCACAGTTAAAGCATCAAGCGGTCCGTGCTGATTTTTTCACGTGCCTTACGTCTTCACGCGCAAGTCAGCGATTCTCACTTGATACCTGACATAGGTAAAGTCTTTCGCTACATATGACGTGTATGTTTCTATGGGAACCAAGCAACTAAGTGCTGTGATGTAGTGTTTGCTTGTTGGAACTATTGTCGCCGATTTAAACTCTTATCCTGACTTAAATAAGTAACACTTGTGCGATTAAGGTATATCATCAACATTATTGTTGTTATTTTTGTTATATATCAATTTCTCTTCTGAGACATCCACGTGCATTCGAACACTACAGTTCACATATTCGATTTTTAATATTAGAACTAATGTTAAACAATACCCTTCCCATAACATTGTTCGTTTATAGTTTTCCATCTCAATGCTCTGAATTAGATTGCATAATGGAAAACATATTACATAAATTGCGCCCATGCACGTGCAATTCTCATTATTCATTTCCCAGTTTGCACGATTAACGAGGATTAACTAAATTGGTTACAGTGTATCGTTTAAGCGTAATGATTGATTAATGCCGAATACATTGTAGACAAAAAGTTTACTGTTTAATTGAATATGTTAAGTAGTCATATCAAAATTTGTTAGCTCCAGACAACCCAATGCCAAATTATAATGACTTAAAACAAATCACATATAGCGTCTGAACGAGTCATTCATTCAAGTGAACAATATAATATAAAAGCGAAACATATCAAATTAACAAAAACAATGCTGTCAGTGTCAAAAGACGACAGACATTAGCATTTAGTGTTGGCTGAAAAGCCTTGAAACGTGAATTTATTCTTAGAATGGAATTTAGAAAAGAAACAACATTAAAATAAACAAATAAATAAAGCTACAGGTTATCATGCCAAGCATCATGGATATTTCATGAGAACAATCGCTCTTCAATTGCAATTATTTACACCAGAGAAACCTAATGTAATCTCAATTTCATAGATATTCTAAGAATATCCGAACCTTTCAAGATCGCCTTGCTACATCGCGACGGTGATTGATGTCCGTTGAGTGTTTATTGTAATCCAATGTGCTTATTTAGCGTCGCAGACGATAGTCAAGATTCAAGATTCAACATATTTATTTCGTTACTTAAACATATACATGTTTTTCGTAACATGATCCAATGAATAATAATAATAGTCACATGACACCTTATAACATATGTACATATATACACAGTTTATAATACTAATATGTATATAAAACAAATAACATTTATTATTTCTAGTTCGCATAGCAAAAAACAAAATCCAGAGAAAGTTACGACAAGTGTGTTTTAATAAAGTACTTGCCCAGAGGAGGGACTTGTAGATTTCATACGAAAACTTAAGACAAAAATACGAGACAGCTTAATCAAAGTATGTACAATATGTACACTAATATATGCAACTGTAGAGAACACAAATTATTGCAACTATTGTACGGTATTAATCATACCTTTGCGTCTGTTAAAAGCATGGTATGTATATTTACACAAATTCAATACTGTTTTATAATTTTTTGATTTAAATAGGCTAATAAATTTGACCACACTAGGTTTACTATAGTAATATTTACTTAAATATGTCTTCCGAATGTCACTATACTGATAATCACGCCGCCATTGAGTGTACCTTGCGATGACGTGAACAATTCCTCCAGAGCTGGGCCAAAGTCTCGGGAAATAGGCCTAATGAAGACAAATGTAGCCACTGGTGTTGGGTTATAACCTTTGCCACGACGTTAACTTAAATATACATCTGCCACGGAAGTATTTTATTGTATTGTTACGGAACGTTGTTGAAAACAAAATTAAGTTCCTTCTGTCAATGGTTGTCTATAGTAACTACGTATGTTTTGCCCCAGATTTATGTCAGGGACTTTCAAACTTTATACCTTTACGGTGTGTAATTACACTCGCACTATTTACACAAAATATACCCTGTTGTAATTTCTACAATTTAACAGCTCCTGTATATAAATGCTCTAAATAGTTGGCCAGACGAAAATAATACATACTATGTAAAATGTATACAATTGCAGACTGATTTATATTTTCTACTCGAAAAAACCCCCACACCTCTTATCAACAGCGGTGCGATCTATGCGAAAATTTTGCAAATATAAATGTAATTCCATTTTCGAGTTGACAAGTAGAAATTGATATATGATTCTTTCTTTTTTTTCCAGTATTCCATTTTCATCTGATTGCAAGGAGAATGCGAAGTTTCTGTAGATGATTGATTTATTTTTATATCCACTGAGTGTCTTGGCTGTTGATATAGCGTAACAGCCTTTACGCGAGTTAAATGTATTGGTATACGCATGCAATGTCTGTATATTGTGTTAAGGGAATCAAATTGCATGTATGACGTTATTACGAGTCATTTTTAACAAAAAGCCATAGATCTATGCTCAAAATAATTAAGCACAACGATAATGTATATTCATTTGTTATTAATTTAATAGCCATACATACTTCATTAAAAAGAAAGCAAGAACTATTGATCAAAATTGCCAATAACTATATTTCTTCATGTAAAAATGCAATGAAAGTTTTGTAATTTTCATTGATATACATAGTTATTATTTATTAAATCCCCATATATTAAAAAAACAATCAGATATTAAAGTTTCCTTCGTTTAAATTGTTGAAATGAAATTCAAAAGAATACACAAAACACAATGTTCAATTGTTCAAAACAAACTGATTTTTCCTATCAAAGCATTCCCCGGTCCGTGTTACACAAACCTGATCCATATCAGCGCCATCACTAAATTGTCACAACACATTATTTAAAGCCATTTCCTGTCAAACATCAAATCATCTCCACGCTTCCTGCATTGTGTCTAATGACGATAATTGCATTTCGGAAATACGGCTGTTGTTTGTAAACAGTCTGTAATACAGTAATTAAGAACATTCTTATGATTTTCGAAGATTGGGAGGAAAAATGAATAAGCAAGTGGTAATAATGTTACCAAAGCTTAAGTGTTAGAACAATTTCGAATAAATCTATCATTGAAGGTGTTTCAGTTGATACTTGAACATTATTGAAGATTACCAAAGGTAAACTACAATTTTTTTTATTTAGAAAAGCTTACATCGATCATAATTATAGACATGTTACAATATTTTGTCACACACATACTGCTTCAAACCCCCGTTTACAATGTTTTACAATGTTTACAATATTTTGTTATCCCATCGGATATGGACACAATACCCGTTCGAATGTGCAGACTGCGAGAAAAGGATAAACACCTAATTTCTAGTTGATAATAACCGAAAACGCAATGTATACTAGGAACGGATAAAAACCAAACCAACGTATAAAACCTGGCGAATAAACACCTAACCAACTAATATTCTATATAAATGAATGAATATACATGTATGCTGAACGACTATAATGGACCTCTAATGTATGTCTATTTTCATTCCAATCGTATTGTATAATTTGTTCGTTCACCAGTGAAAATTTTTAACGTGTATGTACATATAAAACTTAACCATAAAATCCTGTGTTGAAAATCGCGAGCTTTTGGTGGACGAATATATAGTTGGAAGTATTGGTATTGCTCGAAATTCTATCCTGATAGAGTGCCAAACGATTTGCAAAGACAGAAACAAATCAATTATTATTAAAGACGATTTGGTATATATAGTTCAAAATAATGAAAGTGGAACACCCTTAAAAATATAAGAGCATAGAACGCATTCACAGTGACCCTCTTGTGAATATATTTGAATGTCCAAAGTTTAAGTGTGTATATTGTGATACAACTTCTGACAGTTTAGAGGAAATGATTGAACAAGCACATTAATAACAGTAAAAGAAATTATTTCATATATACAGGACGAACAGATATCTTATTTTTCAGTTTGTTAGGTAATTATCCTTTTTACGTGTGCACATATCCATCACAGTTTCCTACATCAGTCAGGAATTATCCGCTGGAAAATAACCACTTCATAATAAAGACATGTTTTAGCTGTAAACATCGACTTTAAACTTTGATATGATTACACATTGTCGTAGATATGTTCATTTAACTAATGTAGTTTTCAAGTAAGGCACTGATGCATTCTAAGATATTTTTACAGGTCGGAAACTTTAAAATGTTCTTTATTGGGACGTTTTCGGGTTCATTCAAACAAAATATTAAGAACATAAACCACTGGAACCTATAACTATTAAAAGTTTGAAATTTACATTTAACACAAATATAACAACCTGATAAAAACATGAAAAATAAAAGCACATTCTGTCTCTGTGTTAGGGTCGCTGCACTGCGTTAGGATTATCCGGGTACAGGCCGTAGCCATGGCCAGAATTAGACGTATTAACCTGTTACATCCGTCCAGCACTAAAACTATGGTAGATACCGGCCATTTCCGGGCAACAGATGGTAATATGCGAGACATTAATTTCGCAACGCTCTTTTCGCCTTTATCCTAAACTACGGACATTTCACGCCTATCTGTCCATCTGCCTGACTTTAATATCTGTCCGAGCATCTGTCTGCCTGTATGTCCGTCCGCCTGTCTATCTGTCTGTCCGTCCAGGTGTCAGTTCTTCTCTCCATCCATTCGTCGATCGATCAGCTGATATGACATGACTCCGAGAGTGGGAGTTTGGTTTCCAGCAACAGCTTCCACTTGTTAGTGGAAGTACGTCAAACGGTCTATAGGGAACCATTCTAAAACAGATACACACAAACAATCTCCCGAACCTTGATTAAATACTTGAACGCCGTCCAACGCTGGAATCGCAGTTGCTAAACGTAAACATGCAATAGCTTTCCCGGTAATCGACCATTTGTAACGTCTCAAATGAATTTACTTCTCTCTGTCTCAATTTTGGAAAGAGCTTAAAGTGGGAATGTGATATCCAAGTGATACATATGTAGTTCCACACTTTCTAATAAAAATCCGCCAACCCAAACACTTTATGGTTATCCGGTCTCTTTGGCGAAATAATACATAACAGAAAGTATTAAAAATAAGAACGGTACTTTATTGATTTCGGGTACCAGTTTCAACAATTACGTATAACATGTATTATTGTCTATAAATACTGCAATTTAAGACTTAGAAATATAATGTATTTGCTGTTATAGAATTTTCAAATATAAACATATAAACAACCGTTTGAAAATGACTCATGAATGGTTATATATAAATGCATATAAATATCACATGAATCGAAATGTTAATTTACTTATTGCTTAAATATACTACAAAAGAATATTATGGTCAACCGTCTGTTAATCCATAAGTTTAAAATTGCTTCTTTCAACTGTGTTTTAAAAGCATAACACGTTCAAGTGTCACCTTATTTGGTATTATTTTAATTATAAATAATGGCTTATAATAAGCAAACTCTCAATACGTGAACCTTGTGTGATGCAACTAAGCAATTTGGCTTCTTTTCATATACGTAATGAAAGGCACTGAAAAGTTGTTAACAGTGAAACTTAACATTTATCAAAAGTTTAAGCTATAGTTCTCGACAACAAACACATGCAATAAAGCATCATTGATGAAAATCGTCTAAACATATACATTTCCACGCTTCATGAAATAAGTGGTATTTGAACAGTTTGATATTCAGTTTCGTGTTTATTTTAATTTTTTAACATTACGAAAATTTCCGATGTCTCTACGTGTTTGTGTAGAATATCTGCATGTTTCCGAATATTAACGGTTAATAGTCCGACTTGCCGAATGGCGTTGCAACGCCATTCGGCAAGAAAATAGAGCCCTTGTGTGTTAAAAGTTTTACTTGGAGGATCAGTTTTTTTTTTCAATAAACAATATCCTGCAAACCAAATGTTGGTGCCGAAGGTTACATATTAACTAAACACTTGCGACATGACAGAACATACGATGGCTGGTTTAATTGTTCATTCTGAATTTGACCTCTCTCACTTTTGTGTGGCTTTAACTGACAATTTTTATGGAAGCAGTATGGATTAAGTTTTGAAAATTAATAAAGCTAGATTTTAGCCATTTTAAAAAGTGTGAAAAAAAGTTTAATAAATACGAGTTTTAGTGCCAATTTTCAACAAAGTTTCTTCAGAACGATACATGACATAAAAAGGTGCACATGCTAGTCGTCGTGTTGTATATTGTTATAAAGAAATAAACAATTAAAAAACTCTTTTTCGAAACAAATCATTCTGAAATAGTTGCCACAGGGCATGCTGTCTTAATAAATGCCACTTACTTGCGTTCAATCGAAGATGCAAACTAAATACAGCGCGCAGACGTTAACATAGGGAGTCATAAATCATCCCATAGTGTTAAGTTTTGCGTTAAACTTGTAAACCAATAAAATATTTAATTAAGAAATCATTTTCGATTTATCGTTGTTTATCGGCCAATAAACAACGATTTGAAGTTCTGATGCGTAGAAATTAAACCACGAGGGAGCCCGAGTTGTTTAATAGCGACGCATCAGAACGACAAAGAGTTGTTTACTGGCCGATAAATAACGATAAAGCGAAAATTATTTCGATTCTAACATATCTGACATATATTTTTGCAATTGTAATTGGAACTACTTTTACTTTCATCCGCTCAGAATCGGGACTTCTTTTCGCGTTGTTTATTGGGTGGTTTAACAACGATAATTTTGTTATTTGTCTATATAAAAATAGCGAGTATCATGTTAGAATTAACCATAAACACAATGCCTAGAATATATAAAATATGAAGCTATAGGCATATTCAGAAATATTATTGCAGTTTATTAATGGCCATATTTCAAGTACTAAATTTTACACGACAGCCAACATCTACGGCCTAACGACATAGTATCTAAAACATTCATATTGTAAAATAACTTTGAAACATACGAATTCACGCTCGTTGATTTTTTAGCATTTGTTTAAGATTGAATAGTATTATTCTGCAATTCATCGGTACATGAAGTTTCGGCAATGTTACGCCTAATTCGCATAGACGCCGAAATAAGTGTTTTTAAAAGACTGTCATACACCTTAAATTCAGTATGAGGAAAATGACAAATCATTTGCAATTTTACCTACCGATTTAACTCCACATCTCATTCAGAACATTAATATTTGTTCAAATGTGCAATATATAGCTTAAAGTTTCTTACAGAATAGTAAAAAAACAATATAAGTTCTATATTTGATACCTGACATAGGTAAAGTGTTACGCTACATATGACGTGTATGTTTCTATGGAAACCAAGCAACGAAGTACTGTGATGTAGTGTTTGCTTGTTGGAACTATTGTCGCCGAATTACACTCTTATCCTGACTTAACTAAGTAACACATGTACGATTAAGGTATATCGTCAACATTATTGTTGTTATTTTTTTTATATATCAAATTCTCTTCTGAGACATCCACGTGCATTCGAACACTACAGTTCACACATTCGATTTTTAATATCAGTATTAATGTTAAACAATACCCTTCCCATAACATTGTTCGTTAATAGTGTTCAATCTCAATGTTCTCAATTAGATTGCATAATTAAAAAATATTACATAATTTGCGCTCATGCACGTGCAGTTCTCAGTATTCATTTCCCTGTTTCCACTATTAACGAGGATTAATTAAATTGGTTAAAGTGTATCGTTTTCGCGTAATGATTGATAAATACCGAATACATTGTTGAAAAAAACAACGTTTACTGTTTAATTGAATATGTTAAGAAGTCATATAAAAATTTGTTAGCTCAAGTCAACCCAATGCCAAATTATAATGACTTAAAACAAATCACATATAGCGTCTGACCGAGTCATTCATTCAAGTGAACAATATAATATAAAAAAGAAACATAAAATTACCAAAAACAATGCTGTCAGTGTCAAAAGACGACAGACATTAGCATTTAGTGTTGGCTGAAAATCCTTGAAACGTGAATTTATTCTTAGAATGGAATTTAGAGAAGAAACAACATTAAAATAAACAAACAAATAAAGCTACAGGTTATCATGCCATGCATTATGGATATTTCACGAGAACAATCGCTTTTCAACTGCAATTATTTACACCAGAGAAACCTAATGTAATCTCAATTTCATAGATATTCTAAAAATATCCGAACCTTTCAAGATCGCCTTGCTACATCGCTCCGGTGATTGATGTCTGTTTAGTGTTTATTGTAATCCAATGTGCTTCTTTAGCGTCGCAGACGATAATCACGACGCCTTTGATTGTACCTTGCGCTGACGTGAACAATTCCTCCAAAGCTGGGCCAAAGTCTCGGGAAATAGTCCTAATGAAGACAAATGTAGCCACTGGTGTTGGGGTTATAACCTTTGCCACGACGTTAACTTAAATATACATCTGCCACGGAAGTGCTTTATTGTAAAGTAACCGAATGCGGTTGAAAGCAAAGTTAAGTACCCTCTGTCAATGTTTATCTATAATGAATACGTATTAATATGTTATGCCCCAGATTTATGTTAGGGATTTTCCAACTTTATACCTTTATACCTTTATTAAGGTGTGTGATTAAACTCGTACTATATACACAAAATATAGACAATTCTAATGTGTACACAATTATCAGCTTCTATATATAAAATGCTCTACATATTTGGCCAGACGAAAATAATACATACTATGTAAAATGCATGCAGTTGCAGACTGATTTATATTTTCTACTGGAAAAAAAACACACACCTCTTACCAACAGCGATGAGATCTATGCGAAAATTTTGCAAATAGAAATGTAATTCCATTTCCGAGTTGATAACTTGAAATTGATATATGATTCTTTGTTTTCCAGTATTCCATTTTCACCGGTTGTAAGGAGGATGCGTCCCTAGGGGCAGTTTCTGTAGATGATTGATTTATTTTTATATCCACTAAGTGTCTTGGCTGTTGATATGGCGTAACAGCCTTTACGCGAGTTAAATGTATTGGTATACGCATGCAATGTCTGTATGTTGTGTTAAGGGAATCAAATTGCATGCATTTTATTACGAGTCATTTTTAACAAAAAGCCATAGATCTATGCTCAAAATAATTAAGCACAACGATAATGTATATTCATTTGATATTAATTTAATAGCCATACATACTTCATTAAAAAGAAAGAACTATTGATGTAAATTGCCAATTATACGATAACTATATTTCTTGATGTAAAAATGCAATCAAATTTTGTAATCCTCATTGATATACACATAGTTATTATTTATTAAATCCCCATATATAAAACAAATAAACAATCAGATAAGCTTTCTTCGTTGAAAATGTTGAAATGAAATTGAAAAGAATACACAATACACAATTTTTGAATGTTCAATACCAACTGAAACAATACATCTTTCCTATCAATGCATCCCCCGGTCCATGTTACACAAACCTGATCCATATCAGCGCCATCACAAAATTGTCACAACACATTATTTAAAGCCATTTCCTGTCAAACATCAAATCATCTCCTCGCTTTGTGTCTAATGACGATAATTACATTTCGTAAATACGGCTGCTGTTCCTAAACATTCTGTAATACAGTAATTTGTAACATTCTTATGATTTTCGAAGATTGGGAGGAAAAAATGAATAAGCAAGTGGTACTAATGTTACCAAAGCTTAAGTCTTAGAACGATTTGGAACAAATCTATCATTGAAGGTGTTTCAGTTGATACTTGAACATTATTGAAGATTACCAAAGGTAAACAACACTTTTTTCATTTAGAAAAGCTTACATTGATTATAATTATAGACATGTTAGAATATTTTGTCCTGGATGGCTAACACAATTGTCAATGTCCGAATCAGTACCTATTGAACCCTTATTGAGTTATCATTCTTCTTTTTAACAGCTGATTGGTAGAAAAATACAGAACAAATGATCAACAGAACAATAAAAATGATCGAGTCCAATGTACCATATCATTTGATTGCAATGTTTGTTCACAATAATCCCCTCATCTATTTTCAAATTTATTAATATAAAGTAAGTATCGCCACGTTCTATTGTGGACGGTAGCAAACCAACATCTTGATAACAGGTCTTTGACGAGCGAACCATTATTCGATAAATTCTTTTACCAACATTAATGATCTGAAAACAGAAGAAGATCATAAAAAGTGTGCTATCAAAATGACCATGGTCGTGTAGAATGTTTGTCTTGCACGTGATGAATCATGTCATTCTTTTGCCAATGGGGAATGGTTATGGAACCTATCGTTTCAAAAATGCGTACTGATTACAATTTAAATTCCTCTTGCAGTTGATCCAGTTGTAGATTTTTATTACCGTGAAATGTTTATTACAGATAACAAAACCTTATTATTTATTAAATTTTAATTTGTAAGTCAGTAATTTTATGTTCTTATTCTGTAGCTTATGTTTTGTTTTGCAACATATTAATGTTGCGCTTTCTGTTACACATTTTGAGTAACTTGGATGATTATTATATTCTGTATTTAAGGATATATATATTTTTTATGTCGCCCTTCACGTCTGGTGTTATTTCTGTTTGACAATATAATCATTTCTGATATATGTTAATCTTATAAATAATGTATGGCTGTTTAAGAAATGGCAGTGATAAATATAAAATGATTCAAATGCAACCATGTTAATTGTATTAGCTCACCTGAGCACAATGTGCTCATGGTGAGCTTTTAGGATCGCCTTTTGTCCGTCGTCCGTCGTGCGTCATCATTTTCATTCAAAGAACATATCCTCCTAAACCACTGGGCAGATTTTCACCAAACTTCACAGGAACGATCCATGGGTGACCCTCTTTCAAAATTGTTCAAATCGTTCCGGTCCGCTGCATATGTAGGTCACCAGAGCTAAAAATAGATTAAAAAACTGAAAACTTAAAAAATCTTCTCTCTGAAACCACAAGGCTTGAAGCTTTCATATTTGATATGTGGCATCCTCTAGTGGTCCTCTACAAAGATTGTTCAAATGATGCCCCTGGGGTCAAAACTGGCCACGCCCCGGGGGTCACATAGTTTATATAGATTTGTATAGCAAAATGACTTTTAAAATCTTCTCTGAAACCGCAATGCCTAGAGGTTTCATATTTGGTATGTAATATTGTATAGTGGTCCTCTACAAAGATTGTTCAAATGATGCCCCTGGGGTCAAAACTGGCCACACCCCGGGGGTCACATGGTTTATATAGACTTGAATAGCAAATGACTTTAAAAATATTCTCCTCCGAAACCGTATGGCCCAGAGGTTTTTTATATGGTATGTAACATTGTATAGTGGTCCTCTACAAAGATTGTTCAAATAATGCCCATGGGGGCAAAACTGGCCACACCCCGGGGGTCACATGACTTATATAGACTTGAATCGCAAAATGACTTTAAAAATCTTCTCCTCTGAAACCGTAAGGCCCAGAGGTTTCAATATTTGGTATGTAACATTGTATAGTGGTCTTCTACTAAGATTGCTCAAATGATGCCCCCGGGGTCAAAACTGGCCACACCCCGGTGGTCACAATGTTTATATAGACTTGAATAGCAAAATGACTTTCAAAATCTTCTCCTCTGAAACTTCAAGGCATGGAGGTTTTATATTTGGTATGTAACATTGTGTCGTGGTCCTCTACAAAGATTGTTCAAATGATACCCGTGGTGTCAAAACTGGCCACACCCCGGGGGTCACATGGTTTATATAGACTTAAGTTTCAAAATGACTTTAAAAATCTTCTCGGAAACCTCAAGGCCCAGAGGTTTTATAGTTGGTATGTAACATTGTATAGTGGTCCTCTACAAAGATTGTTCAAATGATGTCCCTGGGGTCAAAATTGACCACACCCCGTAGCTAAATGACTTTAAAAATCTTCTCCTCTGAAACCGAAAGGCCCAGAGATTTCATGTTTGGTATGTAACATTGTATAATGGTCCTCTACAAATGATGCCCCTTGGGTCAAAACTGGTCACATCCCGTGGGTCATAAAGTTTATATAGACTTAAATGGCAACATGACTTAAAAATATCGTCTTTCCTGAAGCCGCAAGGCCCGGAATTTTCATATTTGGTTTGCAATGTTGTATAGTGGTCCTCTACAAAGATTGTTCAAATGATGCCCATGGGGTCAATACTGGCAATAGCCTGTGGCTCACATGGTTTATATAGACGTAATGGCAAAATGATTTAAACATTCTTCTCTGAAACCACAAGGCCCAGAGGTTTCATATTTGGTTAAAACGTTATATCGAGACCTCGATTGGGATTAAATATATGGGGTGGGTGGGGTCTAGGTCACTGTTACAAAAAATAGAAAAAAAATACGGTTTCCGTTCAATAATTTGAGAACGCCTTGAGATATTTTAAGGAAACTTAATACATGGATACCTTATAACGAGACATCGTTTGGGATTGCATATGGGGTGGGAGGGGTCAAGGTCAAGGTCACTGTTACTAAAAATAGAAAAACGGTTTCCGCTCAATATCTTAAGAACGCATTGAGATATGTTAATGAAACTCGATATATTATATTGAGACCTCGCTTGGGATTGCTTCTGGGGTAGGTGGGGTCAAGGTCAAGGTCACCGTTATTAAAAATAGAAAAATGGTTTCCGCTTAATATTTTGAAAACGCATTGTGCTATTGTAATGAAACTTCATACATAAGTACCTAATATCGAGACATTGCTTGGAATTGCATATGGGGTGGGTGGGGTCAAGGTCACCGTTACTGAAAATAGAAAAACGGTTTCCGCTCAATAACTTGAAAACGCATTGCGATAATTTAATGAAACTAAATACACATATCTTATATCGAGACCTCACTTGGGTTTGCTTATGGGATAAGTGGGGTCAAGGTCACTGTTATTAAAAGTAGAAAAACAGTTTACGCTCAATAACTTAAGAACGCATTGAGATATTTTAATGAAACTTCATACGTAGATACCTTATATCGAGGCCTTGCTTTACGTATGTGGTGGGTAGGGTCAAGGTCAAGGTTACTGTTACTAAAAATAGAAAAACAGTTTCCGCTCAAAAACTTTAGAACGTATTCAGATATTTTAATGAAACGTCATACATAGATATCAGTCGAGCGACCTAGGCCATCGTATCCCTCTTGTTTATATTAGTTCTACACGTAGGTGTTCAAAATAAAATTATATTATGTAGACATGTGTGCTGCCAAATGGTCGTTTGCATGTCTAAAAAAGTGATGCAATAATATCTGATAAATGTGTTAAGAATGTAGTAAAGGTCTTATCAAATATGTATTATTATCTAAATCATCAATCGTTTCTTGAAACGGCGGCTTTGTACCATAAGAAAGACAATCTGAAGACAACGACACAAATGAAGAAATATGATTTCAGATCTCTTATTGGTATTTATTTTGTCGTTTGACAGATCAATTATGATATATTATATATCAACACTAATTACAAATTATCAATGATGCATACAATATTCTCTTAAAGCTTGTTATTAGTCGCCAACAGAGATTTTCAGTCCAGTGACAGTGCTTATATCTAACCACAGTTCGATTTTACTCGTTGGGAAGGACACGTCTACACGTGTATATACTTTTACAATTATGGTTGAAAATGTTTTGACAGTATTACCAAGAGTGAAATATATGGACACAATATTCTTTCTGTTTTCCTTTCCTTTTCTAAATGCGCCGAAACATCTTGTTGTCGATATTAAGACGCAAACGGTCATTCAGAAAATTTGATTGATGCTGTTCGAATTGGGCTTAATAAATGATCAATTAGTCGAAGGTACTGTAAATGTTGCTTTTTCTGCATGAAATTTACAAAGATACTCAAATGTTTATTTTATTCCTGATTGCTATACTGGTTCGACTATTTGAGTGGCATTTTCTAATTATAATTAAGATCCTAGTGTTGTTTTAATTCAAATGTTTTCTCAAAGCAACAGAATAATGTTATTACACAGTTTAATATAAGTAATGTATAAACAATATTTATATAATAAATACCCTACAGTGGCACTACCTAATCGTCATAAAGGTGCTAGTGTCTCATTTCTGTTTAGAGCTGACATAATGACAAAGCTCTTTGGACTTTGTTTTACTTTTTAATATTTCTTATTTCCACGTACTAGTAAATATTACGATGTACATGTTTACGCTTGTACGTATATAAACATACCTTATGACGCCACTGTAAGAGTAACTAAATGTGAATTTTAGGACCAACATACGAGCTCCATGAAACTAATGAAGGAACTTGCGACCGCCATCTGCGACTGACGGGGAAACTTTATGGATTGACTCACAATGATATCCGCATAGTTGCTTACTTTGGCATGTATTGGGGTCGTTGTTTCACACCATTTTTTTTTATGGTCAAGCGATAGGAACTTAAACATTTATTTACGCGTTATTGTTGTTCAAATATAAATTAATATAAACTAAAAAGTATGCGCAATTAATCTTTTAGGACTTGAACCTTTTACATTTGACCTACACTACGTCAATTGCAATACTGCCTATGCGTGCTGAATTCTGAAATATAAAATTACGACGTTGCAAAGTGTATAGTAAAAGGTCTGCAATGTACTGATTTGCAACACGTGCGGTATAGTTACATTCACCGTTTCGTGCACAGTCATTTGGCATTTATATATATAATCACTTAACATGTCTGTTATTAAGTCAGGCAGTCATTCAAGACGATCGACAGATGAAAATCCGTCCGCCTGTCTGTCCATCCGTCCACCTGTCTGTCCGTCCGTCCGACTGTCTGTCCGTCCTTCCGATTATCTGTCCGTTCGCATGTCTGTCCGCATGTATGTCCGTCCGCCTGTCTGTACAACCGGCTATATAATCAGTTGTCCGTCTGTCTGTACATCCGGCTATATATTCAGATGTCCGTTAGCCTGTCTATGGGGTCCGTCCGTTCGCCTTTCTGCCCGTCCGCCTGTCTATCTGTCCATCCTTCCGCCTGTTTCTACGTCATCCTGCATATCTGTCCGTCCGCCTGTCTGTCTGTCTGTCCGTCCGTTTATCCTTACGTCAGTACGTCCGTCGATCAGTTGATGGGGGTGACTCCGAGAGTGGAAGTGTGCTTCCCAGCAACAGCTTCCAGTTGTTAGTGGAAGTACGCCCCACGGTCTCTAGGAAACGTTTCTAAAACCGATAGACACAAAACTATATTCCGAACCTTGATTAAATACATGGCCCCGTCCAGCGCTGGAATCGCAGTTGCTTAACGTAAACATGAAATAGCTTCCCGGTAATCGACAATTTGTAACGTCTCAAATGAATTTACTTCTCTCTGTCTCAAGTTTGGAAAGTGATAAGTATGTAGTTCTACATTTATAGTATACAACATCCGCGAACTCAAACACGGATATCTGGTCTCTTTGGCGGAAGAAGTGGTACAAGCATGTACGGTACGATATTTAACCAGGGTACCAGTTTCAATAATGAAGTATATTTGAAACATATACTCGTATACATTTGAAACGTCTATAAATACTGCAATTTAAGCCGAGAAGTAGATATTGTAATTTATTATAATTAAAAAGGAACGTGATACTTTTAAACATTGGTAATGGCTCATGAAAGTTTATATAGAAATCAATAAATAGCATACGTATGGATTAACATTGTTAAAATACCTACAAATGGAGGGAGGATATTGTCGCACGCACGTTTTTCAATCCATACGTTTGAAAAATCTTTCTTTGTTTCATAAACATAATACATTTTAAAGCAAATTGATTTGGTATTATTTGAATTATTAATATTTGCTCTAGAAAATGCTTAATATAAGTACCTAATCATATTACAAGTATGCAAATTGTCTACCAACACTAATGGAAAATAATGGATCAATTTTGCAAAAACACTCTTTTTTTAATTATTTTACAATTGTTTAAATTTGAATTGTAGAGTTAATTATTGACAAAGCATGTACATGTGTATTCACTTAAGCTATGTGAACATTCTATTGGTGGCCTTGTGTACTGTTAGAAAGTCATAAACAATAAACATTTCCTTGACAACTTAAACTCTTTTTCGAAACAAATCATTCTGAAATAGTTGCCACAGGGCGTGCAGCCATAATAAATGCCACTCACTTTCATAATCCTGCATCTTTAATTTCTTGTGCGGATCGTGAAATGAGGGCCCCGTTGTTCATAACTTGTATTAACATTGTAAACTTCATAGTAGTCATGCTAGATACAGCTTTCTAGAGCAGTCAATAACTGTCCTCCACATCGAAACCTGTCTTTTTAGAGTGACAAGCTAAAATAAGAACTCACAATAAATCGTTCCACATATCTCGGATTCCAATGGTTTGGCTCGAATAAGCACTGATGTAAAATGTACTTTTTGTACAAACAGACGTTTATTGCTTGACTTGAATAGTATTTATTATGAAAGGAGATAATCAACCGTTTATATTTATATTTATTTTATTTTACATTTAAAGACTCTTTATGTAGGTGTAATATGATCGTAACAGCTTGATGGGGGTGGGAAATATAGATATATATATTCTATTTACGGCCTTATACAAAAATGTGTAGTTAGTTTCGATATAGTATGTTGTTATTCATCACTATCTATTTAAAGACGTTTTAATTTCGTTTGGAATTTAATTTAAAATAAAGTAAATCCATTACAATTGGCTTATTTAAAAGCTTATTTGTTTTAAAGAGCTCACAATTAAAACAAATCCGTTACTTTTGAAACATTTCAATTAACACATGATCACATATAATTACGTAAGTTCACCAGTGCAACGTCAACAGTACCTTATTAGCGAATGAGGGCTTTCCTTCTTTCTTTCTTTCTTTTTTTTGTTGCAGGAGTTAGGAAATGTAAGCAATTATCCGCAAACTGTTGTGTTAATTTCCATTGGGGGCCATACATTATTAAATCAATGGGGACCATTAGTCATTGTTATTGGTATTTAAATATCCAACATCATCACCGATGCTTTTATTAATCCATCTTGCACAGTTAAAGCATGAAGCGGCCCGCGTTGAATTTGCATATGCCTTACGTCTTCACGCGCAAGACAGCGATTCTCACTTGATACCTGACTTGGGTGAAGTCTTACGCGACATATGACGTGTATGTTTCTATGGGAATCAAGCAACAAAGTGTTACATGATCATTGTCTCAATGCAGAAAAGTGTTGTATGTGGGAAAATGTTTTCTGAACTATTGTCACTGAGTTGCACTCTAATTGTGTAACACGTTTACGCTCACATTCTGAAAAGTGCCTGACCGGAGGACCTGGCTGATTATTTTCCAGCCGGTCTTGTGAAACATCAAAAGTAGCAGGACCGAATGGCCCTATACAATTTGCACTAGTGGAAGTCAATTAATGACATTTTAATTTATGATATGTTTTGTTTCTGGAACATATATTCAGTGTAACTCTTTCTGTAATAACACTTTACTAAACCTACCGATGATAAGTGTTGACAAAATTACAGTGTTTGCTATTTAAATAATATATGTTCAGAAATAAGATTCATTTTATCTCATGTTAATGTGAATTTGGTTCTGTGATTCTGACACAATCACAGGACCAAATGTCCACCAACACTTATTCCATCACAACAAAAATGTGAAATTATAATAACTTAAAACAAATAGCATTTAGCGTCTGAACGAGTAATTCTATCCATCGAGTCAAATAAAAAATTACAAAATAAAATCAAATCAAGTTATAACAAACAATGCTGTCAGTGTCAAGAGACGACAGACGTTTGCGTTTGTAGATTTACTTGGCCTAAAATCTTTAAAACGTGAACGTATTCTTAGCATGGAATTAAGAAAATCTAACAAACAATTAAAGCTACAGGATATCATGACTTGCAATATGGAAATATTTCATCAGCTCAATTGCTTTTCAATTGCAATCATATTCACCACAGAAGCCTAATGTGTAATCTTAATTTCTAAGAATATCCGAACCGTTCAAGATCGCCTTGCTACATCGCGCCGTTGATTGAAGTCCGTTGAGTGTTTATTGTAATCCAATGTGCTTATTTAGCGTCGCAGACGATAATCACGCCGCCAATGATTGTACCTTGCGCTGACGTGAACAATTCCTCCAGAGCGGGAACAAAGTCTCGGGAAATAGTCCTAATGAAGACAAATGTAGCCACTGGTGTTGGGGTTATAACCTTTGCCATGACATTCACTGTAATATACATCTGCCACGGAAGTGCTTTATTGTAAAGTAACCGAATGCGATTGAAAGCAAAGTTAAGTTCCCTCTGTCAATGTTTATCTATAATGAATACGTATTAATATGTTATGCCCCAGATTTATGTTAGGGATTTTCCAACTTTATACCTTTATACCTTTATTAAGGTGTGTGATTTAACTCGTACTATATACACCAAATATAGACAATTCTAATGTCTACAACATTATCAGCGTCTATATATAAAATGCTCTACATATTTGGCCAGACGAAAATAATACATACTATGTAAAATGCATACAATTGCAGACTGATGGATATTTTCTACTCGAAAAAAAAACACACCTCTTATCAACAGCGGTGCGATCTATGCGAAAAGTTTGCAACTAGAAATGTAATTCTTTGTTCGAGTTGACAACTAGAAATTGATATATGATTCTTTGTTTTCCAGTGTTCCATTTTCATCCGATTGTAAGGAGAATACGTAGTCCCTAAGGGCAGTTTCTGTAGATGATTGATTTATTTTTATATCCACTAAGTGTCTTGGCTGTTGATATGGCGTAACAGCCTTTACGCGAGTTAAATGTATTGGTATAAACCAATACGCATGCAATGTCTATATAAATTGTGTTTAGGGAAGCAAATTGCACGCATCAAGTTATTACGAGTCATTTTTAACACAAAGTTACAGTTACAGATCTATGCTCAAAATTAGTAAGCCCAACGAGGATTTATATTCATATTTTATTAATTTAATAGCCATCCATATTTTATTAATAAGAAAGCATGAACTATTGATGTACATTGCCGATAACACGAGTACTATATTTCTTAATGTAAAAAGTGCAATCAAATTTTTGTAATCCTCATTGATATACACATTATTATTATTATTAACTTAATCCCCGAATATAAAACAAATTAACAACATATTATCAGGTAAGATTTCTTTGTTGAAATTGTTGAAATAAAATTCGAAATACATGATATATACACAACACAATATTCATGTTCAAAACCAACTGATTCAAAATATCTTTCCTGTCAGCGTATTCCCGGGTTCATGTTACAGAAACCAGATTCATATCGGCGTCATCACATGATATTGAACCCATTATTTAAAGCCAATTCCTGTCAAATATCAAATCATCGCTACGCTTCCTGCATTGTGTCTAATGACGATGATTACATTTCGTAAATACGGCTGTTGTTCCTTAACATTCTGTTATACAGACATTTTGAACATTCTTATGATTTTCAAAGAGTGGAGGAAAAAATGAATAAGCAGGTCGTAAGGTTGCCAACTCTTAATTGTAAGAACAATTGCGCATAAGCCTTTTCAGGAAGGAGTTTCAGTTGATACTTGAACATTTACTAATGATAAACAATATTTTGTTTTTAATAAATGCGGACACTGATAACAAGATATAATAACGTATTTTGCCCTGTATGACACACTCATTTGTTAAGGTCTCGTTGAACCCAAATTGAGAATCATTTGATATTATTGTTATACAGCTGGCTGATCATTGGTTTGTCTTTTAAGACATGTGATGTTCTTAGAAGGTCGCGAAGGTTAGAGCATATATGGATCATCATCTAAACCTTTACTCGTGTCTTGCATATAACGTGCATATAACGATTCTTGTACTATTGGAAGGACAACTATAATATATGAAGATATAATTTTTTGCTTTTCATCCAATGGAATATTAATTGTTGATTGAATAACAGAACACACTATTCTCTCTTTCTAGCTTTTCTTTTCTAACTGCACAGAAACATATTGTTGTCGATATTAAGATGCAAATGGCCATTCAGAATATTTGATTGATGTCATTCGAATTAGGGCTTAATGAGTCTATACTTTTATAAATGTTGCTGTTTTTTCTTTGACGGAATTTGCAAATATCATTGCCTATGAATAGTTTATTCCAGCTTATAATACTGGTATGAATATTTGAGTGGCGCTACCGTATTATCTTTAAGATCATAATGTGCCTTTTTTATTGAAACGTAGCATTAAACAGCACCATAATGATGCTCTGTTATTAAGAAATGTCTTGTAGGTCATATATAAATAATATTTATACAATAAATAACCTACAATGGCACTACCTTATCATCATAAAAGGTCGCTGTGTGCTTTTTACTGAAATGTAGCTTTAAAGCAGCGCAATAATGATGCATTGTTATCACGCAATTTATTATCATATTTAATAAATACTATTTATATAATCAATACCCTACACGTTCTAACTTCGACAATATAGGCTTCTGGGTGGGGCCGCGTCGGTGATTGATGTCCGTTGAGTGTTTATTGTAATCCAATGTGCTTATTTAGCGTTGGAGACGATAATCACGCCGCCCTTGATTGTACCTTGCGCTGACGTGAACAATTCCTCCAGAGCTGGGACAAAGTGTCGGAAAATAGGCCTAATGAAGACAAATGAGGCCACTGGTGTTGGGATTGTATTTTGTCTATACCTTATTTTCTTCCTGAATGTAGGCTTACGTGGCATTAAAATTTAGAGAGACACAGAGAGGCGTATCGCACTCTGCACAATGTTGTCACACAATGCCCATATTTGTGATACTTATGATCTTGATTCAATTTGGCAATTACACACCAACGTTCTGTCCGTATGCCCAAGTATATCAAAGTATAAAAAAAACAAATATCAACTACATGTCGAAATAGAAACAATTCAACATGGAATTGGCTGTGGACTTTTCGCAGTCATTTCGACCCAGAACACGCATGAACTATCCTTTAATGTCGGTGGCATCTTATTTGTACAAATGGGTGGTGTTCAAAATTGACTTAATTAGTAGCATGTAGCCGCTCTGTAAATATGACACATACTTTTGGTTTGGTGATACGTTAAACACATACTCACAAGTGTTAGTCCTATGTGGCGTCCCTTATTGGTAAACGTCTCAAAATATAAATACGTTATATAAGCAATTTTCTTTATTATTTATGAATTATAGTGTGTGTGTTTGTTTAAAATAAGGTTTAACAGGTTTAGCAAATGTTTGAATGGTGTCATATTACACAATTTGTAATCAAAATCTTGCAGTTTATAGTAATATATTTTGAATGAAACATGGGCTTTGCAAAGGCGGTGAACCCCCGAAAAGACTGCACAGGCTTGTGTTGTATGTGATGTGTCCCAGAATTAAATATTGTAATCATATTATGTTCAGAAACAAATTCAAAAAGGCAAAATGGTATCAAACGCCCTAGTTCAAATCACCCTAGATATTTTATAGTTCATACGAGCGAGTAACATCAATATCAATGCTACCCATAGACGCAATCTGTCAGATGTAATCGCATGTATGGCAATATATATCGCGTTCAAGGGACCCCGCATTCCATTTGCAAAATGAAACAAAAACAGGGATGTAGCCAATTTATTTTACAAGTGATATTGCATTTGTATGCAGTGAATGAAGGTTGAGTAACATAGTAGCAGTGCATTTTCTTGATCTAGAAAGTAGAAGCAGCTACAGATTGGCTGTGCCAAAATGTATTTCAGAGAAAAAGTTCCACTATTCGAAATACAGATAAACTATTGATACATATTATATCCTAATAAACATGTTCATGTGTTTACTGCACATGTCATGTTAATAATTCAACGACAAAAAAAAAAAAAACAAGAACGTTTAACTATCAAATTTATTTTACGTTTGGCATTATAATTCCAAGGCTGAAACAAAATTGATGTACAACAGCAAACGTCTTCGACACGTATTCCCCCGAGGCCGGCGGAAAGTTTTAAAATGAAATATGTCTGTCCCCCGTGACCGACGGGACGTGTGTCAAGAGAAACTATGCCGAAAAGCTCCGTTGCGTATTCATGTTCCTGTGTTAATTTATATGCTATGTTAATTAATAAAACATGCGTTCTCGTAGTACAGAAATATTGTTTATTCGGAAATGTTCCATAGAATCATGATTCCAATACTTGTATACACAGAACGTTTAGAGATCCTTATATGTTCGAGACTTAATTAAACACATTTTATATAAGTATCGCATTGCTTAGAATTTTAACGAACATTTACACATAAGAAAGTGACAAACTAGTATTTTCAAAGTTATAAATTATCTTTCTTTTAGCGACATACTTCTGCAACATAGTATATATGTGTATGTGTTCTTAATATTTCATGGACAAATTTTACAGGCATTTTTATTCCGTCCAATAAATACTAATTATTTTCCAAAAAACGGTAAAATAATTTGTTTCTCTCTACAAGAATAAGATGTTTTGATGCAAAGTGTGTCATTAAAGAAGTAGCCATAGACATAATACTGTTATGATCTTAAGACAGTTTTCACTTAGAAACCTTAAGAACACTGACACAGGGCCCATATCTAGACTGCTCCTTTGTAAAAAACCTAAGCACAATTCTTCAATCATAAAATTCTTCAAGTCTTTGAATGGATAATTATAAGGTCATTTTTGTCTTAAATTTTAATATTTTACTTAAGTGTACTTAAGATTTCCCTTGGGAACTTTATGGACATGACCCCAGATCAATATTCTGTAAGAGTCAATCGAGTACTTATTGTAGGTAAGTACGTTCTTACAACTGGATATTGTACTACAAGATGCAGAATAAAACCCAGATAATGACCGTTTCCCTGTAATATTACATCAATAATTGATGACTCGCCTCCGATTAATTGTGACACATGTGCTTGATACAATCAATACAATATGATACAAAGTGATTGCATCTCTTGCTTATGCCAAACAAATAGCGTATAATTGAATAAGACTAGGATGCTTTTTGTTCGATTCTTCTGTAGAACGTAATCATTGGAAGACATCTATGATTAATATACTAAAATGGTGCCTTGCAGAAATATCACCATTGTACTTTTGATTCAATTGGAATTACTAAATGTGTGTGATCTATAGTTTTAACCCAAAATATAATTGTGGCGCGTCGTGAGAAAACCGGTCTTAATGCATGTGCGTTAAAGTGTCGTCCCGGATTAGCCTGTGCAGTCCGCACAGGCTAATCCGGGACGGCACTTTCCGCTTTTGTGGTATTTTCTGTTTCATGGAAGTCTCTTCTAAACATAAATACACTGTAGGCGGAAAGTGCCGTCCCGGATTAGCCTGTGCGGACTGCACAGGCTAACCCGGGACGACACTTTACGCACATGCATTAAGACCGCTTTTCTCACGACAGCCACAATTGTTGAGTATTCATGTGGTTTGTAGATTTTATAGTAGAATCTACATGCTACATGTAGGAATGGTGATCGGGAAGTTCGTAGATTGGTGCTAAAAATAAAATCAAAACGCTGATAGCATAGAAAGACTGTTGGCGAAAAAGGAAATAAACCACAATCATGGGTTTAAAAAATTCAAACAGACAGAACACATTGGTTTGAATGAAATTGAATTTCTGCGTTGCCATTTTTACACAAAACAACTTTCAACATTTTGGTAGATATATAGGTTTGTATACAAACTACTTAATGCAAACGCAATAATATGCATAATAGTCAACATGTCGACTTAACGGGCCAAAATAGCCGATGAAGCGTATAAATTTGGGGGTATCGATTGTTAGTGCTTCGAAGCCTGCAAAGTAAAAGTAGGTCACACTAGTTAATCTCTCGAAATCGCCCTACTAAAGACCGTTGGCCTTCGCAACAGTCTAAAAAAAATGTAACTCTATATACTGAAAAATCATATTTATAATATTATTATATATTTGAAGGATGATTTATTTTGTGCACGAGGTACATATATTATTAAAGATGGTAATCAACGTTGAAAAAAAAACTTAATTTTTACGTACTCCAGGTATAAGATGCGTGTTGCTATGGATACTGATAATTCAGCGAATAATACAAAATGCATACTTATAAGAAAACAGTTAATCAACGTTTATTTTAAAGTTTCATAGTAATGCGACAAATAATAAGGACGTTATAGGAACAGTCTACGAACTTTCCGATTAGCCCCCGTACAACAACTTAATTGTATCGATCAAACAGTTTAGCTTTGATATGCTTGAAAAAAAAGTTACTGCCTTATAGAACATTGCAATATATGACATATACATTGTATACATTTGTATAGTCTTGTATAATGAATAACTCATACGGCTTAAACGAAGCTACCGAAACTAACATGTTAATATAAAACTAAAGCATCCGCAACAATATAGCAAACCAAACAAATACAACGATTATATATATCAGGATTCAGCTGCTGAAATCTACAACGCTAGATAACCTAACTGACTATTAACTTAAAAAAAAACATTTTCACAGGAACATGTATTTAAATTGTTTTGTTTATAAGTTATTACAAGAAATTTTAACATTGTAAACATCGTTTTTCTCTTGAACGCTTTTCCTGCTTCAATATTTGAATAATTTCGGACAAATATTTTTGATTTGCAGTGATGAAGTTTAATGATATTTTTCAAAACCTCTGCGAACAGGTCCCTTTAAAATACACGAAACGAGAAGAATGTTGACCGATGATGCCCTAAACTCGTATTTCGGGCGTTGGCCCATTCAGCCAGTCGGGTTACCACCCTGGCGGATGCTTCATTGTTTGTACTGCTAGTCTATTGGCGTTCATAATGGCAGCATGGTCATTTTTGTCTGCCCCAAACCGACCAAGTTTTCTTATCCAAATAGCAATCTTTGTCCTGCAGAAGACGTTGTAGACATCCATATGTCATATCAGTAATGGCGGATGTATTTGTTTAGTCGAGCTAACGCAAGAGTTCATCCTACATCAATCATTTTATTGGCGTAAAAGTCTTTTTCTTGCCATCGCCGGGTAATTGAATTATGTCCCGCTGGACTTTAGTTCTTAATTAAATCCTCCGCAGCAGATGGTATAGAGGGAGGTAATTCATGCGATCTTAGCCGATAGTTGCGCATGCATAATCATAGTCAATTAGTTGTCGCTAAATATGAATTATGTACATATGTACACCTCATTTGTTATGGAAGGTTATTCAGACTTGTTTGTTTGTTTGTTTTTTTAATGCGAGTTGTTAGAAGTGTTATCCTATATTTCTCGGCATTTTTATTAATTTGTTTGTCTGGAAATTATTTTAAATAAAGCAAGTTGTGTAAAAATTGAATTGATGCTTATCAATTGTCATGTACCACCAACATATTGCCTTATTCCTCACTAACCCAGCATTTGGAGGAAAACAGGGTTGGGATGAAAAGTGCATAGAAGCAGAAAGGGTTTGGACAACAGATCAAGTAACAATATTGTGTATAGGTTACGCATGCGCAAATAAATTCCTTCTTTGTTACATCTACATTATTCAATGTTTGATCTCAATTATTACCATGAACAAGCTACTTTCCAATATCTCACCATATATTGTTGGAAAGATAAGCTCATAACCTTTTGAAAAAAAAACAGCATGTAAAAAAATTCTATACGTTGTAACTCAAAATATTAACCTTAGAAAAAACACACCGGTTTTGTCAGGCATGGAGGCTGCCATTTTGCGCATGAATACATGGGTCAAAAATGTGAAGCTGGGAACCACTAGACAAAGTAGTGCAAAAAAACAGGCTTTTTTTCTTATTGCTTACATATGTACCTTTAAAATTATACCAAAACATATCATTTAAACTGTATTTTACAAATTCTATGCATCCTGCACTCAACCATATGTGCTTCATATCTAACTGACAGTAATCATGCGGATGCGACTTCCGTTTTGGGGTTACTAGATCTATATACCAGTGGGGTTCATACGTAGTAAGTAACTGTATTAGGTTTATATATGTGAGTGTGTGAGTGTTGCGGGGGGGGGGGGGTAAATAATGTGTAACAAGCACCCTTATATTTCTTAATACGGAAATTCAATGGTAAAATGTTCATTTTGATTTGAAGTATGTACATGTATTATATATATTTGTTTCTAATCTCAAGAGATTGCTTGCTGAGGTAAAAATTTAAGCATAATGTGTTCAACTTTGAGGAAGTCCGGTGTATTTCTTATTGACAAAACAACGGATAGCATTATTGTTCAGGTATCTGTTCAAGATTTGTGATGTATCACAACTAGGTTGATCGGTACTAATGATTCATAATCTACCGGTACTAATGATTCATAATCTACCGACTGATTCCGACGCTGCTGTAGCATAACACTTAGCTGCGTGTCGGATAGTTACAAAGAATTGCACATCTCATTAATTCCAACATAAAGTGGTGCTTGTGGTCCCGTTCTCGTCATGTACGACGTGAAATGTCGAAAAGAGCGCTTCCAATAAACTCCATGTCTCTTGCCTGTAATTACTTTCCCTGTCGGGTAAATGAGCTCGGAACAAATTCCAAACGTTAAATAATGAACTTCGAAAGCGGTGGCAGCAAAATCTGTCAAGAGATTATTGTGAATGAATAAATTTAAGCTGCAAAAAAGGATTTGCGGGAAAATCAAATTTCTTTTGAATTTATCGTCAGTGAATTACGAAACTAGCAAATATTTGTTATCTTGATTTAATGGTGCAAACACTTGATATGTTGCTTTAATGATATCAGTTTACGTTGTACAACATTCACCAGAAGGCAATAATACAACAACAGTAGATCTCTGGTCTTCGCTACGACTGACAATTTTCATAAAATTACCTGTGCAGTGAAATACGTTCAATCAGTATTCGGTGACCCGTTGGTGTAAATACACCATCACGCTTTAGGCTTTCTCTCGTTTGATATCTACACGAACAGTCATTATCGTGGAAAGGTAGAGAGGGTTGGACGTACGCTGTCGCCTAGTTCAGTCCCATATTTAGATTGTGAAATTTCAGGTGTGGTAGTTTCGTTGGGAGTTATGAACATTGGAGATATACGACTGTTTATTGTGAAATTGCAGAAATTGCGAGTGAATCATTTGTGGTGTGAAAGAATTGTTACCGTTTTTGGAATGATGTAATGGTATATATTGTATAGAAAAGTACTGCGCGTTCGCCAAGTAGGCTTAAAGCATTTGATCGATTTGAAGGTGTAGGTTAATATACATACATATAGGTACATTTGGTTTTTGAATGAGTACAGTTGCGTTTAACTCTTATTTGGAAAGGTCAGTGTGTTTATATTTATGCTTAATGTTGGGTCTTCAAATACATTCACGTCACTCTATTTGGTTCCATGTCTGTACACATATTGTAAAGCAGAGCTTTGTAGGACCATATTTTCACATCTGTGAAAAATAGGATCTCATTCTTCACATGTGTGAAAATTAACATCTTATTCTTCACACATCACAGTCTTAGTCTTAGTTTGTGATCGCATCCAAATTTTGATATGCAATGAAATCATATTATTCTGTGATCCTCACGCACACCCCGTTTTTTTGCCAATCACATTCTTCTCGCTTAAAAATGTGACAAATGAGGTCCTATTCTTTACAGGTGTGTGAAAATGTGATTTGTGAAAATGTGATTTGTAAAACGTGATTTGTGAAAATGTGATTTGTGAAAATGTGATTTGTGAAAAATATTATCCTACAAAGCTTCAAAATATTGTTTGACCGTAGTTACATCTGTAAACAGCGTTTGTTTTACCGGAAATAGCAACAACAAAATAGAACACAACATCAACACAATAGAACACAACAGCAACACAATAGAACACAACAGAAACAAAATAGAACTCAACAACAACAAAATAGAACATCACAACAATAACATAGAAAATAACGTAAAAAAAACGAAAATGAAATCTACAAAATAAATAAAAACTCTACAACTACCACCGACAACAACAGTTAACAAAAAAAGAACCTGCAACAACAACAATTTAGACAAAAACACCAACAATTGACTCTAAATAAACACCAGCTCTAACAAATTTTTGTATTGCACTGGTTAGCGCTTGCTAACTCTTGTCTCTGTTCATTTTGTTTCCTTTAAAGCAGCATTCCAGAAATATGTTTAAAAAAAAACTTTGCTGAAATCGTTTCTAATTGACATCTTACCGATCAAAATAAAAAATAAAAACGCATTGAAATCGGTAAAATAATAATGTTTTTATAACTTTTTATCATAAGATTATCTGTAGGCGATAGCTGGTGATGCATCTGGCGTAAATCAGCATGTACATTAGTGTATATTCCATTCGTACCAAGCGTTTTCGAACATAGACATTATAAAAAGCCTTTCGTAAATAATCAAACAGTTTTCAGTCAAATACACGTCATTAATGTTCATTAGAACTGATGCCAATTTAAGATGTATTATTGATTTACATTCTATGGACTGTGGCTTTAAAGCACTACTCTATAAATGCTTGCCCGGGAAAGACAATGCAAAGTGGCGTAGGTTTTTATCCACGAACAGCTGTCGCCTTGACGAGAAGATTTACAATATGTGAAGTCCATAAACAGTTACATCTGCATTCCCCATGTGACACTTTGGGAACTGTCGGTGAAAAAAAACTATATATTAGCATTATAAATGAAATCCTCGGTACACACATACATGTACTAATTAATATATCGAGTGGATATTAAATACTTATGTGATCATCATTAAATACCAATATGTTTTTACGTTTCCCTTTTTTTTTTAAGGAATCATGTGTTGTATAGTTTCGGTACTTTGTTGTTGCTGTTTTACCATGGACTGCATTTCAATATTCTAGCTGTAAAACTTTATTGAAATTTCGGAAATCGTTTTAACTAATGACAACAATTAATCTGACAGTGTAATAACGTTATTACACAAATATAATTAATAAGAAACAATAAGGACAAAAGGTTATATACATGTACGCGTAGTCATAGATTTCAAAAACAATGAAATAAATGAGGTCAGAACATCACTATACTGAGTCGATAAAAGGATTAGGAATAGATTCTATTCACTTGGCGCGTTTTACTTCTTTCTTCGATAACTTTTATCAGTATTTCACCAGATAAATTATGGGGGTCGACACTTGAAATTTGAAGGTGACGATTTTGACCTCTTGAATTTAGACCGAGACTTGTTTGTAAATGTGAAAAGTATTAGCTGCCATAATAATAAAATATGCCACATACTATCGACATTCTCAGTATAAACTTGGGTGACCAACATGTCATCTTAAAGCGTAGCATCATCGAGTACGTGTTTACCTAGCCATTGTTTCTCATGGAAGCACTGTAGTAGCTCAAACATCAAATATCGTAATTATTCATCAATAAAGAGACGTTGGTTTTCATTTTCACTTCAAATCCATGTTTTTCTTGTAGAATATAACACCATATTATTTTGACTCACACAAATAAAAAATAAAATAGACATGACTTGTATTCGTTTTAAAAGTCATATTTTGCTAAATGTTCCAAATTTCTTATATACAAGGGTTGCCGTTTATAAAAGAAATGTAATAATTTAATAAGCTGCATGACATGTTTATGCCCTCGGCATCTTGATGCGGGAGGCATATAGTGATCATCCTGTCCGTCCGTCCTTCCGTCCGTCCGTCCTTCCGTCCGTGACAAGGTTAACTAGATTTTACCGTTTCGTCTAGCACCAACACCGCTTACTACAACACCTGGATACTTACACAGTTGTTGCTCATGACCGTTCCCTATCCATCCATATCACCCAACCCCACTTCGACCTTGACCTTGAACTAATTTGGACTTTCGTCTAGCATCAACACCGCTTACTACAACACTTGGATTATTTACACAGTTTTTACTTGTGACCGTTCCCAATCCACCCATATCACCCAACATCACGTTGACCTTGACCTTGACCTAATTTGGACTAAGAAATGGGCTACCCAGCACCAACCGGGGGCATGTGTATTTATCAAACACATATTTGTTAACTATTGTAGCACAGACTGCACTTTGTTTTTGAGTGTCAAATACTAGTATTTGATTTCGTCGAGAAATGAAACAGTAAATCCCTTGCTTTGCAATTATACTCAGTCCGACGAAACATCTCAAAGCAGGGGCGTTAATAGGCATACTTCAATACGCACGTGCGTATAACTCGTAACGCTTTCATGGCAATTAAAAGTGCTGCATCTAAAAAGAAAACCTTAAAGTGACTGTTTCACAGTTTTGGGTTGACAAAAGACGTTTCTCCAAAATGGAATTTTAAAACGAGAAATTGTAGAATCTATCAAAACGTTTTTGTCTGTTTGGTTCCAGTACATAATTATTTGATATTTATTATGCCTTTTGTCAGGTAGCAAATTTTTTATCGAAAAATATTCGTAAAAAGCTTCTTTGCAAACCAGTGTGTTTTCCAAACATTTAAATATGAACAATACATGCATTATGGAACAGTAAAAAGTAAGTTTTATAAATTAGTTTTTAGCTGTGAAACATCGAAGTCTACAGACCTTAGACACAATATCATTATTGTCCAATAGGTGATGTTATATCCTTTATCTGAAAAAAAAATCCTGAAAAAAGCTGGATTGTGATTAATTAGTATTATTAGAGATGATAATTAAATGGAACCTAAATTTGCAACAGTTTCTGTGTATACACTCAACTTCTGCCAAGGCACGCCCCTGCCAAAGAGTTATGGATCTTTGAGTCCGAGAATGCGACACGAGACGGTGGAGTATCGGAATCAGGCGTAACGAAACTTTGTGGCACCTGTGCGAGCCAGAACATAGTTATGTCTATATTAATTCTCATTGATTTTTAGATGCCCGATCTATTCCATTAAATAGCTCTGATCGATTCCAATTAAACCTAGTAGTGCGGATGATGAATATTACTATTTATTGAGTGAAAAAAAATAGTTTCAATATAGAGTTTGTTCAATACACATGTATTGACTGCAATGATTTGTCGTTAAGTGAATAGAACGACTTCGATTGTGTCATACGTGAGTTATGGACATAAGTTGTAGTTGTTGTTTTTAAATCATCGTAGTTTAATTTGTGCGAGAAAAGGGGTTTAAATTACGTTTACTCTCTCAATATAAAGGAATGCACGTCTTTTGATTACAAGTGTCAATATAATGTAAGTGGAATTAAATTTTTCGGAACTTACAAGTCGACATTTTTAATTGTTACCAAGTAGTTTTGAAACAGAAAAACATGTTTTACAGTGTATGCGGATACATTTTAGTAATCTATCAAACTCGGTTTAATTCACAAACCATTTCGTACGTTTTAATTCCTCGCTAAAAAAACATGCAGGGTAACCTTATCTCGTAACCTTATCTTTAACGGGTAAAAAAACACATTTATAAATTCATAAAGTTAAGCACTTCCCCAAATCTACACAGTTGATAAATTCTATTAAAATATTGCTATATTATAGCAATACGCATGCACGTTGTTTTCCTTCATTTTGACTGTACCGAACTCACATGGTTTACCTACTCGTTTTGAGACAGACAGATAACAAACAATTTGACAGTGGTCTGAGTATAACGAACGAACAGCTTACATTTTGTGTGCGCGTTTGTCCTATATTCAAAGTTTTAATCAATGTATTTAAACTTTGTCACACACTGACTTTTTATGACTGTTAACTATCTAAACACAGTTCAGTCATAGATAAATCTTTTCATTTTAGTTGTATCTCAATCTTGCATGCACAAATGTTGGAACGTTATATATATATAGCTATTTACCAGTGTTGTATATTGAAGATTTATTTGAACGGTGTATTTTAAGAACCCATATACACCTAACCTAATTTTACTTACTCTTACTTTTGGTTGTAAACATTGGACAAAAATCAATATCGATACATGAATATACCTAATTCCTTCGCACACAGTCACGGGAGGTAATACCGGATCGATTTAGTAACTAATAGTGTTGTAAGGTCTTCAGTGCGTTAAAACAAATATTTGTTCAAATATGGCGTAAAATCCATCAGCGTCATTCACGAATGTGTTTGGGTAAAAATTTTCTGTGATTACTTCATACAAAGACGATTAGAAAGTATACAGTGAAATTCAATTAAACTCTCATTGTGTTGTGTGCTGTACAGACAGGACTTTTCGTTTTTTATTAAAACAGAGGCGTGCCACTCTACTTGCCGTAAGATTTCAATAGTTTACTGCGGTAAGGTATCTTTATATTATTCGTAAGGTATCTATATATTATTCGTAAGGTATCTATATATTATTCGTAAGGTATCTATATATTATTCGTAAGGTATCTATCTATTATTCGTAAGGTATCTATATATTGTTCGTAAGGTATCTATATATTATTCGTAAATATATTTTTGTAGTTAACAAATAACTGAAATACGTTAAAAGTTGAATATAACCGTGGTTTCATAAATATTTAACTTAAATATATAAAACTTGACTTATAGATCTTTAATGAACGAATACATATACTTGTAAATACATTAAAAACGTAAATACATTAATTGATTACTCAATTTCGCTAAAAATGCGTAAAATTTTCTAAATATATTTAACGAAATCTGTATTAAATATAATTGGTAAAAATATGGCATTCATTTCTAATTCATTCGAAATGTAAATAGGCAAATATTTACTTTTTATTTGGAGCAAATACCATGTGTATTATAATAAGGTACCAACGCAGAAGACTTTACTGAGTCATTGTGTAATAGAAAGAAGGTAGTGATTGTCAAAATTAGCATTAGCTAAACAAACGGCTAAGTTGGTGATTAGAAATAAAACAGTGCAACCCAAATCTTTGAGTGTCAGATTGCTATTTTGTTCATTTGCCCTAAAATTTAAAATAAATAATAAATTAATTACTGAATTTTTAGCCAAGTTGTGTTTGCCTTAGTGCTCTTATTGTCCAAAAAGGTCATGTAGCAGTCGTTTTTGTGTCGTTATATCACTGCAAATAAAATGCCATATGTAGGATATTGTTTTACTAGAAAGAAATTAGGACCAACACACGGCTAATACAAAGGTCAATATACGTTAATACAATAAGTCAATAATGAGGTTAGTTAGTGCAAAAGGTGAAACATATACCGTTATTACTGTTATTATATTTCCGGCATGCATTCTTAAAGCCGCAGTCCATAGAATATAATTCAATGCATCTTAAATTGGCATTAGTTATTATGAACGTAAATTACGTTTATTCGACCAAAAACTGTTTGTTATTGAAGAAATGCATTTTATAATGTCTATGTTGGAAGACACATGGTAAGAACAGAATATGTATACACTGATGTACATGCTGATTTACTCCAGAGGCATCAGCAGTTATCGCATACAGAAACTATACGATACAAACGTTACCAAAACGTTATTATTTTACCGATTTCAATGCGTTTTTGATGTAATTTGATCGCTAAGATGTCCATTAGAAACGATTTCTGCAATGTTTAATTTTATTTACATATTTATGGACTCCTGCTTTAATAGAAAGGAACCAAAGCTATCATTATACACCCAATAACAGATAAAACTGGGTCAGTTTTACAGTAATCACCAAATATGATTTTGACACTGTTCTTGTTGTTGTGGAATTTCCAGTAAATTCCAGTCCTTAACTTTCGTGTCTCCTGTCAGGCTATTTTAGTTTATGTCATTTTAGATTTTACACAAAGTGACGTGTTTAAAATAATGCATACTGGAAAGGGATGGGCGGTTGTACGAGGAAATACTGTTGGCTTTCCTTTCTGTGAATCTAATTAAATTTCAATATTAACCTTTTGACCTTTTTAGTGTTGTATATCTTACAGAGTGAATTGTGAACGTCATTGCTAAGAGTCAAAAGCACACCACTGGATTATTCTTACTTCTAAGTGATAACGAAAGTTTATCTAAAATTATTGAAGTTTACAGTTCGAGAAATTTTTCTCATACGGAATATACCTGTTTTGCGTGAAATTCAATTGGTGATTAGACTGCATTGTGACAACATTGCGTCGTATATACGTTCATGATGTTGGATGACTAACGCAAAAGAGCATTGTGGAATAAGTGGAATAAAACACTTCATAGATTTGTTCTTCACATCTTAATATAAAAACGTGTGAAGTGAACGCTATGGCGGGACCTGGCACAAGTATGTTGGAAGAAAAAGAAACGGAGAGTAAAAAAGAAAAGCGCAAACCGCCTAAAACGCTTCCTAAACCAAAACGTAGCCGTCAGTTCAGCAGGGACGGGTCTTTGACGGTAAGAGACTTCATTAATTCTTCTTTGTATCTTGTCATTACCTCCTCGGACATCGTACATAGTCTCTACCTTCTCATTTCGAACATCGTGCCCAGTCTTTACCTCCACATTTCGAACATCGTACCCAGTCTTTACCGCTTGATTTCGAATATCGTACCCAGTCTTTACCGCCTCATAGCGAATATCGTACGCAGTCTTTACCTCCTCATTTCGAAGATTGTATCCCGTCCTTACCTCCTCATTTCGAATATCTTTCGCAGTCTTTACCTCCTCATTTCGAAGATTGTATCCCGTCCTTACCTCCTAATTTCGAAGTATTTCAAGCTAAGTTCGTGTATAAGTTGCACTCTTTCCTCCTTCGAAGTAGTCCAATGGTGTAATAAGTTAATAACTATGTGGCCTGGCAACTACTTGATTGTCTTCTGTTTTACCTAGTTCCACGGAATTTTAGGTGTTATTGCGTTTTCAATCATATTCGTCACATTGAATCTTAATTCATAGTGTGCGTACTATAAATTGTAAGGAACGACACAGGATCGGGAAATGTCATGGACATTATTTTAAGAAGGATTTATTATTTATTATTTATGTCCTTGGTTATTTAATTCCTGATAAAGCAAAATAATTGTGTAATGAAATATGGGAGGATTTTATCATAACCACTATTTTAGGATGGGCTTTAGTCTTATTAAAAACGTTAAATGGAATTAGTGCTTTTTTTATATGTGCTAAATTTGTGGCAGCTAACCCATGTAAAAAGTAGCTTAATATTTGATCAGCGCCAAATGCTGTGTTCTTTACCCAAATTGACGCGCTATTAAAAATGGGAATATTAGATTTAAATAATGCTAAGTCACGGGTAATGACTAATGAATACGTTGAACTAGTTAGTAAACAATGAAATAAAATATTGGTATTTTAAAAGCATGAAAGTAGAGAGTTTAGTAGGAGGACCAGTTGTCAAATCTAACCAAAGTATGGCGCGGAACAGTTTTATATTGGTCAACAGACCTTTCAAACAGTCATAAAGTTGTGTCTATATACGGACTAAGATTGTTATTTTGAAAGAAAATGGACTTATTTCATCGGCTTTTGTGTACGTGTATACATTCACATGGTGGACTAAATACATCGGCTTTTGTGTACGTGTATACATTCACATGGTGGACTAAATACATCGGCTTTTGTGTACGTGTATACATTCACATGGTGGACTAAATACATCGGCTTTTGTGTACGTGTATACATTCACATGGTGGACTAAATACATCGGCTTTTGTGTACGTGTATACATTCACATGGTGGACTAAATACATCGGCTTTTGTGTACATGTATACATTCACATGGTGGACTAAATACATCGGCTTTTGTGTACATGTATACATTCACATGGTGGACTAAATACATCGGCTTTTGTGTACATGTATACATTCACATGGTGGACTAAATACATCGGCTTTTGTGTACATGTATACATTCACATGGTGGACTAAATACATCGGCTTTTGTGTACCTGTATACATTCACATGGTGGACTAAATACATCGGCTTTTGTGTACATGTATACATTCACATGGTGGACTAAATACATCGGCTTTTGTGTACATGTATACATTCACATGGTGGACTAAATACATCGGCTTTTGTGTACATGTATACATTCACATGGCTGTTTATTGCTGTACTAATTAATGTCAGTCGTAAATAATAGCTGTGTGCGTCCAATACACCTCAAAGGTCGGTTAATTTGCCTCAGGCTTACTAAGTCGCCATATCTAATATGATACTAGTACTCCAAAAAGAATCATTATTTCTGGTATGTATAAATTACAAAGATCGGCAAAGACTTATGCTTGTTACAACGAAACGTATATCACAAATAATCTTAACTGATAGGAATTATTGATAATGAGCATCGTATAACGTAATATCGATATAGGTAACATGTAATCTGATCGAAGCAATTGATTAATTGATCGCTAGTCAGTAATTAGACTTATTGTTCGGATGATATCAGATACACAAGGTAGCGTTGAGATATTTGGGAATATTTGATTTTTGTTGTTTTATAACAATTTACGAAGGCGGTTGACAAAAGATTATACAAATTATGTGAATATACCAAATTATGTGAATATACCTTTACATATTGATAATGCAAATAGTTACTTGTTATCTTTGAATCGCTGGGAAAAAGTCTCAATGACTTTTGCACACCCCTGTACAATTTTCTATTGCATCTTACGAATATTGCATTAATGCTCCAGTATACCAAACGTCCCATTCCTAACATTTAAGGAAATCATACAATTATAAACCTAACCAAATCTAATTTCGTTAAATACAGGCACATCATTGTCAGGTTTAAATCCTTGACTGAATTATCTTTCAATTTGTTTTGTGTTTAGTGAGTGAAGGATTTTCAAAGAAGACAACTATACTCATTCAAATGACGGTCGTCTTTTGTAAACACAGTCGTGGAGTGCACGATAAAGAGTGTAAGATGACTTTGGTTGCCACGTAACTGTTGGTTTCTATACGAAGCAATGCACTGAAAGAGTGTTTTTGGGCGTTTTAATTTGGTGTGGTATTTTATTTAAAACTTTAATCCAAGCAGTTGCGATACCGAAATTTGAAATCTTGATATTGCATCTGGGTTACAACTTTTAACAGGTTTGGGATGGGCGCTATGACCTTTGTTTTGGGCAAAAATATCGCTATACATTAAGTACAGGGGGAATCCATATGTAAAGTCATATTTTGGAAATAGTGTGCATGGCGTTAAAGCAATTTTTCTTGGAGGTGCAGCCTTTATAAGACATCTGCTACTGAAGGTAAAATATCCCTGATTAAAAAAAATATATATTCTATTTAATTTTTTTCTTGACCCAGACTGATATGCGTGGGTCGGGATTCTCAGTCCATGGTGGTGTTGAATACATTTATTATGTTACAAACCACACACTGGGACACAGGCCTGCGTTCGATCTGGTGTGCTAAATATCCCGGTGAACCTTGGATGCTGGTTCCTCCACTGCGACCATGAAATACCGAACAATACCCACGATTTGATGCCTTTCTCCAATAAATCATATCCCCCGAGTATAACAGATATGCAGGGTTTACATAAACAAATAAAGATGCAGTGTTTATCAATTGTTTGGAATAACGCTGGATCTCGACCATCTGGGAAATTTCATTGCAAACAGAAGCCATCGTTCCGCAGATAGCGACATTGGTTTGTTAATGGTCGATACACGTATGGCAAACATAATTTTTGTTATTGTCTGTTGGAATGATGAAATTTCACTCTCACGATAACGTCTTAGGGGTTGGTATGATACAGAGCTGGAGGCCCAAGTTCATCGGGCTATGTTTGTCTGTCTTAACGTCCGTCCGTCTGTCTTGTCGCTCTTTCGTCTGTTTGACTGTCTGTACTGCTTTTACCGACAATTGTCAGAAACTGGTGTTTAATCTGGTTCAATTTCAGCACAAAATTAAGACCGAAGTTAAAATAACGTGTTATGCAAAAACTGCCAAAATTTGCAGCTTTTTTAAGAAGTAAATGGTATATGACTTACTTCCATAATGAATATTATTTAAAAGTGTTAAGTCTTAAGGTAAAGAGTGAAACTACATACTTGTAAGCCTCAGTTTATTTTTAGGATCGTAAAATGTGTTTTTATTTATCTCAATCAGCGAAAAATCTACCGAAAAACACAGATTAAAAGTGTTGAAGCTATTTGCATTTTAATTAAGTTTCCGTGATTTATTTGGAACTATCTGAATACTGTTTAGATACTGTGAGTGTTCTAAAATATATCAGGTTATCACCGCTAGTGCATGCGGACGACTTCATAACGTGCAGGGACGCCGAATTATTGATTACAGTAAGGCCGTACCAATGTGATTCTGTGTTTAGCGTCCTCGGGCTGGTAGGTTTTTGGATGCCTGAACGAAAAAAACAACAATTTTGAATATGCGAAAAAAAGCAGAATGTGTATTAAAATAAATGGGAAAAAAGAAAAAACAAAATTTTAGGTGTTTTTACCAATATTTGTAAAAAAAATAATGTGCAACAAGTACATTTACACTGTTAAAATAATGTGTAAAAGTATGTTTTCAATATGAAGAGGATATGTAGAAGTTTTGCAAGTAAACATTTGCTTTAGCTTGGACAACTGCCATGAATAAGTTGTGCAAGAAGAATGTTCTTTTATCAACTTGGTGTTAATTTTTTCCTGCCTGGTTGGTAGGTTTCGAAAATTCATGGGGACGCTAAATAGAATCAAATTTGTATGGCCTAATTGAAATTGAGTTTTCAAAACTCATTTATTCTTTCTATTTCACCGGATCCCCCCGGGGAGAGGAATCTGTCACTTCTAACTTGGAATTTATTTCATTTTCGGCACATTCAATGGATGTCTATTATCAGCAATTTGTTTTCGGGAAGTGAAGGAGTGTTAACTACACGAGACGGATTTGAAAGATTTAAGCGTCCCTGTTCACCGTCTCTGTTTGTTGGCCCGACTTTCCGAGAGTTTGCGTGTTTCGGTGGTTGCCATGGTGTTCAAACTTGAAATAAGACATTTGTCTTTAATTGCCTTTTCAACAATGTTTAATTTCAAAATGTTTTAAAGTTGTTGTTGTTATCGTGACAGAATTAGTACTTGTTTCGAAAAAGAGTTATTGTTTCTGGTAATACTTGACATGAAGTGTGTGATAAACTCGCTAAATGTGTAGCTTGTATCTATTTTATCTGTTAAATGATTCGAGGGTGACGTGATGTAATTGGTGAGAGACATTAAAAAGGTTCGCCTGTAGTATATAATCCTGGCATAATTTGTGTGCATACATGCCACATAAAGGGCAAATATTGTGTTCCGTTATGTCCCCTTTTCCCGTGTGTTCACTTGTGTCCCATTTCCCCATGTGTTCACTTATCTCCCCTTTCCCCATGTGTTCACTTACGTTTTCTTTTCCATGTGTTCACTTATGTCCCCTTTCCGGTGTGTTCGCTTATGTTCCCATTCCCGTGCGTTCACTTATGCCCCATTTCCCGTGTGTTCATTTATGTTCAATTTCTTCATGTGTTAGCTTATGTCCCCTTTCCCCATATGTTCTCTTATCTCCTCTTTCCTCATGTGTTCACTTGTGTCCCCTTTCCCTTTTGTCCACGTGTGCCCCTTTTCCCTTGTGCTCTCTTATGCACCATTTCCTTTTGTATACACTTATGTCCCCGTGCCCATTTCTGTGTATTCACTTATGTCCCCTCTCCCTTGTGTTTACGTATGTTCCCTTTCCCCGTGTGTTATGTTATGTCCCATTTCCCCATGTGTTCACTTACGTTCCTTTCCAGTGTGTTTACTTATGTCCCATTTCCCCATGCGCTCGGCCTTTCTTGAACCAATACTGTCACAATATATAGAGAATAACAGGTTACTTACCAGTTTGGTTTTTGTGGCAATTTGTTAGCCTGGATAAAAAAATTACTTAGCGAATCGAACACAAAGGGTTTTCGTAGGGTCAGCTTTATCCGATGAACTAATAATAAAAGCTGGTGTACCACAAGGCTCTGTTTTAGGACCATTGTTTTTTCTCACATACGTGAACGACATAATTGAAAATCTGTTTGCTGATGACACGTCTCTAGCATGTACAACGTCCACGTTAAGTGACTTAGAAGGCATTCTGGACCATGACCTTTCTTTAATTAGTCAATGGTCCAAAACCTGGTTAGTGGACTTTAACCCAAATAAAACTGAGGCCATTTTATTTTCATTATAACCCAATATTAATAATCCATGTTTGCTATTTGAAAACACCCCCATCCAATTTGTACAGACACATAAACACCTTGGAATTACTTTTAGCAACGATGGTAAGTGGCACGCTCACATCAAAAATATTACGACTACTGCTTCAAGCATCTTAGGTAATATCAGAAGACTTAAATTCGCAGTATCCAGAAAAAACCCGTAATCATTTATATATTTCCTATCTAAGACCAATATTAGAATACTCTTGCGTGGTTTGGGATGGTTGCAGCTTATATGAAAAGCAAACGTTAGATAACATTCAAAATGAAGCTGCAAGAATAGTTTCTGGCCTAACTAGATCGGTTTCATTAAGAGAATTGTATACAGAAATTAACTGGTTAAGTATAGAAGATCGAAGGCGTTATATCAAACTTGTCACGATATACAAAATGCATCACAACGATTGTCCTGATTTTCTCAGAAAACTCTTACCTAATACTGTAAATCAAGTGTCCTCGTACAACTTAAGGAATTCCTCAGATTATATAACTGTAAGAAGGAGAACTCAACTTTACTCACAGTCTTTTATTGCCTCTGCTATTGATCTATGGAATAATCTGCATATAGATTTACGTAACATTGACTGTCTATCTAAATTCAAAAGTTCTATACAAAACTTGTTATTCAAATGTAATAAAGTTCCCGATTATTACCAGGTTGGAAAAAGGTTTGAATCAGTTATGCACGCACGACTCAGAAATAATTGTAGCCATTTGAATTTCCATTTATATCAAAACCATCTGTTAGCATCACCAAAATGTGCATGCGGCTATATTTCAGAAGATGTAAATCATTACTTTTTGAATTGTCCTCTTTTCAGAAACCAACGACTACAATAATTCCAAGAGTTACACTCATTTCCCATACTTAACTGCGACCTGGGCCCGTATTCACTAACCCATTCTAAGACTTCAGAATAAAGAATAGACTTAGACTGAAGAAATAATCCACGTTTGTTCACAAATATGCTGGTACCAAAGTCGCTTATGTCATTAACAATTTGTTCTATATAAAGAATGTTATAATTCAAGTTACTGAAAACAAAGTAAAATTCAAATGAACGGCCTTTTTAGAACAAAACAGTTTTAAGAATATTCTTTATTCTCAAGTCTTAAGTCTAAGAATCGTTTGGTGAATACGTGCCCAGATTCTTTATGGCAATACTGAATTACGTTCTGATGACAATATAACTATATTTACAGCGGTCCATAAATACATACAGACGACAAAACGCTTCAAACACACATAATCCAATTTGTGATCATTCGAACTATATTACCAGTTTATCAATTCTGGTTTATTACGGACAAGACAATACAACATAAACATTTTTTTCATATATTTAAATGTGTTCAGGATATTACTTTGAAGTTCTTTAAGTCTCTTCTTTGTTTTTAATTAGCACGATCTATTTGTTTTATGCATTCTCAAAGTTTGTATAATTTAGCTTCTTAAAATACCTTTATTTCCTTAATTTATTATTCAGTATGTTTACCAAACCAACCAACCGTATGTGTGTATTTGTGTAATTCTATATATTTAGGGACGAACCGCCAGTAATGTTGTAAGAACTTTTGGTTCAACCCTTTTTCCTTTGTATGATGCATTTGTTCATTTGTACTGTGGTTGATGTAAAATATACTTATACGATGGAAATAAAATATGTTTAAACTAAAACTAACTAATAAAAGGTTACTGCCTGGTCTTGTGTAATATATCAGTTGAGGCTTAGAATAAAATAACGGCGAAGCTTGCCGCCGAACCTGATATATTACACAAGACCAGGCATTAACCTGTTTTTCTATTTATCATACCACGTTTTTCTTAAAATAACACCAAACGAGCTGATTTTTTTACATATTTAAAAACTAAGAGCCGCGCTGATTTTACTGAGCCGGCGTGTTCAATTTTTGGTCAAAACATGTTTGAGACTCAACATAAACTGATTTTGTGTAGTGACTTTTAGTTCATTTATTTAAAATGTATTGAAATAACTGTGTATGGATGATTTATTGTTCCATTGATGACGTCATACCACTACCAAAATGCGGGTTTATGTGAACATTTAAAAAATAACGTTTTGTGTTTTATTACGATTAAAAATAATAAACTATATACGTTCTTGGTATCAAATTGTTTGTTTTGTTAAATCTGATTCATTTTTACTGAAAATGTTGACTTTAGAAGCGGATTTCGAGTAATATGACGTACCTCCAAACATTGACTGATATAAACGCTACTGACCTGATATAAAAAAATATATCAGGCACCTTTGTATCAGGCCGATATCAGCATAGTGGTATGATAAACCAGTTTATTTGGTTGTACCTTCATTTTAATTTACCATTGTTCACAAAGGCAGGATTTAAATGCCAGCATTTTAATAGTGCAGTAAGTCAAGCTTGAAGACGATTTCTGCAAGTTTTTTTCCCCTCCGTGAAAATTCTTCATTTTCACATATTGTGCAGATCGTTCAATGCCTAATACAATGAAACCTAAAAAAAGGGGGTTACCGCTTTATATTTTTTTGAAAATGCATGTAAATGACCTACCCGGGAATGCATTTTAGGAAATGTTGATGCTGTTTTTGTTTCAGCAAACAAAATAGTATTGACCATTGATTGGTAAAAAAATAACACCCTATTGGTTGAAATGGGTAATTGACAGAAAGCAATCCGTTACATAGTGAAAAAAAATAATATTATATTTGCCAAAAAAAATGCTTTTTCATCCTTTTTAACGAAAAAATTCTACATTTTGTAATCATATAAAAGTTTGGTTTTGACTACAGAAAAAAATCTGTTCCGTGAAAATTACTGAATTTTCGATATTTATTATATAATAATATTCTTAACAAACTGCAAAAAAGAAAACAGACGATCACCGTGCTTGTTTTCGAGAAAAAAAAGTAGTTTACATGTGCGTATTGGACATTTGTCTGTAAAAAAAACAGGATGGAATGACAGTCATAATTTATAACAATACACTTATAAAAGTATATAGATATTTATTATTTATAATTATTTTAGTAACAGCAGTTAATTATGACTATGTGCAAAACGTATTTACAGCCAAAACACTTTCACAATAATCGCAAGCATGTGCACAGCTATGTGCGAGTCCAATGTTCAGTCAGCGTGTTTTCAGTGTATTATCAAACTTTCGCAAATAATATCGAGTCACAAGACACTCCTACTATGATCATGGCAATAATTATGAATGTATTTGATTCTAGTTGGTAATTACAGTGTTCACAATATTTAATAAATATTATTATCTGTCAAAACACTTCCCATTATGAAGATTTAAATCAACTCCACTGATGCGCGAAAAGATGCGCAGACAAAACTACCGAAATTGTCTTTAACTGTTTACATTACGCTTAGCTTGTAAGACGAGTGCGACTATTCAGGTCAGCCTTTAAATTTATTTGCTATCATCCACCCTAGTCAACGTACGCATCCTTACAAAGCAGTTTAACTCACGTTAATGTTTGAATGCTCAAACCTATGTTCAAACTCATCGCAGCGGTTACTCCGCTATCGGTTAACGGTAACCACTCCCATCACAAGTAAAATCGTTCCAGATCTGGAAGGATTACGTGTTTGTAGTTTTTACTTACTTAATGCGACTCATTGCAATTTTCTACATAATTCGACATTTTATATATCGTTTGCAGTCAATAATGAAAACAGAAAAAGAAAATAACTAATTAAAACCATAAATCATATCTAGAAGATTTACATCGATTATCATCACATGTTTTGTTATGACGGCAGGGATTTGATTAGAGCTATGCTCGGAACAATTCAAATATCTGCGCGGAGGATGACCCATGTTATCGTCTTTACAGCCAATGGGACCAATATCCGGTTAAAGTGTGGTAAACTCCCATTGAAAATTCGAGCTCATGCGGCGACATGGGTGTTTACCAACCAAATGATGTGATAAGTGGGCAGTGCCGGACATTGTTGTATTACACTGGTCTGTCAAGTCTTGTGTACGCTGTTTAAACGACCGTCTAATAGACGTATTAAAAGTATTTGTTTGAACACAACTCTGTTTGTAAACTTATCGAAATCGTTGAGAAATTTGACTTCAAATTCACGTCGTTAGAAAGTTTATTAGAACGGAGTTATGATATTCACTTGCAACGCTGTTAAGTATAAATGGAAGCTTTTTTCCATATGTAAAACATGAGTTATTCATGTGGGCCTACATATCAATCAATAAAGATTCGGCTTCAGCAAATTGCTATAAATGTCGTGAACAATAGGTAAAAAGTTTAATACATTTAATAGCGATAATCACTAAATGTTTTTACTAAAAACATTTAGTGATTATCGCTATTAAATGTATTTTGGTTGACTTTCAATCGTAATACGATACATTTATCTTGATAGACTTCCTGATCTCTGTCGTTATCATGTCTACTTCGCAACCGAGCCTTTGTTTTGGCGTCGGACATTTTTACCGCCGGGGTGCCTTGGAACCCCAGCCTAGTTTTACATTCCAAAGTTACTAGGTTCTTGTTCTCTCTACAAACTCGAAATTTGCCATGTTTTGGGGAAAAAGATAACTGAAGTCTTCACCACTGTGTGTACGTTATTTAAGGCTTGACTACGGAATCCGGTTAGTGCCATATGGAATATCGTGCCTCTTACTGCGAGGGCGAGACACGAGAATTGCGCGAAACACGAAGCGAGACACGATATTCCCGCGATACACGAAGCGAGGCACGATATTGTAACACGAGATCTCGCACTGTCGCAGTAGCCCATACCACGATATATCGCGGCAAAATATCGTGTCTCGCTTCGTGTTTCGCGCAATTCTCGTGTCTCGCTTCGTGTCTCGCGGTAAAATATCGTGCCTCGCTTCGTGTCTCGCGCAATTCTCGTGCCTCGCGTTCAAAGGTCGAGACATGAGATGCGAAGCGAGACACGAAGCGATACACGATATTCAGGCCAGTCACGAAGCGAGGCACGATATTATATCGTTCAAATATCGCCCGAATATCGAGTATCACGGTAAATTTTTAAACCACGATACTCGACACACGAAGCGAGACGCGTGAATCCGGCGACATGCGAAGCGAGGCACGATATTATATCGTTCAAATATCGCTCGAATATCGAGTATCGCGTCTACAGGTGCACCAGGAATTTATCACGCTAAAGTTGTTTGATATTATTTTGTAAAAATATGATGATGATGATAATGTTGTTGTTGTTGTTGATGATGATGATGATAATGATGATGATGATAAGTAACACCGAAGTTGAGTTGACACCAAAGTGCGTTGCTGCATAGGACAATAGGGCAATGCACCTATCTGCTTTAGTGCATGATGCAACCCCACGTCGTGTTGACCTACATACAGTGTGTGAAAGTTAATTTGAAGAAGGCCTTTAGTACACAACTATTTAACAACGCAACAGAAGTAATTGCAGCCGCAGTTTCCTCAAGACGGATGTGCGGACGGACGGACAGACAGACAAAGAGACAGTCTGACAGAGAGACAGACCGTTACTTCTACAGCAACAGGCTTTTCATAAAAATAAACAATAAGCATAAATAAAACGTAGTCATCATTATAGTTCAAACAGAAACAGTTATCAAATCGAGTAGAAATAGCCACAAAGCAGCAGTATCATCCAGGCGAATGGGTGGACTGACGGACAAAGAGGCTGACAAACAAACAGACAAACAGGCAGACAGACAGACAGACAGACAGTGGGCCGTCATGGACTGGGCCGTCATGGTCTGGGCCGTGAACGACTTGGGCCGTCCTGACCCGCATTCGTTCGTTAGGAAAACGAGTGTTTCACTGCTTTGCTTCCCTGCTTTCAAACCGCGAGACTCGATATTCGGGCGATATTTGAACAATACAATATCTATCCTCGCTTCATGTGTCGCCCGATTCTCGTGTCTCGCTTCGTGTTTCGAGTATCGTGGTTTGAAAATCTACCGCGATACTCGAGATTCCGGCGATATTTGAACGATATAATATCGTGCCTCGCTTCGTGTCTCGCCTGAATATCGTGTATCGCTTCGTGTCCCGCTTCGCATATCGTGCCTCGACCTCTAAACGCGAGGCACGAGAATTGCGCGAGACACGAAGCGAGGCACGATATTTTACCGCGAGACACGAAGCGAGACACGAGAATTGCGCGAAACACGAAGCGATACACGCTATTTTGCCGCGAGATATCGTGGTATGGGCTACTGCGACAGTGCGAGATCTCGTGTTACAATATCGTGCCTCGCTTCGTGTCTCGCGGGAATATCGTGTCTCGCTTCGTGTTTCGCGCAATTCTCGTGTCTCGATCTTGCCGTAAGAGGCACGATATTTCATATGGCACTAACCGGATTCCGTACTTGACGCTTTAACGTAGCATGTTCATGTTATAATGACCCCAGCCACCAACAACAAAGCTTTGTAGGATCATATTTTTAACAAATCATTTTTTTTCACACGTCTGTGAAAAATAGGATCTCATTTGTCACATTTATAAGTGTGAAGAATGTGATTGGCCAAAAACGGGGTATGCGTACGGTTCACATTTTTCAAATATTTTATGGTTAAATTGTATCGCAACAATCGATGAAATTATTATTTGGAGCATAATTATACAGTACTCATAATAATTTTTATCATCATCATCATCATCAACATCATCATCATCATCATCGTCATCATCGTCATCAATTACTCTCGTCATCACCATTATTATCATTACAGTTAACGTCATCATCAGTATTGTGATCACTATGAGAAACTAAGCACTATTTAGGAGCAATATACTAATGTATGCATGCGCTAAATCGTTAGTCAATACGTTTTGTACGGTCTAATTATGATATAGAAATGCATACTCGCGTACGTCCATACAAACGTACACTATTTTAATTGGGATATTAAAAATTCACGCATCAGAACGTACGTACAAACAAACGTACTATCGGATTATTAAAACCAACATAACCATGCATATGTCCGCCCGCACTAGAATATACGTATACACGGACGGTAATATATTGACCTTATTAGAACCTCCGCACATGTTGGTACGTACGTTTGGACAGTACATTATCGTACTGTGCCGTAACTAACCGTATCTAACCGTACCGTACCGTACCGTACCGTACCTTTCCATACCATAGCATTACACACCATACATACCGTACCATAAATCACACCCTTATTACAGTGTGAAAAATAGGATTATGTTGTAACAAATTCACTTTTTTTGAAAATTTGAACACTTTTTTTCATGTTTGAAGAATATGATTTGAGTGCTTATCAAAAACTGGACTCAATCACAAATTTCACAGAAAATGTGAAGAATGAGATTGCGAGGTGTGAAGAATTAGATCCTATTTTTAACACCTGTGAAAAATGAGATCCTATTTTTCACACGTGTGAAAAATATGATTTGTGACAAATATGGTCCTACAAAATATGGTCCTATTAATGGGGAAAAATGAGCAATGAATGGGGAAGCTTGCAAACATTGACAACGTTTTGATTCTATTGATTCTATATAGCGTCTTTTGAAACAGTCACTGCATTAAATAAACGAATAAAAAACAACAACAACAACAAAACACAACAAAAACATGTCAATCTGATTTAAATCAGTTCATAAAAGGCGCTACGCTTGCAGCATGCTCTTCCGATAGAAGGGCATGTTCTGATGACCAATCAGCCAATCTGAGACTTGCTTTCATGGTCTTGAAATTTAAGTAGACACTTTTTATTTCGCAGTATATCTGTGCATTGGGCGTTGATTGACTTGATCACTTAAGGTTATTGAAACATGTATTTATTAAATGTCTTCCAATACGAGTCTTTTGAAAACAGCACATCAATGAAAGAATTGTGATATGCACTGAAGAAACACTCGAAATACACCCACTCAGTGCTTTGATTATTTACAACGTGAGCTCGACAAAATAGTTTGCTTCGAGTTAAGTTGTTTACTTCAAAATTACGTGTATACATGGGATTACCCCGTTGCATTGGGACCGTTATGCACACATGAATACACAGTTCGGTCTGCCTTTAAAGTCTCGTTTGTCGGCGTGATCGTAATCGAATCAACGAGATTAAGATAAGATTTAGCTACTATTACGACCATTCCTTACAATTCGTTTTGGTTCTTTAAATCTCTTACGATTGCGAGATTAAGCAATTATTCGAAAAAGAATTGTTTCATAATGAGTATTGTTGTCCATAATACTTCTTTAGCTGTATTATAGACGCAAAAGCCCTTATTTTAGATTTATCTCACCTTTTTGTGTAAACGTACATGCATACTCATTTAAACAATGTTATAATAACCTAGACGATTATAAACAATTTGGTTGTGATTTTGTATCAGTTGTGAATTTTCCTTATTTTCGAGGAAGTTAATGCTATGTTTCATTAATAATTCATATTAAAAGTGTATCGTTTAGTTCTTGATGATTTTTTTTAATAGTGTGGGGTTGTTTGTTATAAAGTACAAAATGTACAAACCGGTCATCCAAAGTCTGCAGTATATGAATCAGGAATACATGAAAGCGGTTACCCTAAAACACGAGCCGACGCCGCTTGCGAATGGAACAGCTGCTGGAAAACCTAAACACCCAGTAGACAATGTTGTCGACAAAACTAATGTTGACGGAAACTCGGAAGTACTGCTTATTAAGCAGGAAAAGCGCAAGAAACAATGTCGCAAGGTGAAGTATTCAGATAGTTCACGTTAGAAATGTATTGGTAATTGTGGGGTAACTGTGGGGTGTTATGAAAGCAATTTGTGTAAATCTGATCGAAGCTGGATATACTATATGGTTGATTTTTTCGTCGTCGGTTACTCTGTACTGACCACATTTCTACACAGGGGTAAAGAACATTAAGAGGCGTGTCGGGGGAAAACCGGGCTTAATGCATGTGCGTAAAGTGTCGTCCCGGATTAGCCTGTGCACCCCGCACAGGCTTATGCGGAACGACACTTTTCGTTTACAGTGGATTTATGTTTAGAAGAGACTATCTCGAAACAGAAAATACCATAAAAGCGGAAAGTCTTGTCCTGGATTAGCCTGAGCGGACTGCACAAGCTGATCCGGGAACACACTTTACGCACATGCATTAAGCCCGGTTTTACCACGACACGCCTCATAATATTTTATTTTGTGAAACAGAAAGGTAGTACCGGTAATTGTGATTTGTATTATCTATACTGTTAAAAAATGTCTATACGGTTACTATACCAAGTCCTGAACACTAGCACGTGTTAATATAAAAACAATTGCGAAAGGCGTTATACGTACTCGCGTTTTTAATGTGAAGTTTAAGTTTTATGTACATACATCTACTTGAAAATGATTTCGTATTTTGCCTATATGTACATAATTAGACACTTAACACATTTTCAATCGCAATTATTTTTGTAAAGAATGACCAATGTATTCGACTGTCGATGTCATTGGTATTACTTGGGAACATGGAACTACACATGTACACGACTTTGGCATAAAGTGTCATATAAATAGATCTACATACCTTGGACATAAGCGAAAACGTGCTAGCATTAAAGTACACTGTATTTAGTCAAAAGAATTACTCATCTTCTCTCGCATATATCAGGAAAAAAAAAAAAAAAAAAAGCTTTGTTGACGGGAAGTTATCATCAAATGAAAACAAAACACTTTACATTTGACCCGAAATGACGTCATTCCAACAGACATTTCCGTTAGAGTCGAAAAACGTATGCTTGTGACATTTGAAAAAGCAAACATGCGCGTGTCGTTAAGTAAACATTTTCCCTGTCTATGCTTGTTTATGGTGAGCATGTTCGACTGGTTGAAATGTCATGTCAATTTTGCGGTTAAGCAGAGAATAATTGGATTGAGATACAAATGTACAAGTATTTTGACATGGACGTGAATCGAATGTATATAAGAAGTTGCAAGCCTTATGTTTATTTCACAATGTCTACCTGGTTCGGAATGGTGTATGGTATGTTTGAGTTTGCGGTAGACCGCATAGCCTCCATAAAACGTTTTAGTTGCATCATTTTGTCAACATCCTTCTTACGCCAAAAAACTCATCACTTGACCAACTTGCTTATAAAGAACATAGTTTACATATATTATCTATCGTTGTTTATTTGACAGAAGGGTTTGCTCCGATTTCATAAATCAAATAGCAAATATTCATTTTAAATGATCACATTTTTAACTTCGAACGATGATGCAATTTTAGAGAGTCTTGTACGTGATCATTTTAATGCATTAAATTGATACATGTACCTTATCTTATGTCTAACTAAAAGACGTTGGACGTACGCTACAATAAGTTTAAACGAACCGCTTTGTGTTTAAAACAAGGTTTTGTTTGTTCATCAATAAGCAGGCCAGTGTACACAATATTTAATCGACATACAACAAATCTTAACTTAGAAGCTTCCATTTTTGGGGGGAAAATAGAAAATAACATTTATTTATATTTCTGTGTAGAGCATTACTTTTATGTAAGAGATAAATTGCCGTTGGTTGTGTCTATTTCTACAATATGGTTACAATGTTTAAAAAGAAACATGGATCGTGTTTTGTTACATGTAGATATAATTCTAATCATCTTTGTGTATTAAATCTTTATCACAATTATACACATGTATGCACGTATTATGTTTGGGTGCCGTACGGCAACTTGAACGAACGCATCCGCATGACCTGTGAACCACCCCTGTACGTCGGTAAACCAATTTGCAGATGATAAATCAAATTTCAGAAAAAAACATGTCGGTCAAATTACTTATTACCATAATTTATTTACAAAAACTCATATCTTTTAAGGTAAATTTCAACATTTAAAATGTGGCACAAGATACAATGAAATTTTGTACGTATAATGCGCTGTTACAAACGATTCCTAATGGCAGTTATTTGGCCAAATTAGTGTGAATTTGGTTAAGAATTTAGAAAAATCAGTAAAATTGGCAATATTTTATGTAAAAAAAGTACTGATCAATTAATGTTTTTGCAATTATTAATGTACGACCTTACGTATCAGCCATTCTTCTTTGTATACCTGCTTCATGCGTTGTTAAAATGCACCAAACACGCGTTATATTGTTATTTTCTTGGGACAATATAATGTAAACTACTTTTTAAAACGGAATGGATAATAACCAAACTTACAAACGTACAAGAGTGCCTTATGTAAATGCAATAAATGTATGCATTTAAACCATTTTGAGCGAGATTTTAACATTGTTGACCACAAGAGTTCACTAAAGCATTGTGCAGCATTTTTATGAAAGTAAACATTGTTAAGGTTCTTATCACAGTAATACTTTACTGCTGAATACATTTTCAAAGGGACTGTCAATATAAAAACTGGAAAAAGTGCGGTACCAGATCTGATTTTAAATGAATTTATAATAAATGGCAGAGATGAAATTCCTCCGTATTTGCTTAAATTGTTTAACAAAGTATTATGTCTTGGATATTTTCCAGATAAATGGACCGAATGTTTTATTGCACACATACATAAGAAAGGAGATTTAAATGACCAAATACTTTTACAGTGATAACTATAGGCAATCAAACTGGGCTGAAAATTACCATGTATTGCTGGAAGCACAAGCTGAATGTCGAGCGAAATCTGGAACAACAGATAACGTATTTGCCCTTCACTGTCATGTATGCACATGAGTAGGAAGCATTTTAACATGCCTATATCAATACCACTTGCACCTTTTGAGTACAATACATCCTCCATGTCATTGATATACAAAGAAAAAAGAATCGGGAACAAACCATTCGCCTTATCTTCGACCTAAATGACTCTCGATGACTCTCAAATGCAGTTCCGATATCATTATGATGTCTTACTTTAGTGAACACATGAGTATACATTTCTTACTGTAAAACGTCGTGAATACCGAGTCTGTATATTCTGTACCAAAGATATCCCTTTCAATGTAATCAAATGCCTTTGTAATGTCAATAAAACAACAATACAATTGCTTATTTTAATAATAAGAAAACAACAATAAAATTGCTTATTTTAATTTAAAATATGTTATTAAATGATGAAGGACAAATAGGTGTCAAAATAAGCACACATAATGACTTTATATTATCAGAGACAGGGATACTTGACTTTTTAACTATGAGTAAAATGAATATGATGAAGTACTGGTTTCAGGTGATCTGTGCTCCAGAACATAAATTCATTAAAATGATATATAAAATGATGCTAGACGATATTGAAAGTAATTCCTTAAAAACCAACTGGGCAAGTCAAGTGAAATGTATTCCAAGTTCATTGGGATTCTATCAAGTCTGCTTGGCACACTGTGTTGGTGATCTCAATGGTTTTTTCCCTGTGTTTAAGCAAAGAATTACTGACACTTTTGTCCAAGGTGTAGAAGGACGCATAAATGGCTATTCAGGGGGATTATTTTATAGAAATATATTCTGTTTTGAACTTCAATTTTACCTTAAATGGGTTACCATCGAGAAGGGAAGGTGGAATAATACCGATATAAGTAATATAGTGTTTGCCCAATTTGCCCTGTTCTCGAAGATGAATATCATTTTATTTTTGAATGTAACATCTACTCACAAACAAGACAAAAATACAATACATATAAATTATATCAGTATATTATAGACGTCACCCAAGCATGTTAAAAGCCACGGAGTTATTTTCCTCACAGAATCCAAATAATATCAAGTTACGAGCTGTTTATGCATGTAGAGCTTTTGAAATGACAAATACTGTCAGTACATGATGATTAATGCTATTTTATTAAGTTACATGCACTACAGATCACTTTTATTAATACTATGCATATTACTTTAATGTTTAACTTAGATATAATGTTTGCAAAGCATGAGAATACAGTACCGATAACTTTCACGTATTACTTAAATATACATTATTTTCGTAAAGCATGAAAATACAGTACAGATCACTTTATGTATTACTAAGATATAAATTATGTTTGTAAAGCATGATAATACAGTACAGATTACGTTTGTGTATTACTTAGATACAAATAGTTTTTGTAAAGCACGAGAAAACAGTACATAATACTTGTATATAGTATGTGCAGATATATTTAATGTATTTCTCTTTCTTAAAGCATGATAATATTATTTGTTCCTATTTGTATAATTGTTATTCATGACGATCATTGGCCATGTTAGCCTTATTCGTTTTTTATACGCTACATTATACAATTTTTGAATAAACTAAAATTTTCTTCTATTACATATAATAAAAATATGTATATGTAATGAAAATATGTAATGAAAAATAGCGCAAAACAAACCATCCTTTGCAAAAAATATCGCGCAGTTTGAGCTTTATCCAGTTTAAGTTTGGACTTTATTTACACATTTTCTTCAAACAGTTCGGCTATATCCATAAATGAGCATACCATTCCAAGATATAATTGATTTTAACCCAGAAACCACTACGGTATCAACTAATAAACGTTTGAATGCCCTTCTAGATAGATATCACTACTCTGTAACGGTTTAGTTCACCAATTTGTCGATTTAGATGCCAAAAATTTAATAAATACGTACATTTTTGGAATATTTTGTATTTCCCCCAGAAAATATATATTTCTTCTCAGTAAAACGTAGATTTATGGCAATACACTTAATACATAATGGCGTTGGACATCACTTTATACATGTGTACAATAATGTGTGTATATATAATGACTAAAATCGCCGAAAAATTCAAAATATGTACCTACCTGTCAATTGCGGACGATATGTTTTCTCTGAAATTTGATTTATCATCTGAACATTTGTTTACCGACGTACAGGGGGGGGGGGGGGGGGTGAATACGCATTTCAGATCGAGCTTATACGGCTTTGTCCTAATATTTTATCTAGTATGGTTAAACAACGAAATTTATATGCATATCGTAAACACTTTTCAGATAAGATTCACAAGTGTCCCATTGTCACATAGATAGCGACTCCGGTATTATATCACCGAATGTCGCTTCGGGCCGTTTTAGTACATGTCGGGGATCCCGCGTTTAAAGTGTGCACTGGCGGAGGAAAGCGATGTTTAATATTGTAAATAATAACTAGAATGAAGAGCTTCCCAATCAAAAAGAAATAAAAAAGAATCATTCATGTTGAAATATTTAATTGGATGGCTTATTCATGTTAAAATCCTGGTAGCTCGAGAGCCACTCCTGCCTCAACCATCTCCAAAACCACCGCAAGTAGTATACATTACATATTCAGTGTCAGTGCGGTCGTCATCATCATCACCCTAATAATTATTGTTATCAGTGGTAACGAATACTACCACGAATAACACCACCTCCACTTTACTATAAACTCGTGTGTTTTCATACATTTGAACCTGTATTTCACTTTTCCCACACATATTACATTGATATACATACATGTACATACATAAATTGACCACGAATAACACCACCTCCACTTTACTATAAACTCGTGTTTTTTCATACATTTGAACCTGTATTTCACTTTTCCCACACATATTACATTGATATACATACATGTACATACATAAATTGACCCTAAATGGTTCGCAGCAATTCAGGCCAAGTGGCTGAATGTTTTGAAACGTGGCCGAAAATGAAATCCCCAAGTGGACATGTTACGAAATTCTTTGGAGTTTTACTTATAAGCTAGTCTTGTAATGCATACTTGTTAAATCACCAATGTCTGGTATGTGTGTCCGTGTAAAATATCAAGACCGTGAAGTTAATGAGAATGTGTTAGAAACGTAAAACGGTCGCTGTTAAGACAGCATAAGAAATTGATTACGAACTCCCTAGCCTGACATCTAATCCACAGTCATCAGTCATTGTTTGCCTCTTTGATAGCTTGATGACTTTTTTACATGCCATAGTACATTTAAAGACCAGTTGCGAATCGCTTAAGTGCACGCGCAAAGCGTGACCTACCGCTATTTGCCGCCATTACAATATGGCGGACAGAACGTTGTATTCTTCCGCGTGAGTGAAAGTGGAACTATTTCGATCCACGGATGTCGATCGTTAACAGTCATTGACTGTAATTGCCTGATGGGCCATAGGAATAAATCTTAAATAATTACGATCAAAGACAATTGATTTGGCTGGGTTTGCACAATTTGCTTTGGTATGGTTCTAAAAAAGGAGAAGTAGTCATTAAATGGCTTCTCTAGAATCACAGAGTGACGTAACAATGAAACGAGTATCAGTAACAGTTTACATTTGTAAAAAGTAATGCACACGTATAGTGTTTCAATTCATGTCTTTTATTAGAAGTGTTTTGTCATTTCAAATAACGTGATGTTTTTCGAAGTTAGGCCTATTCCCACTGTTAAACATCTACAGTATATGTAAACTGGGTGTATCCGGATCACAGAACAGCAAAAGTAAACAGTACAAAACAACTTATACATGTCACTTAATTATGTACTTATTTATATGCTACATAAATAGACCTAGCCAGTAATGTAAAGGCAACCACTTTTGTGCTGAATGACAACTACCAGTATACGCATTTAAAGAAACACCGCTTTGACTATAAAGGGATTTAAGCTTAAATTTGACATTGGATTTAAAAATACACTTAGTAAACTGTGTTCCTATCTTGTGAGAAAACTCGCATTTACTTTCATCAACGGAACATGCTTAGAAGCCATTATTTAAACGGAATTAACCTTCACTGAGTGATCTGTGTATTTTGCGGACATTTTGGCTTTCTCCGCGGAGTCCCCAGGGAGCCGTTGTCGTTCCAATCGAATACAAGTTATTACTTAGGCCAATGGAAAGTTATCGTCGATTTTCGTTTTTTAGGACGGGAGGCAAGGCAATGACATAAGAGAAATGTAATAGGACCCTGATTGTGTTCATGACGGAAAATTAGTTGTCGAGTGCATTTGACATAATTAACACGGATTTGTTTCAATCATTTCAGGCATTCAATGACGACTTTACACCAACATATTTTAGTTCCGTAAAGATGTACCCAGAATTTATAGTTTGTTTTCGCGTAAACCGTTAGATCTTCTATACAAATAGTTAACCTGAACATGTAAGCTAGTTATTGTTATACCCCCATAAAATAAGTTGGGGGGGGGGGGGGGGTATATAGGAGTGAGCGTCCGTCGGTCTGTTGGTTTTTGGTTTCCGGATGATAACTCAAGAAAGGCTTGACATATTGTGATAATTTTTGTCCACATGTGTAACATCATAGAATACAGAGTTATGGCCCCTTTTCGACTTAAATTCCCTAAAAACATGGTTTCCGGATGATAACAAGAAAGGCTGGGCATATTCAAATAAGTTTTGGTACACATGTGTAACATCATAGAATACAGGTCAAGTTCGATGTTGGTTACAAACCACTAAATTTTGACAGAGTTATGACCCCTTTTCGACTTAAAATTCCCTAAAAACATGATTTCCGGACGATAACTCAATAATGGCATGACGTATTCAAATAATTCTTGGTATACATGTGTAGCATCATAAAATACGGGCCAAGTTCGACTTTGGTTACAGACCACTACATGTTTGACAGAGTTATGGCCCTTTATTTAACCTCAATTCCCCAAAAACATGGTTTCCGGACGATAACTCAACAATGGCTTAACATATTTAAATAATTATTGGTACTCATGTGTAGCATCATAAAATACAGGTCAAGTTCGACTTTGGTTACAAACCACTAAATTTTGACACAGTTATGGCCCCTTTTTGACTTAAATTCCCGAAAAACATGGACAATAACTCATGAAAGGCTTCACTATTTAAATTATTTTGGTACATAGGTGTAACATCATAAAATACAGATCAATTTCAACTTTGGTTACAAACCACTAAATGTTGACAGAGTTATGGCTCCTTTTGAAATTAAATTTTTCCAAATACACTGTTGACCATTCACAAATTAAAGCATTCTTTCTCTGTGCATTCCTTTCGAATGGATGCCATAGTTTTGTGACAAGGCCATATTGTGGGCGTATATCCGTCACTCATGTGACCATTCTTGTTTGATCAGTTTCACAAGCAAGTCAGGTTTAAGTCTGTAATATCGGACTGAGCTACGCCCCTGGCAGGGATCGAGTCAGAAGACTGAAGCCTGTTCTAATCATGACAGTAAAGATTCAATAAGCGCACAGTCCAATCATTGAAGCAGAGCTAGATCAAACAAATGCAACATTATTATTGTCTGCGTTATCCACATTGTAAATAGCTTAATAGTTTATTGGCATCGGCGTCCTCAATTATAAAACACGGGTATTGATCTCGCTGTACATCTCATAGTTTCTAACCCAGCGTCTTTATTGGTGGTTATGCATTTATATAACGTCTGAACCCTTTCTGTACTTTGACTTCTGCGTTACTATGTTCTATATAAATTTATTATTAACCTCGTCAATTAAGCATTCTTGACGACGCTGCACGTTAAAATAGTCGGGCAGTAATATTTTGCATGTATTTTTTCGAGAGTTAATATAATGTTCTTTTTATATGGCGATCTGTAAACGTCATCTTTGTTTCTTAAGATTTTATTCAGCCGAATCAAATGTATGTTTACATATTTTTATATAATATACAGTAACACAAGAAATTCAGCGATTAATTTGCAATAATTTAGTGTAAAAGAATGTATTGATCATTTAATTTTATCCCCTCCTCCGTCCCGCCTGTTAGTTCCATACGTAGCTCCTTAGGCATTCCATCGTAAAGAAAAACAACAAAATTTTCGTTAGTGCCGGAAGTTACTCTATACGCATTTCTTCTTCACAAAAAGCCGCCAAAGGTTCGCAAAGAAAGAGTACCAAAGTCTGCAAGCAGACGAACTAGAACACACGTTCTGTCCATACATTACCAAATGTTTCCTGAGATAAAAGCGTTGTTGACGCACAGAATTTACAAAGAGGTCATATTTCTGCTTGCCCTGTCTACAGTTTGGACAGTTTTAACACCCACATAATTGGTGCCTTGCTTTCGCGGAGAATGTATTACTCCGCGGAAAAACAGTTAATGTCAGTTCTGAAACAGTTACATTCTGGAACAACATCTTTAAAAATAGGCCTTGCTTTGCATACTTTAGTTTCTTTTGATTGTATATCTGTAGGGGTGTCACGATATTTGAAATGCATATCGCGATATATTTCGAGCTTCGTGATTATGTATTTACTCGGAACTAAGCACTATTTTAACAGGACTTTTTTCTTATCACTATCCGTTGTTGATGACAGGCGCAACAATGGCAACCTATAAACAGAAGACAGAAAAGCAAAACAATCATGAGCAAAACCCTCAAACTGCCTGTCATGGTTGTTTGTTATATTTATTATGTTACATGTGTACTATCTTTGAACAGAAAATAAACAGTAAGGCCTGTGTTTTAACTAAAAATCACTCCGAGATCGCAGACCACCACCAAGGCACCTAGCTCAGTCCCCCGTGCGTTGTACAACTAATGAGTTATATAACATAATGTGGAAATATACCTATCTCCCAATAATAAAGAATTCTTTTAAAACAAGCATGGATCAAGACGGTGATCCGGTTCACCACCATGGTAAAAAAAAACTAAATCCCGTCTCTACCTGACTTTGTTGAGACCGTTGCCCGAAACACACACTTTAGTGTTTTTTTTCCCCAAACTCAAATCGCTTGTTCGTTGATCCATGTCCAACCTTTCAAGAAAATTTCACGCAAGTTCGATCTTTTTTTTTCGTGTTGTTGCTCTCGAAAAAATGACTAACCAACACCGGCAAAAACAACCTTTTTGGCGGGAAAGTACATTGGATAGTCGAGTTCACAAGGTTAAAAATAGTCCGTTTGGACGCAGCACCTGCGCAGCGTGATAGTCGCTAATGAAACTCGTGCAGCTGGTAAATGAAATGTGCCTAACTATGGCGGAATTGGCTGGCTAATTTCCGAGTAATTGGGGACAGTTCGCGTCTGGGCAGTATCCGATAATATAAGATGACCATCCAACAGCTTTATGACAACGTCTTGAAGCTGTAACAGTAGAACTAGCTTTATATAAAAAGAAATATATAGAAAAAGTAGGCCTATGGCATTGGCATGTAGCTGATCTCGATTGTCTATTAATGTTCATGTGACTGAATATGAATCTTTTACTTGGAAAATTCATTCTGATTTTTATTTCATCATTTATGAGATGTTTTACTGTTGTTCGTTTCAGAATCCAAATGAAAAGATGAAATATACAATACCCGAAAGAAAAACAAAAACAAAACCTACATTTACTACCAGAGTGTCATGTTGTCAGCTGAAAATTATACATGTTTTCATACTAAAAGTTAGAAACACGAAGACGGCGAATTGAAAACAATTAAACGAATATTTGACACGCAGAATTTGCACAGTTTGTTTCGATTTCACACCGCAAATATTACCATGCAGTGACATAAAAAGATTTTTATTACGACATCTACTTTCACTTACCTGAAAATGGATGACATGCTGGATCTAGATAGCGTTAATATTATTATGTTCTACCTTGCCATCATATTTTTATGTAAAACGAATTGACAACCAATGGTTTAATGTCTCATGTTGCGCATTGTAGCTCCATAAGTTGTCTTTATTTGGAAGTCCGATAAATGAGCCGTGCATGCACAAAATGGCTATTCCTACCGGTATACTTTGTATAGTGCTTGACATATATGAGGCACTTTCAACAGCCTAGCTGTTGGGCTAGCTCACTAGCGACGCGGTTAGAGTGTGTGCCTCTCACGCAGAGAACCCGGGTTAAATCCCCCATAGGCGCTGAGGCCTGTTTCACCGTAACGTGCTTCTTACAGTAGTTGTGTTTTCTATTTATAGCCGTTGAACCGGAAGAACCACGAGGATGGCGTTGGTTTCCCGCGCTACCCGAGCCACGGCACGAGGTCGATGTCGATACGCAGCCAGCCGGAAGACCCGTGTTACACGTGCCTGCGAACCACCGTGCACTGCTATAATATAATCATCTTGGTATGTATCAATGTAATGATGCAGCTGGATCACAATCTGTTTTATATTAAAGTAACGCACGCTGCTATTAATATGTACATTTATTTATTGGTGTATGATTAAAGAGTTAAAGGTGGTGTACACGAGATCTACAACTGAATAGTAGAGTAAATCATAATTAAAAAACCTTACCACGAATCAATGTCAAATTAGAACCTAGATGTTTGCAAATGATTAAATCGGTATTTGATCAACCGTATTTATACATCAAATACTATCGCCATTCCAAAATCAGTTTGTCGAATTTATAGAAAACTGTGTTTATTTTGCGTTGCTCCATTAAATAAATTAGCACTAAACAATATGACGTCAATTTAGTTAATGAGGAATAAATCAGTGACGTCATTTTGAGCAATTCGAGAAAAAGGTGATGTCATGACGGAATTATTCTTATATCACGTAACGATAGTGTCAAATATCTATTTTGTTTGCAAATCTCATAATATTTTCGATAATAAATACATTTTATGATTATCTTTCTCAATTTGTGATTGATAGCCATTATTAATTAAGCAGTGTTTAAGTCTGCACGCGTCAATTTATATCTGTGGTAATCTTTTTTACCTTTACCTTTGACCTTTCTGGTCTGTCAGACAGGTTTGATCTTTATTCACTGCTGCAGTTATCATTACTGATGATAACAATTCAATCAGTTTGGTTAAGTGTGATTTGAAATTTGACCTTGACCTTCCGGGTTGGCACAGATTGGTGTGACATTCAATATGACCATTGCCTTTCTCTTTTTTGGCAGCGCTGTGTTTCAATTTGTGACCTTAATATGACATCGACCTGTCTGTTTTGGCAGTACCGTGGTGAAATGTTCGACCTTGACAATGACCTAGAGCTTTTTGGTTTTGCAGTGCTGTTGCAAAAAGCGTAATTTTACAAAGACCGCGACTTTTCTGTTTTGTCAGCTTGGTGTGAACTTGGATTTGACCTTGACCTTTCTGTGTTTTATTGCAGATAATCGGCCTGGGTGTGCTGGGTATAGGTATCTGGCTGCTGGTGGCGGAGTTCAGTGTTCGAGAGGTGTCCATGCTGATCGGCACCAACTTCTTCGAGCTGGCCACCTACTTGATGGTGGGGGCGGGCGGGGCCATTGCCCTGCTGGCGTTCTGTGGCTACTGCGGAACCATGCGGGAGGATAAATGCGTTCTAGCATTTGTAAGTTTGGCTGTTATGGCGTTGGTAGTGTTTTATAAGTAGTATTGAACAGGCACTATATGATATACTGTTTTATAGTTTGGTGTTTAACTATTGTGTAACATGAACTGTTGTGTAACATGAACTGTTTCTGATACATTAACTATTGAGTAACATGGACGTATCAGTCTACATTATTTTGGTGAAAATAAAACGCAAAATTGTATGGGTATTTGGTGACAGCGAATTAACAATGTCAGTATGGTCAAAACTAGGTTTATGTTTATAAACGATAACTGAGTGTAAACTGCATTTCAATTATTTTTGTACTATTTTTCCTAATATATGTGTCTAGAACCTCACAGAAACGTTCTTTGTGGGTATAGATCGTTCGCCGCTACCAGATGTTTATTTGATAAAAATAATACTTCTGATTGAACATGTTTTAATAGACTTGTAATTCACTGTTGTTGCTGCTGTTGTATTCCAGTATGGCGTGACATTGTTAGTGACAGTATTTACACTGATTGCCAGCAGCACACTAGCATTTCTGTCCCTAGGGGTAAGTCCACCGCCTTGCTTTTCTGTCCTTAGGAGTAAGTCAGCCGCCTTGCATTTCTGTTCTTAGGGGTAAGTAAGCCGCCTTGCGGGTAAGTCCGCCGCCTTGCATTTCTGTACTTAGGGGTACTTAGTGCACTTCTGTCATTAGGGGTAAGTCCACCGCCAGGCGGGTAAGTCAGCCGCCGTGCATTTCTGTCCTTAGGGGTAAGTCAGCCGCCTTGCGGGTAAGTCCGCCGCCTTGCATCTCTGTACTTAGGGGTAAGTCCGCCGCCTTGCATTTCTGTCCTTAGGGGTAAGTCCGCCGCCTTGCATTTCTGTCCTTAGGGGTAAGTCCGCCGCCTTCCTTTTCTGTCCTTAGGGGTAAGTCCACTGCCTTGCAAATCTGTCCTTAGGGGTAAGTCAGCCGCCTTGCGGGTAATTCAGCCGCCTTGCATTTCTGTCCTTAGGGGTAAGTCAGCCGCCTTGCATTTCTGTCCTTAGGGGTAAGTCCACCGCCTTGCATTTCTGTCCTTAGGGGTAAGTCCACCGCCTTGCATTTCTATTCTTGGGGGTAAGTAAGGCGCCTTGTATTTCTGTCTTTAGGGGTAAGTTAGCCCCCTTGCATTTCTTTCGTTAGGGGTAAGTCCACCGCCTTGCAGTTATGTCCTAAGGAGTAAGTCCACCGCCATGCTTGGATATCTGCCAATCGTTCTGTGAAAAATTTTATGTGTATTTTAAAATACCTTAACTTAACAACGTAATTTTCTCACAATTAATACCAGACTGATAAAAACATAGAATCTACCCTTAATATTATCTGTTTTAATAATCGACAAGTGTGACAACTGTGCTTGAATTTTTTTCTTTGTATTGGTCTATTTTTGGAGTTAAATACTCTTTATTGTTACATAAACTTTAAAAAGTGAGCATTTAGAAATAAAAGTTCATTCTTTTATTGAAAATAAAATAGATGAAATATGATTGTGTAGTTCTAGTTTTAGTTTGATCCGACTTTATCTGAGTCCAATACAAGTTGAGTTTTACTAACTAAATTACGTATTTGTAGATGACGGTAGCGGTTAAATCCGATATGCAGGAGACGTTACGTTATAGCTACGGCGTTGATTTACGTAAAAACAGTCAAAACCGTCTCATCACAGACGCCTGGGACTCATTGCAACGAAGTGTAAGTCAATTGCTTCCGTCATAACCGCAGTGCATTGCAAACATGGATATACTCGGACAAATTAACCTGACATTGACCTTTACGCGTGAAAATATTACAAATCCGTTACGATGGAATATATTGGTTTCCGTACTGGAATCGAGTGACTGTAAATCTATGTACTACTATTTTACTGAGAGTACAGTCATGGTAACAATAAGCACGTGAAACACGTGCACGAACAAAGCCGAGTACAAATACTAGAATAGGAAATAATTCAAAGCGCGATTATGCTAATAGTTCATGAGTGTCAGGTAAATGGGTTCGAGCTATACCATTGCAAAGGGTATTGTAGTCACATTGTTTCCATAGTAACCGTCACAGTTTGCTGCCGCATTTACCATACGTGATAAGAAGTGCGTAAATTGTATTTAAAGTATTGAACCTAAACTTACTGAAAGAAGTTCAATGTTTGTTTCATACCATAGGGCATTCAACTCTGTGTTCTAAATATGTAATAAATTGAGGAATTACGCACAACTTTAACAATGGTGTCTTCAATAATGAATTTATTTGCCACGTTTATGTGAACAAATTACTACATTGCGAACTATTGTAGAGGAATTACTGGTGATAAATGCTATTCTAAGGAAATTTTTTTTACATTTGACATACTTTGAAACTTTAAATTAAATTGATCTTTAAAGTACACATTACTGTTAGTGTTGTATGCCAGAAATGCTTTTTTTAATAAAACATGTGGCGCGGCGTGAGAAAACCGGTCTTAATGCATGTGCGTAAAGTGTCGTCCCGGATTAGCCTGTGCAGTCCGCACAGGCTAATCCGGAACGGCACTTTCCGCTTTTATGGTATTTTCTGTTTCAAGGAAGTCTCTTCTAGACATAAATTCACTGTAGGCGGAAAGTGCCGTCCTGGATTAGCCTGTGCGGACTGCACAGGCTAATCCGGAACGACACTTTACGCACATGCATTAAGTCCGGTTTTCCCACGACATGCCTCATATCGTCCCTAGAAAGCCAGAAGGGGCTATCAGCATTATTTGCACACACGCTTATGACACCTTCTGGCTTTCAAGGAACGACATTTATAAGTTATAACAGATCAGAACATAAAGTGTCTTAAGACTTACGCATTTACAGCTCATCGTCATATATGATAAATAACACAACCAACACATGCCGATATTTATAACAACGCGCGTAAAAATACAGTGAACATAATTTACATATTTTAACGGTACTCACAGTTCTGTACAGTGTATAGTGCTTTCAACGCTTTGATTATTTTATTATTAAGTGTTTAGAAGCTTTCTCGACCGTCTAAGTAATCCAATTACGTTTGAATTTTACTTTTAAGTAAATACTAGTGCATAGAAGGTTTAAAGTCGTGGCGTGATGCCTGGCTAGTTCATCGCACCTTGCAAGTTCAATCCGTATACACAGAACATCTCGTTTAGAGAGATTCTCAGAAATATCTCGTTCGTACTCTAGGCTTTAGAACCAGGGATGTCAGTAAATTTTGAAAACCAGCTGTCAACTGACCCTTTACTTGACATTTTGAGGGGTCAAAATGAAATTTCAGGGGTCAAAATATTGAAGTCACCGGAGTTGTGTTCCTGCTTATTTGTTTTATAATGCTCTACAAATGGTAATTTGTGGTAACTTAATACATGGTAAGGCAGTTTGCCAAAAAAAACACACCTTAAAGTGGCGTTATAAGCCACAGGATTTCCACATCATAGGCGTTTAAACTGAGCGTCTGTCTGTCTGTGTGTGTTTTCAGTTCGAGTGTTGCGGGCCTCACGGGGACGCTAACTCCACCAGCTCCTGGGCCTTCTACAAGCTGCATTCCCAGTGGTACACGCAGACCAATATGCGTGAGTAAATCCCTGTATTTGTTTCCAAATTGTGAAGGGGCGATATGAAAGCAAATTGTGAAAGCCTTAAAATGACGTATGTTTTAAATACTAAGTGTTTATGTTGTTAATTTTAGAAGACCACGCTGAAAAAAAAGTTATGTTCTAGCTTGAAATTCTTCTTGAAATAAAGTTATTATTATTATTATTATTATTATATTATATCACATTTGACTCTTTATTTCTGTTAATAGCACTCTGTCTGCAACCTAAATTATATTTGCAACATATTTGATTGATTTTGGGCAGAATATTTATATTTGAGATCCAGCAGATTTGTGAAGTTTCATAGCCAAAGGAAAAGCCCTGTATCCTGTTTGTAATATAATTATCGTATATTTTCGTTTATTTATCGTATAGATCTTGGCCTTGTATTGTTGTCCGTTGATTTTATAGATCTACGTCAAATTGTAGGACACATTAAAGTATTAAAAGTCGTTCATGGGTATATGCTATATAGTGTCTGGATGGTGACCTTGCATTGTCGTCCGTCCGTCCGTACACGTGTGCCAACGGTTCTAAAGGTCAAATTTAAGGACGAAATTTGAAGATCAGGGCTAAAGACAAAATGATTTAGTCCTGTTAAAAAAAATAGATGAAATATATGGAAAACAGACGGACGAACAGACGGACAGAGACAGACAGACAGGTTTATTAACGTCTCACTTTTGTACATAAAACACATATAAATTCAGTATAAAAACATGATATATATAATTGTGTAAAAAACCACTCGGAATAGAGTTTTTGGAGACGAACATTCTAAAAGACATTTAAAACACACGAATGCTTATAAAATCATAAAGGTATGCTTATGACAAAAATAAACGAAATAACATACGATATTCAAGGCAACAATTAGTAATCTTAAAACAATCATATAAAACCCGTAGAAAATATGTGGGAGGATATATCAATAATTTTAGTACTGTACAGTTCTAATATTAGTAATAGCGGACACATTAATAATGCATGGTGTTAATTTCTATGATTCATAATTTTGCTCTAAAGCTTATACATTATGAGGCTTTCAAAAGCCCGCCTACATACAGATGTCAAAAGCTCGACTTTACAATCAATAGATTTGTATTTCAAAGTTAAGAAAGCATTGATCCTTTGTTGAACAAGTGTTGAAATCATATACGAGAAATATGTAAAAAACGGTTTCGGTCCGATAGGTTTGATGAAATCAACATTTAACACCCGATATAGGCCTACCTCGTGAGTTTGCTTTCAAATTGTGTTGTAATTGAATTCTCTCTTTTTCTGTACATGACCAAGAGCTTAGGTTTTTATAAAAATCCGCAATAATTGAGCGTTTCAAAATATACACCTTGTCGGATTTGTTGGTGACGTACTTGTGTTACAGTCTGTCTTGAATTGAATACAAGTGAAGTTGAAATCCGAAATAGAATGTTTTCCTGTACACCACATTACATTAAAGGGGCTATGTCAACGAAAACTTGCACTTTAAATGATATTAGATGAGAGAAATGTGCTATACTAAGATATGTGCATTACATATAATGAATACTATAATACATAATGAGATATTTTATAAAAACAAATCAACAAAAATGTTTGAAAAAATTAAAACCCCAAGTAGGTATCGAATTCACGACTTAGGAGCCATACGAAGTGAATGACAGTAGACAGCGCTTTAACAAACTGCACTACGCGAGTTTACTATGTGTATACAAAATGCTCACAATTCTGGAGTCAAAATGTAAACATGAAAAGGGCCGAACAAACACGACCCATGTTAAAAAATGGATTTTTATCTCAGAATCCGAAAGCTTTTCCCATTATATGTACCTTATTTAACCGTTATTTTATGCCACTATTAATATCTTAACTTCAGATTTTCTAAGGTAATTACCCCCTTGAGACCCTTTTCGTTGACACAGTCCCTTTAAGGAGGGAACTGTTTATGGTGAAAGGGAAACAGGATGCTGCTTAAAGGGAGCAAGGAAGGGACGCAATACTAGTTTCATTACAATATAAGTAAGTTTTGTGCCAAGTAGCTTGTGATCTGCTGGGGTGTATTGCAGAAACATCTTAAATGAAATCTTATCATTAGCCTTAACATCGTCATTTTACTTAAGCATTTTATTTCATGCATACATTAAATTCTGCTAGAGGTTCACTAATTATCAACTTATTATTAACTACTATTTACGTAACTGTAGTTGGAATCATTAATTTATAATTATGTAGTTTTAAAAATATTACCTAACAAAAATTGGAACTCACGTGAAAATATTTTAAGATAAACTGTCTGGATTATGGCCCCTCGTCCTAGATCATTATTTCATGGTTGTTATAATGTATATGCTATAAATTATTTATTTTACAAATTTTCATACATCCTCACTGAACTTTGTCATTGAATATTTTTAAAAGATTATAAACTTAAAAAGATATTCACCATTCCTGTGGCCTTACTTGTCCATCCCAGACAGAACTGGTCTGGAACCAGACGTGGCCATGTGTTAGAATCCTGGTATTTCGTTCTATATATATGTGGTCCCGGAGTAGCCTCTGTAGACCGCACAGGCTAATCAAGGACGACACTTTCCGCTTTTATGGTACTTTCTGTTTCAATGAAGTCCCGCCCCGTCACGCTTGACCTCATACACAGGTGTGTCTGGGTTCGGCTGGTTTAAAACTACGTACGGGTAGTCCACTGAAGGCGGAAAGTGTCGTCCCGGATTAACCTGTGCGGACTGCAGAGGCTAATCCGGGACGACAATTAACGCACATGCATTAAGCCCGGTTTTCCCACGACACGCAACATTTATAGTTGAACTAAACCTTTTGTTATTTATAACCAGGTGAGAACCAGATATGTTATAATGTAATATTTATAGTATTTCTTCTAAGGATGGGTGGGGGTATTTTGAACAGAGTTGGGATATTGCACACAAAAAATACCGGTAACATGTTTAAAACACTTTCTAAAACGAACGTGAAGTAACAGAACACACAGTTTTGGAAGTGCAAACGCGAGCTATATAATAAATGCTGCACTGACACATGTCACACTGTACATGTGCATTTCGTTTGTATATAACCAGTTGAAACAATGGTCGATGTGTGAACATGAATAAATTCACCCTCTGTGACTCGCACACTCGTCTTAGTGACATATTTATTACAACTTTAAGATAAATTACAGCGCAAAAAAACAACATTTTAATTATGTAAACATTAATTATAGTTTGTGAATGTATTGGTACAGCAAAACGGTGTTTTATGGCTCCTTCTTTTTAGAGGGCATATTAAAAGCACATATCATAATTTAGTTGATGTAGTTAAATTTAATTGCTGATAAATGATGATAAGAACTTATTTATTCGTGGTTAACCGAAATCTATGTAAGTGATGGTCATGTGTAAAATGTTAAATAAATATATTGATCGATATGTTCACTAAAGAAAATCTCATAATATGTTAAATCGTGATCGAGTGACAGATGTTAAATGATGTTAAATAAACCGGGTTAACACGAACTGTCTTTGAGAGATATGATAACAACAGAATCGGAATTTAAATAAGCAGTTGTATAACATTTCGTAAAACACAGTTTTTGAAATAGATAATTCTATAGTTCAATAACGTATGAATCATAAAAAAAGCAATCAACTGTTAACTGTTTTAAGTTTGGTATTCTATTGTACTACACTTGCTACACTCAAGGCGAACATTTTGTGAAGTATACTGATACTCGGCTAGCTACGTCTCCGGATGTGTTATATTACCAGAGTTCGCGATTTTTATCAACATTTAATCAGTGATAATACCTAGGAACTTAAGTGGACAAAGGAGTCCATGATATTTCGGCACCACTTGAACCTGTTTGCATTAGTGCCGCCCGATTTAGGTCATTGAAAAACTTCAAAAATACCCGTCGTTCACTCTATGTTTCAATGGCCAGAGTAGTTCTTTTGTTTCATTGTGATTGTATACTCACACTTGCTAATTCGGACGTCAGAGTGGTTTGAATAGTTAACTCTGTAAATGTAATGTTTGCCATTCTTTCGGCGATTTAGCTTTCTGCTATCAATCAAGACTGATATATCGAACTCAAACAACACTTCATATGCAAAACCCGTCTGCTATCCATCAAGACTGATATATCGAACTCAAACAACACTTCATATGCAAAACCCGTCTGCTGTCCATCAAGACTGATATATCGAACTAAACAACACTTCATATGCAAAACCCGTCTGCTATCCATCAAGACTGATATATCGAACTCAAACAACACTTCATATGCAAAACCCGTCTGCTATCCATCAAGACTGATATATCGAACTCAGACAACACTTCATATGCAAAACCCGTCTGCTATCCATCAAGACTGATATATCGAACTCAAACAACACTTCATATGCAAAACCCGTCTGCTATCCATCAAGACTGATATATCGAACTCAAACAACACTTCATATGCAAAACCCGTCTGCTATCCATCAAGACTGATATATCGAACTCAAACAACACTTCATATGCAAAACCCGTCTGCTATCCATCAAGACTGATATATCGAACTCAAACAACACTTCATATGCAAAACCCGTCTGCTATCCATCAAGACTGAGATATCGAACTCAAACAACACTTCATATGCAAAACCCGTCTGCTATCCATCAAGACTGAGATATCGAACTCAAACAACACTTCATATGCAAAACCCGTCTGCTATCCATCAAGACTGATATATCGAACTCAAACAACACTTCATATGCAAAACCCGTCTGCTATCCATCAAGACTGAGATATCGAACTCAAACAACACTTCATATGCAAAACCCGTCTGCTATCCATCAAGACTGATATATCGAACTCAAACAACACTTCATATGCCATACCCGAACTAGGCTTTGAAATGTTAATCCGCTTTTGAGACTGCGCAATTATCATTGTTTATATATAAGGTACAAAATTAATATCATATTTAATTGTGTTGTTCATTTTTTTATCATATCACCTAAGAAATCTTTTTAAATCGTCAGTTTATGCTAATAACATTTTAACTGATTATTTGGATTTCGCGTATGTCGGTCATATATACTCGTACTATTGCCTTAAATGATCACGTTCCAGTGTGTCACATAAGTATTTATCAAACCAAGAATGTTCGTCTTTCTGGACGTCGCCATAGTAACAGCTTTTGTTGTTGTTTTGATACCGTTTACGCGTGTTATAATGATGATTATGATGTTGGTGATGACGACGATGATGATGATGATGATAATGACGATGATGCTGATGATGATAAATACGTATTTCCAACCATTGGACAACTTGTTTGAAGTTCTACACGCAATCTCACTCAGTATATTAATTCACAAATCGGCAGTGGTTAAGAATCGCTCGTGTCAATAAAGCTCCAGTCTTCAGTCCCAAAGGAAATTTCAGTTCATTGAAAAGCTGTGTAGGGCTAACGTTTATTACTTTTGTGTACGAGATAAGGCCCACTGCGATATCACGTCATTTTCCATATCCTACTCGGAGGTCACTTAATAGTTAAGAGTTATATACATTGTATAATACGTTGTCATTTTGAATTTACAATTTATACTATACGCCTCAGCTGACCTGGTAAAACCTAGAATTAGGGTCCCTTTTACTGATAGAACGTGAAAGAAAGTGATTTAAATCAGTCAAGATACTACCAGTATATGTATTTTGGGATAGTTAGGTAGCAACAAGCAATCCATTTAGTCATCTCTATTATGCGACACATAATAGACAAAAACTCTGTTTCCTTACTTATGCCGACGTTCGAATAATATAAATTAACAAAGCAACGACCAATGTAATCGAATTTGTGTACTCAAAAATAAAATGTAAAATAAAATGTTTTACCAAAGTACCCTACCCTACTTTGTTTTTGGCATGTATTAGGAACCAAATCCTTTATTTTGTTTAGGCTTACTAATATGATACACGTATCTGTTGTCGCCACAGGCGCACCGTACGTGCCCGAGTCTTGCTGCAAGGAAGGCAACAAGGCCATCTGTACAGGGATCGAGACGACCAACGGCGCCCCCACCAAGGGCCCGCCCATGGACAGTCGCTACGTGCACAACGACTTCCTCTACACGGAGGGATGCTACGATAAGGTCCTCGACAACATGCGGCGCAATGTGTACATTCTAGGGGGCGTGGCGTCCATAGTTCCTTTACTTTTGGTGATTTTTTTTTCATGTGCTTTGCATTTGTACCTTTGCTTGTCACTTGTCCCGTGCTTTACAATTATACATATTTTAATTGATATTTGTAGAAAACGATATTTGTTCACAATATGACAACGCCTTTAAATAAAATTATTTAATTAAATATTTACAGTATGAATGCTACTTTTTAGCAACAAAGAACGTGTGTTGAACATCTTGGTGTTTACATGTAATTTTAAATACAAATACAATGGTTATACGAACTATTTTCTGACGCACCTGGTTCTTTCCTTTCAGATTATCGGTATAATCGCGGTGTTCTGTATGTGCTGCAAAGTTCGAAAGGACGAATTTGAAGATGAGCAAGACATATAGCGACACCGGTCACATGAGCAGAAACATTGGTCAGGTGACAGTCATATGACCGAACCGTCCCTGTGATAGCATACGTCATGCCATTAACATTCAAAACGAAACGAAGGCTACAAGATCATTGATTAACATATCATGAACCCTGAAACCCATTGACGTCACAAGAGACGTCATATACGTGACGTCAACAACGTGTCAGAACGGTGCCGACTGTTAAGGAAGTTTGTGAAGAGATTGCCTTTGAATGGATAACATAAGTGCGTGTAAATTAACTCTAATAATGGTGGTGTTTGTGACGTCATGAGCAATGGAAGCTAAGTGACCAAGTTTTAGTGACGTCACAGTGCTTATTCCGTATACAGTACGTTTACTTTAATGAAAAAAGCGGTGTTCCTGTGTGTATTTCTTTGAAGATCTGCATGTGCCAATAACAGAAGTTAACGTTGTTTTGACACTATGCAACACAATACTAGTATTAAACGCGTATGAGATCTATGGAGCAAAAAGGTTTCATTGAGTAAACGAAGCAGAAATTGTTGGTTGATAGTTGATTTCTAGGCAACAGGCTAGGTTGTTGGTTTGTAGGCAACGGGCTAGGTAGTTGGTTTCTAGGCTACGTGGACCGCTTTCATTTGCTCATAGAACTAATACATGCAAAACGACTTCCCATGCAGAAACAGGTAACATTGCCGTGTTGTGACGTAAGAATTAATTGCGCGAGTGATTGTTATAATTCATCTAGCTCAAAGCTTAATTAATCATTCGAAGAACATTCCACGTTGTTTGAAATGTTAGTGTTGCTACAGTGTGTATAGAAAAGCGACTCCAAAGCTGCGGACCTCTTCAAAGAGCATCAACAGGTGTTTATGTGAAATAAAAGTATGCGGATTACAACCCGACTACGCAAGGCCGTGTGATATGGATTGAACATTGTCAAAGCCGCTTTTATGGATGTCAAAATTGTTGCTATATGAAACTGTTCAACCGTTTTAAGGTTTAGTTAAATGTCCGAATTATTAAGACGAATATCTGAAAGGGTTTCATTGTGTAAAAAGTAAAGGTATAGAAGTTATATAGTGTAGTATAGACCTCGTAAGAATTACTTATTTATATTCAAATAGTTAAACGTTAAGTAAATTTACTTTGTAATAGATTCCTATTCTCTAAATTCATATACATTCCTTAAAATTTAATATATGTCAAAGGATTCGTATTTACGCATTGTGTAGCCCAACCTGTTACTAGTTCAGCATATAAAACACGTGGACATTCTTAATGAAATAATGCTGCGTCAAATGTCTGTAGCACATTTTTCTCAAATTATATTTTTCACAAACCTGTGAAGAAAAGGATATCATTTGTCACATTTTTTAGTGTGAAGAATGCGATTGGCCAAAAACGGTGTATGCTTAAGGGTCACGGAAGATTATGATTTAATTGCATATCAAAAACTGGATGCGATCACAAACTTCACAGAAAATGTGAATTATAGGACTGTGGTACGTGAAGAATGAGATCTCAATTTTCACACCTGTGAAGAATGAGATGCTATTTTTCACAGATGTGCAAAACATGATTTGTGAAAAATATGGTCCTACAAACGTTGAATCGGAGAAATTAAAATCGTATAGTAATAAAAATTGGATGTAACTTAATAAGTTAGTTTATCCTTTATTTGATGCCTAGCAATTTTTCAGCATACGGGCCAAGTCATGCCAATTTGTCCTTTAAAATCCTGTATGGCAAAATTATCTTTAATCCGAAAATACGCCAATATCGCATTATCACTATGAATAATGAATGTGCATAAGTTAAAACCTTTAAGGGTTATTTTACATTTTTACAGTAAAATTGCATAATTAAAGTTATCTTTGGGGACACACATTACACACTGCATATGTAGTTTATTACTTTACATTATGGGAAAGTATAAATATAACTGCTTGAGGAATGTCCAAACTTCAGTGATACTTCAATGAAAATTTCAGGTCATTTTTATTTGAATAAAAAAGTGAAGTCATCGTCTTATTTTCCCAGAAGGGTAAATGAAACATACAACTGTTCAATATTTAATAGAACAAAACATCAAATGAACATTGAGCGGGAAACAAAAAGGCCAAGGTTTTAGGAATTTAGGAATGTAATGGTCTTAACAGATTACTTCAAAGTTACATAAGAAGCTTTGTGGATGAGGCCCCTGGTCAAATGTTAGATCAAAATTTGAAGGTATTGAGCTATTAATGCCAAAATCTGTTTTACAAAATACGTTCTTCTGTGTAAGACATTTGTATACATATCACCATCATTTATTTGTATATATCTGACCACTCTGATCGTTTGGAATATCTCTTCTGCCGTATAATTGTACATGTATAACAGAATATTGTATGAAGTTAAAACTTGCATGCGTGTTTTAGGAGTTTTGTTAAGTATGTTTGACACATGAACAAATATTTTTACAAACCTTTTGAGTTCCGTAATTCTTAATACAATGATTTAAGCTTTAACGTAAATGAATATACATTATTATGTTTTCTTGAATTGCTTGAGAAAAAAAAGTAATTGATATTTGCTATGTATTAGGCATTGGACAAGAATTTTGTTCAATTCAGAAATCTTAATACATGTCGCGCAATCATTAAAATAATCCTGCTAACCGATCGATATGCGATAATCAGTATTGATCATAATCAATTCATCATTATGTTCTAAAATGTCATTGATACACATAATGTGCAATAGACATTAAACCGAATATTTCAGTGCTGTTTTTGTGTGTTTAGTAAAACAATAGAATGTCTCAATGCCAAAGAATGTGGACTGAAAATTGATATAAGTATTTAAACAGCATTTTAAGTCATCCAGGTGGAGGTTAGAACGCAGTCAATCTTTTTAAAACGTACGAGTATTGGCGAATATTATTATTTTTCAATAAGAAAGAAGCATCAAAATATAGCCGATATTAGTCAAGCATAAAATGCAAATGTTGTTTTCTGTTAATAACTGGTTTTCCATATGTTTCAACTTAAAAGTTATATTCATTTGTATTATATGTATAAGTCAAATGTCGTTGTTAGGTAACTAGTTATTGTTAAAACATTAATTCGTGTGTAATGTTTTCAAACATGACAACTTAGATTCTGTCAGATTATATTTTCTAAATGTTTTATGTTTCAAATCTATAAATCCTTCGTTTTACCTTTTGATAGCCATTGATACTGCCATTATTTTGTTGCCACTGTTACAAATTGAAACCATTAAACCATGTAATTAATACCTCAGCACCAACTAAGACATGTTTTCTTTTTTTAGCGAAAATTGCTTATAAATATCAATTTATTTGGCAGCATAACTTAAACACATGTATTTGCATGTACATTTGCGAACTGAAAGTGTAAACGTTGCGTAATGGAATCACTAATTATGATGTTCTGTTTTGCTACATCACAATATTTACAAACATTAAAGTATGATAATACATATTTAATGATACATTAAGTTACACAATATTAGTTTAACGAAATTTGTCGTACCAATATATGGAACAACATGCTGGTACAATCCTTAATCATGTCATTATACATTTCTCAGTTCATATATACAACAGTTTCGTATCGATCCCGGTTAATATACCCCTGCACCCCTGGTACTTATGGACAGCATTCTGGCGCGTTCTGTATAACGCAGGGTGACATATCTAGGGCCCCAGAGGGTGGGGCGCCTAATGGCACACTCGGTGTTTGGTCATTGATCGCTCAAGAGTCAAATACGAGATGACAGTGGCGATCCTTCATTGGTACATTGCACGCAAATACGGGAGAGGTCAAAACGCTAAATGTGTTTGAAGGGACTATGTCAACAAAAAGGGACTTAAGGGGTAATTTCTTTAATAAATCTGAAATTAAGATACTAAAACAAGCATGTAATAACTGGTTAATTAAGGTGTATATCAACATATATCATCGCATTGAGATAAAAATCAATTTATAATATGGGTTGTGTTTGTTTGGCCCTTTTCATGTTTACATTTTGACGTCAGAATTGTATTTTGTATAACAATAGTTTACACACGTATCCTTACTGTTGGGACATGATGCGAAATGGGAAGAATGTTTGGTAATTTGATAATACTCAAACGACCTTATATCATTTGAAATTCATGTCGTGTTTTAATGTTAAATCGCTTGAAATATTTACTACAGGGTAGCGCAGTTGGAGCGCGGCCTTCTGTCGTTTCTTCGTATGGCTCCTTAGTACGACACCCGCTTGGAGTTTTTAATTTTGCTTATTTTTTTGGTATCAAATATCTCATTATGTATTCTGTTCTTTATTATTCCTTTAATATACATGTGTCAGTATAGTGCATTGCTAACATTTAATATCATTTAATAGTGCAATAGGAAACCATTTTTTCGTTGACATAGTCCTTTTAACCGCAGACCTGTTGATTGTATGCAGATGATCCGACCTGAATAACGAGAAAACCTCCTGCGTTTTAGGAGGTGATGGTGTGTCTGGCAAACAGAATGAAACAAACACAATAGACACTGATCTAAATCTTAAGTTGTACAGAATGAAACAAACACAATAGGCACTGATCTAAATCTTAAGTTGTCAAGATTGCGATAACTGCAACTCTTGGTATGAACTATAAACATACATCTGATGTAACGTCCTATTTATTGACCCTGTAGTAAATATTTCAAGCGATTTAACATTAAAACACGACATGAATTTCAAATGATATAAGGTCGTTTGAGTATTATCAAATTACCAAACATTCTTCCCATTTCGCATCATGTCCCAACAGTACATTGGTGAACTGAGCTTATGACGGCTGCCGTTAACAAGTCAAATAAATGCATAATGTGTTGCCAGCTATTATGTCATACTGAGTGATGATTTTTGTGTCATTTATTTGCTTAAGTGTGCTTGTTGCTTTATCTTTTATACCAATATTTTAAGAAGATTTAGTAAACTCAAACACCAGGACAAAGTGTTCATTAAAGCTAGTGGCAATCGAATATCATACAGATTTATTTATAATCATTGTAATAAGTTTAATTGTCCATTGTGTCGTAATAGATGTAATTGACGAAAAACAAACTTGTTTTTAATGTTTATATTATTTCTGCTAACTTTGTTTCAATTATTTAACAAGCATAATAGACTAAAACACCCAGCAGTCTCTTCGTAATTATTTAACGAGACATGTAATGTTGATTGTTTATTTATAGAAAGCAAACTTGTTTATTCTCTGAATTTGGAAAATTTGGTTTCTTTAAAGAAAGCCAACTTGTTTAATTTCTGAATTTTCAATTCTGTGTTTTTAATAATGATGATAATGTTGAAGATGTTGAAGATGATGACAATGAAGATGATGAGGTTGATAATGATGATAGTGATGACAATGAGAATGGTGGTGGTGGTGGTGGTGGTGATGATGATGATGATGATGATAATAATGATGGATTTGATGACAGAAATGGATAAGTAGCTATTCTAGTGTTTTGCCTGTTATTGATGATCTTTTACAGACCAAATGTGATTTTGTTTGCTTGTTAATTTTACGTTTAAAGTTTATTAGTTTAATTATGGACGTGTTTTTATTTGTTGGATACATATGTTGTTTGTAACAGAGCATTGTTTGTGATGGCTTAACTTTATTTGTTTTAATATATTTGGCAGATGTATTTTGTACGTGTTAACATTGCTTGCATCGTTTTTTATACACAAGCCTGTGTGCGTGATTATTTGCAGAGACATGCTAGTATATATGTATATAAGTTAGTATCATTTATCTTTCAGAAACATTTCAGAAAGAAAACAAATAAATGTAAATAAGCCACTCGTTTGTTGTGATTTATTTCTTACATAAATATGATGTAGTCCCAATGAATGCATTATGTGCGCTCATCCTTATGTTCTAATAGTATGATTAACGTAAATTAGCGAATTTGTTCGAAGGTCCTTAATAAGGCTCTGTATGACCATATTTTTCACAAATCATATTTTTTACATGTGTGAAAAATAGGATGTCATGTTTCACAGGTGTGAAAAATAGGATCTCATTCTTCACACCTCGCAATCTCATTCTTCACATTTTCTGTGAAATTTGTGATCGAGTCCAGTTTTTGATAAGCACTCAAATTATATTCTTCACACATGAAAAAAGTGTTGAAATTTTCAAAAAAAGTGAATTTGTTACAACATAATCCTATTTTTCACACTGTAATAAGGGTGTGATTTATGGTACGGTATGTATGGTGTGTAATGCTATGGTATGGAAAGGTACGGTACGGCTAGGTACGGTACGGTTAGATACGGCACAGTACGATACTGTACTGTCCAAACGTACGTACCAACATGTGCGGAGGTTCTAATAAGGTCAATATATTACCGTCCGTGTATACGTATATTCTAGTTCGGTTATTTTGGTTTTAATAATCCGAAATAGGACGTTTGTTTGTACGTACGTCCTGATGCGTGCATTTTTAAATATCCCAATAAATGGTGTACGTTCGTATGGACGTACGCGAGTATGCATTTCTATATCATAATTAGACCGTACAAATGTATTGACTAACGATTTAGCGCATGCATACATTAGTATATAGCTCCTAAATAGTGCTTAGTTTCTCATAGTGATCACAATACTGATGATGACGTTAACTATAATAATAATAATGGTGATGACGAGGGTAATTTATGACGATGACGACGACGATGATGATGATCATGATGATGATGATGATAAACATGATGATGAGTACTGTATAATTATGCTCCAAATAATAATTTGATCGATTGTTGCGATACAATTTAACCATAAAATATGTGAAAAATGTGAACCGTACGCATACCCCGTTTTTGGCCAATCACATTCTTCACACTCATCAATGTGACAAATGAGATCCTATTTTTCACAGGCGTGTGAAAAATATGATTTGTGAAGAATATGATCCTACAAGGCACTTATCATTTAGCTGAAATTAATTTGTTTACAGTTTTCAAGCAACACTTGTGTCAACTTGTCGCCTTTCAGGCGACATATAGGAGTCACTTTTGGCGGCGTCGACGGCGCCCCCATCTGTTTGTGCAGACAATAACTTGATAAGTTTTTGTCCAATCATTAAGAAACTTTAGGGAAGTGTTAATAGGCATAAAAGGAATGTTAAGTTCGATTTTCGGCATAATGTGATCGTACTTGCGTTATGCCCTTTAAAAATAGCTCAAAATAGGTTTGTGCAGACAATAAGTTAAGCAGTTTTGTGCAATCATTATGAAACATTATGGAAGTGTTTTTAGGCATAATAGAAAGGTTTTCGGCATAATTGTTCTTATCGTACTTACGTTTTTCCAGGTAAGGCGACACATCCGACTCGCGGAGTTCTAGTGATTGTGTTGTTGGCGCCATCAATGGAGACAATAAACCGAATTTTCTCGTCAGTCAGGGGCCGTATTAAAGAGGCATCTTAAGTTTACCTTTAACTATTTACACTAAAGTTCCGATTTTTGTACGGTTATAGTTTTAAAACTATATAAAAATTAGCGATTCCAATTACATTTAAGTAAATGGCAGAGCTAGTTAATCATTAGTTGACAGAAAACACAAAGCAAAATTTAATGTACACATGGAATAAAATGCTTAAGATAAATTTTAAGGCTAAAGATACGATTTTACTTAAGATGTTTCTGAAATACGGACCAATATTTCATACTTTCCTTTAAATATTTTAGCGTACATCTTTAAACTTTCAAGAAATTACTGAATACTAGTGAAGTATACAATGAGATCAACGTAAGTCGTAAATAAGGCATGTGTTACTTAGCTGTTACTAATCGTTGAATGCGAACGTGAAACAACACAGCTAATGTTTCTTTTGAATTGTATTTGGTGTGAAACCAATACGTTCAAACGTGTATGGGAAAGTTTAAGCCTTATTCGTGTTCTGCAACCAAAAATATGTGTGAGTTAACTTTTAAAGATCAGAAATTAGTCTGGATCTAGGCAGTTTAGGTCGGACATATCTATTGGTTTCACCGTATGGTCGCTTTTTAATGTTTATCTTTCCCAGTTTTATCGGCAAAAACGAGCAAAATATGTTACTCAGTTTTCACCAAACAAACGCTTTGAACCTATATCATTTGTAAACGCGGCTTCGTAGATTAATCCTTAAATGTTTATACTTTGTACCAACATTGAATAAGTAAAATATAAACATATAAGTTGCTATCAAAGAAAGAATAATTGGTTGTCGTTTTATTGCATCTGTATAAAGGATACATTTGTTTTGTACGCATTCAGCAACCAACAAAAGAATTAAAGATAAACGTTTATGGTTCGTTGAGTAACTACTACACTGGGCAAAATTGTTGTATATTGCATAATTAGTTGAACGATGACAGGTGTTGAAATAAAAATATCAAAATGCCTACAATTTGGGACTTACTGCTTAAATAAAAATAATGATGATGATGAGGAGGAGGAGGATTGATGATGATGACTGATTGATTGATTAATGATAATTTATTGATCATGATGATTATGATGATGATGGTGATGATGCTGGTGATGATTTGATACAAAATAATTATGTAGGTTTGTCATCAGTCACTGTCAATGTGCGTTTCGAAACGTTCGGCATAAACGCGTTTTCTGGCCCATCCTAAATATGGGTTAACCCGGACCCGTGTAGCATTGAACCAATGGCAATTAACATGTAACAAAAACTAGTTTTATCCTGGATTTGAAAGTAAACAAATTGAGGCGTGTCGTGGGAAAACCGGGCTTAAATGCCTGTGCGTAAAGTGTCGTTCCGGATTAGCCTATGCAGTCCGCACAGGCTAATCCAGGACGAAACTTTCCGCTTTATGGTATTTTCTGTTTCAAGGAAGTCTCTTCTAAACATAAATCCATTGTAGGCGGAAAGTGCCGTCCCGGATTAGCCTGTGCGGACTGCACAGGCTAATTCGGGACGACGCTTTACGCGCATGCATTAAGCCCGGTTTGACCACGACACGCCTCATTAATAGTTCTATCCTGACGTCTGTCTGTAAGCAGATCTTTGCAAATGAAATACCTGTATCGGTACTTGTTTTTGCTAGGAATCTGTTACTATATTTAGTCATAAAGCTTTATGATAAACGCACAATCTGACAGCGCACAATTGTATTTTAGTACTGGTTATATGCAGAATGACGAATGTTGTCATATATTAAAGAGTTATAGCCATTCGTACAATTATGTCAGAGATACATTTTAGTATATACTGTATGAATGACAACGCCTACAGGTTCATTAGAATTAATTTTAGCCAAACAAATTCTCCACCATACAATAAGCATACACATCGTGCTAAAGCGGTGGAATCTGTAACACTTCCATGAGCATTCGTTTTCTGTATACATGTATTTCTTTCCCTTTTAGCTGCATTTGCAGACCTTTCAATCAGCTGCGTCCTAATCTTTATAAATATGTCTTAACATCGATTTGGAAAATCAGCTTGACCTTTTCATCTACGTGTGCAGTTTGTATACGATACAGCAGCACTTTTGCTTACGTCTTGTATGTATGACGGTATTTATATCAATAAAACAGGCTTATGATCACTGCATTTATTGATTTCGTATATATGACAATATCGTCTTTCAGCATTATATAAAGACGTAAATTTCCGTAGTTTATTTAGAAATACGCACGAACAATATTCTATTTTTAACGCGATGTTTAATTAAATTATAGACCGGAAAACAGTTCAATATGGATAAAGTTCTCTACTAAAACATGGCATAATTATGACCAAGTTTATTAAATGAAGGGTGCTATATTAATAAACTGAATAAGGTATCCTGGAATACGACCATGCCATAGTGTTGCAGGATCGAATTATCGGTAGAAAACTTTGATGTTTAACGCGGCAACATGAAAACAGTTTATTAGTACCGTTTAATGTTTCATACTGGATAGTGCGATGTTTCTGCGATTATCACATGTCGTAAATCAATTGTTGCTATGGCAATCGCGTGAAATTACGGCAGCGTTTGCGACATCATTTTTACGACATCTGTGACTTCCGATTTGTCGTCTGTCAAAATGTTCCTTAGAATGTCATCATGTTTATGATTTCTAATGATCTGTTATGTTACAGAAGCCATGAAAATGGCGATTTATTTCTGGCAGACACGAGCTTCAAACAATTAATTGTTCCTTAAAGGAGCCACTTATGTTTTCTAAGCGTTCCTCAATCAGTCTGCATATTTCATGCAGGAAGTAAGAACATGACCCAGTATGTCAGTTGACAATATTAAGAAACAAACAGCAACAGTGCTATAATCTAATAGGCCTGACATTTAAAAACTCGACTTTGTATAAATTATAATTCAGAATATCAACATTACCAACCTGTTGGCAACATTTACACATTAATCAACAACACTTGATGTGTTATAACAGTTAAATAATTATTTTAACACCTTAATATCAACAATCTTAAAATCTAAAGCATATGGCGATTGAAATGTGTTTGACTTAAATGTTGGCACGAACGTGTTTAAATTGGTCCACAAATAATAAAACCTGTAACAAAAGTAGAACACCAGCTTCGTTCAGTACCCTTGTATTTTGTTACATGTAAAGCATCTGACTCGTGGTGGGTTTATGGAACATTTGGTAACAAAGAACAGAAACAGAGCGAAATGCGGCGCTAATACACTTCAAAGGGAAGTCGTTTCTTGTCATTAAAGTAACTGATTGCCAATCAATTTAATATGAATAATAAATGCTGCTATAATGCCATTACTGGAATGACTGCATTGACCGCGGAATTGCCTTTATAATTTTTATGACATAGTTAATATTTTATGTCGTCTTGATCTTGTTACTTTAAGTACAGGTACAATATGTTGGTAATGAAAGTGATTATGTTGTTATAAATGATGCTGGTAATGATGACGATGATGATGAGAAGAAGATGACGACGAAGAAGATGATTAGATGATGATGATGATCATCATAGTGATATTTGTATTGATGTTGCTGCTAGTGATGATGCTGCTTCTGCTGCTGCTGATGATAATTGTGCGATCGGCTGTAGTTGTTGCTGCTTCTGCTGATGATGAATAATTGTGCGATCGGCTGTAGTTGTTGCTGATGCTGGTGACGGTATAACATGGCGAGGATGCAAAGATGAAAGTAGTAACACAATACTGAATAGTGATGACATAAAGCAAATGATGGCGTCATAAATAACATTTATGTTGCTAATTGTAAGATGAATATGATGCTGGTCCATTGCTGGAAACGGTTAGCATGTATGCTGTTGATGCAGAAGAAGATTATAAATAGACAATGATAGTCTTTCTTTAAAATGTATAAATGCAACAAATGTAGTGGGTATTTTCAGTTCGTTTCTCACTTCTGTTAAATTATTAACGAGTGGTATCTTTTTCTCAGGACAAAATGTCCTTAAATTCCGATATCCCTGAAGGTTTGACTAAGAAATGATAAGCATTTAAACGTTCAGTCCTAAGCAAAACTACTATGGTACCACAATATCAGAAATCTTGTGCAAAGTCAGAGACGCGCCATGTTGGTACAGACGGCTCCCTGGAGACCCCTCGTTTCCCGACGTACTTCCGATTGGATCTGTGTTTACGGAGATACTCCGAAATAATTCCTTATTTGCGGTAATTCGATTTCCAGCCAGAAATGTCTTATTTAGTTGATGCAGTGAACGAGCTTGAATGAGACAATTGAAAAATTGCGGTTAAACAACTTCTTGGCTGGTAGCGGGAAGTTAGGTGAATGCTTGGTGATGGGAAGAACAATTGGTTACTCGCAGAAAATGTTCATTGTGAACGTCAAAATGTTATATTTGAAATAATATGAAAATAAAATAACAAACGTGTTATTTCTTAACCAGGATAATACCGTGACATTTAAAATATAGACCTTCGCTTAATCAAACAGTGCCCTGACCTCAGCGCTAGTAAGACAGTTCATAACACCTAGGGACGAGTGCACTGACCTCAGCGCTAGTACGACAGTTCATAACAAGATACAGCCTACGATTGCAGGCTGTGAATCATTTTACGAAACCGCTCTGATGTCCTACACAGACAACCCGCGCGCCACACCCACATGCGACGGGACCTAGAATCGAACCCATAGCGTAACAACCACAGCGTCTGACAACACGGTCATTTGTTGACATGACAAATAAATAAACGCAGATTCCACAACCTCTTGCAAGAAACTTCTCTGCTGTCTTACACGAGAAGCATTAAACTGTACACTACTTTTGTCGAAATGACATTTTTGGAGTCCAAGCTAGTTTGGTTGAAAGTACATTTCGCGTCGAAATCATGTATTCACTAGGGATATCAACGAATAATCGAATATTCGAATACTTGACCGAATATTCGAATATTATATGAGTATTCGAATGGCAAAAAAAAAGTAAATAATTTTTTTTCCATAACAAACTAGTTTAATTCTATAACCCGAGATCATTATGTTTTCACAGTTACCTAATTGGACACGTTGACATGTTATTTTACACCATTGATACCCGTATGCGTAGTGGGAGATAACGTATTAAGCAAACTGTGACAATCGAGTCATAAACGGACCCTAAGAAGAGACCGATATTTGCGCAGTTTGTACGTAACATTATGTGGGTGCTAAACTGAAGCAAATTGGAGACCGATGTTTTCAGTGACGCTAATTGGAGACAAATGCTTGAGCAATGTATGGTGCATTATGCGGTTTAGGTTTTACTATTAATTTAATTTCATCCTTTAATTAGCGGTGCATTAACAACAAAATTTTTTCATGCCGACTTTTAAGCATGTATTCGCCTAATATAACAAACAAAAATGAGTAAAACAGCACTTGTATATATTCTATGTGTTTCCCGATTAATTCAAATCTTCTCGTTCATTAACGTGTTTATTAACTTGTCAGATTTCTTTGTGTATTGGGTGTCTGTTTTGCGATGTTTGAAGTGTATAGATCTGTTTTACTATTAATAAATGTATGACAGAGTAAATGATTCGAAATAAAATCTAAGAACTGTTTTCTATTTAGTTTTATTTTGACATCAAAGAATCGGATGATGATGATTGATGATGATAATGATGATGATGATGGAAAAATAAAAAAAAACGAACGAATATTCGAATATTATTCGAATATTGATTTCGAATAGCGTTTTGGTCTTCGTTGCCATCCCTAGTATTTACTAAGGACTTCATTAAATGAACAATATTATTTATTTGCAAATTACGAAACAAATATTTAACAATAAAGAAAATAGGATATAAATGAATAATATCGATTTAAACACATCACTGTCATACTTCATCGAATTCCTTCTTAAAAGCGGTTTTATAATGTATGGAGCGGACAAGCTTTGTGGCAGACAGACACCCGGACAGACGGACGAACGTACTGACATTCAAACTAAACCTCATAGAGCGTTTACTGATACGCGGAGACTCAATCTACTTTCGACAAAAATAGCCAGTATTTATCAACAAAAGTAGCTTAGGGTTCAATATCTCCGGTTTTACACACACACCGACCACACACCAGACACCAGTAATTACCCTCTTAGGCTCAAATAAGATAACTGAATTCGAACTTGTCCATTTCTTCGGACACTCCAAGGGTAATGATGTTGTTCGACTTGTATTGGACGGATTAGATTATCTCCTAACACGGACGTTTACGTACTGAAGTTGGTGACGTCGTTATGAACGAAAATAACGGTCTTTTGCATTACCTTTATTAAGCTTGTTATTTCAGAATACAACTTCGGGTGAGAAAAACTAACACGATCTTATATAAAATTCGTATTTTTAAAGGTTATGAATGATAACTATATTTATCTACTGGCGCAGTGCCTAAATTCGCCACTTGCCTAAATCCGCCACCCATCCCGAATAAGCGTTTTTTTACCGGCGGTTTCTGTTTTGTTGATCTCAGGCAATCAGATACTTTCCCTTAACAATGCTGACGAGTTTGCATCTTGATTTGTGCTAAAATAAATATTTAATCCAATTATTTTGTACATAACCCCTAAATGCAAACAAACTGCATGCGAGTAATCTATTTCAAACTGCGCATGCGCAGTTTTGAGGCCCCGCAGGATGTCCATGATAATATTAAATTATCGTGTTTTAATATTATGTCCATGTTAGCATGTGCAGCATACAAATAACCATTATTCATTGGCATTACATACAAAAACAAGAGCTGTCAGAGGACAGCGCGCTCGACTGTTCGAAGTATTTCAGTTGGTACATATTTTGGATAGTGGAAGGGGCATACATTTGTTAAAATACGAAACTTTTAAGTGAAGCTTTGTATAGTTTATACATTTTTGGAACAAAAACGTTAACAACAAAGTCTATGTAAAAAGTGGGCTAACTCTGTCAAAATATAAAACAGAGTTATGGGTAATGTTGCCCCTGATACTAGAGTTGATGACAAAGGTTAGTTCCAAGTTTCAAGTGAATAACTTATCTAGTTTTGAAGTTACAAAACTTTTGAATATAAACTTTAACCAGAAAATCTATGTGAAAAAGGAGCATAACTCTGTCAAAATACAAAACAGAGTTATGGGTAATGAATAACTTATCTAGTTTTGAAGTTACAAAACTTTTGAATATAAACTTTAACCAGAAAATCTATGTGAAAAAGGGGCTAAACTCTGTCAAAATACAAAACAGAGTTATGGGTAATGTTGCCCCTGATACTAGAGTTGATGACAAAGGTTAGTTCCAAGTTTCAAGTGAATAACTTATGTAGTTTTGAAGTAAGCAAACTTTTGAATATAAACTTTAAACAAAAAATCTAAGTGAAAAGGGGGCATAACTCTGTCAAAATACCAAACAGAGTTATGTGTAATGTTGCCCCTGATACCAGAGTTGATGGCAAAGGTTAGTTCCAAGTTTCAAGTGAATAACGTATGTAGTTTTGAAGTTACAAAACTTTTGAATATAAACTTTAACCAGAAAATCTATGTGAAAAAGGGGCATAACTCTGTCAAAATACAAAATAGAGTTATGGGGAATGTTCACCCTCATACTGGAGTTGATGACAAAGGTATTTTCCAAGTTTCACGTGAATAGCTTTTGTAGTATTGAAGTTACAACACTTTTGAATATAAACTTTAACCAGAAAATCTATATGAAAACGGGGCATAACTCTGTCGAAATACAAAACAGTGTTATAGGGAATGTTGCCCTTGATACTGGAGTTGATGACAAAGGTTACTTCCAAGTTTCAAGTGGATAACTTATGTAGTCTTGAAGTTACAAAACTTTAGAATATAAACTTTAACAAGAAAATCTAAGTGAAAAAGGGGCATAACTCTGTCAAAATACAAAACAGAGTCATGGGGAATGTTGCCCTTGACACTGGAGTTGATGACAAAGGTATATTCCAAGTTTCAAGTGAATAACTTATGTAGTTCTGAAGTTACAAGACTTTTGAATACAAACTTTAACCAAATTCAGACGTGGACGCGGACGCCGACGCCGGGGGTAGTAGGATAGCTCACCTATTCTTCGAATAGTCGAGCTAAAGATAATACTACATGTGATAATACATAAACACTAACCACTGTACAAACGATTAAAAGGTTAAATAAAATTTTAATGTAAATTAAGAATAAGACATAACGTAACATGTTTCTGGAATACGCCCCCTGGTTTAAACACTGTTCATGTTTGCCCTCTATTGATTGTACATTGTTAACAGTGCATACATATTGATATAGAATCGCCTCCAGGTGTGGGTCACATTGATTAATTGTATATTGTTAACAGTGTATACATATTGAAATAGAATCGCCCCACGTGTGGGGTTAAATGAAACAGAAAATATACGTATATAGCAATGGTACACGTGTAAAGATACGACTACATCTTCTACCCACACACACAGATAATGGCTATATATAAACTAAGATTAACGTTATATATGCGATAAGGACATGTTTTGTAGGGTAGACACAGCGATTTAAATGATTTCAAGCACACTGCCATGAGGCATATTGTACACTTTTGCCCCATTTACCAGTTTTCAAAATTTATAACATTTACATCATGATTAGTATTATTATTATAAAACATTTTTCCACCCTAAGCAGATTTGTATATACATATTTTATGATAGGTGTGTTGTCTGTTCGTTTCGATATATACAGTAGGACTGTACTAGATATTAAACGTTAACAATGCAAGTCCGATTAAAGTTCATCTATTTTTGGAAACTGGTTGACGCGAGAAACTGGCGTACTAAAATGTAACCCTGCTTATAATCATGTGTCAAAACGATACACACTTCAGGTGGTGAGTGTGTCCATGAGCATACAAGTTAGGAAGATATCAACTGCATCAACATGATAAGGCGAAACAAAAAGTTGTTGGTTTCCGCTTACCCTCCCCCCTCCCCCTAATTTTTGTTCAGCCGACCCAAAAAATTTTTTGGCCTATCAATCATTATCGTTTTCTGATTTTCGGCAAAAATAGCAGTTTTCGCTTATATTATACGTTTTTTGCCAGAAATCTCTTTTTCTATGACCTTATTTATAATTAAGATATGGTTTCTTTGTTGGGAGGTGTTCAAACACTGTACACGCAGTCCAATATACTAGTACTTAAATTGTGTGGTGAATATGCGGCGAAGAAAAAACAGGTTATATTTACCACACCTCCTAGATTATTTGGAGACGTATAAAGCGGAAACCGAACATTTTTTTGGCCTAAGAGTGTTGACGAGTCTTAAAATTGATTTCAACTGATTGTATGTTCAAAATAATGAGGGCAATATAGATCAAGGTGTAATGATGATGATGAAAAAAGACGATGATGATGAATATGGTGATGAGGGTGATGATGGCAGTGGTTGAAGTGGTTGACGTTGTGATGATGATGATGATGACGATGACGACGACGACAAAGACGATGATGACGACGATTAAGGCAGTACTTGTGGTGGTATCACAATTATACCTCATTGTTACGATATTATAGAATTTCAGTAACGAAATACGAAAAAGACCATCAATTAAAGGTATAGTTTTACAGATTCGACGACAATCCAGCGTAAATTATATTCCATGACAAGACATACTGTGATACAATATACATGTATAATGAATATGCCAGTAATTTCAAAATTAGGCCATACAAATATGTTTAGCGTCCTCGGGCTGGTAGGTTTTTGGATGCCTGAACGAAACAAAAAAACTTTGACAATGTGAAAAATCGAGTTGGAAAGCATATAAAAAAGAGGAAAAAAGACTGTTAGGTGTTGTTTTTTTTACATTATTTGTACAAATAGTGTTCAACTAGTCAATTTACGCAGTTAAAATACTGCGTTAAAGTCGGTTCCCAATATGAAGAGGATATATAACAGTTTTGCAGGTGAACATTTGCCACTGCCATGAATAAGTTGTGAAAGATTTATTTTTTTTAATGACTCATTGTTCGTTTTTTCCTGCCTGGTTGGTAGATTTCTAAAAATCATGGGGACGCTAAACATAGAATCAAATTTGTATGGCCTTACTAGATCTGCTCTACGCTACCGTTTCCAGTATTAAAGCCTGAACGAGTTCACGATTTCATCGCCTAGTGAGTTAATCAATGAACTTAAAATAGACGCCATGAATCATAAATTTCCCCCAGACTATAGTAGCCAATATTCCAGGTAAACAGTTATTGAATTTTCCATCCTCAATATGTGTGGTTATTGATAATAATGCATGACTTTACAGTCAGCTTGCCGCCGTCACAATCAATACACAGGTAGTGAAAGTAGCGACCAGCGTAACTTTAAGTGCAAACACACGATACTTTATGACACTGGGTACATTATAAATAATCAAAACCAAATTGGAGATCACTTGGTTTAGCGCTACCATGCAATAACATATATCTATACTCGTGTTTAGTATTACTAAGAGTTTCTGTTTTTATTTTGTAACAAGGTCGATAATCTCAGTAATAAATATAGTAATTCCGACGTTGTTTTTCCTGTCCGTTTTTTCTTAGATGTGGAGTTGTTGATTTAAAAAAAAATCAAGGCCTAGCGTAGTCCGAAGGGGCTGGAGGATTCGTTGAAACGTAAGACCGTAGCTGTTGTAAGTTGTAAGGAGGTCTAAATAATATGCTAGATATGAAAGACACGCATAAGGCACGTTTGTAACTTATCACTTAAAGTCACTGAAATTGGCACATATCCTGCACAGTTGCTTCTTAGCGACAGTTGTAGTATTTTTAATTTACTGAATACTAAGAATATGTCCCATTTAGCATGTGCATAACCAACTAAGGGAGGTAATCTAAAACAACGAATACTCTATCACTGAAGAGTAGTATCCCTTAAGTACACTTCGAACTATCGAGCAAAATAAATAAATATATGCATAACGTACATAATGTTTATTTAACGTTTTAAAATCATGTATATAAAACATATTAATTCACGTATATAACGTAACCAGAGATTAACGACTACATATTTACAATAAAGTAAATTAACTGCGAAAGCGAGAAACAAGAGCTGTCAGAGGACAGCGCGCTCGACTATTCGAAGTATTTCAGTTGGTACATATTTTGAAAAGTGGAAGGGGCATAAATTTAAAAAAAAACAAAAACTTTTAAGTGAAGCCTTGAATAGTTTATACATTTTTGGAACAAAAACTTTAACCACAAAATCTATGTAAAAAGTGCGCATAACTCTGTCAAAATACAAAACAGAGTTGTGGGTAATGTTGCCCCTGATACTAGAGTTGATGACAATGGTTAGTTCCAAGTTTCAAGTGAATAACTTATGTAGTTTCGAAGTAACAAAAGTTTTGAATATAAACTTTAACCAGAAAATGTATGTGAAAAAGGGGCATAACTCTGTCGAAATACAAAACAGAGTTATGGGTAATGTTGCCCCTGATACTAGAGTTGAAGACAAAGGTTATTTCCAAGTTTCAGGTGAATAACTTACGTAGTTTTGAAGTTACCAAACTTTTGAATATAAACTTTAAACAGAAAATTTAAGTGAAAAGAGGGCATAACTCTGTCAAAATACAAAATAGAGTTATGGGTAATGTTGCTCCTAATACAAGAGTTGATGACAAAGGTTAGTTCCAAGTTTCAAGTGAAAAGCTTTGGTTTTAGTGAAGTTACAAAACCTTTGAATATAAACTTTAACCAGAAAATCTATGTGAAAAAGGGTCATAACTCTATCAAAATACAAAAAGAGGCATGGGAAACGTTGCCCCTGATACAAGAGTTGATGACAAAGATTAGTTCCAAGTTTAAAGTGAATCACTTGCGTAGTTTGAAGTTACCCAACTTTTGAACATAAACTTTAACCAGAACATCTATGTGAAAAAGGGGCATAACTCTGTCAAGATACAAAAGGAGGTATGGGGAACGTTGCCCCTGATACTAGAATTGATGACAAAGGTATATTCCAAGTTTCAAGTGAATAACTTATGTAGTTTTGAAGTTGCACGACTTTTGAATAAAAACTTTAACCAGTACAGACGCGGACGCCGATGCCGGGGGTAGTAGGATAGCTCACCTATTCTTCGAATAGTCGAGCTAAAAATGAGAGCGACACATATTCTCTTCAGACACATTTGACAAACTGACCAATGATCACGTGGTTATTATACAAGTATTTATTTATTTTATATACAGCAACGTACAGTTCCGCGTAGTTAAGAACCAAGTGTTGAGAGCATACTGAACTTTTAAACGTGGGATTTGTTCTATATAAAATGATAATACATGTATGGGAATTGTTGAATTGAATTGTTGAAAAGAAAAATAACACATTTTCCTGCGTTAGGAACGCCCTCTTAACAACAAGAGTAGAGCTTGTGGAATTACCGGTAGGTAAAATAGATTGTACTCAACGTGTTTCACTATTTTTAAAACACTGCTACAGTTCATTTCAAGGGTTAAATGTTAATAAAATCAAAACACCAATATTATTTAATATATATCGCGGTGCGATGGTTTAGTCAAAGAAAGCGGCGCACTTGCTTTGTTTTTCGTCGAATGTCAGAGGTACATCTAATAAACTAAACAGTTGCACAAAAATAAATTGGGGCTAAGGGTCCATAACAAGAGAGCCATGATGACCGAAAGCGCTCACCTGAGTACTGGCAATAACAGAGACCAGCTCTGACATCAGATAAATGTCATTGCCTAAAAAAATGACACACGTCAAACGGATATCTTACTATTGTTGACATGACAATCAGCTGATGCAGTACAAATGTCTGTCCGGCATACTTCTGTAGTTAACCGGGCAATCGACAGGCGCTATAGAGATGCCTGTCCGGCCCACTTCTGTTATTCACCATAGGTCAAGATTAGACAAAAATGAAGTCTCTATCCTTCCATTTTTGCTTTTTTTTCCTCACCAACACGGGGCAATAACTCTGGTTTTTATACCCAAATTAAATCTAAGCCGTTTTTGAAATAATTTGAAATATTATGCTCATACACAAGCTGTGCAAGTTTGGTCAATATTATATGAAAAACGAAGTCTCTATGCACACAGCACACTTTGCCATTTTTCTCATAAAAAGGGGCAATAACTCTGGTGTTCCTCGTCCGTTCTGGGCCATTATCGAACTTCGGCGAGATTTTATGGTCGTACACAAACTGTGTAAGTTTGATCAAAATTGAATGAAAAGTGAAGTCTGCATCGCGTCCATGCGCAAAATCGTTGACGCATAACGGACGACGGACGACGCAGGACAGTCCCCCTATACCAATATCTCACCGAGCACTTCGTGCTCAGGTGAGCAAAAATCGATCGAAAAATGATATGCAGCATAGAAAAAAATGGTTGCAAAGATTGAGTAAAATGTATAGAACTGAACTACAGAATACAGATTCAGAATTTTAAGCGGTCCATGACAATTAAACACGTTTAATCAAATAGATTTAAGTATGTTCCAAAAATAATGAAAACAAATCGATAAATATCGATAATATACTCGAGTTCAAAGTACACTACAAATGCTACGGTTATGGTCCCAGACTTTCATATATTACACAAAATGGTACATCTAAATTCACACTAGCATGTGTATTAACAGAATAGAAATCAATGGTTTCAAGATTTTAGTTATTCGTAACTTATTTTAATTCATTAAAGGAAATGAACATTTGGATATATTTAACATCTCCTCTTTCCATAAAAATCATACAATTATTCAAACTACCAGAAAAATGAGACAAATGTAATGATAAATAGTACATTTTTTATTAAAAAATGTATACAGCACATGTATTATAAAAAAAAAATCCAGTACAGTTCTTCGTGCAATAAAATCTATATATTATTATAAAGTTTAAAATGTAAAATTGGGCAAATATTAGTTATATTATTGAAAAGTATTTAAAACTATCTCAGAAATATATTCAATTGTTATTCAAACTGACTAAATTAAAAAAATCGTTTTTCTTTACCTTTGACCGTCGACTAAATTAGAGCCATTTTATACATTTTTATTCAAGTATGCTAATCAAAAATATTTGAAAACAGCTACACGATATCTCAGAAGTATAATTAAATTCTTATTCAAAACTAACATTTAAAATATTGTTTTTCTTTATCTTCGACGGTCGACTAAATAAGGGCCCAACTGTTTGTATACAGTTTATTTAAATATGCTTATCAATAAAAAATAATAAACAAATTCCATTTCTTGCAGTCATCCCTCAATGGTAAATCCACAGCGTGAAATACTTTTCCACCACTTTAAACTCCACGATTTGAATCACTTACACTTCGATGCGTATGACTTCACGTACGACTTTATAAATATCGTGGGATTTACTAGATTTTGATACATGTACACAAATCACATTCGTATTTCAAATTCCAGTCGACTAGAATGTGTGATTAAATGACCACACTGAGAACACAGTTCATGACACATTTATCCTCCCCCAACATACATCACTCAATTATATTAATTGATATAAAACTTTCAAAACTTTCTCTATGACACATATATTATACACATCTAATAAACGCACGTTTTCATTTTCCATTCAATATTTTTTCATTTTCATAACCAACCACGTTGGCTACTGACAAACTCATTTTTATTACGTATGTCACAGTTAGATTTATCTTGCTTCACGAAGAGATCTATCAACGACGCCACGTTTTTTTCGGAAAGACGCATTTCAGACGAAATTGAACAGCTTTGCAAGAAGCTTGATTTTGACAGCTTTGTAAAAAGCTGGATTAGCGTAGCTTTGCTATGCATCATTCGATTTTTTACAATTCCTCAAAATCTATTTCCAACTAATTCACCACCATTTACTCCATTAGTACAACGGTACTACCACTCAATTACCGGTATATTCTTCTACATTTGTGTTATATTATGTTTGAATGATGACGTTGGCAATTTCCACTGACAGAAGTAAGGTGGTCGAGGGACGATGTGAAGTGAACGCCGTTCCTCCTTGTATCCGCGGCTTAGAATTTTCTACTGCATTTTGCATAGCACACACCATCTTAAAGGCCTGGAATTCATTGCATATCCGAGCGGGAATGTAGCAAAACCTTGCTCTGTCGACTAGAACAAATCTGCCTCATGCGTCCAGCGTTGACCGTTACAGTTTGCTCATGATTATCGAGACGAAAGCTGTGGTATATTCCAATCACCATATCCCAGTGCAACAACACGTATTTCATACAAAACTATCATATAAATTTAATTAATATTTCATTTTGACATCACAATGTAAATCAATTCACATCCAAAAATATTAGAATGAGCTTATTCTCCAGAAATATTTTCACACCGCTTCATATCCTACACACGTTTCAATTAACCACAAATTCCGATATTGCAAACACTTTTTCAAAGTCTTCACAAAACATATTGATCAGAACAATATAAATCCCCGTGCATGTACACGTTCTTTAATACTATAGCAAATGGCTTGGTCCTCGAGTGTGAACCAGTTGACAGGTTCAAGAATGGGCTAAACTTCCACCTCGCATTCGAAATCATCGTCATCGTCAGTCTCTTGTAAATTGGCACATAGGTAGAAGGCAATCACTATTCCGATGAGCTGCAACGAGAAATAAGCATATTTATGTATGTAGCGAACACGGTGACGCAAAGTGGGCGAAATAAAAATGTTCTCGTTCCTGACAGTAATTCGTAAATAAATCTTGTGTTATTGGTGTGATCTGGCCCAATAACAATCATACACAAACAGAGCAAGTTTGGTTAAGATTTGATAAAAAGTGAAGTTTCTGTAGTGAGAACGAAACAAATTGTTGACGGCACACGGACGACATACGACGAATGACCCCTATACCAATAGCTCAAAGGCAATTACTCAAACGAAATCCTTGATAGAGTTACCTCCTCATGTCTACAGAATAAATTCATCACTGTGATCAAGTACTTTGAGCTTCAAGTCAATACCTCATACAGGTATTGAGAAAGTTGACATAAAGCGAACATTGTAAGTTGAAAAAAGGATAATAACTCCAAAAAAATCCTTGAAAGAGTTACCTTCTCATGTCTGCAGAATGGGGTCAGCACCATAAACAAGTATATTGAGTTTTAATTTAATGTCTTCGATAGTTATTGATAAATTTTATATTTAACCAAAACATGTCAAAGTATTCACAGTTGTAAGTCCAAACAATGCCAGATAACTCTGGAAATACAAATCGCAGAGTTTCCTGCCTTGTTGCTTACCAATAAACCCGGAACCGATCCCGTGACGATCTTGATAATCAACATATGGGTTTCTATATAATCCAGCACTTTGTCATAACACCCCTGCAAAGAAACAGAGGAAATAAAGATACACTGTAATAAGATGAGACGACACTTTCCGCCTGCAGTGGATTTATGTTTATAAAAGACTACATCAAAACAGAAAATACCATACAAGCGTAAAGTGTCGGATAAGCCTGTGCGGACTGCACGGGCTAATTCGGATGACACTTTACGCACATGCATTAAGCGCGGGTTTCCCAAGACACGCCTCATACGAACAATACACGAATAATACACGTATCAGATAAATCAACATTGGAAATGAATGGCAGCTAAAAGTAAAATGTATTGAGTATTAAAAATTGGTGATTATTCCTTTTAAACAATGGAAAATTAGCATTGAATATCATGCACAGGCTATAATTTTACTATTAAAACAGGAGGAAAGAACATTCTTTACATTCATAATTGTTCATAAAGCTGCTGTTTTCTTTTGTTTTTAGAGAAAGGTTATTGTCTGCATTCATGAAAGTATTATCAATACACTCAGGAACAGACATTTCACTTGCGTTCTTCTTACCACTAACCAAACTGAACGGAACAGCAGGTTTACCCCTAGAGTGGAACAGTGACACTTAATTGTTGCAAATTCAAAATAAATATATTAGGTAAATTATTGAGTACATGTTTAGCAATACAAAAGTAAACATATACACAGATTATATAAAATGTTTTAATATGCACAATAAGTGCGGTTGTTAATAATAGAAGTATTAATAAACGTATCATTATTCAAACTTACAGTGGTGTAAAGTACGGTTATTAATAAACGTATCATTATTCAAACTTACATTGGTGTAAAGTGAGGATGTTGATAAACCTATCAATATTCAGACTTACAGTGGTGTAAAGTGCGGTTGTTGATAAACGTAGCATTTATTCAAACTTACAGTGGTGTTAAGTGCGGTTGTTGATAATAAAATAAATATTCAAACTCACGGTGGTGTAAAGTGCGGGGTTATCTTTGTGTTTCCAGTGCTTCATGGGCGGTCCATAGGCCGGAGGACCCTCGTAATTATCGTTGTCGCCCTGGCATAGCAGCTTGCTCTCGCCGTCTATACAGCAGCTGTCAGGAACGTAAACTGTAACATGTAACGTTAAGATAGTCCGTTATTTGAGGCTACAATGATAATTACTTGGAAACTTTGAAAATGTTCTATTGAATTATAACCTTGATTTTAATGTAAGATAATTGAATAAATTGGTGTAAAATTCGATATAAATAATAACAAAACAATAATATTTACTTGTACACAGGACAAAACAAAACATAGATGACAAAGTCTAACACTGGGGAATAAATCTGTAAAACTGATTAAAATTAAAACATTTAAGAATCTTAATTCGCAGTTTTGAACCTACGAGGCATTGCGATGTATATTTAAGGGGTAAGGTTTGTAATTAAGACACACAGGAATAATAAAGTGATAGTGAACGAAAATCGATAAAATTTCACTCAAACAACTAAAAGCTACCACTTTCACGTGAAGACAAATGACAGAGATGAATAAAAACTTTAAGATCAGAGTCAAATATAAAAGGCGGAACTTTAAATGTATAAAATGTATAAATGTATAATGTATAAAATGTATAAAATATATAAAATGTATAATATGTATAAAATGTATATTATGTATAAAATGTATATATAAAAGGCGGAATTTTAATGTATAAAATCTATAATGTATAAAATGCATAAAACGTATAAAATGAATAAAATGTATAATGTATGAAATGTATGAAATTAATAAAATGTACAGAGAGGGAAGAAGTTTAATTAAAACAAGACAAATTTGCATGCATATGTCCATTGTATTGATATTTAAAAGATAACACTAAAAAACAGTCAATACAGTCACACTTCGGCCGCGCGTGACAATATGTCACGCAATACACAGCAGAACACGTTTAAGAATGCAACCTTATATTAATTAAGTAAGGAACTTTATCAGACAATTTATCCTAAATAAATATAGAATATTCAAATAGGCGTCTTTTAAAAATAACATCTGCAAAGAAGATATCACCACAGTACAATACAATCTGGTATAAGTTTACAAACAGGCCGATGATAGATTATTACAGTAATATTAGAATTTATATTAGTATTTTTACATTATTATCTACTATAAACTACAGGTACCTATCTCTATATTTTATGCTAACTACCAGTTAAGTTTATCACTATCTGTAATTACTTAAATCTAAATTACATGTTGGAAATGTTAATCCGTGCATCGTGATGCGTACAGTATGAACCGTGAACCAACATGCAATCCAAGTGGGGTAAAAACTATAAAATACAACCAGGGGAGGTGACTATTGTTGGCCCAATATATGTTTAATAAAAGTTTGTTCCCTTTGCCACACACCGTGCATTTTCACGCAAGCTAATACTTCGTGCGTGACTTTTGCGTTCCACAAATTATCTATTAAAATAATTTGTTACATTCTCGAAATTGTCAATACCTGTTATAATATTGGTGACATAAATGCACAAATACGCCTAAACAACGCACATTGGTGTCTGTGTATGCCAATGTACAAATTGCAATAATTGCAGTTTTGATTACAAGCAAATCTGAAATCACCAATGTGTTAAAAGCCAAAGTCACGTGTTCATATACCCTAAACATGCATCAAGAAACCATTATCAAGAAATAAAAAAAATAAGATTAAAATGAATAAAAATGCAAATCTAGATATAACATCTCACCGCCATGGAAACTATGAAATATCTACAAAACAACACAGAGTACGGTATTTATAACGATATAAACACAGAGTACGGTATTTATAACGATCTAAACACAGACATTGAACATTTAACACGTAATCTTAATATAATTTGAATAAAACATAGAGGAACACAATTCGCGTTAAAAAATACACGTATTTTTATTTATTAAAACATACAAAATGGACTGATTGTTTTTAGTATTTTTTTTGCATAGAACATAAACATGATAAACTATTATTCTTAGTCAATCATACACTATAACAATGAATCGTTCTGTAAGAATTTGCAATAAATATTTAAACTTTCGGAAATTAATACGTTTACCATCGTGAAGTCTCTCATAGTTATCACAGAGGGCTGCAGCAATGTTCTAAAGATCCGAATTGTCCACGTTAATATCACAGCTATGTTTTTTTTTTCAAAAAGTGTAATTTAAGAATAACTATTAAAGGGACTTGTTCACAGATATTTCGTGTTTTTGTTAAACATCATTACATGTTTTAACTGCAAAAACTACAGAATCTGGAATAGGGCCATACAAATACAAATTTGATTCTATGTTTAGCGTCCCAATGATTTTTTAAAACCTACCAACAAGGCAGGAAAAAACAAACATCGAGTCGATTAAAAACAACTGTCTTTCACAACTTATTCATGGCAGTGGTATAAGCTAAAACAAATGTTTACTTGCAGAACTGTTATATATCATCTTTATATTGGTAACCTACTTTAACAAAGTATTTTTACTGTGTAAATTGACTAGTTGCACTCTATTTTTACAAATATTGTTAAAAACACCTAAAAGTAATTTTTCCCATGTTTTTTTCAAATTTTATACACGATTTTTACATCGTAAAAATTGTTATTTTTTCGTCCGGCATCCGAAAACCTACCAGCCCGAGGACGCTAAACATAGAATAATATTGGTATGGCCTAATCTAAAACAAACATTATGTAAAGAAAAAACGGTAAATTTAAACATTTGCCTTCGCCGGGACTCGAACGCGGGACCTATATAAAATCTCATGCGCTAACCACCAGCGTTACTAATATAATTATATCTATTTCAATAAAAGAAACGATATTTCCAATGTATTTCTTAGTCATAAGTGTTTTTTCACTTGTTTGTACATAGGCCTAATGCATAATTTCATTTTGGAATCTATGGCAAAATTTTTGCAAATTGTCAATTTGGCAATCTGTGAACAGGTCCTTGTAACTGAGTGTTTTTATGAATAAAGAAAGTGTTTCGTTGGTAAATGTTACTTTACAATATCAAACAAACATAAATACACCAACCAGTCATACATACATTAAACGATGTTTCTTCAAAAGGTCTCGTTAAAACAAATGAACAAATCGAACCTGGAACTGTCGGTCATAAGCCAGACATGTTGCTCGTTAAATCATTAGGCCACCTTACGAAAGTCTCATATAAGCAACTGCAGCCACTAAAAGTAAATTTTATTCTATGGTATTTATTTATTTGATGGCACATGTTTAGCAAAATACCGGTAGAATCTTGGACAGAAGCTGAATATTCCGGTAAACTCGTGGACAGGAGATTCCTGCGCCGGTAAAGTCATGGACATAAGCTGGAAAACCGGTAAAGTCATGGACAGAAACTGACTATACCGGTAAAGTCGTTGTCAGGAGCTGCCTATACCGGTAAAGTCGTTGTCAGGAGCTGCCTATACCGGTAAAGTCGTGGAAGAGACATTATCGGACAGAAACGTTCTATACGTACTTAACTACAAGTCGTGGACAAAGTGACTTACTTTTACCGTCCGGTTTGTACAGTTTCATCCACTTGCTCTGCGACTTGTATATGGCCCAGGAATAGTCGGCGTTGACGTCACCATGGGCCCCGCAACACTCCAGCTGCAGTCAGAAAAAGGCAGTCAGTGGCCAGAAAACTATATTATTGTGTGACACGTACATTCGAAGTTCGGATCAGAGGTCAGGAAATGTGGAACAGATTCTTACTGCGACCTTATAGGTTTAGAACTTCGGGTTACGGGTCATGAATATATGTGATACTAGTATGTAATTTACTACGACCGTATAGGTTTTAACGGTTGGGTCAGGGGTTAGAAAACTATATATATTTTAAGTGACAAGAAACTTAATTGCGTCATTATACATTTTCAAGTTCTAACACAAAACATAACTTCAATGCACAGCAGGACTGAATTCAAATACGTAACTGTCAAAGAAATGATACGTAGCACAATATATATGTGAAGGATTGAATCGTCAGCAACCATCATAGAGCAGATCTTGCACAATATATGTTTAAATCTAAAGCAAAATGTTAGACCTAACAAAGTGAGCACTGAGTTGGGCTTTTGATAAAGCAGTAAATTATAATAACAGCTACATTAATGCTTATGTATATATATTTTCGGAAAGACACAATCTGAACAGTAAACGTCGGTAATTTATGTTGCGAGTGTTGGTCTATTGGTCTTTAATATCGTATATATTAATAAATACGTTTTTAAAAGCGTACATATTGATTATTATGTTCTTTAGTATTTTTAATATTAATTGATTAGTGAGGAAAAATGTACAATACTAGTACTGTACATATATATAATTTCGTAAAGACCTATCAGTATTACCAAATGAGGCGTGTCGTGGGAAACCCGGGCTTAATGCAGTCCGCACAAGCTAATCCAGGACGACACTTTCCGCTTTTATGATATTTTCTACTTCAATGAAGTCTACTCTAAACATAAATCCGCTGTAGGCGGAAAGTATCGTCCCGGATTAGCCGGTGCGGACTGCACAGGCTAATCCGGGACGATACTTTACGCACATGCATTCAGCCCAGTTTTCCCACGACACGCCTCATATAATTTCGTAATGACCTATCAGTATAACAAAATACATTCTCACCGCCTGTTGCATGGAATCCACGGCGTCTGTAACGAGTTTATTAGACGAGTTCCTTTGTACGTCGACACCGTAGTTAAATATAATCGTTGTCTCGAACTTCTTCATGACGTCTTTAGTTATCTGAAAATAAATGGACGTTTCCGCATATGAGTTATTGAGTGATTTATTCGATTAGCGTAAACAGGTGTCACCTAGTGTCTACCTTATTAACCTAGTTTACAAAAAAGAGCAAAGAAGTCATGCCAATTCAATGTAATGAAATTGCTTTTTATGAAGTAAAATACAAGTCGCAAAACCTGGTATTGTCTTCAAAAAGTTTACAAAGTGATGCACAAACAAACCTAATTTTTTATATACGAATATACGGTCCGGTTAATACCATTATGTCACTTGGATGTTAGGCTGATTCATTTCAAATGCAAATGGCCACAATGCAATAATCGTGAGCACCATCGTGACCTAGAAAATTTCAAATAAGTGGAAATTATTATATCTCCTGCGAAAACTAAGCTCGATACGTGGTAATACATTTGTTTGCTGACAAAGGCCGAGGTTTTTTTACTGCAATCTTGACCCGGTTCTAAAAGAATGACAATTTATTTAACACACATGTGTACACTTTTGTGCAAATTATTCTTGAAATAACCAAACGTTGCTGATATGTATGCGCACAAATGTAGAGAACCTCTGTACTCGAGCAAGAAAACAATTTCTCTTTCAAGTTTCTAGCGACAGGAAACAAATAAATGTGAATCAAACCCAAACGTTTTCTCGTCTGCAGATAGTAATTGTGCCGCCATAATTGAATTTAGATTGATGCTTTCATTCAGGCATTCTAAGTGGCCAATACAAAAGCCAAGAATCATCAAATGCACGCCACAGTTAGACAAACTGTTTTCCATTTCAGTGCAAGGCCCTGAGCGTTTTTGCTATGTCATTCGATCTTACAGCAAAAGAAGTAAAATTCGGAAAGTCATAAATTCCGGACATGCTATTGTGTGAATTGCAAACGATACATATACCATAAATGAAATTTTTATACAAAATAGCACTTCCATATGTGTTTTGACAGCCGAGTTTTCTGGTTTGCACTTTTATTGTAGTACCCTGAGCGTTTCTGCTATGCAATTCGATCTAATAGTTATCGAAGTAAAATTCGGATAGTCATAAAATCCAGACATGCTTCATTTATCGTGCAATGCAAACGACTTCATAGAAAACTAATCATTTAACATGTAACATTGTGCTGTGTTATTTAACTGCTATTGTATTTACCGTTGTAGAGATCTGTTAGGCAAAGTAAGCATTGTAAAACGTTTTAAAATAGTAGGAAATTATAATAAAGCGTTACTCGGTACTTACTTCCTCTCTGAATATAAAGCTGACACCGAATCCTACACATAACGTTATTAGCACCAGCGTCAGTATAACACCGTACTGAAAATATACAGAAGACGTAAATTAATATAGGCAATAAAACACACTGTTGACATAGGCAAAAAATAAAACACATTACGTAAGAATACAAAATCCAAACAAAACATATTAGAACCTCTATGATGTTATATGCAAAACGTACACCATTCAAATGATGAAACCCAGAAACAAAACGCATTTTAAGTTGACTCCAGTGTACAGGCACAAGTCACATAAACATCACATACATGTTATACCGCAATGTCATGTCCATTTAATCGTTTTACCGGTATAATACTAATTTGATATACATACAATACATAGTGAATAACTGCGATTATATAAGTTCGAATATAGAATATTTATATGTTCAAATTTTATAAAACTGAAATAACTAATGATCAGGACGGGCCGCAAAAACTAAATAAGGGTGTGGGTGTCGCCTTGCTAACATCGTGTATTGTCTGATAACGCACATTGCATGTTCTAGTGACAGTAACGCTAGGTTCCCACTATCACGATTCGCGTCACGATTGAAATCGTGGTCTTAATCGTGGACCAATCGTGGTGATCCTATCAGATCTTATCAGATCTTGATGTCAGTCGTGGCAATCGTGTTAATCGTAGAAATGTTTGGAACGGTTCAAAACTTCTCTACGATTAACACGATCAACTGCGATCAATTGTCCATTGGGATTATAGCATGAGGTCTTATTGCATCGTAACAAAGCGCGTCAAATCGTATATAATCGTGCATCCATATCGTGGTGATCGGGATCGATCGTAGACAAGAAAAAACACCACGCTCTGTTAAGATGTGTTGCGATCTCAAGAAACAATGAAGTCAATAGTCAGTCGGGCTGTATTTATATCATTCGGGTCTAGTCGTAGCTCAAATCGTGATCTCCATCGATCATAATCGTGAAAAACATTGCGAACACAATCGTATCCTATCGTAACGGAGCGCATTTATTTGTGATAAGCGTATCGGAACTTATCTGTGCGTAATAGAACGTCCTGATTCGGGGAACCCAATCGTGATGATCGTGTCAGATCGAGACCCAACCGTGGACTAGATCAAAATAATCCCAACGGAACGTATGTATTCGTATCTAAACTGGAGATCAGACCGCGAGAGATCGTTACAACTGTAATTGACAAATCGTGACCACGGCCCAGTTGCTCAAAACTTTAACGGACAATTAAGCTAACAGCCGTTAACTTTTGGATTAAGTTTTTGATGTAAATAAAATTTTAAAATTTTAAAATCTGCATTTATTCTAAATAAATTGATATGCTCAAATAATTGTCAAATGCTTCACAAGCGAGTTGCTTGTAACATTAGTTTTATTTACATCTAAAGTTAACAGGCCGTTAGCTTAACCGGCCGTTAAAGTTTTGAGCAACTGGGCCCAGATCGCAACAGAGCGCTAAACATCGTATGAAAACGTATGGACTCGCACCACATCGTATCCATGCCTGAAATCTCCGAGAAATACCACGATCAGTTACGAGTGGCCAATCGTGGCGTTCGCAACGGATCGCATAATAGTGGGGACCTAGCATAATAGTGGAAAAATCTAATGCGGCTTGGCGATGTTGTTAGCATGTCCCGAACAAACTGGGTGTGACGCGATTGACCATTTTGCGACACAAACAAAATATGATTATAGAGAAAACCCGGCTTTGTTGCCGTTTGTATTCAGTTACATTGTACATCGCAGGTCGCCTACATTAAAGACCGTCAATAAGTCACAGTAGGGGAAATGTCAAAGTGCCGACATCAAAACAGTGGCTAAAGAATATAATATACAGTTTTTACGAAGCCAACTGTATGGTCAAGAATCTCAAATATAAATGATTTTGCAGTATCATACTTTAATGTGAATCCCCATTTCACTTGGACTATTTCACTTGGACTATTTCCAGACAAAATTCAGCCATACATCTACTAGTTATACATTAAATGATTTTTATCCGTCCAACAATAAACAAACACACAGTCCAGAATTTGACGTATATACAAATTCCAGCGGGAATTATTCACACGTGGCTAAAACGCTCTTCATTATTTTAAGGCAGCCGATACTTTTGATACGCCGCGGTGTGGAAAGCGACATCGCGTTTCATTAAATATTCATTATTTCTACACATTTGTGACGCATTCCCATAAACAAAGCATTCCCATAAACGAAGGACGGCATCCAGGCAGTTACGACGGTGAGCAAAACGGGACTTGAATGCTACTTACATGACCACATTTAACGCTCAATTAATAAAATGGTCCAGCCACTGAATATAGAACCACACGACAAATATGTTCAGTTTCTAATCATACTATAGATCAAAATATTATGTACAAATGACATTGGCAATATCACCTAAGAAGATACATGGTCAGAGCTGAGTTGTAATACTAAGAACTACTACTAATTTTTTTTTGCCTATCGATCATTAACTTTTTCTGACTTTCGGTCAAAAGAGCAGTTTTCGCTTATATGTAGCTTTTCGGTAGTTCATATTTTGAAAAAGTATTTCTTTAAACTCATATTGTGAAATGTCTTTTTCTAAGACCTTATTTACAGCTACGGTACAATTTCGTTGATGGGGGGGGGGGGGGGGCCTTTAAATATTTTGCATGCAGTCCAATATACCTAAACTGTGTAGTGAATATGCTGCGAAAAAAAGTTAGAGAAAAAAGTTATTTTTTACCTCCCCTCCTAGATTTTTTTTTGAGATGTAAGCGGAAACCAATTTTTTTTTATTTTTTTTTTGGCCAAATAATAATCGTCTTCGTCGTTGCCATTGTTTTTTTTTTTCATACGAATATCACTACAACACATGTATAACCATCAAAAGACAACGATTCGACAAACCAGCAATATAATATTACATTATTAAAATAAGCAAAATACACAGAGGTTTGAACACGTAACATCTCGTATTTTATATTCCTGCGCACTTGAAATGTAATAAATCTCTCCAGTTGCAAAATGAACGCAGCCAATGAACTTGAAAAAGGTCCTAAACAATTTTAATCATGATCCTCATCAATGATTTGCGTCCACTAAAACTGTCAATGCGGTCTCACTTTTCTTCCCTGCATTGTCTAATTCTTAAATTATGAAAACTTTCAAAGATTATGTACACGTTGTATTGATCCGACATCCCACAATTTCTGTGCATAGTTTAATTAGCAAACAAACATCCTCAAACTAATATTAAGCCGTGTATTTTTTGTTGCAGAACTTCAGTGTTTTAGGAAATCCGAACGATTAACATCTATTTAATCAACTTCTTAGCAAGAATTTTGCTAGAAACCGTCAGTTTGTTTAATTATTATGTTTTTATTTTTTTGCATCTTGTAACATTATCAAAACCTAACAAGGGCACACTCGTGACACATGTATGTAATTGTAGCTTTGTTGTTTTTTTTTTGCATTTTTTAAGGGTTTTGTTTTTATCTGTCAGTCACTTGAAAAGAAAAAGACTTAAAATTAAACTATTTTACTGCAATAACGTGTATAATTACAAACATGTTAATACAGTTTACAACTCTTTATGTGAAATTTACACGCTGTTCGTACAGTGAGTCATTTTATTTTCAACAAAACACTGCACCGTTTTAGAAAGATAAACTTAAAGACTGATAATTGGACATTCACTTAGCACACCATACACCGACAAGCGCCCAGTTCTTAGGTTTCATCATTAATTTCTACTCTACCTCTCGCGCGGGAAATCAATGAATGCCGTGCACTAAAATAAATTCAAATTAATCCAATTATTTCACTACGCGCGCGTCGTAATATTAGAGGATTTCCACGTAATTAATCTAAACAGAGTTCTGTACATGGCCATAACGAAGGATAAACATCTATTTCTGATGAGTGCCTATGTAAAAGCATCGAAATTTCCAAATAAAAACCATGAGCGCCGCAACTTAAAAGTTATGAGTGTTCAAAGCCAAAAGGAAGTATGTGGCATTATCAGGAAACTTAAGATTATTATATGTTATACAACAACAATAATAATATGTGTTTCTCAGCAGCAACAACAGCGGCAGAACCAACTGCAAAACAACTCGAACTCATCTGCAGCATCAACTATTATCAAAATGAGAAATAATTAGCTGTACAATGAGAACGAAATCGATGCGAACGGAGAGGTTCCGAACATTCGATGTTCATAATTATTGTAAAATATGAGACGCTTATGTTCGTTTTCATGTATTATTGTAATCTAACCATTAAAATGCGATGTGTGCATGGAAAACATCAGCAAACGGAAGCTTGCATTGACAATAATTGTAAGAAATCGATGACGAACAAAAGAAACACACTTTGATTGAGAACGCTGGGAATGCAAGGGATGTTATATATAGTAAGCGCAAAGAAAAGAATATGTCTGTGTAGTGTAGCTAATGACGATATTTGTAGGAACTGGCAGACGGAATGATTGTATATCATTTCAGGGGTATTGTTTAAGATTACCCACGTGTGCTGGAAGACTCCTTTTATAGTTCTCTTACTTTTATAGTTACATATCAATACGGTATTAATTTTTATTAACATTTAGTCCAAAGTTCATGTTTAGAACTAGAAAAAGATCTACGACCATCGGCCAGGAAAGGTACAGAGATCTGTTCAAAAGGAACAGGTGGAAAAGCCTGACAATTTCTTCGACATTTTCTAATAATATGTATATTCCAGATGTTTGAATAATTGCAAAAATATATACATGTCAATTACATTTCAGGCAGCATGATTACATAAAATAACTGTTGCTATTGTGAATAATAATAATAATAATAATAATAACAATAACAATAAAATAATAATAATACTAAGAAGAAGAAGAAGTAGAAGAAGAAGAAAACGAAGACGACGAAGAATACATACTAATATCAAGATGACGAAGAAAAAGATATAAACGAACAAAGGAAAAGAAGTGGAAGAATAAATAACAAAATAATCACCAACAACACCAACTAAATGAACGACTTACAAATCCTAGAACACATTTCTCCTGCTTCATGGTCCCGCAGCAGCCGCAGAACGCCAGTATGGTTGTGGCCCCGCCCCCCGCTATGAGCCCGTACGTGACAATCTCGAGGAGCCGGGAACCAAGGATGGCCGACATCTCCCGGGTGTTGAACTCCTTCACCAGCAGCCACACCCCCACCCCCAGCACGGCACAACCTTTGATCTGGAACACACGTGAACATGCATTGGATATCCCATACTCATGCACGTATATGGGGTAAAATCTAGGATAAGAAGAGGAACAGGGTGCTGGATAGAAAGCCTAGCGCTTATTTAGGCCCGTTTCCTGGGTTGAACCAATACTTTGCGTCTTTAAGAAACCACGGTCTTTGATACCATATACATATACATACAAGTTAAGTCAAAGCCAATTAGACACAAAGGTGTTCTCTAATAACTACATGTATAAACGATAACATTTAGATGTTAAAATGCATATTTGTTTCCAAAATTATATAAACATACTTTATTCAGGTGGCATTCAGTTATTAATGAATAAGCATTTCAATACTGTTTGTATACATGCCGCTTTTTAAAATTGCTATTGTTTTCCAAATGTCAAAAAACTCACATATGGACATTAGCTATTGGTTTTATTAATTAATGTTTTATGGAACAGCCGAATATCCATACATACACACAACTTGATTATATTCATTTGTCCCTTCAATATTTTATAAATCTACATTTTTCAGTAAAACTTATACAAAACACAAAAGCATTCTATGAATTATTAGGACCGCATCCTAAATGTCACAAATCCAATTACGGTCATTATTTATGGTCTATGATATGACAGAACGCAAGCCGGTAATTACTGCTTATTACAAATAATAACGCTGAAAAAACGCTCATCTCGTAGCAAGCGCCCCCTGTCGGGAATGCTTCAATTATTATTGCAACTTACGACGGATGACATACAAATATTTATTAATTTAGGTCTCGGGCTAGTGATATATTTTTCCATTCTAGGAAATTTCTTGTACTTTTTGATCGACTGCCATGTCTAGTGTTACATTCGGTCGTATGACACAAAGAGTTGACTTACAGTAACTACATTGTACATGCATGCATAGAAAATTGGTGCATGAATGGGCCGGGAGCCGCGATCAAGTCACGAGTGAACCAGAGAATATTCACCAGGCTACAAATTCAAGTTAGAGTTACATTCAGTCGGATGACACAAAGAGTTGACTTACAGTAACTACAGTTGTACATGCATGCATGGTACACTGGTGCATGAATGGGCCGGGAGCCGCGATCAAGTCACGAGTGAACTACATAATATTTACCAGGCTACAATTTCAAATTCTCTTAATCCAAAAATATCTTTCTGACTGCATTGGCCCATATTTATAAATTTTACGCGCAATTCAAAATTTTAGCTACTTCCCGCCCGTTCCGTCCCTGAAATATCCTTTAGTTGTCACTTTCAAGTAACCATGCACGGAATATAAGTCAGAACTATATATACAATGCATGCTGTGCTCAGATTTGGTTACGTTTTGACTGTGCCATCGACCCGTGCCGATGGTAAAAGTACATGTAATACAGTATACAATATTCTAACTTGTAACAAATAAAATATTTCTCGATTATAGAATGAAATAGATACACTGATAACAGTTGTACCGTTTCATTGATATGACACTTGAAGCTACCTCATTTGACGGAAAAGACTTACACCGCTCGTGAAAGCATGTAAGTGTCCGTCACACACAAAAGTCATATAACGCATCCTATTCAACTTGCTACAAAGTGCAAAAATCAGTTTCCGTAAAATCATTGACCACAAGTCAATTATTGTCATCTCTTATTAGACCTAAATTAACGCCCTCGAGTATCTACTGCCATCAAAACAGAGAGTCCTCCAAGTGTTTGGACTTCACCCCGTGTTAATAGTCTCCTCGCAGCGCCCCATGCCTTCCCGTCACAAATTAAGCAGGCTAGTTTATTGCCCAGACCGGACCACTATTGCCAATCACGAGTCATAAAACAAGGAGAAAATTTGATTTGTGACCTATGCTAGAGACGAGTCCAGCTGTAGAGGGTTGTAATTGGTATGACAACGCCTATCGTAAGTTTGTCCTTGTTTAACAACATGTTTTCTTCGACCCTCAATTGGTAAAATGATGTTCAAACCGTTATATATTTCTCAATAGGGTATTATTAAAAGTATTTGTGCAACGCCATGATGACCGACATGCTCAAGTGGCGATGCCATGATGCAAAACAAGCTATTTAGTGAAAACTGTCCACGTCAAAATGTCCATTTAAACATATTTACAAATCATTTACATGAACCTATAAACTAGCTTTTTAAAAACATTGGTGATAAAATAACTTAAATTAGGACTTATCGGTAATATTTTAAAGTCTTTATAAGCCAGTATTTATTGTTATGTCACATATGACACGTTAGCTCTTATTGCTGAGACGGATTTCTGATTGTTTTGAAGACACGTATTTACATGGGGGTAACTACTTTATTTGTATTACATGATTTGGTCAAGGAAACGAACATGGAGGTAACTACTTTATTTTTATTACATTATTTGGTCAAGGAAACGAACATGAAGGTAACTACTTTATTTTTATTACATTATTTGGTCAAGGAAACGAACATGAAGGTAACTACTTTATTTTCATAACATTATTTGGTCAAGGAAACGAACATGGGGGTAATTACTTTATTTTTATTACATTATTTGGTCAAGGAAACGAACATGGGGGTAACTACTTTATTTTTATTACATTATTTGGTCAAGGAAACGAACATGGGGGTAACTACTTTATTTTTATTACATTATTTGGTCAAGGAAACGAACATGGAGATAACTACTTTATTTTTATTACATTATTTGGTAAAGGAAACGAACATGGAGGTAACTACTTTATTTTAATTACATTATTTGGTCAAGGAAACGAACATGGGGGTAACTACTTTAGTTTTATTACATTATTTGGTCAAGGAAACGAACATGGAGGTAACTACTTTATTTTTATTACATTATTTGGTCAAGGAAACGAACATGGATGTAACTACTTTATTTTTATTATATTATTTGGTCAAGGAAACGAACATGGGGGTAACTACTTTATTTTTATTACAACTACGAAATGTGCACTTTCTGTTTTATGTACTGTTCTCTCCGAACATAGACTTACATAATTTTGACTTGAATATTAGTTCACAAAGTGCACTTACTTACTCTACTTCTTACGTAATTTCACGATTTCATTTTGCTAATTTACATAATTTACTTTCTAAATTTTGATAGCACGTATGTCCAAGCCGATGCAAATTATCGGCACATTCGTTTTTATAAATAACTGAAATATCATATGATCTACATATATTATAACTTCGCTGCAAAATATAAATTAATGATAAAAACTTCAGACGGTATGATTTGATTTTATTTTATTTGTGTTTTGTGTTTTCTATTTATAGACGCGCGATATGGTCAAATCACGTGCACGATTGCAGCAAGCAAATTAAAGAATTTATGTCGGTCATTAAATCAACCAACAGACATTGCCGATCTCGGATCGACACTATTTTGACTTGAATATATGGTGAGATCCCACATTTCGAACCGAAATCACCAGATTATTAGCAACGATAGATGTTCTTTATGAATATTTAATATGCCAGCAACCGAGATTGTTACTCTATCTGCAGACGAAAAAAAGCGCCTGAGTACACTATAATATTCCGCGAGGTGTATTAATACGCGAAATAGTGCCAAGAAATCATTGCGGGTAACACTTGTTTAATGAAACTGATGAATATTTTAGAGCGCATCGATAATTGAAACTTAGGGACTATTCTTTTACACTAACTTTTACGAGTGTTTAATTATTGTCAGTCAGGTAATTCTTGTTACTAATCTCTTCTGGTAACGCCAAAACTTCTAAGAAACATCTTTATTTGAGTATCCGCTGTCTAGAACCTTTGCGATTTATGCTACAAGAAACGTGGGAATTCCACGAAAACCATTCTTAAGTCAGCACACTAATAAAGGAAATGATGCAAGGTGAATGTCATACAGATATGGCTACAAATACAAAACCTCAATTCGTCCTTGAGCCGTTGAGCCAATTTTTGATACATTTTTTGTAAAAGTGACCCACTCCATATGGAATACCAACAGAGGTCTTGATATAAGGTATCTACATATGAAGTTTCATGACAATATCTCAATTCTTTCTCTAGTTATCAAGCGGAAAACATTTTTCTATTTTTGTAACAGTGACCTTAACCACACCCACCCCATATGTAACAGTGAGCTTAACCACACCCACCCCATTTGTAACAGTGACCTTAACCACACCCACCCCATATGTAACAGTGACCTTAACCACACCCACCCCATTTGTAACAGTGAGCTTAACCACACCCACCCCATATGTAACAGTGACCTTAACCACACCCACCCCATTTGTAACAGTGACCTTAACCACACCCACCCAATTTGTAACAGTGACCTTAACCACACCCACCCCATATGTAACAGTGAGCTCAACCACACCCACCCCATTTGTAACAGTGACCTTAACCACACCCACCCCATATGTAACAGTGAGCTTAACCACACCCACCCCATTTGTAACAGTGAGCTTAACCACACACACCCCATATGTAACAGTGACCTTAACCACACCCACCCCATATGTAACAGTGACCTTAACCACACCCACCCCATATGTAACAGTGAGCTTACCCACACCCACCCCATTTGTAACAGTGACCTTAACCACACCCAGCCCATATGTAACAGTGAGCTTAACCACACCCACCCCATTTGTAACAGTGACCTTAACCACACCCACCCCATATGTAACAATGAGCTTAACCACACCCACCCCATTTGTAACAGTGAGCTTAACCACACCCACCCCATATGTAACAGTGACCTTAACCACACCCACCCCATTTGTAACAGTGACCTTAACCACACCCACCCCATATGTAACAGTGAGCTTAACCACACCCACCCCATATGTAACAGTGAGCTTAACCACACCCACCCCATATGTAACAGTGACCTTAACCACACCCACCCCATTTGTAACAGTGACCTTAACCACACCCACCCCATATGCATTTCCAAGCAAGCTCTCAACATAAGGCATCTACTGATGAGGTTTCATGACAATATCTCAATTGCTACTAAAGTTATTGAGCGGAAACCGTTTTTTCTATTATAAGTAACAGTGACCTTGACCCCACGCACCCCATATGCAATCCCAACGAGGTCTCAATAAAAGGTATATACATATGAAGTTTCATTAAAATATCTTAGCTCGTTCTAGTTATTTTGCGGAAACCGTTTATATATTTTAGTTACATTGATCTTGACCACACCCACCCAACCCATATGCAATCCCAAGCAAGATCTTGTTATAAGGTATCAACATATGAAGTTTCATCAAAACATCTCAATTCGTTCTCGAGTTATTGAGCGGCAACCCCAGTTTGACGCCGCCTGCCCGCTCGCCCGACCAACGACATACCCCAATCGAATAACCCAATTTAAAAAAAAATTGGTTCATAATGAAAACTGTAAGAACATACATGGCAATTACCATCTGATAATTTACAATTACCTTCTTTGCTGGCCTTATGTTGGCGACATGTTTATCCTTTTAAATATAGTATCGCCATTTACAAATAGAAAATATGAAAGTTTGTTGTAGATCATGACATAATACTTGCATATTATTGGGTATATTAAACACATTTACATTTATGACTTCAACCATATGTAACTAGAAAAAAAAAAAAATTTCATACATATTTTTTTAACAAAAATCAAGATTTCACCACACCAAAAATTCCAATCTAAAGGGTACTGAACTCATCGCCAAAACTACGAAAACAAATCTCAGTACTTACCAGTATGAACACATTGTAGCATTGCAGAACCATCTTCAGGTTCGACAGGCATCGCTCCCGCGGCGTCTGCTTCTTCCGGACCCGGTGTCCGCGGTTTGAGCGACCAAGGTAGCTAGAGACGCTGCTCCGCTTGCCGAGGCTGTACCGGTCGGACTTCCGGTCCTTCCGGAGGCTGCCGTCCCGGTCGATGTGTTCGAAGTGGTGGTTGTTGCCCAGCATGTTCTTTTTGTGCTTGCTGTTCAATGGCTGTAAAGGACAAAACATACTTAAGTCGAGAAGACCTAGGTGTACATACGCATGTATCTGGAAACGAACATAAGTAAAATAAGGATCGCAGTATTTCGATCCCTGTAGTGGAAGCGTTGAAACGAGTTTTATAACAGAGAACAGACATTGGTTCAACTCGGTTTATTGACTGAGAAGGGTCTCAGTAAGCCTCAATATTATAAATGTGTATTTCGATGTCCTTCCGCGCCCGAGGCTGCATTATGTGAGGACCCGGACCACTCCTACCTAATTAACTTACCAGAGACTCACGAAAGTTGGGACGAATTTTTTTATCATAGATGCAATTTCCAACTATTTTATTTTTTACTGAAAGATATTTTAATTTTGGTGTGGTCTTGTGGTGTGGAGGGAAACCGGAGTACCCGGAGGAAACCCCACCTGTCCGGTATGGTGACCACCAACCAAACTCACATGCGCCGGGAGTGGGAAGCGAACCCGGGACGCCTAGGTGAGAAGCGAGTGTACCAAGCACTGCGCTAGCCGGACAGCCTTCAATAGTATAAAAAACTTTTAACTGAATTAAAATATACTAGCATACAGTGCGTGCTCACAAATACCGTACTTTATTTTTAATTAACATTCTACACAGTACAGTCTGTTAGACCTTGATGATCTTGTAATCAGGGAATTATTCCAATAAAGCTAATTTAGTCAGCATTCGTAACTGTCACAAATAAGGCTGCTGATTTGCGATGTAAGTAGTACCATTCCAAATATGGGACAGAATAGTTTTTCTAACGCGTTATGGTGAAATCGTTATAGCCAAAACACAGAGCAAATTAATATATCGTCATCAACCCTTAATTGATAATGTGCAATATATAAATATACATATTGAGACCTTTTGTTGGCAATGGGGGAAATAATAATACATTCACAACGTTGGAGATATGTATTATTTGTACGAACACGTATGATGATAAGCAATCTTTTTTTCATAACACTATTGATGTAATATATATATCTTGATCAGGCACATGCTATCCCGAATAATAAATCTGAGCGTTTAGCCAGGCGAACATCGATCATCCATATGGTTCCCAGCAAACTAATAAACACGTTCTGAGCAAATCTTCGATGGAGGAAATAAATGGGGGATCTAAGGATTTGATGAATTTGGCGATATTCTAAATGCCAAGCATAGACATATATTTATCGGTTTAAACGTGTAACAAAATATGTTATACAACTTTTATTTATTAATTATATTCTAGCATTTGGTATAGCGACCATACAATATACAAAATATGAATTAAATAGATATTTAACAACATCATCAGTATAGCAACAGCGGCAGTTAAACTGGCGTCGTCATCAAAAGCAGGACAATGAGTAGCAGCTTTAGTAAAATAGTACGTGTAGTAGGACAAGAAATCGAAATAGGAACAACAGCAGCAGCAACAGCAGCAAGACAAGTATTGGTGGTGTCATTATCACACAAGAGAAACATGTATAAGTAGCAGACTTAGTAGTAGTAGCAACTGCAGTCGCAGAAACAATAGAAACAAAAGCAGCAGCAACCAAGCTAGACAAGCAGTGGTGTCAAAAGCAACACGAGAGCATGGATAAGTAGCACACTTAGAAGAAGTAGTAGCAGCAGCAGAAACAACATGAGCAGCGAGAATAGCGGTAGTAACAGGATAGTATACCAAACGAAACAATCTGATATAATATAAGCAAGATGAAAATAGTTTCCATCGAATTATACATCAGAAGTATAATTCTGGATTTGGTATTTACATCTGAATTCGTTCTCCTTTTTATTAAAATCATGGTCTATGATACGTTATGGATCGGTGTCGTCACCCAGTAAAGACGCATATTGTTAATTCTTACGTCTTTTGGCAAAACTCATAAAGCGGTTCCTTCGAAGCTTCCACGCTATTATATGGGGAATTAATGGGGGACAAACGATCTGACAAAAGCTCTTTGCAAGCTCCATCTAGCCAATTAAGGCGGCCCAATAGAGCAAGGGACTCTGGCCATAAACCGTAAGTAACCTTTTCCACTCATCATGAATATGCTCGCAATGTCATATGCACAAAACATCCATTGTACTTTATGTTTCACAGTGGAGCATGCCAGATATGGACATATCAACCTCCACTGATCCCACTCATAAAAGAAATGGATCTTACGGCTGGTTTATGGTTGCAAAAGTGCAGGATGCACCGGTCAAAGACTGAAACAAGCATCTGGGGAGACGATTTGTTTTTCAAATATTTAACACTTTTATTGGATTGCGTTCTGTCACAATGTTGCTATTGTTCGTACAAGGCAATGCCTATGTATATCAAACTAACTTGCATAATATTTTTGTGGAATACTTAAGACATAATTATTAGAATAACTTTATTAGATCGAACATATATTTTAAGCAGGAAAACGTAATTTTAAATGATGTGGCACAATACTGCCCAAAGCCATTTCGTTCCAAACGAAGAACATGTAGATGTTTAAATGTACAGTTCACATGCAAAAGACTCCGAACGATGGTTCTATCCAAAAGACGGACTCCCGAGTAGTTAGTCAGCCTCAAGGAATCCGAACTTTAATAAATAACGTTCATATTAAAGACAGATGACACATGCGCATGTAATGGATCTTTTTACGCAATCAAATGATCAAACAGCTGTCAGCTCATATTTAGACATTGGCCGCTTTAGCATCTGTCAAACAGGAAGAATATGGCCGCTTTCAAAAATGCCATGTCATATAACATCAACGGATGTTTACGCCAGACAGGGCCTCCATGTATCTTCTGTGTTTGTCAAGAAACCCAATGTCAGATATAACATCAACGTTCAGTCACGTATTAAATTACGAAGATTCGATGGATGCAACAAAACACACCTCAAATAACAGTACGAAGACACAGGTAAATGTTAGTAAAATGTCTTGTATTTTCATGTAGTTAGTTATGTAAATTTACAGTTATGGTTATGCTTTATTCATTATGCTTATTATGACTGTTTGAAAGTTTATTATTTTTTGTTGTTGCTTTAATTGTTTGTAGTGTTGCTTCTACTGCTGCTTGAACTGAACGTTTGGAAAACTCCAAAGCAAGACCATTAGATTTCTATCATAAGCGAATTTTGTCCGGAGATTTTCTTTAAACACGATAATTGTAACCTCTATACCGAAACCAACTCGGCGACAATCAATTCGGGATGATTTCATCTGATATGTCAGAACTGGGAAATGGAATTCATCGAAAACAAAAATCGGGCGCCTTTAGGGAATAATTGCGGTTAAAGATAATTCATTGAAAACATAATTTGCACGCGCTTAGCGGATTTCCATAAACGGCGCGTTATCAGTGCCAAAAATCTTCTGAGGAAAATGCCGTCCTAACAGAGAATTTCATCAATCGAAATAAATTGCGTTAAAAGGACTAAAATAACACACCGACTGTGTTTAAATTATTGCCTTGTTAGAATTTTCTTTTGGTATTTTTTGTTTGCCAAAATGTGCTTGATTATACCAATATTCTAGGGGTTCATTGTTGCATATTTAAAATAAATAAAACTTAAAAAAAATAATTTTGATATCAATTTTTACTTTCTTAAAATTTTAACAAACAGAAATTTAAGCCTGAACAAAACCAATGTATATTTAAATGCTTATCATATATTCCCATCAAACTTCACGAGAAAATGCAATTTCATATTACCAATTTGACAGCAAATCCACATACAATAGACGTGGAACAAACACTTTTCCTGTTATTCAAAAGAACGATTTAACAAGAAATATATGCTTAACGGTCCTAGAAAGTCCAATCCATCAATAAAACTCAATCAGGAAGGACCAAGTCATAGCGGCAGCCGGAACTAGGATTGGGAATACAAAATTGCGGTGGAACTTTCATGGAGAGACATTCAACACCATCCGCCAACAGTCCGGTTTCTCCAGTGTATATTAATTTCTTGGGCCATTTCAGCAGGTTGCCACAAATGCATCATCTAATAAAACGTAACGCCAATGCCGTTAAGCAGCACGAAATAGAGAGAACCACATCATTGTGTCTGTATCGCACGGATGTGATATCTAAAATTGACGTTTGCTTTCAAATGAATGCTAAGGTATTCAAGTACACAAACGTCGATAATATAAGGACTTTTCTCCATTTGCAGAGACCGGGACATCCGTTTACTACAGCATTTTCCAACGGCCGCCGTTTGCCTTCTTTTTCGATATTTCTACATTCAATTGTATTTATTTGACCCATTCCCAAATGGCTTTTCTCGAAAACTACATATGAAAACTACAAAAACAACCAAGACAGACTGGACCACATGATAGCAATTCACAAAACATTTCATCGACAGTAGCCATCAGGATACAAGTTGAAAACAACGTCGTAGTTCAAAAGCAAAATCATGAACCATAACAAAGAACCTATTGCAAAGTGAGTAGACCGGTAGTTGGCGTCATGCAAGCAGCATCGATATGTTCTGCTGCTGCGTTCCGAACTACTACTGGAAGCATGTTCTTACAAAGATTATACATTGTATATGCATATATGATGGAAAGATTTAGGATCAAACAAGGTACAAATGATGTGCAAAAGAAGTAGGAGGAAAGCTGTAACATTTCTTGGACAGTTTCAAATAATTTGGTAACTTTGCAAAACACAATACAAAAATAGGTATTGAGTTTCAAAACAGATAATCAACATTGTTTTGTTGACCAACTCATAAGGGCAGCCGTAGGAGGGGGGGGGGGGGGGCTAAACAGAACAGGTCGCAGCCCCATGTTATTTCGTTCATGTTTCTTTATCTACACATAACTTTTTTGTGTTACGTTAACGGGAAGGACAAACACGTGTAACCGCTATCGAATTGTTGCCTTGCAACCGTACTATCAGTTTCGCAAAATACTAGGAGCTGACCAGTTCACAAGCAAATACATTTGATAAAACAGAAGTTATTTCCGAGAGCAATTTATTGTGTCACAGCCCAGGCTGATCTCGCAGCTGTGTTGGGAACTCGTTCTGGAATATTCCCCGGGTTTCTCGACGTGAGTCTGCTTTAAATGGCGATGCATGTAATTTCCGTCGAGAGCTATTAAATGGTTTGCTAACAATATAAGTCGTTCTCAATCAATGAATATTGGCATGAAAAGCGTCTTGTCAGTTAAAAGGTTTTGTCTTGCAAAGGAATCTCAATATTTATTAATTGTTATATGCATACAGAATTATTTGCTAACAAGATAGATCCGCCATGGAATGTTTGAAGTTCAACGCTGAAAATCGACACAAATGTCTACAATCCCACAATATTGATAAAGCATTCACATGCTCTTGGTTCTTTGTCATTTTGTATCAAAAGTTTGGTAGATGGCACATGCATCTTTAGTCGACTGAATTTTCCGTATTTGGGTACATAAACCTTTACCCATTTCGTGATAAGATGATCAAAAAACACGTCCCTATTACCATATTTAGACCGTAAGGAGTCCAGACAAAACTAAAATCCAAAATCAAGATAACCAATAAATGATTGAATATTAATAAACATGTTAATCTTTTGACTGCATCAGTGTAGTAAAGTGACAAGCGCAATGAATATTATTTGCGAACACATTTTACAGTTTTCTTCCAGGGCTGGATTTATTCACTAGAGCCATTAACTTTTTTATGTATTGTTTGGGAGTCACGGCAATACATGCTCAGCCAATATGTGGGCAAATATAGAGCACAGGCCTCAAATGTAGGCGTTATGAAAATCCAGCACGATTTAATTAGGAGCAAATACAGGGATTTGATACTAAAAATAAGAATCAGAATCCTTGAAACGATACATCGATGAAAGAAGGCTGCGAGTTTTCATCAACGTACATTGCATATGAAGTTTTAACCCTTGTCGACAATACGAGACGAGTGCTGGACAGCCCCATTTGCAGATTACTTTCGCACATTCAGTAATATGTAGAAACACAAATATGGGAAGGTGACAGCATCGTATAACATTATATGGGGACAATGTCGGTCATTCAGCATTGGCGATGTATAGCAATGTTCTCTGACATCATAAGGAGTTATGCATACAATGATCTTTTAACAATAAAATACTAGTTAAATACGATACCTACAAACTAATTGTTTTTTGCTACATGAACACTATTCAAGAGCTCGCAATGCTAGTGTTATTTGTCCTTTAAATTAATTAATGATAGTTTACGACAAATATATCCAATGAAGAATCTCAGTTTGTTATATGCCCGGCATATGACAATAATTTATGCTCTTGTTAGCGTATTTCTTATTTTAAGTCACAGTAATTTCTGCAAAATTTCTGAATGATGAAAAACGAGGTTTTTAACACTCGCTTATTAGAGACAAAAATATCCCAAGCAGATTGCCAACTTGCTATATGGCATAGTCGTATTTATGGCCTCGTTAAGGTATTGTATTATTTAAAGTTGAATAATTTCTGTGGAATACCTATAAACGGTAAAATGTCACAGCCGTTCGCGCTAACACGCACACTGAAGTCAGAAATACACTTCATGCAGACAAACTTTCAATTTTAATACGCATTCAAAGACACATACATTACACTTGACAGAAACATTGTTCTTTATGTTGCTCGCCTATCTGCTCATATTTTAGACATACAAACCCCATGGGACATATGTATTTCTGGGATGTTTTGACAGGCAATCTAATCGTTAAAACACCATGTTCAAATCCCAATGCCATGTCGTATGGTTGGTATAATTACGATGATTCTTACGGAGTTAAATAGTATTATTGTGAATACTAAACTATTTGAAACAACATTACATTTTTTGCGGGGTTTTTTGCGATAAAATTGAGAACTTGTTTTATCACACAAATAACTCAGCATAAAAAGTATAAACGTTATAAACATGCATATACATTATAGTAGGAGTTGTAAAATAACCTCCACTGTTACCAGTGTTAGGGGTAAATAAGTCCTAGTAACATTAATACATGTATATACAACATTTAGTGATTTTTTTTATTGATAACATGAAATTGCATCCAAATTATCAGTAACTAGTTCACAACACGGTTTCAACGATTTTAAAATTTAACAGAAAAGATTAGTGATCGACTCAAGCAGTTATTAAATTTAAATTAAATTAAAGAAAAAAATATTGTTAAAGTCTTTCAGACAAGATTCGTAATTAAATACATGTACACGGGTATAATACGCCGTTCGGTTGTAATAACCGCTCGTTATATTACGCTGCAAATATGTCTAAGACACAGAAACATCAAACAAACATTTCAGAGACTGTTAATGTTTGTCAAGGGATTTTCGTTACATTAAGCGATTCTAATAAAGCACATTTATTTAATAATTTCCTGGAACAAACCCCTTGTGGACCGGAACACCATATGGGGGTCCTAAAGTTATGATTGCAAAAGATAGATTTTCCATGGCTGTTTCTTTTATTAATATTAGGCTTGGAAGAAAGAAACATAGACAGAAGAGAAGTCAACCTGAATGTCAGAGAAGTATTAAACAAGGTACATGCTTTTGAAATAAGCCTAAAGTTTCACCAAACTATTGGGCGAAAATATTCAAGAAAAAGTGTGCATTATACGTACACTTTTTCGAATAAGCAAATGAATATTCAGTGTTCAAAAATTGCAATAACACCCAAAGAAACAAAGAAATAGTCAACTGTCAAAAATCAATGTATGTAATATATTGAGAACGTTGGCGAAACAAAACAGATACGAAATCAATGTTTATTTCGACTGAACCTCGGGAAAACATGGCGGATGTTAAGTCAGGACGTCACATTTCTACGGTCCAACACCAGGGGACGTTAATTTCCTCTTTAAGACATACACTATATAGACCTGGCTTCGTAAGTTGGAATGTAGAAATGTATTTGGACTTAAAATCTAAGACATAAAACATATCCTTTGATGATGGAAAAATCTATATTTTTCCGGTAATCTCAGGCTGGGAGAATAATAACAGAGTAATTACTGGACTTGTGAGAAATGAGGCAACGGAAATGACGAAACTCTAACATGCAACAGAGAATGCGTCTATTATTTCAACGAAATGGATTTCTATTGTCTAATAAGAAACTGGGGGAGGTTTAGCATCCACGTAATCTTTGTGTACCCAACAATTGGATTATAGTTAATAGCCGATATTTCTTCTAGAATTATTGGTATCAATAATCCATCAAATGGACCGCTCTAAAGAAATCAGCTTTAAGCCAGATGGATTAGCTTCAATGGTACCACGGGTCGTATTGGCATCACGACATCGTCTTGGGATTATGCTGTCAATTCAAATGGATTTTCTGGTAGTTGCCAAGTCCCATCAGAAGTTGTAAGCGACATGTCAACTCAAGCCCAACAAATAGTCTAATAATCTTTGTTTGATGAATGGATCGGAAAATGCTAAAATAAGGAAATACCGTGTTTACATTCGTGTCCGACAACGACAGAACTGTTCGATTGGCGAAATAATTAGATTACATCCTAATATTACGTAGGAACATCTTGATCCTTTCTTAGAAATAGCACGAGATGACTCTAGCGTACGAATTTAACAGCAGCATCGGCAGTGCAAAGAATAGTAGCAAACGGCCTTGGTGAAGCAACAGAAGAAAAAATATAAGTGGCAGCTTAGTTGGTAGTTTTAGCAATAGTTGTCGCATCAGCAATAGTATCAATAGTAGGAAGAACGGCATAATGTAGAAATTATGTCACAATCACCAAGAGAAACGTGTATGAATATCAAACTTAACATTAGCAAAAGTAGAAGCATCTGCAGCAGCAGCAGAAAAATGAGTAACATCAGCAACGGCAGTTGTACCAGAAGAGGTAATCTGGTATGAGAAAATGATTAGTTTAATCCCTATAGAGTATTACAACAAAAATGTGTTCTTGAGTTTGGCACTGTCATAGGTATGAGCGAGCAAGTCTTTTTTTTAAATTAAAATCATGGTCTATGATAAGTTATAGATCGGTGTCCTCGCCCAGCGAAGACACACATCGTTCATTCTTAAGTCTTTTGGCAAAACTGATAAAGCGGTTTCGTCGTAGCTTCCACGCTATTAAATAGAGGAAATTAATGGGGGAAAAACGATCTGACAATAGCTCTTTGCAAGCTCCATCACGCCAATTAAAGCGAAAGAGTAAGGAAATCTGGCCATAAACCGAGAGCAACATGTTGCACTCATCATGAATATGCTCGGAATGTCATATGCACAAAACAACAGCGGAGCATGCCAGATATGGAAATCTCAACCTCCGACTGATCCCACTCATAAAAGAAATGGATCTTACTGCTGGGTTATGGTTGCTGAAGTGCAGGATCTCAAGCGACGATTTTGTAACCGTTTAACCAATAAACAATGTTATCAGGTTGTATTGACAATGTTGCTATTGTTGGTGCTCGACAATGATTATAATATATCAAACTATATCTTGTCATATTAATTCAGTGAAATACTTAAGATATAAGTATTACTATAACATCAATAGATCAAAATTCCAACTTAAGTATGACAAACATGATATTAAATGATGTGGTACAATAATGCCATTGGGTCGTTGCGTTCTCCACAAAGTTAACGTTTCAACACACATATAGTGTGTGCATGTAATCGGTCTTTTACCCAACCAAATGATCACTGATCAAAACAAAAACTTTCTTAAATCTCTGCCTATATTTATATATTTACGCCTAAAGCATATGTTAAACTGGAAGAAAACGGCAGCTTTCAAACATGACATGTCACATAACATCAAAGGATATTTTCGGCAGACAGTGCATGTGCGCACCTTTTGCATTTGTCTGGTGACCCATCATCAATAACGTTCTGTCAAGTATTAAAGGGCACAATTCATTCTTTGGATGAAACGCAAAACACATCAAATAACGGTACAAAAGCACGTACATTATAACTGGTAGTACAATCTATTAATTTGCATGTGGTTAGTTATGTAAACCTATAATTATGATTATTATGACTGATTGGTAGGTGTTATTTGTTGCTGTTGCGTTTGATGGTAGTGGTATTGGTGATGCTACGACGGCTGGTAGATTTGTATTAATCGTTTGGAAAATTTGCATTAATCGTTTGGAAAACTCAAAAGTAAGTCCATTAGATTTCCATCTTAAAGGGACTATGTCAACGAAAAATTGGCTTCCTATTGCACTTTAAATTATATTATTTAAAAGAAATGCTCTTTACTAAGACATGTGCATTAAATAAATAAAAATAATATAATACACAATAAGATATTTGATAAAAACAAAATAGCAAAAAAGCCTGAACAAATTAAAACCCCTAGCGGGTATCAAACTCACGACTTAGGAGCCATCCGAAGAAATTACAGTAGACAGCGATTTAACAAACAGCGCTATCATGCTTGGTGATGAGTCGTTTGTAAACTATGGTTACATAAAATGCTCACAATTCTGACGTCAAATTGTAAACAGGAAAAGGGCCAAATAAACACAACCCATATAATAGATTTTTATCTCAGAATTGGTACACTCTTTTTCCATTGTATATACTCTGTTTTAACCGTTATTAATATCTAAATTTCAGATTTAACAAAAAAAACAATTGCCCCCTTGAGGCCCTTTTCGATGACATAGTCCCTTTAAGCAATTCATGTAGGAAGATTTTCTTTAAACACGATAATTGTAACCTCTATACAAAAACCAACTCAGCGACAATCAATTCGGGATGATTTCATCTGATATGTCAGTACAGGTAAATGGAATTTATCGAAAACAAAAAAACGGGCGCCTTTTGGGAATAATTACGGTTAAAGATAATTCACTGAAAACATAATTTGCAAGCGCTTAGCAGATTTCCATAATCGGTGCGTTATCAGTGCCAAAAATCTTCTAAGGAAAATGCCGTTCTTAGAAAGAATTTCATCATTTAAATAAATTGCGTAAAAAGGACTAAAGATAACTCGCCCATTATGTTTAAGGATCGCATTTCATGAAATGTTTCTTGTTTCAATATAGGTGGCCTACTTCTGCAATCATGGGACTAGACATGTTAGGGTTACCAAAAGTCCTGAGTGCTCAAAATGTTATCGATTCTGACAATATGCTAGGTATTTATTTAAAAAAAAAATTATGCTTGATTGTTCTTTTTTAAATGTTGCTGTTCATCCTAACTTAGTGAGAAACGATTTAACAAAATATTATGCAGTGAAGAATGCCCATGGATATTCAAATTAAAATGCATGTCATTTTTTCCCATCAAACTCTCCTAGAAAATGCAATTATATACTAACAATTTGCCAGCAAATCCACGTACAAAAGACGTGGGATAAGAACGCAATTTCTGCTCTTTCATAAGAACGATCTAACGAGATATGTATACTAAACGGTCAAAAACGCCCAATCCATCCGTGAAACACAATCAAGAAGGACCAAGCCATTGTGACAGGCACCAGGTTTGGGAATACAAACGTCAGGTGGCACTTTCAAGAGAGACATTCAATACCGTCCACCAACAGTCCGAGTCTCTCCTGTGTATATTAATTTCTCGGACCATTTCAGCTTGTTGCCACAGCTGCATCATTAATGAAACGTAAGGCCAATGCCGTTAAGCGGCGCTTAATTCAGATACCCACATCCTTGCGTTAGTATCGCACATATGTGACAGGTTATGCTTTGAAATGCATAGAAACTATTTGAAGTAGAAGAAACGTCGATATTATAAGGAACTTTTTTCCATTTGCAGAGCCTGAAGCAGATACAAACACCCGTTTACTCAAGCATTTCCCACGATCACTGTTTGCCTTTTTTATTAATGTTACTTTATTTACCGGTAAGTGGATCTATTTGACTCTATTCGCCATTGGCTTTTTCTCGTACATGTAAACTTTTATATACACATAGACATTTGCATAAAACATTTCATCGACAGAAGACATTTACATATTTCTGAAAACCAAATAAAAATCGTGAACTATGACATGGTGACCAACTGCAGAGTGAGTGCAGCAATTTAGTGTTACCTGTATATCTAGCATAAACAAAGGTTGAGGTGGACAAAGCGGGCATCCATTCCGGCGGTAGTTTGCGTCACACGGGAAGCACAAACACGTGTAACCGCCATCGAATTGTTTTCTTGAAACAGTATTACTAGTATTAGAAAACACAAACGCAGCGAGCTGACCAGTTCACAAGCAAACACATTTCATACAACAGAAGTCATTTCCGATAGCAATTTATTCTGTCATGGCCCAGGCTGATCTCCCAGCTGCATAGGGAACTCTCTCTGGATTTCAAATATTTCCCGGATTTCTCTACGTGAGTCTGCATTAAATGGCGATGCATAAATGTATGTAATTTCCGTCGAGAGCTATTAACTGGTTTCCAACGCTGTGATCTTAAATGGCTAACAATATAAGCCGTTCTCAATCAATGACTATTTGCATGTAAAAATCGTCTTGTCTGCTAAAAGGCTTTGTATTGCAAAGAAGCATCAATATTAATTAATTATTATTTGCATACAGAATTATTTGCTAACATGATAGATCTGCCGTGGAATGTTTAAAGTTCAACGCTGAAAATGAACACTGATGTCTTCTATCCCACAGTATTGGCTCTTTGTTTTTGTCATTTTGTAATATTTACATTTGCATAGGCATTTAAATATGGAAGGGGTATGCATTCATAATCGTATGAACGCAATGCCTTATCACCGGCGTAGTAATATCTGTGTGTCCTATTTTTATGCAAATTATATTTCGACAAGAATATTTACATGAACTAACATGTCTTATACTGTTCAATGTTACTTTTTTTGCATTTATTGTTGACGTTTGATTAAATGTTTTTATAATTGATATACATGAACATTTCGTTCCAGTTCTTCTTCTACAAAAATCAATTTGACTTTTTTTCACCTTTGCTTGATAGTATTCTATCATGCAAGGTCTACAAATGTTATTATTAAGGTATTCAACCCATAATACTTAATGTCTAGAACACCACAAATCATATTATTTTCTTGAAGGGCATTCATATCTGGACTCTTCTGCAAAATTTTAGGATATTTTACCGTTTGGTTTGTCAGATATAGTTTTTTAATTACCATACCCCCTCTTTTGCTAAACACATCAAAAACTGAAAAGCTATAGGCATCTTTACAAGTGAAATACTTTATTAATATTTCATAAACTTCATATAAATATACATTTATGAATGGTATATTGAACACATATTATGAAAATAATCAACAATTATTATTGGATGAACTCATATGGAAGAAATATGTACTCATATTGCTAATTATATTTATGATCGATGAGAATTTTCCTGTTCTATTTTTTGAAAGCCATAAACAAAATGTGATAAACTTGCTTATTTTATGCATGTTCTGAATCTAAACCATAATATATTTTATTCCTGGACTATAAGCCACACAACGAAGGCAAAACAAATAAACTTTACCATGCAAATTTGAAAAATTAAAACAGTTTTTAACACTACCCCCATATAAAATTAAGCCGGATTTTTTTCAGAAATACCTTTTTTAAATATTTTTAAATAATTATTGAGAACCTAAGAAAGATACTCCCATAAAACTTTAAAAAGTTCTTAGATACAAAATACAAGCAATATATACAATTAATTCCATAACTTTTGAACATAAAACATTAAAATTAAACTTTGTTTCATCATTGTACATTCTATTATAAACAATATTTTTTCAAAAAGTCTAAAACACATAATCTAGAATATTAACAAAAGAGTTGTATTAACTAAATTAACAATTACTACATTTTATAAATGAAATAAATATAAACATAATAGATAAAACCAATATGTGCTGCATTAACACATTTTCATCTAAACAATTTTAACGTTCCAGGCCATGTCCATCATGAACTTTACTGGGTTTAAAAAATGGCTGTTTTTCAAAAAAATCCGCTAATTTGTGTTATAAAAGTTTCCAACGTCCTTTTTGCAACTGTAATATAGGGCCTCCCATCCATCATATTTACATGTTAAATACTAAATAAACTGTCCGCGCCTTCACAGTTGAATGTTTGGATGGTACATAAACCGGAGCCAGCGATGTCCTCTGCCGTAGTATTTTTATCACATCAGTATAGGCAAGAAGACCCAAAGAATCAATGTCTGGCCTTCTCATTTTTGAACATCAGCTGGTTGCGCCCATCTGTTGATGAATATGGGAATGCGACTGCTACTAGCGATGCCTCTGGTTGAACACTAACAGCCTGGTCTACATCTAACATGTCGCCCATCGTACTGGATGTGTGTTTGCTTTTCTAAACAGCAGCATCACTGAAAATAAGTTTTCAGTACACAGTTTTACAATAGATTCTACTTACAGACTGATATTAATGTACACAACAATCATTGCTTTAATAATTGTCGGATATGGCATTGATGTCAGCTGAGCAAAATTTAATGCCAAATGTTGAATTGTTAGACATGTTTTGGTAACCGACTTATAATGTTATGTTATAACACTTAACAGAATGACAAAGCAAAATTGATGGCATTTTCAATATGGAAATTGTAACATAATAATATCATTATGTCAACACATAGAACTCTGTTAAATAAGCTTGTAAACTAATACTAGTACTTCATCTTATTATATTTCCAAACTTTATGCTCTGTGTATTCATACAAATCTATAATTTTTATTTAGTATATTTACACAACCATTCACGAGTTGTCATTATCTTAGTAACTATTACCATACAAACAAATGGCTTTACAATTAGATAATGAACTGATACTAACCCGTACAAAGCTTGGTATTAGGCTTGCCGTTTGACTTGGTTTCTTTGTCAGTTTTCCAATAGAGAACATTATTGACATCACATTAGTCAATGTTACAATATTTCACGTAGACATAAACATTCAAACTCATATGCTTCTCGGTAATATTCCAACCACACTGTCACAGATCATGGCAGCTGATCATAGCCGACACAATTTCCATTGTTACTGTGTCTTTTTCTCTTGAAATCTACCTCTTTTGGTCTAATTACCCCAACACGGAAGTCACATCCTCAGGATTACATGCTGTCAGTTAGATAATAAGCACATGTGGCTGAGTGCATGATGCATATAATTGGTAAAATACAGTTTAAATGATACGTTTTGGTATCATTTTAAAGGTATATATGTAAGCAATAAGAAAAAGGCTGTTTTGTGCACTACTTTTTTGTCTAGTGGTTCCCAGCTTCATAACTTTTGGCCCATGTATTCATGCGCAAAATGGCAGCCTCCATGCCCGTCAAAACCGGTGTGTTTTTTCTAAGGTAAATATTTTGAGTTACAACACATAGAATTTTTTGACATGCTGTTTTTTCAAAAGGTTACGTCCTCATCTTTCCAACAATGTATGGTGATAGCTTGGTCATGGTGAAAAGTGAGATCAAATTTTGAATATTTTATATGTAACAAAGAAGGAATTTATTTGCGCATGCGTAACCTTTAAGAACTTCACCTAATATTAGTCGTTTGCAAAGATTTTGAAAATGGACTCTTACAAACACACAGTACTGGAAAGAATAACTGCCAGATGCCACCTTGACCCCATTTAGGGCTGTATTTTATGGGATGGTTGCTTTAGGGGGCATTAGGGGGGTAAATATGGGAAAATTAAAGCAAAATGTCCACTAGAGTGGCAATCCGAGACCCATTGTGTTCATCGTGTTGTTTTTCAGTTTCATTTTGACATTAATTTGCATTAGTTTCAACAATTCACTCATTTATGTCATAATGCCTTGTGTTGTAATCCTGAATATTTAGTTTAAGAACCTGTAACTGACAATAATGCCCGCAAAGGTCGTGTCCGCACTGGCCGATGCTTTGGCCATGATGACCGTCCGACCTGCCTACTTTGAATAATACCAATTTTCCTAATTTGCAAAGTCAACAGATCCTATTTAGTTCATATGTTATTTTGTAATTGTAATTCAATCAGACTTTCAGCTGAAAAATACATGAAATGCATGCATACTTCTTCTTCTTCTTCTTGTCGATCACTCAGATGGACACCCGGCTCTCTGCGCAAAGGTCGCCGTGCGCCGCAGGTCCTCCAGACTGCCATAGAGCTTCCCTTGCATCGTGGTCTCCTCCGCCCAGATCTGGCGCCTGAGGCCATTGTGTAGTGGGCAGGACTGCAGCAAGTGTTCTGTTGTCATGCTGCCTGTCTGACAGGGGCACTGGTCTGACTGGCCAATTCTGAACTTGGTGAAAAGGTGGTGGTTCATAAGCTTTTTGTTGTATATTCCCTCCGCATTCCATTGAAGGATGTTCAGCGGTCGAGGGGTCTCTTGAGTGCTTGGTGTTCTTTCTTGGCCAGTCGCATTTACCCTCCGCCTCCGTAGCCTGGCTCCTCGCAGCGGGACGGGGTGACCTCCGGTAGCTTGGGTTGGACCCCTTCGAGGCATGGGGTCCGGCACTCTACCAGCCCGGGGGGACTCCACAGGCAGAGCACCATCACGCAAAGATCCATTGTTGTCCATCATTGGAGTGGAAAGCGTTGCACTGTCGTTATGCGCACTCTGGCCCAGTGCATCCGTCTTCAGCAGTGGTTTATTCTCCGACTTTTCCTTGTCGTAGGAGACTTGCCTGCCATGGCTGTAGAGCATCTCCTGCCCTTGGTTTTTCTGTCTGAGTGATCCTTCTCATACCCCTTAGCCTCGAGGAGAGGTGGCTGATATTCGTCTGTCCTCTACCCTTCGACCTGTCCAGCTTGGGAAGCCCTGCCAGGAGTTTACGCTCCCGCTGGCGTAGCTCTCCGGGTCATCGAGGCACTCAAACCACCACACCACGTTAAGGAATCAGCCATGTGGTAGAATGCATGCATACAACACTTAAGCCGCTCACGCCAACCTAAACCCCACCAAATGGAGATAGAGGCATCAAAATTTAAATCACCATCACAGTTTGGTTTAATTTGAGTATGTTTTTTAAATGCAGTGTTGAAAAGAAGCAGGACCTCAGCCGGAACCATCAACTCATTGGTATACAAGTCTGGGTGAAGTGACGAGTCATCAAAACTACTTTACTTGTCAACTACACTGGAGCGTTGGGGCGGGGCCGTAAAGCTGACACAGTCGTGTCCGTACCATCGGTATTTTTTAAGGTTAGTACATGATTATTGTCATGTATTCTACTATCTAATGTTTTCTTTTCCAGCCTGGCATGCTTCTTATCAACACCAGTAGGAAAAGCATGAGTTTAACCCTTGTTGGGACTCTCAAACCCGTTTTAGAACTGAACTGTTCGCACATGAGCTCGACAATCTGAAGCCGGCATAGCGACTAGCCTTATCGCAGTAAATAAAACTTAGTAAACTATTGTATATGTACACTTATTGTATCTAAGTTACACTAGTAATCACAATATTGAGTAAACATGCACAGAAAACCTTTTTATTTTCACAGATTACTCAGCAGAGAGTACCTGGAACAGATTGAAGATTGCAGGCGGCTGACCTCACCCACAGGTTCAGGTGTGACAGAAGACTGTTAATTAATATCTGGCATTGACATTTTGGGGTCAAATTCTTTTTTTGTTGTGTGACAGGAGGTCAAATCTGTTGATTGTTATGTAAACAAACCCTTTTCTGGGGTCAAATGGCATCTGAAATGCTACATTTATATGGATTTTACCCCCAAAAATGCAGAAACTTAAAAAAAAAATTGTTCAAAACGGACTAAAAACCTATTCTGTAACATTTAGAATGCCAATGAAGATTGTTTTCACTTCTGACTTTATATATTGTATCTGCTATGCCTATTAAAACTCAAACTTATGCTTAATTCTGAGTTAAAATCATGTTTTCCAGATGTACCCAAGTACATTTTTTTCCGTCTAAATTTTGCCTCAAAACACCATTATATGTGACATTTTCAATTATATTTTTTTCCAATAAATCTTTAAACCAGTGTAATAGGACTTCATGTTCTTTCTCGAAATAGATCAGATTGATGAAAATTGTGGTTTTTATTCAAATTTGAAAGGGTTGGGTTCTCTTAAAGGTCTAATTACCCCAAAACGGAAGTCACATCCTCAGGGTTACATGCTGTCAGTTAGATAATAAGCACATGTGGCTGACTGCAGGATGCATATAATTGGTAAAATACAGTTTAAATGATACGTTTTGGTATCATTTTAAAGGTATATATGTAAGCAATAAGAAAAAAGGCTGTTTTGTGCACTACTTTTTTGTCTAGTGGTTCCCAGCTTCATAACTTTTGGCCCATGTATTCATGCGCAAAATGGCAGCCTCCATGCCCGTCAAAACCGGTGTGTTTTTTCTAAGGTAAATATTTTGAGTTACAACACATAGAATTTTTTGACATGCTGTTTTTTCAAAAGGTTACGTCCTCATCTTTCCAACAATGTATGGTTATATATTGGAAAAGTAGCTTGGTCATGGTGAAAAGTGAGATCAAATTTTGAATATTTTATATGTAACAAAGAAGGAATTTATTTGCGCATGCGTAACCTTTTATTACGTTTTCGTCGGTCAGAATGATTTATATCAAGGTAAATAAACGCTGTTATATGCACATAAAATTGTATAAGCGTTCAAATGATCATGATTTCCAAAGGGAACAAACTCCGATTCTACTTTCGTTTTAATTATGCTCGTTACATTTTAATTGTTATTGTATACCTAATTTGCTTTTAAAACCGACGATATTAAAATCTGAAACAAAAACTACGGCGTAGCTAAAGAAATATATAATTTTTAAAGAAGTTTTGTATGTATTCCGAATGCGAACGGTAATTTACGGACGGCTACGGCTTTCGTCGAAATTACACGGAAATTAACGAGCTAATTATGGGTCGAATACCTTAAACAAAGCCATTGCGCTAGCAAGTGATATGTACATGTTATGGTATTTTATGTAAACATTACTTCTCTTAGAAGCGACCACAGAAAATCTCCATGACGTAACATCGGTTCAGGAACGTCGCTTTAAAATGGATTTGATTTCGCATTGATATGTCGATTTGCTATATGCATTTAGATCGTCTAATTTATTGTGCATTATATCACAGTTAATAATGATGAATTGTTTAACATGTACAATAAGAAAAAAAATGCATTTTGAGATTTATATTTAAATGTTATCCTTTCTAACACAAGTTATGCCCAGGCAAAGCAAAGAGCTTAGATACGCCCGTGTGGATGCTATTGATCGATGACCTAGCTTACACGTCATCACTTGTTTTGTGATGTCATTTGTGGATTGTTTTGCATTTTTCTCGCCGAGTGAACATTTGGATATATGGTGTGTATTTAAAGCATTTAAAAGCATTTAAGTCTCCATCTGTTGTGTTAATAATTAAACAGGATTATCCAGGATCTGTTAAACTCTCAGCCTAGGAATTGTGTGATTTTAAAGTGTCAGAACTCAACTGTGGTAATGTATAGAAGTATTCATTATGTGGGTTTACTGTCTTACTAACAAAGCACCTCTTATTTTATATTAATCTTTCTAAAGCATTAATACTGTTTGGTGCTTGTTGGCTATACCGACCGAAATAGCAGTTCTTCTTGATGTCACAGGTATTTTTGCATTTGTTTAAGTTACTTTTTGAGTTTTGTAACGATATAATTTATGCCAAAAAAAATAATAATGTTATGACTCATAATGTTTACATTAAATTTCATTTGTCACAGAAAATAGAATGTAAAATAAGGAGAAAATTACATTTTCGAAGGGAACTATTTTATTAATCGTAGTTTGCATTCTATTTTGTGTAGTTCGGTTACAAGGGGCGGTACTTCGCTGTTCCGATAAGAAAACTGCTGTGCGTGATATTTCTCTTAGAATGGCACTAAAATGCATGTTAAACAAAAATAATATAAAGGAATGCTATGAAATCATCCCAAATATAATGTAAATATAAGGATTGAAATTAATTTTGGTTGCGTTCATGCGATTATGAACGCAATGGTCAAACTGGCAAATTATCCATGAAGCGCTAGCGCGCATCATGGATTTGCCAGTTTGACCTTTGCGTTCATAATCGCATGAACGCAACCAAAATTACATTCAATCCTTAATTACATTTTAGAAGATGGCACAAGCATCTTTATTCGACTTAATTTTTCATATTTGGGCCGTAGCGTATACGCCTTTATCCATTTCGTGATAAGGCGTTTTAACACGTCTCTCTATTTCCATATTTGGACCGTAAGGTGTCCAATAAAACTGTACACTAAAAACAAGATACGGTAACCAATAAATGAATATTAATGAACAAGTTAATCTTTTGACTGCATCCTTGTAGTTAAGTGACAAGAGGTCTAAACATTATTTGCGAACACATTTTACAGTTTTCTTCCACGGCCGGGTAATTTCCCAGGGCAATTAACTTTTTCATGTATTGTCTGGGAGTCCATAGCTAACATCCATTCAAGACGGGACGTCACGGCAATACATGCTCAGCCAATATGTGGGCAAACATAAGAGCACAGGCTTCGAATGTGGACGCTATGAAAATCCAACACGATTTCATTAGGCAAAAATACAGGGATTTGATTCTGGAAATAAGACTCGGAATGTCTATTACGTTACCACAATGAAAGAAGGTCGTGAGTTTTCATCAGCGTAAATTGCATGGGAAGTTTTAGCACCATGAGGCAATACGCGTGAAGAACAGGACAGTCCCATTTGCAGATTACTTTCGCATATTCAGTAGTATGTAGGAAGATAAATATGAAAATGTGACAGCATCGCAGAACCGGAAATTTTGGGGACGAGGTCGGGCATTTTGCATTGGTGAGAGAAGCAATGCTGTCTGGCATTAGCAGGATTAATACATTAAACAATAATCTTTAAACAATAAAATACTAGCATAACATATACCAGTAAATGAATTATATATCGATACGTAAAATAGTCATATTAATATGTATCGCTGTGCTGATGTTACTGGGTCTTTAAATTATTTGAAGTAAAGACACGATAACATGATCGAACAAGATAAAAAATAACGTTTTTAATAATCGCTGATTAGAGACAAAAATATCCCAAGCAGATCCATAATTTTTTATATGCCTGGCATTTAACCATATTCTATGATCTCGTTAACGTATTTACTAATTTAAGTCGCAATAATTTCTGAATTATGAAAAACTCATTTTAATAATCGCCTATTCGAGACAAAATATACCAAGCAGATTGTCAACGTGTTAATGGTATGGCTGTATTTATGGCCTCGTTAACGTATTCTATTATTTTAAGTTGCAGTAATTTCTGTGGAATTTCTATAAACGTACACTGTAACTCCCGTTTGTAACACACGTGCACAGAAGTCACAAATAAACATCATACAGACAAACTTTCAATTTAAATACGCATTTAAAGACGCATATGTTAGGCTTGACGGAAACATGGTTCTTTATGTTGCTGGCCTCGTCATTTGCTCATATTTAAGACGTGCAAACCCCATGGGAAATACGTATTTCTGGGATGTTTCGATATTCAATTCAATCTTTAAAACAACATGTTCAAACCCCAATGTTAGTTTAGAGGGAATACAACAATACATGAAACAACAGGAAAAATTAAATTCCCTTTTTATTTCATAAAATATTACTATCATCGAAATTGGCCATGAAATTATTCCTACGGCGATTCTCCCCTTACCTCTGATTCAGATAGGGCAGTTGTCAGTTACTGGCATAAGTATGTGCACTAAGTACTGGTAAACCGCTAAGATCGGCTAAGAGTGCCGGAAAAGTGTGAGTAGGTTAACTGATAGCCGTGATATGACTGAAATACTGTTAAAAACGGCGGATAATCCCAAAAAAAAGCATAAACAAATCACCATAAAAGTATACATGAATATACGTTTTCATATGTTATAGTATAAGTTCAAATTACCAATATAAGTGTTAGTAGCTCGTTCTAATATGTACAACAGAAAACAGAGTTTTATTCATAACTTAGTACGTTGCAGAGGTCTTAAAAGCAACTAGTTCAATAGCACTGTTGCAACGATTTTAACATTTTACAGAAAACCTTTATAAAAACGACACAGCCGGGTATACAATTGCAAATGTGTCTTTTTCTTCTATCTTGACTATTGTTGAAGTACAAAATGAAGTAGCGAAGAAATGGAGTATATACTGCATCTCGCCGATCACGCACACTCGTATCTTCAAATGTAGGGCAGGCCTATCGTCATTTAGCGTCATTTTACGATACTTTTTTTTCGAATGTATCGATACCGACGTCAATATATACCCATTAACATAAATTTTAACTTTTTTTTATTTGACTACAATTTGAATCACATACTGATGGATTCCGGTAAATATAAGTGGATTCCGGTAAGTCGTGTTACCGTGTTGTAATAACCGTTCGTCCTATTATGCTGGAAATATTTGTAAGATCCAGAAACATCAAACAAACATTTCAGAGACTGATAATGTTTGTCAAGGGATTTTCGTTACATTAAGCGATTCTTATAAAGCACTGTATGGCCATATTTTATTTTTCACACGTGTGAAAAATAGGATCTCATTTTTCACACGTGTGAAAAATAGGATCTCATTCTTCAAACCTCGCAATCTCATTCTTCACATTTTCTGTGAAATTTGTGATCGAGTCCAGTTTTTGATAAGCACTCAAATCATATTCTTCACACATGAAAAAAAGTGTTCAAATTTTCAAAAAAAAGTGAATTTGTTACAACATAATCCTATTTGTCACACTGTAATAAGGGTGTGATTTACGGTACGGTATGTATGGTGTGTAATGCTATGGTATGGAAAGGTACGGTACGGTTAGATACGGTTAGTTACGGCACAGTACGATACTGTACTGTCCAAACGTACGTACCAACATATGCGGAGGTTCTAATAAGGTCAATATATTACCGTCCGTGCATACGTATATTCTAGTTCGGGCGGACATATGTATGGTTATTTTGGTCTTAATAATCCGAAATAGGACGTTTGTTTGTACGAAAGTTCTGATGCGTGCATTGTTTAATATCCCAATAAATGGTGTAGGTTCGTAAGGACGTACGCGAGTATGCATTTCTATATCATAATTAGACCGTACAAACGTATTGACTACCGATTTAGCGCATGCATACATAGTGATCACAATACTGATGATGACGTTAACTATAATGATAATAATGGTGGTGACGAGAGTAAATTATGACGATGACGACGATGATGATGATGATGTTGATGATGATGATGATAAAAATGATGATGAGTACTGTATAATTTTGCTCCAAATTATAATATCATCGATTGTTGCGATACAATTTAACCATAAAATATGTGAAAAATGTGAACCGTACGCATACCCCGTTTTTGGCCAATCACATTCTTCACACTCATAAATGTGACAAATGAGATCCTATTTTTCACAGGCGTGTGAAAAATATGATTTGTGAAAAATATGATCCTATAAAGCACATTTATTTAATAATTTTCTGGAACAAATCCCTGGTGGACCGGAACACCATGTGGGGGTCAAAAAAGTTATGATTGCAAAAGATAGATTTTCCTTGGCTGTATCTTGTATTAATATCAAGTTTGGAAGAAAGATGTAAGCTGTGAACAACCAATGTCTGAAATACTGTTAGAACTCCGTGGAAAAAAGATACGAAAATGATATTTTATTTGGACTGAAAGTCGGGAAAACACAATTACTAGACGGATGCAAAGTCGGGACGTCACATTTCTACGGTCCAACATCAGGAGACGTTAATTTCCTGTCTAAGACAAACACCTTATAAACTGGTCTTTGTAAGCTGTAACGCATAAATGGATTTGGACTTAAAACTAAACTTGCTAAGACATAAAACATACCCTTTGATAATGGAAAAATCTGTATTTTTCCGCTAATCTCAGACTGGGAAAATAATAGAAGAGTAATTACTGGACGTGTAAGGAATGTGGAAACGGAAATGATGAAATTCTAACATGCAACACAGAATGCGTCTATTATTTCAGCGAAATGGATCTCTATTGTCTTACAGGAAACTGACGGGCGTTTAGCATGCACGTAATCATCGTGTACCCAACAATTGCATTAGAGTTAATCGTCGATATTTCTTCTAGAATTATGGGTATCAATAATCGATCAAATGGACCGCTCGAAAGCAATCAGCTCTAAGCCAGCCGGATTAGCTTCAATGGTGCGACGGGCCGTATTGGCATCACCAAATAGTGCACGACATCGTTTTGTATGGGGATTACGCTGTCAATTCAAATGGATTTTCTGGTAGTTGCCAACTCCCATCAGAAGTTGTAAGGGACATGTCAACGCAAAGCCCAACAAATAGTCTAATAGGCTTTGTTTGCTGAATGGATCGGAAAATGCTGACATAAGGGAACACCGTGTTTACATTCGTGTCCGGCAACGACAAAACTGTTCGATTAGCGAAATAATTCGGTTACATTCCAATAAAACACGGGAACGTCTTGTTAACTTCTTAGAAGTAACACGAGATACACAGTGTAGGTCGCTTTTCAAAAGTAGCTTTTGACATGCAATGAATCATAACCGAACAGTCACTTGATCTGAATATCTATATACCTAATAATAATGAAATTAAATTCATATTCATCAGCAATAGAAGAAAATTCAACACTTACTTCTTTTAAACCGGTTGAAATCTAAAACAAGAGGGCCATGATGGCCCAAAGCGCTCACCTGAGAACTGATACATATGAAGACCATACTGTTGTGAAAATTAAGGTATCTAAACAATACGCAGAGGGGGGTAGGATCAATTTTGATTTAAAACATCGGTTAGTGCAATGGGCTAACCAAAGTACGAGTTGGGTCGAGGAAGTGCGGTTTTTTTTTGCTAATGGTTCTCAAATCATTTTTCTCGATATTCTTACCTGACCCTTTTTCATTGACAATTCTGAAAAATGCAAAAACAGTAGATTTTGATGTCTGTTTCGCAAACAGTTTTGGAGAACTAGTTGCAATGCGATAATTGCGATGGCTGTGCTATAAGGTAAAGTTTTGCTTTTTCTTTGATAATTGTTTGTCCAGTGATGATAAATGATGTTAATGCAGGCTCTAAAGACATCAATGTTGCATGTACAAATAACTGCATGCAAGTCTTGCAACTGTTGAAAATTAAATTGCATCAATCAATGTGTATGGTCATGCGCAAACTGTGCAAGCTTGGTCAATATTGAATCAAATATCGTGTGTGCAAGCCAATCATTGATAACTTGTGAATGTTTCTTTCCAAACACAACGGGCAATAACTCTGGTGTTTCTGGCCCGATCATGCTTTAATTCGACTTCAACTGTAGTCTGATGTCCATCGACAAACTGAACACGATTGGTGAAGATTGGATGAAAAATGAAGTCTCTATCCTGAATAATGTAATTTTTGCATATTTTTTCACAAACAAAGGGCAATAACTGTGATTTTCAACTCCGATATTGCTTATATTCGACTTCACATTTAATCTTATGGTCATAGACAAACTGTGAAAGATTGGTGAAGATTGGATGAAAAATGAAGTCTCTATCCTGAAAATTGTCCATTTTTGCAAACAATTTTCACAAACAAAGGGCAATAACTCTGGTGTTTCTGGTCCGATCTTCCTTAAGTTATATTCGTCTTCAACTATAATCTCATAGTAATAGACAAACTGTGCAAGATTGGTGAAGATTGGATGAAAAATGAAGTCTCTATTCTGAATAATGCCCATTTCTGTATATTTTTTTATATAAAAAAATGGCAATAATGTTTGAAACACGATCTGGCCCGTTTTTGGCGTCAGCTGAGATCTGATGGTCATACACAAACTGTAAAAGTTTGGTTAAGGTTGGATGGAAAATAAAGTCTACACGTTGGAAAAGGGCATTTTTGCACTTTTTTTGCAAGAAAAAGGGGAAATAACTCTGGTCTTACTGGTGTGATCTGACCCAATAACAATCCCATCGGAGATTTTATGGTCATACACAAACTGTGCAAGTTAGGTCAAGATTTAGTAAAAAATGTAGTCTTTATCGCGATAACGGTCCAAATTATTGACGGCATACGGACGACGCCGGAGAGGTCCCCTATACCAATAACTTAGGTAAGCTAAAAAATCGAAAACAACTATAAACACTGTATTATAAAATGAGTCTATAGGACTCAACAAGCCCGTATGTGATCCACACCTACATCCGCATTCTACATACTCATGGTGTGATGATATATACCAGGTGTATGCATGTCTCGCTTAAAAAATAAAAACATAGAGCAAAATATCAGCGTGCTGCTACGACGTAACGTACTCCTTTTTGCCCCACTCCCCGCTCCGCACTAACCTTTTGGACAGGTCAATAAAAAAACGTGAAATACCTTAAATTATCTTTTGAAAGTAAATATGCATGTATATTTGCAAATATTCAATGGCAAATACAAAGACCATGTGTAAAAACCTTGATTAAAAGCATAAACATTATAAACACACCGGGTTAGCCAAATTATTAGAAAATGTCAAAGAACTGGCCCGGCTTCCGTCTGCACTTTTTAGGAGGAACCCTGTTCCTAGACCTTTCCCTTTAGTATAGATGTATATATAGTCCTGTTTCGATCGTAGGATTCAAACGAGTACGCGAACAAAATTAGGGGCACTTTTTTCAATTTACTTACCATATAAAGAATTACCTTAAAGAAAAACGTTATCGAATGAGGCTTTCTTAAAATCCAGTAACGCTAACGCTACGGTAAGGAACATAATTAGTTTTGTTCAAAGCAGATTTTAAAACTTACAAATAGTCTTTGGAAAAAGCCCCTTTAACACAATTTCATTGCAAATGCAATACCAGATAAGGAGAAAAATTCTGTGCACGTTCTGCTAATAAGAGAGTGGGATTTATTCGTCTGATTGAAGTCCGGGTCGGGAATGATTGACAGAAGAAAATATCCTGTGTTTACACTGGTGTTCGACAACGACCCAGGCATTCGATAAGAGGAATAACGGGACGATTTATCAAAGGTTATTGGTGGTAAGAAATTTGCTAGAAAACATCTGATACGAGACTATTTACAAGCTGATGTTAGGGAATATGTCATCGGTCTATAGCTACTATATTATTAATATTTTCATGATTCAGAGTTTTACCAGCATGCTGTTTTTTATTAAGAATGCAAGATCAATGTTTGCTATGTTACAGGGGTTTGCTTTCAAACAGATCCAGCAACTGTAAGCCCTATTTGTGTCCAAAGTTTGACATTGAAATGGAGGAAATTAGCGAAAAATCGGAAGAATCACACCTCTGTTCTTAGCTGGCCATGCATTCTTTAAACATGCATCGTTCATGTATTGCTTCTTGACTTCAATTCAAATATATTTTCATTTTAAAGTGTGTATGTAAGAAATGTGTGCATTCCCATTAAAACAAACTTGGCATACAAATTCCCCCCATACAGCCTAAATTTTTGCTGTATTTCTACTAACCTAAACAGAAAATAAAAAGCGAGGATTCCATAATTGTATCTTCTAAAAACCTTGCCGATACGACATCACTGACTTTGTCACTAAGTCAAAACATCACAGGGGCTCCGCTTGCGGCAACACGTACTGTCAAACCACTAAGTTTCGCTTTTAGCGCTCACTCTATGGCCACAATTTATGACGCGCGAATATGTCCGCAAACGCAAGTGCAAGAAATGAGGAACAAGCCTATTCAGTTGAATTTATGGTAGACTACGTCCGGCGCAACAATTCTCAAGTCGACAATCCGACAAGAACTTCTTATTCGGAAAATTTAATATTCATCACAAAATGATTCACAAAAAGCGCGCGAAATTTTTACCCGTCAAATTCAAGTGATTTCGCAGTTACTATGTGTAAACGTGTCCCATCCATCTACCATAGCTCTGGACGCGCTTTCCAACAGACATAAATCATCCCCCGGATGCGGTCAGAGGAATTACAGCGGGCCTAGCATTACTGATGAAAGTCCTGATTGGATTCTGTTGAAGACCCACACATCAACTTTTCATTCGATTATGAAGACATGAGGGCTTTAATCGTAAACTACGGGCCGGAATGAATTATTCGTAAATAAATCCGAACACTTCAGCGTCTGGTCTATACCTTTGCAAGAAGCGCCCAATTCAACGCTGCGAGTTCTGTGGCGAGCAAGTGTCTTTTTGAAAATGATGGAAACCGTTATTGTGTCTTATTATATTGCATTTTTATTTCTGTTAAATTTAAGAAGCCGTAAAATGGAACCAAATGTTTGTCATTTTGCGGTACATGAAAATATACCGATATGCTAACTAAATGTTTATAGTTTAATTATATTATGTTCATGTGTCATGGATACGTCCTTAATATACAATTATATGTTTACGTATACAGTGAAGATAGTCGATACATTCTTAAACAAACACATCGTACCAGTACTTCAGCAAAACAAATCCAAACGGTTATTGATCTGGCATTGTTATGGATTGTTTTAGAATTTGTTTATAAGAACTTTGGGATTTTATTTGGGGTTTGATATCAAAACCTCTATAACACAACTTCCGATTCTAACATTTCAAATTGAACAAATATTTCTCTACAAGCCTTCCGCAATTCCTCTGGTAATGCGTCAGACAGTTATTGCTTCCTTTTATGGTGGCAACATCCGCACTTCATTAGACAACCAGCGGAGATACCGTTTAAAACGCAGCCGGCCCGGAATTAACAGAACATGCAAGGGATCGGAGAAAACTGAGACGCCTGGAGAGTGAATATGTGATTCCGCGACGCTTCACGCGCACCTTACGTCATAAAGGTGCAACGATGATTCCTGTGACCGTATTCATAGAACGCCTTAGTTAAAACATCAGGGCTTTCTTTAACTTTTGAAGTTTGAACTTCCTGACCTTTGATTTTGGAAGTTTTGCTAATAATATTTGGAAATTTGGACAGTATTGCGCAATATAAGTCCTAAGCATTTCAGAAATGAAATTAAGTACCGTATAAAATTCAAGGTGTTTTTAAGACCAGTTCTATTTTCATCAAGTATTTATATGCAAATTTATTCAGTGAAAGAGGTATACATTTAGATACATTACTTAATATTTCTTCTAACTTGTTCATCTTTATATTATGGAACTTCCATGGCTGAAATTTTGGAAGTTCTGCTACTTCTATGGCTGCAATTTTGGAAGTTCTGTCACAAAAACTGGGAGTAATTTATTCCCAAACTTCCCTTAATGGAAGCCCTGAAACATTATGTACATTTCATGAAACAATGACATTGCTTTGAACCTCCGTATCGTTTTCATTTATAGTTCAATTTTATTGGAACCGAATGATTCTACTATACGAAGAATAAACCGTATCTTATCAATGTATCTTTTTATGAACATTGGATTTTTGATGAGTGAAGTTTTAACTTTTAGGAAGTTAAGTACATATTTCCAGATGCAGCTGAATGGATAATGGCCCATGTTCCTAGAATAGGTGAAATAATGAGCGTGGCGACGACTGTTTAACTGTTATAGTGGCCATAAATATTAGTATAATTATTGAATGAATCATGACCGGTATAGAAATTATGATGCTTATGAAGGGGGCAGTGATAGTGATGAGCAGATGGCGGTAATATTTATCGCGATGGCGAAAATGGTAATGATGGCGATGATAATGATGACAAGTATTTATTTTACATATGTTTCTATTTTAATGCGAAATGCAAATAAAAAATATCATAAAAATATAATGCTAAAAGCAAGTATTAAATATCGTTCTAAATTATGCAGTTCACACCATTTTAAACACAGTGTGGGAATAATAACGCGTATTCCTTTACAACACATTTTAGGTTGAAAGTCATTCCAGATATTTCTGTTCTTCTTGTTACACTGTCATCTAATAAAACCTTTTCCATTTAATCTTCCAAACAGCATTTGAAAGCTGTTAAATTGTGTTCGCTGGAGTCCCATGGGACGAGGTCGGTCATATAAGCAATTGAAAATACGGTGGTCGTGCAAGCGTCTTGTCGTCTTGGAAAGTAGCAATAACCGTCAGGGTTTTCATTATCCCAAAGAGGTCTGGACTTTTATTCACGCAGCACACATTCCCAGCTTTTGCGGCTGAAGACGTCTTAATGGCATTGTCATAGAATCAAAAGCTTATTGCCTTGACAACATATGTGGTGTGTCGTGGGAAAACCGGGCTTAATTCATGTGCGTAAAGTGTCGTCCCGGATCAGCCTGTGCCAGTCTAAACATAAATGCACTGTAGGCGGAAAGTGCCGTCCTGGATTAGCCTGTGGCTTCAATTCTGGAAGTCATGTGGCAAAAACTGGGCGTGAATTACTCCCGGACTTACCTTAATGCAAGCCCTTAATATGCATTACAAATGTTTGGTAGCTGAATGCAAAAAGCGTGCGTTACAAACCGTTCATAGTTACAACACATAACTATTCGCCCGCGATTATCGCATGCATTTTCTCTAAACTGACCATTTCTCAAGCCGACAATCCGACAAGAGCTACTTATTCGGCAAATTCAATATTGACCACAAAAAGATTCCTCCTTATCACGGGGCTGCATCGCTCTGGCTTTCCAGATCGCGACACACGAGATGCAACAGAAGTGTTGCCAAGCACTGATAGCAAAAATAACGTCAATCCAGCGTAACAATAGATAAGGCCACTCGAAGTTGCTGCCAACCGGTTGAGGGCCGGGAAACTTGTTTTAATGGATCTTTAGTAATACTCGCAGATTCTGAGAAATCCTAGAAATAATGCAAACATTTGTGGGAGACAGGTCTTTCATTAACTTTTGAAAACTGGAGGTTTGAACTCCCTGGCCTTTGATTTAGGAAGTTTTGCTCATAATATTTGGAAGTTTTGACAGTATTGCATGACGTAAATACGGTATGTACATTACAATTTTCACAGCACATATCACTACTCTAAGTACTACCCTTAAGTCATGTTTTTCACTTCATGTAATTGTTTTTCAGACCTATTGTAAACTTTTAATTATAATTAGGGCTTGCACATAGGTGAAAATGTTGGAAGTCATCACTTCCAAGTGTTGGATATTGGAGGTTTTAAGCATTCTTTTTGACTTTTTGATACTTCCATGGCTGAAATTTTGGAAGTCCTATGACAAAAACTGGGAGTAAATTACTCCCAAACGTCCATTTATGCAAGCCCTGTGGGAGATCTTTATTTTCTTTCAAAAAAATCTGATTTACGTAAGAGGCATGCATGCCTACACAGGGACAGATTTAGGATCAGAAAAGGTACAGGGTACATGGGGGGAGGCGGACGAGTTGGTTTGAAATGTTCAAATAATTTGGTTGATCAAGCCGTTTTATCTTGCTTATTATTTATTTATTTTTTGCTTAATATTTCAAATTATGATTTGAAACACGATATTCTTATTTGTAATTGAATTATTGCAAAAGAATTTATAAAAGTTATTCAATATTCCAATGTTGACAAGCACAGAGGACCAGCAGGCAGGGCTGCAGGGGGGGGGGGGGGGGGCGGGGACAAAAAGCACATTGGCATTTCGATCAGGGTCTTTCCCTAGCGATATACTATGTTAGCACTGCAAGTAGCCAAAATAGCCACGGCTACTGTAAACATTTCTTATTTGGCTACTAAAATTTCTGAAAATATTTGAAAAAGAAGCATAGTTTCACACTTTCTATTGTATTTTTCTAAATAACATGTTATATTGGCAAAATCAAACAATTTTGGCTACTAGTTCCGATTTCTTAGCTCCAACCTAGCATAATTATTCCAAACATCGATTAACAATAACTACCGAAAACAGTTGTCACTTAAATAGAAACTTCCCGAATTCAGACATAGTTATAGCAATTACGCTCATAATACTATCAATACATATATGGATCGGAATTCTGTTTCTGCCCTTTCAGGTTTATTGTTATGAGGATACAAAGTGTATTGTAACCTGATGCGAACAAAAGGATTACGTTGCCTCGTAGTTGTACCGTCCATGTTTTATAACTCCACGAATGCACAGTTTCTCGAGATTTTGAAGCCCAAGACCATGCGAATTTACGAAACTTCTGCGAATCAAATGGGATTCCATAGAAACAAAACCGTTTGGGTTTTCATGTGTGTTGACCAGTAATTCTACCACACACACCATTGAGGATCGGGACAGTGTTAACTCATTTTTATCAGGAATTCGATATGGCAATAAGTCTAACCAGGCACTTGACAATGTATTGTAAGCTCAGAACAGTTTATTTCCATCCCCCAATACACACTTTTTGTTGTGAAAAATACCAGACGTATCAATAGGCAGAGGTCGTGACTCGTTCATCGAATAGAATTAATAGATTTCCTTATCCAGATGCATTCATATCATACTTCATCCATATTCGGAAACATATCTGATAAATCTTGATTAACATATTCCCACTTGTTCATGAATAAGTAAACATATACATACTACGAACCAGAAAAAAATCCATTAAGTGACTAACCTTAGTAACAACGATTTGCCGTTACGCGTTAACATGATGTCATCCCCCCTGCGTCGGGCAACCAATACGTTATACAACATAATATGGCTATTTCCCCAATCCCCCGATAATACAGAATCCTTTTAAAGAATCCTGGGCCCAGACGGTGATCCGGATCACCACCGAAATGTAATCATTTGTTCCATCGCCCATTTCCAAACTGTTCAAGCAATTCCATCCAAATCCGTGTACAACTATTGGCGTAAAGTTTCTATCTATTAGTCTAACAGGACACGCGCAGAGTTTTCTATATACAAAGAAAACATTTCACCATTGTTAAACTACCAATAAACAACCCGAATAAATAGTTCCGCAACTGTAAAATATAGTTCGCATTGAAACTGCTGAAAAATTGGTCAGGTGATGTTGGAATTGAAATAATGTTCGCATTATCGTTGTGTATCGGCTATTAAAATTTTTTTTTTTCGTTCTGATGCGGTATATAAAAGCAGTTGGGCTAACGCCCTCGTGTAGAAATTCCTACACATCAGAACTCCAAATCGTTGTTTATTAGCCGATACACAATTCTAAATCGTAGTGTTATATCCAGGATTAAAAAGGGCTTGGTGCTGGCTAGAAGGGCAGACATTTGTCAACAAAGGGCATTCATTAATCAGCGTTGATGGCAAATTATCGTTCGACATTTGATAAAGAAGCAATGGAAAATATACAAAAGTACATATAACAAAGTTTTATTCAGTATATTATGATGCATCACACCAAAATACAAACAGTATAGAGGAACCAGCTGCATTGATACCATGTGGGTGTGATAAAGCGTGTTATACTGAGATAAGTGGAATAGGGTGGAGGGCATTTTTTAATCAAGGCAGTAAGGTACATGCTATCTTAGCAGGGGCACAAATTAAGGGCAGATTGGCTGTAATAAAGGGCAGGTTGGTGGCAATTAAGGGCAGCTTGGGGAAGCACCAAGCTATTCAGCTTTAGATTTAACACTAAATCGAAAGTATTTTCTTAAGTAATAAACAGATATACCAACACCGGCAAAAATATAACCTATTTCGTGGAGGTAATGAACGGTTTTGTAAAACGGGGCCCCTATATCTATGTTTACAGTGATTTTTCGAAGAACGCTACACATCCGCTCATAAATACGTCAATCGGTGTGTGGTTTCCTTTTTGAAGTTGACGTTGTAAATGTTGTGATGGAGTTTTCAATCTGAGTTCCCAAAGGCCCGTTCACATAAATGTTATATGAATACGTTTCGTGACCGCTGTGGTCGAGTGGTGGATGTGGCTATTCAGTATGTGGAATCCGTTTGTGTTAACAAAATTATGTACGAATGTTGTTTTAAATGAATGAAATGATGCAATATGTTAACCCTTTTTAAAGTTAAACAGCTGTTGGACCTTAACTGAAGTACTAAAATCATCAGATTAAGTACGATTTATCGTATTGTTGAAGAAAATTAACAACTACAACTTACAAATAAAGCTTACCGGCAAATGTGGTATAATATAGATACAACGTTTGTTAATGTATATACGTGTTACAAGTAGATATGCTGCGTGTCGTGGGAAAACTGGGCATAATGCTCGTGCGTAGTGTCGTCTCGGATTAGCCTGTGCAGTCCGCACAGGCTAATCCGGGACGGCACTTTCCGCTTGTATGTTTTTTTTTTCTGTTTCAAGGAAATCTCTTCTAAACATCAATCCACTGTATGCGGAAAGTGTCGTCCCGGATTAGCCTGTACTGTGTACATTGGTACTGTTATATCTAATGAAATTCGAGATCACTTTGTCAAATATGTTGTTGCTGTAGGAAAGCTTATTCGTAAGCCCATTTATCTTTGTATGGCAATCATTTCAGCTGGAAACATAGCTATTTTCTGACATTTAATGGAAACACGATGTAGACAGACGCACATTATAATGGCTCTTTAACAGCAAATCAGAGATAATTATACCCCACAAGAAACACAATAGCACGGAGCGGAATTACATACCATTATAGCATGTAATTTGTCTAAACTCGTACGTTTCTGCGTAGTAATACAATGTCCGCAATTGTTCGGGATTTAGGAGCAGCTGGAACCGCGCATTTATCTAGTGATTTACAACCGTTTGATTCGATTAGCAACATGCGTCGGATGTCAATCAAGCAGACTTGCAAAAGATGGAGGGAAACTCTAATGGCTTTTTTTGAAAACAATCTTATAGTAGAAGAATGAATGAAGTCATTACGTGTTTATATAATTGTTTTGCATTGTTTATAATGTTTGAAACATTACATTTACTATTTATTAAACTATAAATATTCACCCCTAGATTGTAGTGATATGGTTAAGTATGTCTAAAAGTTACTTCCTGCTATTAAACTGACGTTAGAAATATTATTCGCATTCGTATTTGTCGTCAGCGTGTTAAAATGTAACACAAAATGTAACATGATAATATACATTCATTGGAAAACAAATAAGTGTTTTACTGCACGACTGGAACAGGAAATTTAAATGGATTCTGATAAGTAAAGATAAAAATACCGTTTTAAAGGGTATGCTGTCAAAAGACAAAACACGCAAAAAGCAACAATGAAACATTCAATGACAAACAATGCATGGATTTTGAAATTAGAGTATTATTTCCTGGTTTTAAGAGAGCAATACATTTATTTGGATGTATATTTTTGAAAGTTATTTATTTAACTAGCGCATTTGACGACAAAAAAGGTCTTAGTAAGGCGACGGTTATTTTGTTTACGTCTCTTTAAACGCGTATCAAGACTTCTGGAAAGATCTAGGATCACAGAAGGTACAGGGTGCCGATAAAAAAATAGCAGGGTGGAAAGCCGGACCTGCCTGCTGACTTTTATAATAATTTGCTAAATCCAGGGAATTTCTTAGTCTAATACTTGTAATGAAGGCTTTTAAGCGTAGTCAATTCATTTGTCATTGGATATTTGCAAAAATAAATTAAATTTCGAACGATTTTCAACACATTTTTGTGTTGACCAGCCCAGAGGGGCAGCAAGGAGGGGGGGGGGGGGGCAAAAAGAAGCAGGGTGTAGCATACTTTCCCAACATGTATATAATCATAAGTCTCGTGATATTTAGAAGTTTCACATACCACCAGCGTTACTGCATCACCGGCGCCACTGACGTTAGCACTGTTGTTGCTGTAAGAGTTGTTGTTGTAATTCCTTATAAGCGTGGCAACTTTGCCGTTGCAGTTTGACTCCATTGTCGTGGTTTAAAGTAAACAGACACAATGAAGTTTTATTCCGCACAAAAACGATAAATTATAATTTAAGATTCTAAAAGCCAATTAAAATTGAAGTGATATCACCGAAGATACTTTAATTTATCATAATTTGCAGACAGTTTGTTCTTGTTTAACGAACATAATTTTAATTCACGTCCACGGAAACAACATACTATAAAAGTGTGCGTCATTGCAAAATAACTGATGATCATATAAAGTCATAACTATCTAATGACGAATAGTTGAGGAGCGAAGTACTCCCAAAATAACGTGAACGCGCCCCTACATGTTTGTTCGTTTATAAATCGTTTTAAGTGTAAGATGCCAACTGTGGGACAGTCATGAATTCTCAACTCGTTCTCATAGAGCTTACTAGTGGATTCGGAACGGGGCACTTACCGCGTGAGCGTTGACTTTGATCCTTAAATATGTCACGAATTAACTACGCGTACTTAGTTTCTTGTTATATAGACATGTATTTATTATACTAGTATAATTATTGTTGTTGTTGGTGATGGTGGTTGTGGTGATGGTGGTGGTAGTAGTAGTTGTGGGCAGTTGTAGTGGCAATAGTGTTGATAAATGTAGTGGTAGTAGAAGCTATGGCGGCAATAGTACCATAATTAGCATACTGTAGTGTTGTGTGGTCCGTGTATACTAGAATGATTCATACTGTTGTGGTTGTTGCTTTCTCATAGTGTCGGCGTTGTTGCTAGTTAGTATTTTCTCTATCTGTTCGTTCACTCCCAATTTATAATCCTTGACGCAATAATTCACAATTCAGTGCAGGTCGTAATATATGCATGTAATTATGCAAGTGCAAGAGGTTTATGACACAGGAAACATTTCACACGCGATTCAATGCTACGTTTCAATTACAAAGTAACATGTGTTTTACGTTCTTGAAAGAACACAACAACCTACCGTAGAAATTTCGTGGCAAAGCCGACATTTATAAACACGGCTGTGTTTTAAACAAGCAGCCAAACGATTGACAAATATGTTCAGAACGATCTAACTAAACGATGAAAGAAAACATCCAACTGAAAACATCACATAATTGGTTTAAATGTCAGCATAGCGTCGTAATAAGGCGCTAACATTAAACTATTTAAATGTCACCGAGCGAGTGTTCACCAGTAGAAAGTTGCTACTCCTTTGTGTCATTGTTATTTTGTACTAATGTCACGTAAATATCTCGACGAAGTAACTGCACTGTGCTGGCAAACACAGCACACTTTTAGAGGGGCGTATTGTGTTAATTGTCGATCAAGGCACATAAGCACTGTCTCGCAACATATCAGGTCCACTGCTCCACACCTTACTGGTCCTTGGTTCTAATTGTTGGTCCTAGGGTCGTATTCCAGAAACATCTGAAGTACAATCTTATCTCAAGCCTTAAAATCGTCATTTATTCTGAAGCATTTTATTTCATGTATACATGAAATTCTGCTAAATGTTTACTAACTATATCAACTTATTAGTAACTACAATTTACTTAACTGTAATTGGATTCATTAATAAATTGAAACTTAAGTGAAAATATATTAACTCTTATCGAGCCTATACCAAGATATCTCGGTGTTCAAAAAGCTCATTCATAAAGCTGTTCCCGGACTATCCCGGTTTAGCCTGTAACCCAATACACAAGAGGAATACACAGTTCAGCACCTCTTATCTGATAACAGCTACTTACTGGGAAGTGTTGGGAGACTTTATATTTATTGTCTATATGATACCAGGGCAAAATCAGTCAAAATTAACAAATTGTTGCTAAATTCTGCTGTTGTTTCCTTTGAGTGTTGCGAGATGAAATAAGGCTGAAATTTTAGGCTTTGCCTTCAAGATGTTTTTAACTGTCATATTGTGTTATAAATCTCACATCAATTCATTTTCGTTTAATCTTTACATACTAATGAAAAGATCTTGTAAATATTTTTTATATAATAAAAATTTGAATACGTCATTATCATCAGAAGAAATGTAATTATTGCATTTTTTTTTTCAAACTAATTCCCGTGTCTGAGATATAAATACAATTTACATACTCAATTTAATAAAATTTATACCAGTGTCAAACTTGTTCAGTTTCCTTTCAGAAAAGCATGTGATATAGATAGATACGAGTAACTATGCATCAGTTACAGTGATTTACAGCAGATGACCCTAAACCTAGCTTTACTTGTAACACTATGATTTATCTGGCTCTGCAGCTGCTGATAGGCAAAGGTGTATTCGGCGGGTTAAGAGTTAAGATAAACTTAAGATGGTTCTAGTATACGGCCCTTAGCCATTAACAAAATGTACATAACTTAAACGTGTAATGTCATATAAGATAAGGCAACAAAGATTTAGGTAGAAAATATATTTACCTTCTTAAAACCTTTAGTGTCTAGGTTGTTGTTGTTGTTTCAAAAAAGATTCCGATATTATCATTTTAATATTATACGCGAATTGAGTATGCCTGACGGAATAAGTTTAAACTTTTAGATGCTAAAAAATTGGTTCAACGGATTCTGATTGAATTGTAGCCATTTACGTCGTGTATTAAAAAGTAATTGTGAAAATTTGGAAAAGACGTGTGATCGGATGCGATGTTATGAAATGTTCTTTTTAAAATAAAACTGGGGTCGTTGTCATTTAAAGCGCAGATCATGTTCTCCAAATCTTCAAAACTAACTGACTTGCATATCGATTAAAATTAACGCAACAACAACATCGACGACAAGATAAACGGTGGTTACTCTATTGATTTACTCGATTATTTCAAAAGCTGTTTATATTAACCCCAGTGTCTACAATACTTCAATAAATTTGATAACATCGAACTTGGTTCACAAAGCCTCGACCAAGTACGCGCCTACAATGTGATAACACATAATGATGATACATCACGTCTGTCTATATAAATAAAGATGGTATTTGTTTTGTGTGTTCGGTTTATTTGGTCAAGCACTAAACAGTTGCGCAATGGTCAGCGGTCAGACAATAACAAATGCCATGAAAATAGGTCAGGCTGATCTACGCGACACACGCGTTTTTATGTCGTTTTGCGTGCCACAAAGATTGCTATACTACATTTTGGAGTTTTTCAGCACGACTACAGAAAGTACATTGACTCCACGTATAATGCTAATTGTAATACTCATATAATACAGATGAACATACATTTATAGCAGGAATATATCGTTCGTAGTAGTATGATAAACATGTGTGTGTGTGTGTGTGGGGGGGGGGGATATTTATAAACGTTACAATAATTAATATTAAACGCATAAACGGACTGGATATGTACATGATGCTACTCAAAATCAGCAGGCGGAAGCTGGACTTCTTTGACATTTTCTAATAATTCAGTTAGCAAGACCCGAGTTTTTCATTTTAATACTTGTAATAATATTATGGTGGTTTAAAAAGCTCTTTATCTTAGTCATTTAATATTCATAAAACTATGTGTAGGTTTTAAAGATATTGAACATTCTTTTGTTGAAAAGACTTTGGGCTGGGGGGTGGCTCAACAGAGGGGGTAAAAAAAAGAGCAGTCTATTTTATAGGGTTTTTGCTATATTAAAGTAATGGTTAAGCATGAGTTAAGGCACTCGGTCTGATTGTTCATCTGAAATGGGTCGAGCTCAAATTTGTACGGGATACCTTCAAAATATACGTTTCAAATGCGTTATGTTATTGGTACAATTCATCTTTAAGGTCGGAAAACATCCGAATATCTCTATAAGTCGGGATTTCCGGTATACTGGTGGTTTCTTTAAAAAAAAAAGTAAGAACGAACACCGAGAACAACAAAAGAGTCAATCACTTAACAACTATAATAAAGGCCATACTTAGCTATGTCAAAAAATGTCAAGTGGCCACCATTAGTTGGCGTTAATACCCACGCCCAACCGTGTGACGATGACATCTGTATTCATAATTTAGTTGTGCGTGATCTCACGCGGACAAATTACACAAGTTAAGTGACTACATCGCATTAAGACACCGGGTGGTCACAAAGGATGGGTGGTTTACTTATAAGGCGAAATAAGAGAAAATTAACCCAAGCTCCGAATAATTCGCCCATTATTTCCAAAGTAGCCTGCTTAAATAAAAACCGTTAGTGTTTTATCGTTGAAAGAAGATACATGGTTATTTCCCGAGCTATCGTTGTGGAACACCAAACCTATAGACTGGACAAAACGGTATTTCTTCCTTTTGGTTTGATGTTTGAAAAGGTGAAAGAAAAGGCCGAAGAACTTTGGTTAAATTGGTCTTAACAGGTGGATTTAAATCGTGTTTTCCAGCTGATACACGAACACTACCCTCGACGAATGAAATATCGGTAATTAAGACGGTTATCTCCCTGTGTAATACAACATAATACGTGTAGCCGCTAGACAAATAAATTGGTGTTATGTAACCTAGCCCGTAAATGTCTGACACTGACACTTCAGTCGGGGCCTGAGGGCTAATGTATTGGTTTCAATTTCCACGCGTGTTACTTTTGCACCGTTAAAATTAATAAATACTTGAATAAACGAGTTACAATTTGGTTTTGTACCCGATACTGCATTGGCGATGCAAAATAACGTACTTAAGCCACGACGGTGCATCGGTGAGAAGACATGTGCACGTCGTCCTTTCCTTGTATTTATGACCAGAATTTATATATATTCTGTATATATCGATATATAATAATTATTAATTTATATTTCTGTCCAAGACAAATGTGATTGCACCGCATAAAGTGGGTTTCAACGGACAAATGTGACTGCACCGCATAAAGTGGGTTTCAACAATCATTTTAATTCGTAATTTTATCGTCCTTTTCTCTCTTAAACATTAAGCATTAAATAACAGACCCTTGACATGTAATTTCTGATGAGCAGATGTGGAAAACAATATTTAAAAAATGCTGCAAATTCAACGAAATGTAGTAAAAAAATACATATATTTCTGACTTTGCGTTCGTAATTGTATAGGAGTTAGTCGTATACGTATTGAAAACATGATTTCTACATGACACTCGCTGTGACGCATATGGAAAATGGTCATCGACGATGAGTTGCTACTGGGATATAAGTGACCGGTTTCTACCGATGGTAAATTGATAATCGAGTTATTTTTATGGATAAATGCGTTTCAAACCTAACTAACCATAAAATTGCACCAAACACTGGGTAACCGAACACCGCACGAGCTATCGGTGCACGAAGACATATGAAAAACGGTTCCGGTGATCAATAACTACAGATTTTGCTATAGTTTACCCATCATGAATATAATTATACTGAGCAGACCAAAAAAACGACGTTTCGGTGTATGATGACATATTTTACCATCGATAAAATTATATCAGATCATGATATACTTACACAAACAAATATTTTTCTGGTAATGTATATTCTGCATTTACGATGGCAATCTCTATAAGAACCCAATGTCCAAACCAAAGTTCAATGGCAACATCTCACGGAACAGTGCTAAGTTTTCATTTATGTCTACAAGTTAATAAGTACCCTTTACCTTGGTCCGAATTTGCTTCAGTCATACAAGAAGAGTAAGTTGGTTCCTTGTTCCTTGTTCCGTATTCGAACAAGGAACAAGGAACAGTTCCTTATTCCTTATTCAAACTAAATATATTTGGTACAAACTATTTAATAAAGAAAATACACACAATTATTGAGTATATAAAAACAAAGACAAATAAAATATAATTCATTATATAATTCACGAATAAGGAATAAGGAACCAGTTCCTTATTCCTTATTCAAACCGAATAAGGAACTGGCATTTTCTTAATTAAAATACATTTATAATGAACCAAAGTGGCAACATACATATGAAAAATCATTGTATATATATTGAGAATGATAAAATATTTATTATAACATATTTCAGCTTAGTGAAAACCCAGTTCCTTTTTCGCGGCCGAATCAGGAACAAGGAACCAGTTCCTTATTCCTTATTCAAAACCGAATAAGGAACTGGCATTTTTTTTACCTTAAAACAATATTTATAATGAACCAACGAGGGCCACATACATATGAAAGTCATTGTAAATATATAAATAATTATAAAAAAGTCATTGTAACACATTTCAGCTTAGTACAGTAATTGAAAACACAGTTCCTTTTTGGCGGCCGAATCAGGAACAAGGAACCAGTTCCTTATTCCTTATTCAAATTGAATAAGGAACTGGCATTTTTTAACTTAAAAAATGTCTATAATGAACCAACGAGGGCATCATACATATGAAAGTCATTGTAAATATATAAATAATTATAAAAAAGTCATTGTAACACATTTCAGCTTAGAACAGTAATTGAAAACCCAGTTCCTTTTTGCTGCCGAATCAGGAACAAAGAACCAGTTCCTTGTTCCTGATTCAAACTGAATAAGGAACTGGCTTTTTTTACATTAAAACATATCTAAAATGAACCAAATTGGGCCACATACATATGAAAATCGTTGTGTAGACATGTAGAATAATAATTTATATATTACAAAACATTTCTATTAACTTCAGTAATTGAAAACCCAGTTCCTTTTTCGCGGCCGAATCAGGAACAAGGAACCAGTTCCTTGTTCCTGATTCAAACTGAATAAGGAACTGGCTTTTTTTACATTAAAACATATTTAAAAAATGAACCAAATTGGGCCACATACATATAAAAATCGTTGTGTATACATGGAGAATAATACATTATATATTACAACACATTTCTACTTACTTCAGTAATTGAAAACCCAGTTCCTAATTCGCGGCCGAATCAGGAACAAGGAACCAGTTCCTTGTTCCTGATTCAAACTGAATAAGGAACAGGCTTTTTTACATTAAAACATATTTAAAATGAACCAAATTGGGCCACATACATATGATAATCGTTGTGTAGACATGTAGAATAATAAATTATATATTACAAAACATTTCTATTAACTTCAGTAATTGAAAACCCAGTTCCTTTTTCGCGGCCGAATCAGGAACAAAGAACCAGTTCCTTGTTCCTGATTCAAACTGAATAAGTAACTGGCGCTTTTTTTTACATTAAAACATATTTAAAATGAACCAAATTGGGCCACATACATATGAACATCGTTGTGTAGACATGTAGAATAATAAATTATATATTACAAAACATTTCTATTAACTTCAGTCATTGAAAACCCAGTTCCTTTTTCGCGGCCGAATCAGGAACAAGGAACCAGTTCCTTGTTCCTGATTCAAACTGAATAAGGAACTGGCTTTTTTTTACATTCAAACATATTTAAAATGAACCAAATTGGGCCACATACATATGAAAATCGTTGTGTAGACATGTAGAATAATAAATTATATATTACAAAACATTTCTATTAACTTCAGTAATTGAAAACCCAGTTCCTTTTTCGCGGCCGAATCAGGAACAAAGAACCAGTTCCTTGTTCCTGATTCAAACTGAATAAGTAACTGGCGCTTTTTTTTACATTAAAACATATTTAAAATGAACCAAATTGGGCCACATACATATGAACATCGTTGTGTAGACATGTAGAATAATAAATTATATATTACAAAACATTTCTATTAACTTCAGTCATTGAAAACCCAGTTCCTTTTTCGCGGCCGAATCAGGAACAAGGAACCAGTTCCTTGTTTCTGATTCAAACTGAATAAGGAACTGGCTTTTTTTTTTACATTAAAACATATTTAAAATGAACCAAATTGGGCCACATACATATGAAAATCGTTGTGTAGACATGTAGAATAATAAATTATATATTACAAAACATTTCTATTAACTTCAGTCATTGAAAACCCAGTTCCTTTTTCGCGGCCGAATCAGGAACAAGGAACCAGTTCCTTGTTCCTGATTCAAACTGAATAAGGAACTGGCTTTTTTTACATTAAAACATATTTAAAATGAACCAAATTGGGCCACATACATATGAACATCGTTGTGTAGACATGTAGAATAATAAATTATATATTACAAAACATTTCTATTAACTCCAGTAATTGAAAACCCAGTTCCTTTTTCGCAAACGAATCAGGAACAAGGAACCAGTTCCTTTTTCCTGATTCAAACTGAATAAGGAACTCGCTTTTTTTTACATTAAAACATATTTAAAATGAACCAAATTGGGCCACATACATATGAAAATCGTTGTGTAGACATGTAGAATAATAAATTATATATTACAAAACATTTCTATTAACTTCAGTCATTGAAAACCCAGTTCCTTTTTCGCGGCCGAATCAGGAACAAGGAACCAGTTCCTTGTTCCTGATTCAAACTGAATAAGGAACTGGCTTTTTTTACATTAAAACATATTAAAAATGAACCAAATTGGGCCACATACATATGAAAATCGTTGTGTAGACATGTAGAATAATAAATTATATATTACAAAACATTTCTATTCACTCCAGTAATTGAAAACCCAGTTCCTTTTTCGCGGCCGAATCAGGAACAAGGAACCAGTTTCTTATTCCTTATTCAAATTGAATAAGGAACTGGCTTTTTTTAACTTAAAAAATGTCTATAATGAACCAAAAAGTACAATATTACTATGAAATTCATTTTACACGTACTGATATAAACCCAATTTTTGTAACACATTCCTTTTCAGTTATATTCGGCGAATCTGTGTAACATCACTTTTGACCTTTCTTCAAGCCAATGGCTTGTTAAAAAATTTCCCGCCAATAGTCCCGAATGAATAAATTGCGGCTTGACATTTGTTTAGTTCCACTACCCTTCTCAAAAACAGAAATCGCGCTGCACGTCGCTTTGCAGCGATATAAAATTTAAAGCATGAGTCCATCGTCGGACACCCCCGGTCAAGTCATTAAGTTACTCTCCAATCGTAATCAGCAGCCGGGGGTATCCGACGATGGCATGAGTCTTGAAATCAATTCAACTTGTATGTGGTCTTAACTAATTTCGTACAGCATAAACAGGCGCGTTCGTTAAAGGCTGTGTTTTCATGGGGTTAAGCGCTCCAAAACCGGTTTAAACCCCAAATGGCTAGCATTGACCATTCTAATGCGTTGACCGCAGCGGTATTCTGTAATGTTTGTATTCTGTGTTGTTTTGTTTTGTGGCGTAGCGTTAAGCAATTAGTCACATAAATAAAGGACAGCGCACGTGCGAATGATGAGAGTGCTATACTGCTGGCCCATCTGGAGTTTCACTTCTTTATATTTAATTATAATCATCGTATTACATTATGACAAAAAATAAACATTTACGCAAAAGTATTTATTTATTGTTGTTCCTTTAATTTATTATTCCCTGTCGGAGTTTACCTTAGAAAAATCATAACATTCTAATTTTGACATAATTGATCTATCGATTTTCATATAAAGCTCCGTCCAAGCATTGTTGCCATTCTTTATGCACACTCACTTTAAACGAAGCGCGTTCCATCACTCTGGCTTCCGAGGTCAGCAAAGGTCAGCCAGTGAGGTTAGCAGTAACCGTCCTTTGAAAGCCAGACTTAGCTATCGCCTACGTTACACATTGCTGTTGAAACATTTTGTCTTTCAAAGACGATATGAAAAAGGAAAACCGATATTTGTGTGGCTAATATATGATCGAAATATCAAGCTTTTCACTACATTTAAATGTATTTGCACGTAATGAAAAATATATTGGTGAATGCACAATTGATCATCTTAATCTTATGAACATACCACTTATTGGAGAATATAGTTTGAATTAGTATAATGAATATTTAAGTACACTTTGACGCTGAATATCTTTTTATAGATATTTCTTGTTTATAGATAATCCCGTTCCTTTTTCTCGGATGAAAAACGATGAAAAACGAGAAGGTGTAATCACGATGCGAGAGAAAGAGATAACGTTGCAAAACCACGATTTTATTTTCGCGATCTCGCGTTGTTATCTCGCAAACTTGCAGCGTGATTTCGCTCTTTCGTATTTGTCCTCACTTTCTCGCAGTTTTCATCCAGAGGTCATGGCGATGTAAAAAAAGCCAGTTCCTTATTCAGTTTGAATCAGGAACAAGGAACTGGTTCCTTGTTCCTGATTCGGCCGCGAAAAAGGAACTGGGTTTTCAATTACTAGAGTCAATAGAAATGTTTTGTAATATATAATTTATTATTCTACATGTCTACACAACGATGTTCATATGTATGTGGCCCAATTTGGTTCATTTTAAATATGTTTTAATGTAAAAAAAAAAAGCCAGTTCCTTATTCAGTTTGAATCAGGAACAAGGAACTGGTTCCTTGTTCCTGATTCGGCCGCGAAAAAGGAACTGGGTTTTCAATGACTGAAGTTAATAGAAATGTTTTGTAATATATAATTTATTATTCTACATGTCTACACAACGATTTTCATATGTATGTGGCCCAATTTGGTTCATTTTAAATATGTTTTAATGTAAAAAAAAGCCAGTTCCTTATTCAGTTTGAATCAGTAACAAGGAACTGGTTCCTTGTTCCTGATTCGGCAGCAAAAAGGAAATGGGTTTTCAATTACTGTTGTAAGCTGAAATGTGTTACAATGACTATTTTATAATTATTTATATATTTACAATGACTTTCATATGCATGTGGCCCTCTTTGGTTCATTATAGACATTTTTTAAGTTAAAAAATGCCAGTTCCTTATTCAATTTGAATAAGGAATAAGGAACTGGTTCCTTGTTCCTGATTCGGCCGCCAAAAAGGAACTGGGCTTTCAATGACTGAAGTTAATATAAATGTTTTGTAATATATAATTTATTATTCTACATGTCTACACAACGATTTTCATATGTGTGTGGCCCAATTTGGTTCATTTTAAATATGTTTTAATGTAAAAAAAAGCCAGTTCCTTATTCAGTTTGAATCAGGAACAAGGAACTGGTTCCTTGTTCCTGATTCGGCCGCGAAAAAGGAACTGGGTTTTCAATGACTGAAGTTAATAGAAATGTTTTGTAATATATAATTTATTATTCTACATGTATACACAACGATGTTCGTATGTATGTGGCCCAATTTGGTTCATTTTAAATATGTTTTAATGTAAAAAAGCCAGTTCCTTATTCAGTTTGAATCAGGAACAAGGAACTGGTTCCTTGTTCCTGATTCGGCAGCAAAAAGGAACTGGGTTTTCAATTATTGTTGTAAGCTGAAATGTGTTACAATGACTATTTTATAATTATTTATATATTTACAATGACTTTCATATGTATGTGGCCCTCGTTGGTTCATTATAGACATTTTTTAAGTTAAAAAATGCCAGTTCCTTATTCAATTTGAATAAGGAATAAGGAACTGGTTCCTTGTTCCTGATTCGGACGCCAAAAAGGAACTGGGTTTTCAATTACTGTACTAAGCTGAAATGTGTTACAATGACTATGTTATAATTATTTATATATTTACAATGACTTTCATATGTATGTGGCCCTCTTTGGTTCATTATAAATATTGTTTTAAGTTTAAAAAAATGCCAGTTCCTTATTCGGTTTTGAATAAGGAATAAGGAACTGGTTCCTTGTTCCTGATTCGGCCGCGAAAAAGGAACTGGGTTTTCAATTACTAAACTAAGCTGAAATTTGTTATAATAAATATTTTATCATTCTCAATATATATACAATGATTTTTCATATGTATGTTGCCACTTTGGTTCACTATAAATGTATTTTAATTTAGAAAATGCCAGTTCCTCATTCGGTTTGAATAAGGAATAAGGAACTGGTTCCTTATTCCTTATTCGTGAATTATATAATGAATTATTTCATATTTGGCTTTGTTTTTATATACTCAACAATTGTGTGTATTTTCTTTATTAAATAGTTTGTATCAAATATATTTAGTTTGAATAAGGAATAAGGAACTGTTCCTTGTTCCTTGTTCGAATACGGAACAAGGAACCAACTTACTCTCCATCAGTCATACGCGTAACCAAGAAAAGACTCATAATCTTGTACTGACTACTTGATGTTTAAGTATTACAATCGTAGAATCTGTGACAAAACAAGACTTGTGACATCGAGAAAGGAAATAATTAGAGGAAAGATAATTAGAGAAAACGATGAGACAACCGAGATTGCATTGATTTCCGTGGGATGTCATACGGTCACTGTTGATAACGCACTAATCACCAGGGGCCTTTGGAGGTTACAATATACTAATTCCAATCCTTACGTAATTTAATATAAAAGCGATAACTTTGACCGAAAATAAATGCAACATTTTGCACACAAGGACCATCATGATCATACCTGTTCTTAAAGAGCATTCTAAGCTGAATTGATTTAAGCAATAAAAAGGGTATGTCATATGTTATGTAGGAAAGAACTCGACACTAAACAAAGTTGACTGTTTTATCGCCATCTTTCTAGCGGCTACTTTCTAGTTGAATGTAACCCGCCTCAGCGCAAGTGTCATACTGTAGTATCCAATCTTAAAACATATCAGTGATTTATTAGTGCATACCAATCTTACCCTACCAAGATCTACAAAAAAGATTATCAAAGCAAGTGCCTAAACCTAAAAACATGCCTTCGAGTTAAACTTGTTGATTTATTTAGAGTACAGCCCTACATCACTTATTTATTCAGTGAATTGTGACCTAGAGGACACTCGTACCCACGTGCGTGGGTTACGACGGATGGCGTCACGAGATACCGCCATCTGCCGCCTCAGTGTAGGATCAATGAATTCATGGACCATGCCAACATTATACTAATTTTGTCTGATATTGGTACAAAAAGTTGAACGCATTTTCATTTCCTTAATGGTTCATCCAACATTAATGTACGGAGTTCGAATATTTAGCGCATCATAGTGCCATTCTTTCTTATGATTCGCATAAGATGCGAAATGAAATGCATGGTTTGTTATGAAGATAACGTCCTTTCCCTACTGATTCAGGCTATATGATGTTCAAAATGACGAGGCGGGGTAATTATGGTGATGATTGATTCATCCTGATGGCAAGGACGAATACAAAAGTTTGAAAACCAATGGATAGACGATGGGAACAAAGGAAAAAGCGTGAAGAAGAAAAAGAAAAGATCGTGATGATAATTATCATAATGATGCTGATGTTCAAATGGAGTTGATGATAATGATATTATTAATAATATTATTATTGTTGTTGTTGTTGTTGAATTTGATGATATTGCGGTTACCGTGATAATAAATATAATAATAATACCCTAATTGCAATGTTTTATACGCCAGTAATGTCGCGGATTATTGTTCAGTTGCTGTTAAAATATTGAATAATTACCATGTCAGCCGGGGAAACCAATACGATGGAAAATCGTGTAACAAGGGCCAGGTGTGTAAAGACTGAATGCCACAAAGACTTTATCGAAGGGTCGCCCATATTGGCAGTTGTGTAAATCTGCATAATAGTGGAGTTGCGGTTTTGGTTGATAACGCCTTCTGTTTCGAAAGGCAACAACAGTTGACGTTTTGATTCTCTCGTAAATTCAACGTAATTTCTAACGCAAACAGACAATGGAGTTTTATGCGAATGCGCAATTCGTTTTCGAGGATCCCTGCCTTAGTTACATTACAATTGAGGCGTGTCGTGGGAAAACGGGGCTTAATGCATGTGCGTAGTGTCGTCCCGGATTAGCCTGTGCAGTTCGCACAGGCTAATCCAGGACGGCACTTTCCGCCTACAGTGGATGTATGTTTAGAAGAGACTTCCTTGAAACAGAAAATGTCACAAAAGCGAAAAGTGCCGTCCTGGATTAACCTGTGCGGACTGCGGCGCAGGCTAATCCGGGACGACACTTTACGCACATGCATTAAGCTCCGTTTTCCCACGACACGCCTCAATTATATCTTCAAAGACACCTAGTACTGGTTCTACCCAGGAAACGGACTCGAGAGTGTCTCTATAAGCCTTAGGTTTTCGATGCAATCGAGCTAAAACAAATAGGTTAAACTAAACTAATTATATCTTCAGAGTTTAAGTCAATCAACTTCCCTGTCATACTCGTACAAAACTTAGCATATACCATTATAATATTAATATTTTAATAACAAAGAACAAGCTTAATATAATTATTTAAATTAATTGACAGTGTTGACATATACTGTACCAAAGTCTTCTATATAATCTTCAATACTTTAATACTGTGATCAGCAGTCCGCCATCCTTATCGTTGTATCGTTGACACTTAGGATTAAAATTAAGATCGGTTTCCGGAAAAAAAGGGGATTGCGTTATTAAGGAGCTGTTTTATACATAAATATATAGTAAAATGGGACTGAACAACAACGTTTATCCTGTTTTGAGAGGATCGGGTTTAGAGGGATTCCACTGTACTTGTTTTCTGTTGTTCAACTCCCTTCACGCACGTGATCTGATGAAATATGCCTAAGGGGGAAAGGGGGCATGATGTGATCGTCTGCTAGATTGCATTGTGTTTACATGTATGGGAACATTGGGAAAGCACGCAAGAAATTCGCACGAATGTTGAAATTTCAAGTTCACTGGTTTGTCGGGTAGGTTAGAGTGGACAAAAAAATCTTTTAAACAAAGAGTTTGTATTTCGTTTTAGGGATTTCCATGTGTAAAACTTATAATCTATTTGTACAAATTAAGGAAATTAACTAAGAAGGAATGAAAAGAAAAAAGCTGTAATTATGTCAGTTTACGTCAGCCATTGGGTGTTTTTTTGTTGTTAAATGAATACATATATACAAATTTTAGTTATTTACGCGATTATTTTATCTGAGAAGTTGAAAAACCATATTAAATGGATATATATGTCTTCTTTCACATGTCTACATAGTAACATGAAGTTACGTAAAACTGTCTTTGTTAAAATATTACATTTAATCTTCATTTCCTGTGCGCGCGTTATACAAGCTGTCTCCGAATAAATTATACACAGATCTGTACAGAAAAGCGATTAAAATATTTATTCTTGAATAATTAATAATTTCCGTTCATATCTATAGTTGACAAATGTAAAAGTTAAATAACGCCTTAATGTCCAGGCGTTAAAGTAAACTTATTGTTACGCACAATTTATATATTTATACAACTAATTTCAGTAAAATGTACGGAAAGATTATACATACCTCAGCCTGTTCAATACGTTTGGCGTCCATTTTTCAAATGTTCAAGTAATACCCGGAATAAATCCAACGAAAACTTCTCAAATTCCAACGCAGTAGACGGGTATAACTCCAGTAGTGAAAAATATCCACAGCACTGTTTTAATAAATGCACTTTAACTTCCGAACACTCGGTATATTGTACTCCTTTTCAAAATCACAAACAACCGCTCGAATGTTTACAATCCAGAAACCACATGTAAAGAGAAACCTGACTCCTTCGGTTAATTCAAAACAGGCCTGTCACTACAGTACACTCAGTTAAACCCCTTAGGGCGCCCCTGTGTAGGCGATCCCTTTATTTACACAGGGAATGTTAAACGTCTTGAGCAGTAGGCCCTGTATTGCAACTTTAATTTCAATGGGCCTTTTGTTGCAACATCTCAACCCAATTATATTTACATCCAAATTCTCTTCTTTTTTTCAGCAGAAAACGTATTTCCAAATGTTTTAACGGTTTATATAAAATTATAAATATTTAAAGTATTCCTCCTTCGCCAAAAAAATAATTATTTTCAGTGTTCCAGTAGTGTAGAAGTGATGCTTTGAAGTTTGATAAAATGTCAACTTCGAAAACACAAAATACCGGTAGCAAAATCGCACAGTTCTCACAAAATCAAACTATCAGTCACGTGTGTCTTCCATTATTCACGCGAAACAATCTGATGCCCCACAAAATAATCTTTTTCAAAGCAACTGCATAATTATAACAGTACACCGTTCGTGCATTTCGTCATAACACATCCTACATTAATTTTCCATTTCACACATACACATCACATGTAAATAAACCTATATTCCAAATCCGCACTACAAAAATTATAACACATTTAAATAAATCCGTAATCCCAAAATTGGTTTACAAAATATGTCATTCTCAATTCTCCTTCAACGATAAACTGGCCCGATCCAAAAAAACGCACGAAAGTCACGTTTGCATAGCAATGAAATTCTTATCCTTCATTGTTCTCCAATCAAAGCATTGAATTTAAACCCCAATCAACGAGCGCTCCCGAAAATGCGACGAAAGGAAATACGCGCGTTTCAACGAAAGGATAAAAAATCCATTCAAATCGTGAATATTGATTAAAAATACACCATTCGTTCCTATTTTAAAACCATTTATAGAGCATTTAACTATCTGAACCACTCTAATTCGTTTCATACGACAGCCAAACTGTTAAACTTCGTTTCTCTGCTATGGAAACGCAAGCCATTTTACCAAACGAAGAAAAGCGCGCGCGGCAAAACTAACCGGTTTGGCTCCTAGTATGTAAACCACTAATATGCCGCTGTTCGACTGTTTTCCAATAGCAGCTATTATGGTGCGCCGAGAGTTAAAGGCGACTACAATCGGAGGGGTGGCTATTTACTTCACATACTTTATTAGTTATTACACTGACGTGTATTGTTTCCGTCGTTTGTCGCTTTTAGAAGCATTAATTTTGGTCGCCGGATGGACATAATCGTTCACACAGAAATCTACTTAATAATAATGATATGATATTGGCAGCAATAAAAATAGTAAAAATGATATTATTCAATTCAATTCAATTCAATTCAATTCAATAATACTAATAATAATAACAATAATAATCCTTACGAATACATAGCATCGTGTGTTGTTGATTTTAGATAGAATCTTCAGTAAATCAAAAGTCAGAGTGAAATTTAAACTCTTCACATCTCACATCTGAACAGACGTCAGTAAAATGAAAGACGCCTTAGCTGGAGAAAAGATATCATGTCAATACGGCAACCGAAGTTACAAATGCCAGAATTTGTGTGACATGACCGGACTTTTGACTTACATTTTTAATTGTTGAATGTAACCTTTTCATGTAACCTTGTACAGTGAGGTGTCGTTTTATCGCTTTGTAACTTTCACGCGCGAATTGGTTCATTCTTGCGCAGACATTTAGAAAGGACATTCGCAGCTGGGTACTGCAGTGGATGTAAATATTTCTAATCTATTCTAGCTGTATTTCTCAATGCTTTGAGTTGGGTCGTGCATGTTTTAAAACGTAATCGTTATTATAATATTATTATTGTGATTTTGGCGTTTGCTAAGCCTGATGCAAAATGGCAGTTTCTGACTTTCAGATATCTTTTACTCTTTTAACAGTCACTTACAAATGCATTTACACGTATTCTTAACTTGCAGTATAAATCACACGGAGAGAGAGAGAGAGCCAGTTCGATAGCAGTTCAAATCCACAATTCCACGTTGTGAACGTCAATGTGATTCTGTTTATTTGTTGTTTTATATGTTTGTACCATGTATCATTGTCTTTGAATATTTTCGAGGTTATTGGTAATATGCATTGTATTTAATAGTTATTTCCTAGGAATTTTTTTATCGTTGATTGTTAATATACATAAGCCACTAGTATACCGCCTTTTATGACAATTTCGACAAGTTTAATATATTGTCTAGAACGAGTAATTTTATATAAGCCTATGTAAATCATTCTGTACCATTGTTACAATTAATATTTATTTTATTTTCAGGCTGCGTTTAGAAATTTAGAAATTGTGAAATACAGTATCCAGACATCATATATACTGTTCGTATAACATTAGTAAAGTGCCTACCAACTAGATTTGTCCATTTTTACTGTCCCGTCAATACACAAACCCAAGAATCCACAGAAAGTTACATTTGTATAATTAAACATTGCTGTTGTACTTTATATTTATACCACTGACCCGACAGTGATACATGACTTTCAGACAGACATCGAACCAGTATGTAACATGCAAGCAGCAATACGGCTTATTACGCCCTGACCTGGTAAAGGCACTGACTACCACTGACCCGACAGTGATACATGACTTTCAGATAGACATCGAACCAGTATGTAACATGCAAGCAGCAATACGGCTTATTACACCCTGACATGGTAAAGGCACTGACCCGGAATCGCAACCACCTCTGACAACCAACCGCGTTGACCTTGGTTTTACATCAAGATAAACATATTTACTTAGTGATGCATTACTATGTTTTAAATGTTTCATTTCTTATAATGATGTTTAGGAATATACTGCAATATGAGTTAGCTAAGTAAACAATAGCAACATAAATAAGCATCAGCAGCAACAACAACATAGAGAAAAACGGGGAAATTACATTGTGATTAACGGTAATCAATACTATATTATATCAGACAGGGTAGATCAGCAGTACTTTCAGCAGCATCAAAGCAGCAAAAGCAGCATCAGCAATAACAATAAAATATTTAGCAGCAGCAAAAACAAACAAAAACATGTATGAAACCAAGTTGTATTTGTGGACATGTTTCATGGATCTCTGCAGTCACATATCGGGTAATATGTATAACTGAACTACATCCTGTACAGAAAGGGCTGATCATTAATCCATATAAAAAATTATGAATTTTTAAACAAAATATCGTCTTTCTAACCATTCAAAAAGTATCGCTTAAAGTTACTTTATTATTTTACAAGCTATTTAATTAAATGCATAACTGAGTGTGAATCAACTTGCGTCCGTCAAAATTCGACTCCGAGAAAAGGTCTCGAAAGCGGGGTTGGTTGTTGTCATAGAAACGTTCTCAGTATCAAACTTAGTCCCAGCTTAAAATATTGACCAATGAAAATGCTTGTTACGTCGTCGATTTTCGTTGGTTAATATATGAGTTTAAGACAAAAGTCAGGATAAAGACTTTTCATAGTGGCTGTCCGGCTAGCGCAGTGGTTGGTGCACACGCTTCTCACCTAAGCGTCCCGGGTTCGCTTCCCACTCCTGGCGCATGTGAGTTTGGTTGGTGGTCACCATACCGGACAGGTGGGGTTTCCTCCGGTTACCTCGGTTTTCCCCCACAGCACAAGAACACAACAAAATTAAAATATCTTTCAGTAAAAAATAAATAGCTGAAAAGTGCAGCTATGATTCAAAAATTCGTCACAACTTTCGTGAGTCTCTAGTAAATTAATTAGGTAGGAGTGCTGGGACACACTCCGGGTCTTCATAATGCAGCCTCAGACACGGAAGGACCTCATAAACTTCGAAATACACACACACACACAGACTGTTCATAGTTATGGGGCCTGTCGCACTCCCAACTTCGCATCATACAAAACCACTGAATCTTATTATATAACTATTATAGGCAGTTGAGTGACATTACTCTTCGAGGGGACAATATTTACTATATCCCTCAACATGCCTGTGATATTTATTTTATTATACCAAACAAAATCGACATTGATTTTTAATACATTTTTTTATAAGCGCCTATTGATCATTAGCTATAAATAACACATGACTGAGAGGGTGGTATTAAACAGTTGATGGAAAGTGTTGAATGGATATTCAGATCACATAACGCATAAATGTGTGGCATAATCTGTAAACAAAATGTGCAATGACGAATGACGACACAATTTCACAAACCAGTTTCAATGGACTAATATAATTACATAGGATACAGGTTTGGAGACAAAATACACATTTAAAGATACGTTCTGACCAGTCATGGCGATTTCGAAAACACATCGCGTTTCTGGTTAGGCCTAAAAAATTGTGTGTTTCGGGCAACGGTTGAAAAAAGTTTGGAAGGGTAGGGATTGAGGTTTTTTTTTAGTGTTTTTTTTAAGTCTAGGCATAAAAGCCAATCGAATGACAATAATCTAAACGGCAATACTATTCATCCATGAAGAGAGCCAGAATACTCAGTTACATAGTCAATTATAAAGCGCCTTTTCGACACGGACTATCTAGCTAATCACGATTATCTTCCTTGCAAAAAATAAAAATCTGGGTCCGGGGGTTTCGCTAGGTAGGGTCGGGTTGTCCGAAACACATAACTTCTTTGTTTTGGCCTTAGCCACGGTTCACATGAAAAAAATGAAATAAAAAAGGTTAAGCTTTGTGGATACAATAAGCAATTGCAAATGCTTGTAGCTGGATATTAATTATAAACTGCCGTGGATGGTCGTCGGCACTTTTGAGGTAAAAGCTGCATAGTCGTTCAATTTTGTTTTGTTTTGAAAAAAAACGCTGTTCTATTTTTAGCTCCGCGCGAGGGTGATATGAAAAAAACATTACCCTGTGATATTACTTTTGGTCTATGGACAAAATACACAGAGTGGTCACGTGAGGTGTAATAATAAAATTATACCCCGCTCGGTGTATATTACTTTCCAACGCCATGACATTAAACTTATGCAGGGAAGGGTATATGGGTGTTACAATGTGAATACGAAGTGAGGTATAATAATATATTATTGTAGTTTTCATTCAAGCAACTCGTACAGCGTTTCTTAGCATGTCTACTATTAGTATACAGCGACGTTCAGGGAACATTGAAAGGATCCTAACAAAATATACCTTCGAATGACGTCGCTATTTTACTGCTATACTACTTTCATAAAATAAATCCAAATTGAGACCAAAATTTACATTAGAAATAAACTATTAGGCAAAAAAACGTCATGCATTATGTTATAAAATAACAAAGTCCAAAGAAAGTATACACTCAGCATCCGAAATTCTAGGCGTGCATTGACCTATAGACTTTTAAACACGTATGACGATACCAAATGTACAAAAAAGAATATATTTGATACCTTTCGTATAAAATAGGTATAATTAATCCATTGTGCGTTCTTCCAAGTTCACTTCTTGTCACTAACCTGTATACGAAATTACCTTTTCAAGTCTGGCGACCAATACCACAGTCGAATGAGTGACATTCTGACATTTCACTTACAACGTCTTGTCCGTTGTAACCTGATCACCAGGTCAACTGTCCGCGTATCTGTACGACACTGGCAATGAATACATTAGATACTGCAGCGTGCGTTGATGTCGGATTTTATTGCAATGATGAAAGCAACATGGTGAAGCGCTTGTTTAAGGCGTGCCCCAAACACTTATAGCCCGAAATGCTGCTGTTGTTGTTGCTATTGTGAATTAACTTAAAAAAAACTCTATAGTTTTTTACCCGTTTGTGATATCACATGTTTACAATAATTAAATTA